>OU612000.1:45000-1245000 GCA_914767915.1 Agriopis aurantiaria
GACGACGAATTCAGGGCCTCGGTAAAATACCGCAGAAGGGCCAGAAACCCGCACGAGAACCACGTCGTGCTACAGGTGTCGCCAAAATTGTGGCAGAAGCTGATGGAAGCCAAGCGGGTGCATATCGACCTGCAGTATGCAATAGTTCAGGACCAGTCTCCGCTAGTCCAGTGCACAAGATGTCTGGGATATGGGCATGGGCGCAGGCTATGCACAGAGTCAGCCGACCTGTGCAGCTTTTGCGCCGGCCCACATCTCCGGGCGGATTGCCCGAGCTATGCGACGGGCGAGACTGCGACATGCCGCAACTGCAGGGTGGCGAAGTACCCAGAGTTTGGCCACAATGCATTTGACGCAGAGTGCCCCGTGCGTAAGCGATGGGACGCCATAGCTAGATCTAGCGTGGCGTACTGCTAACGTACCGGGCACTCCAGACACCATCGACAAAACGGCGACACCTGCGCACACTGGTGGATTTGTGCGGGGTTCAATAACACTTACGGTGACGACCGAGAGTGCGGAGCTCTTCTCGCATTTCAATTATGTCGAATGCGAGAATGGCCCCGCATTTAAAATTGATGCTAACGAGACTGATGAAACGCAACGCATGCCACCTGCGTGCCATAATTCTGTAAATAGTAGCGGCCTGGAATCTAAATTAAGCATGAAGCTCACCGCACTGCCATTCTGTGAAATGAAAGACGGGAAGAATTCAGGCCGAAACCGACTGCAGCTAGCACAAAGATGGCGCATCATGAGGCTGATAAGACTTAATGACACTGAGCGTCATGGGGTTTTATTTACACGGAAACGATAACATGAAAAGTGGGTGCAACTCTTGATTTTCAGAATCAAAAGTATGCACACACACCGAAAATAGGTATTAATATCTTGAAAAATATATAGTTGCATCATTCAAACAAAAATAAGAAATTAGATATATTATATTAATGAATAAAAAAAAATAAAAGGTCAACTCACCGAAACAAATCAAAATTTATAACATAATAAATTAATTAATTTTAACATTTACAAGTTTAGGACCAAAATACGTCTCGTATTGTACACAATTTACAAGTTGACTATATGGAAACAACCATAAAAATATTTACAATTTACACATATACATAAATATATATATATATTATATAATAAAATACATACTTATTATTATTTCATAAATATATACATACATATACAAATATATACATATATAAATAAAAATCACAACAAGTCCCTAATAAGGCATTAAATAAATAAGGTAGGTACTTTAAACAAACAAATAGTAAAAGACAAATTATTAAGTAAATATCATAAAAAAGTATGTTGAACTAAATTCAATCAAAATACATTTGGCACATAAAATTTGAATATAAATAGAAATTATGCAAATGTTACATCATCTATGTAGCAAAATTTATTTCAAATAGATGTTCAACTAAAACCTAAAAAAGGTCCCTGCTAATGGCAGGGGTAATCAAGTGGAGGAGGACGGCTAAAAAAAAAAAAAAAAAAAAAAAAAAAAAAACCTAACCTAACCTAACCTAACCTAACCTAACCTAACCTAACCTAACCTAACCTAACCTAACCTAACCTAACCTAACCTAACCTAACCTAACCTAACCTAACCTAACCTAACCTAACCTAACCTAACCTAACCTAACCTAACCTAACCTAACCTAACCTAACCTAACCTAACCTAACCTAACCTAACCTAACCTAACCTAACCTAACCTAACCTAACCTAACCTAACCTAACCTAACCTAACCTAACCTAACCTAACCTAACCTAACCTAACCTAACCTAACCTAACCTAACCTAACCTAACCTAACCTAACCTAACCTAACCTAACCTAACCTAACCTAACCTAACCTAACCTAACCTAACCTAACCTAACCTAACCTAACCTAACCTAACCTAACCTAACCTAACCTAACCTAACCTAACCTAACCTAACCTAACCTAACCTAACCTAACCTAACCTAACCTAACCTAACCTAACCTAACCTAACCTAACCTAACCTAACCTAACCTAACCTAACCTAACCTAACTTAACCTAACCTAACCTAACCTAACCTAACCTAACCTAACCTAACCTAACCTAACCTAACCTAACCTAACCTAACCTAACCTAACCTAACCTAACCTAACCTAACCTAACCTAACCTAACCTAACCTAACCTAACCTAACCTAACCTAACCTAACCTAACCTAACCTAACCTAACCTAACCTAACCTAACCTAACCTAACCTAACCTAACCTAACCTAACCTAACCTAACCTAACCTAACCTAACCTAACCTAACCTAACCTAACCTAACCTAACCTAACCTAACCTAACCTAACCTAACCCAACGATATTTCTATTGAAAAGTTTTCTTTAGTATTGACTGTGATACATCGTTGGAAGCGCACGCGCGACCGCTACTCGACTCTGAAATCAAAATTTCATTTGTTAAATTTGACAAAATTTTATTTGCAAAAAACCAAATTTTACATAGTTTTTAAATTTTTTAATTTTTAAACTTACCTTTTCGTTGACCTGGGACCCGCCGCTGGACGCACCAGCAACCGCGCCATCCGGAATCTGCAACAAACAAAAAATTCATTAGTAAAATTTCATAATATAAGCGTTTTTTAGGAAAATCTTCAAAATTTTTACTCATTTTCGGCCATTTTTTGCATTTTGTTTGCAAACCGCACATCCGATTGGTGCCAAAAGCGCACCATCAGCTGCGCCTGAAGCGGGGCTTCAGTAATCGAACATAAATTTTCACCTTTTCATACAAAATTTTTACACGCAACAGTAAAAAACTGATTTTTTGGCCTTTTTTCCATACCCACCCACCCACCCTGTGTCGGTAATCGTTCAAAAAACCGAATTTCCTTTTATTGCTGGAATCGACATAGGAGACTCAGACATCACAGAATCTGTTAAAATTTCTCGCCTCTCGTTATCCGTTTGGTTTCTATAGCCCCTTTTTCATCTTAATTAGTGATATAATTTAACTCTTCTGACAAAGGGCATCATCATGTCCACCTATAGGACTCCAACAAAGCCGGCTCAGGAGTCGGACAAGGACTCAGCAGCGGCTGGTACCGCCGCAGAGACTGTCTCTCCCCCTTGCCCAAGTGTTAGGAGGAGCATTGGCGCGTGGGAAACCGGGAAATCAGACTCCCGGACCAGCCTTTCTCCTCCTAACAAGACCTTCACATTGGCAGCCCCGAAAACCAAGCCAATAGCAGCTCGCAGATTGTCGGCAGGCGCTGCGGGGAGCCCACCAATTAGGCAAAAACCAAAAACTTCCGATAGGGTGGCGGAGGCAAAAGCGTGCCTTCTTAGAGTAAAGCTCAACCTCTCCAACTCCCGGAATCTCAAAACAGATATCAAACTTGCGGTTACACAGGCAGTTGATCGTCTGTTTCAGCTGGTGAAGGAGGCTGATTCTGAAAAGAATCAGGACTCTGACTCGGAGCAACAGACCCGGGAGAAGGATAAGGTGAAAGGTGATTGTGTCTCTTCATCATCTTTTGTAGGTTCTTCCCTAGAAAAGATGATGAGGAAACACATGAGCATGATTGAGGAGAGTAACGCCAAAATGGCGTCCTTAAACGAGGCTCTTCAATGTCAGCCAGTTGCGGGAGGACACCATGATGCACAGGCCGATAACATTGGCAAACTTCTAGGCGAAGTGCGGGAGCTCCGCCAGACCTCCGAAGAGACGAGGAAAACGGTTTCTTCGTTGAAAGACGCCGGTCCCTCGTACGCGGAGGTCCTGGCCAGACCAAATAGTGCTACCACCCCGACAAAGCTTCGCCCGAAGCATTCGCTCATCGTGTCCTCTGAAGACGATCAGGACACTAGTGACCTGGTGCTCGGAAAGGTCCGAAAAGCTTTGGATGCTAAGACCACCGGGATCCAGGTCACTAGGGTCCAGAAAGTCCGCGACCAAAAAGTGGTACTGAGCTGCAGCAGCAGAGAGGAGCTGCAAAAAGTTAGTAATAAAATTACGGCGAAGGGTCAACGCCTCAAGGTGGAGGAGGCCAAAAATAAAGATCCCCTCGTCATAGTGAAGAACATCCTCAGTGTCCATAAAGACGAGGAGATTGTAGCGTGTTTGAGGTCTCAAAACGCCAGCCTTCTCGCAGACATCACAGAAGCTGAATACAAGGCGGTGGTCAGGTACCGTAGACGGGCGCGAAACCCACATGAGAACCATGTGGTGCTTCAGGTGTCACCCAAACTGTGGCAAAGGCTGACTCAAGCCCAGAGAATACATGTAGACCTGCAATACGTGGCTGTTCAGGACCATTCTCCCCTTATCCAATGCACGAGGTGCCTGGGATATGGGCATGGGCGCCGGTTGTGCACAGAGTCAGCAGACCTGTGCAGTTTCTGCGCCGGCCCGCATCTCCGGGCAGACTGCCCGACATATGCGACTGGGGAGAGTGCTACCTGTCGAAATTGCAGGTTGGCAAAGTACGCAGAAGTCAGCCACAACGCCTTTGACTCGGAGTGCCCCGTACGGAAGCGATGGGACGCCATCGCTAGATCTAGTGTGGCGTACTGCTGATACGGGCACCCTGGTCAACAACGGTGCAAAAGTGATACCTGAGTGCACCGGTGGACTCATGTGGCAATTAATTTGGACACAGGAGATGACCAATTATGGGGGGCTCTCCCTGCACCCAAACTTTTTTGGATGTCGGGAAAGTCCTTCATGGAACAATGTCAATAAACGCAGTACAAAAGGAAAACAGCAGCCCAAATGTCTAAAAAATAATGAAAACAGGTGCGATCTGGAATCTAGTACATGCATGAAGCTCACCGAACTCCTATTTTGTAAAATGAAGAACGGAAAAGAATCCAGACCGCACCTGTTAGTAGTAAGCGCAGGGGCAGCAAAAAACGGATGAGTATGGGATAGGACATGATGACTCTGAGAGTCATCGTGAACTATTCCAAAATAAAATAAATATGTAAAAAGTGTGTGTATCTTTAATTATTTAGAATTGAATGCATACACACTCGATGAAAACTGGTGTAAAATATTTTCAAGTAAAGTACCAATAATAATATAGTAAACACATCTAAAACTCTTAAAAACTACAGAACAGGTCTTATCTCCGCAGAAAATCATAAATAATAAAACAATTCTTTTTAGCTAAATTAAAATTAAAATTGACCTCACATACAGAAGTATGGTATTTCTTTAATTAATGACCCATTATGGTGTATTCCATATTACAATTTCATATACATAAATATATATACAATATAAATTAAGTTGTTATTTTAGTCATATGACAAAACTAGTTATAATATTAAAATTTTTATAATCCTATGTACAAAAAACATAGAAACTTTATACAAATAAAACTTCATTTCATTCACTTATAAAAATAAACATATAATTTCAAAAACATTGCACAAAAACATTTTTTATATTATTATTTTTTAAATTTGCAAAACGCTACAATAGAAATAGCTACTTAATATTTAAAAATATATATAAAAATAAATAACGTTGAATAAGATATAATACAAGAAAGATACTTGGCAAAAAATGAAAAATACACATAAAACAGTTGTATGCTACATAAGTAGCAATTTTCAAAATTAACACTTTCAACGATAAACCTAAAAAAGGTCCTTGCTAATGGCAGGGGTAAATAAGTGGAGGAGGACGGCTAAAAAAAAAAAAAAAAAAAAAAAACCTAACCTAACCTAACCTAACCTAACCTAACCGAGGCAGTCCACATAGACCTGCAGAGGATACGAGTGGCGGACCAGTCGCCGCTCGTACAATGCTCTCTGTGCCTCGGGTACGGACACGGCCGGCGGCTCTGTAAAGAGACGCTGCCGAAGTGCAGCCACTGCGGGGGCCCTCACATGAGGGACGGGTGCGCGGAGTGGCTCGCTCGTGTGCCCCCCTCCTGCTGCAACTGTCTCCATGCAAGGCTAGACAAGACAGAGCACAGTGCCTTCAGCGCGGAGTGCCCAATCAGGCGGAGATGGGACGCACTGGCCAGAGCCACTGTAGCTTATTGTTAAGGTGGTCCCGGCGGCTAACTCTGACTCAGCTGTTGCGAGGCCATACATCGTAGCTCAAGCTAACTTGCAGCGGATGCAGTTAGCGACCGACGAACTAATGCTTGAAGCAACAAACTCGAAGGTGGCCTTCGCACTGATCCAGGAGCCATACATCGGAGCCACGGGTCGGGTGAAAGAGTATCGGGGTGTGAGGATTTTCCAAAGCGTGAAACCGGACGACGGCCCGGTCAAAGCAGCAATAGCTGTATTCGACGGTGACCTGGACGTCGTCCAATGCCCTGATTTCACCACACCTAACATCGTAGTGGTGAAAGTCAGGACGAGCGCATGGGAAATCCTCGCGATCTCCTTCTACTTTGAACCCGAGCCGACTCCGATAGGGCCATACTTGGACCAGCTGATCAGAATAGAGCAACACTTTGGCCGCCAAATACTAATGGCAGGAGATGCCAACGCTAAAAGCGCCTGGTGGGGTAGCCCTATAATAAATCAAAGAGGCGAAGACCTAGCGGGATGCTTCGAAGACATGCGCCTGCAGGTACTCAACAACAGCACCATCCCTACCTTCTACACTGTCAGAGGAGGGAAAATATACAGCAGCTATGTGGACGTCACGGCCTGCACGGCGGAACTGCTGGACCTGGTCGACGACTGGCGACTGGACGAAGGCATGACGAGCTCCGACCACAACACCATACTTTTCGAAATTAACCTAAAACGTTCAAAAGGTATAAAAATTAGTCGAACAACGCGAATTTATAATACTAAAAAAGCAAACTGGGGCCAATTTCATGAGAAATTGGACCAGTTGCTCAACGAAAACAATATTATAGATTCAGAAATAAACAAAATAGAAAACAACGAGCAATTAGAAAATATAATAGATACATACATAGACACAATAAAAGAAACAAGTAAATTCAGCATACCTAAAATCAAAATAAAAAATAAAAATCACTTACCATGGTGGTCAGAAGAGCTCGTCCGGCTGAAGAAGGATGTCGCCACCAGGAAACGTAGAATCCGCTGCGCAGCGCCGGTCCGGAGAGCCAGAGTAGTCGGTGAGTACCTGCAAGCAAAAGAAAAGTATGAACATGAGGCCAAATTAGCACAGACAAGAAGTTGGAAGCAATTCTGTGAGAAACAGGACAGGGAGGGGGTATGGGAGGGGATTTATAGAGTCATAGGTAGAGTAACAAAAAGGCAAGAGGATCTGCCCCTCGTCGAAAATGGGAGAGTCCTAAGCCAAATCGATTCGGCTGAACTTCTGGCCAGAACATTCTACCCAGAAGACGACACAGCGGAAGACAACAACGACCACAGATTGACCAGAATAGAAGCTGAAAAAGTAAACGGTTGGACGCATGCTGAAAAACATGACCCGCCGTTTACTATGGTAGAGCTCATGTCATCTGTGGAGAGTTTCAACCCGAAAAAAGCACCCGGGGTCGACGGTATAACAGCGGACATCTGCAAAAAAGCTATCATTCAAAAACCAGAGATTTGCCTATCACTGGCAAACAAATGCCTAGAGTTCGGATACTTCCCTACCATCTGGAAGGAGGCGACTGTAGTGGTTCTCCGGAAACCTGGGAAGGACGACTACACAGCGCCGAAATCCTACCGACCGATTGGCCTTTTGCCAGTGATGGGCAAAATTCTGGAGAAAATGATTGTAGGCCGAGTAAAGTGGCACCTCGCACCAAGGTTGAGTACTCGCCAGTACGGGTTTATGCCCCAGAGAAGCACGGAAGACTCCCTCTATGACCTGATCCAGCATATACAAGGCAAGCTAAGACAGAAAAAGCTGCTAGTCATGGTATCATTGGACATAGAGGGAGCATTCGACAGTGCATGGTGGCCTAAGATCAGAACCCGTCTGGCTGAGGAACAATGTCCTATAAATATCAGAAGAGTGGTGGACAGCTACCTGAGAGACCGCAGGGTGCGGATCAGGTACGCCGGAGAGGAGGTCACCAGAATCACAACGAAAGGTTGCGTACAAGGATCGATCGGCGGACCGATCTTCTGGAACCTCCTCATCGATCCACTGCTCCAAAGCCTGATAAAGCGAGGTGACTACTGTCAGGCATTTGCAGATGACGTGGTGCTAGTCTTTGATGGGGATACTGCGCTGGAAGTTCAGCAACAGGCAAATGCCGCCCTCGCACATGTCCGGGAGTGGGGTGTACAAAACAAGCTGAAGTTCGCTCCGCATAAAACAAATGCAATGGTCCTGACGCGGAAGCTGAAATTTGACACCCCACACCTGACCATGGGCGGAGTCGACATTGCCTTGACGAACGAAATCAAGATCCTGGGACTCTGGATCGACCACAAGCTGACCTTTAACACCCAAGCAAGCTACATCTGCAGGAAAGTGTTAATGCTGTATAAACAGCTATCCAGAGCCGCCAGGGTCAGCTGGGGCCTCCATCCGGAGGTCATTAGAACGATCTACACGGCAGTAGTAGAGCCAGTAGTTACATACGCAGCTAGTGCATGGGCGCCGGCGGCAGAGAAACGAGGGCTCCGGAAGCAACTCAACGCACTGCAGCGGGGATTTGCGCAAAAAATCTGCAAAGCCTACCGGACGGTCTCTCTAAACTCGGCACTGGTCCTGGCCGGGCTACTCCCCCTAGACCTCAGGATACAGGAAGCCGCAGCGCTGTACGAGGTGAGGAGAGGGGTGGCACGGCCGGAGCTAGGAGATAGAGAGATCGAACGGAGGATGGCGTATACAGATTCCCCACACCCGGCAGAGCACAGAGGGAGACAATTCATTTGCCTGGGTGACCAAAATGCCGTAGATAGGTACAGTGGGCATGCAGTACGTATCTACACTGATGGCAGCAAAATTGAAGGTAAAGTTGGAGCGGCATACTCCCTTTGGAAGGACGCCGCCGAAACTAAAAGCCGAAAATTTCTGCTGTCATCCTACTGCACGGTCTACCAGGCCGAATTGTTAGCCCTTTGCAAAGCCACCGAAGAAGTCGCGAGAAATCCGGAGCCCAGCGTCGGAATTTACAGTGACTCGCGGTCAGCACTAGAGGCAGTGGTCAACAACAGCTCGCTCGGTCCCCTCGCAGTCCAAATTCGTTATAACCTTGAAAAGTGCAGTAGCCAAGACAAGGAAGTCCAACTTTATTGGATTAAGGCACACGCGGGACTCGAGGGGAACGAGAGAGCAGACAGCCTGGCCAAAGACGCGGCCCTGAAATCCAAGACCAGACCAAGCTACGAACTCTGTCCGATTTCATTCGTCAAGCGACAGATCCGAAGGGTCACGCTTGACGAATGGAATCGGAGATATCAGTCTGAGCAAACGGCAGGCATCACAAAAATGTTTTTACCTGATGCGGTCTTGGCTTTCAGGCCCGTAAAGAGGGTAAAGCCAACTGGCCTGCTCACACAGGTCCTCACAGGGCACGGTGGGTTCTCCGAATATCTGCACAGATTCAAGTGCAAAGAGAGCCCATCATGCATCTGTGAGCCTAACAAACTTGAAACAGTACCCCACATCCTTTTAGAATGCCCAGTATTTTGTCGAGAACGGTTCGAGGTCGAGCAACTGATTGAAACTGTTCTAAACATTGATAACATAGCCCAAATTGTAAATAATAAGGAAATATGTGAAAACTTTTTCAAATTTTGTATATATATAGCAAATAAAGTAGTATTTAGAAATAAAAATAGATAAATAAATAATGTTTAACACTTATATTAACATATACGTGGATTAACATAGACTTAAGATAATGCTGTAAAATACTATAGTAACTATATTAATTAAAGAATTTAAATATATAGAGTAAATGTTAGAAGTAATGTAATATTAATATAAACTATAGATAATATGTACTTATGAATAAAAATACCTAGATTTAAGTTGTAACCTAATAAAGTAGAAATTTGTCAAGTAATAAAACCCCTGATAACGTTAGGGAAACAGCTCGCGGGCCGGGCCTACAGGCGCCCGGACAGGAAAAAAAAAAAAAAAAAAAAAAAAAAAAAAAAAAAAACCTAACCTAACCTAACCTAACCTAACCTAACCTAACCTAACCTAACCTAACCTAACCTAACCTAACCTAACCTAACCTAACCTAACCTAACCTAACCTAACCTAACCTAACCTAACCTAACCTAACCTAACCTAACCTAACCTAACCTAACCTAACCTAACCTAACCTTTTTTTTTTTTTTTTTTTTTTTTTTTTTACGTGGGGAAATGCGTTTATGCATACCCACCCATCATTAGAGAGGGGCAGGTGATGTCGGACTCGGCACCAGAGTGGTGCCCCTACCGACTAAAACCCCACGATGGTCTTTCTTCGCTGACCTTAAAATGACAGGGGTTGTGGGACCGCTATCGTATTCACCGCAACCCCGTCAATGTCAATGTCCGCCCCAGTAGGGGGGGGACTCACCTCGGGAGGGGACAGAACCCAACCCATTCAGCTCCGAAGTGTACTTGGAGTACCCAGTACATTGTCATCTCATTGTCTCTTGGGGGCATCCAGCGCTTGGAGCGCCTGAAGCGCTTGAAGCGCTGGATGCCCCCGCATCTATCACCCTGACCCTCCAAGTGGAGATGGAGTACGAGTTCTATTGGCTCGTCTCCGCAAGCGCGCTCTTCGGCGCGGATGGGCAAGGGGGTCAGCTTCCCTTTCTCTTTCCTCAGTTTCCCTCCGTGACATCACCGTCTCACTGAAAGAGACCACGGCCTCCCATGACCTCTCTTCATCGACCATCTTGGCTATGATGGTCGGCAAAGAGAGGTCAGCCCCCACTACCGCGACCAGAGACTGTCGTGGTTCCGCCTCTTCCGGGCATGTTTCCAGCACATGCTGCGCGGTGTCTTCCGCACAGCTGCACCGGTGGCACTCCGGGGTCTCTTCTCTTCCGGCTACGTGACACAAGTACCTCCCGAAACAGCCATGTCCGGTGAGCACCTGTGTCAGCCGGAAAGTCAAGGTACCATGCTCCCGCAGGACCCACTCAGCGAGTATGGGCCCGATTGCCTCAAGGAGCCGTTGGGCACCGGTTCCTCTCCGTGTGGGTCCCTCAAGGAGCCTCTGCTTCCAAGTGTCTATGGCCCTGGCCCTAGCAACACTGCGCCATCGTTCCACTTCTTGTGGTACTGGGCGTAAATCTCGCTCCCTTGCGCGTGCCCTGCACCAGAAGACCTCGGACAGCAGTTCAGCCTCCAGGTCCCACGGCAGGGATCCTGCAAGAACACAGGCCACTTCGTGTGAGAGTGTACGGTAGCCCCTGCACACTCTCACGGCCATCACGCGCTGTGTCCTATAGAGGAGTGCAGTTTCCCTCCGGTCAAGTGACTCAGCCCATATTGGGGCACCATATAGTGCCATTGAGCGTACCACCGCCATGTACAGGCGACGGCAGCTCGCATTTCCCCCACCCATGTTGGGAAGAAGACGGCTCAGTGCTGCAGCGGTGCCCGTCAGTTTGGGGGTAAGTTGCTGCAAATGTGCACTGAACTTCCACCTACTCTCAAGTACAACGCCTAGGTATTTTAATGTCGGTCTGACGGCAATAGAGGTCCCTCCAACTACTATGTGGGATCCGGCAGGCGGCGCTCTCCGTGGACCATGAAAGCAAATGGCCTCAGATTTGTGGAGCGCCACCTCCAGGCCCAACCGCCGGATCCTGGCCACCACCGCCGCGACTCCAGCCGTTGCCAAGATTGCCGCCTCTTTATACGTTCGTCCCCGAGCGGTGACCAACGTGTCGTCAGCGTAGCATACGACATTGACGCCACGAAGGTTAGCGCCTCGAAGGACCCAGTCGTATCCAATATTCCACAGGTGTGGTCCTAAAGCCGACCCCTGCGGAACGCCACGCGTCATGGGGCTTCTCTTTTCTTCGTCCTTGGTTGGAAAGACTACCTCCCTGTCCGAAAGATAGTCCCCTATGAGGCGCTGGAGATATTGGGGCACGCGATGGTGCCCGAGCGCTCCCAAAATTGTCGTCCATGGCAGGGTGTTGAACGCGTTGGCTATATCCAGTGACACAGCCAACATTACCCCGCCATCAGAGCACGCCTCCTCTGAGAGGTTTCGGACGAATTTTATCGCGTCAATTGTCGAGCGACCTCTTCGGAATCCGAACTGGGCGTCGGCCAAATCGGGGCCATCCCTTTCCAGGTGCCTGACGATGCGGGCAGCAACGACTCGCTCCAGCAGCTTGCCCGCCTCGTCAAGCAGCACAATCGGGCGATATCCCGAAGGCTGATCGGCTGGTCGTCCCTCCTTCCGAAGTAGAACGAGCTTTCCTCTCTTCCATCTTTTGGGAAATCTTCCCTCCCGCATACAGCGGCTGAAGAGATCCCTCAGGCGGGGTCCCAGAGCGTCCTCAGCGAGGGCCCACGCACGACCTGGTATGCCATCCGGCCCGGGTGCCGTGTTCTTGGCCCTCATTCGCAAGACTGCTGCTCCCAATTCTCCTTCTGACACGTCAGGGGGCTGCTCCTCTTCCTCTCCGGTATTTTCTCCTCGTGCTGCATTCGTTGTGGGAGGGACAAATTCCGTTCCCGGTCTCTCGGGAAACAGTCCCTGCACCACTCGCCAGAGTATCAACGGCTGCAGCGTACTGGTGACGGGAGGCGCCCATGGGCGAAGCTTTTGCCTCGCCAGCAAGTACGGGCGCCCCCACGGATCTTGCTCCAGTGTCTCCAGAAGCTGCCTCCACGCATTTGCCTTGGCTTCGCTAATTGCTACGCGAAGAGCCTTGGACGCCTCTCTATATGCAGCGTAGAGGGCATCCAACTCGGTCATCTCCTGGCGTCTTCTTCTCCGGTACCTCTGGTAGCGACGACGCTTCTCCAGACACAGGCGACGAAGTTCGGCAATCTCATCCGACCACCAGTAAACCTGGCGCTTTGACGGCAAGGTCTTGGCACGGGGCATAGCGGTGTCACAGACATGGGCCATCGCCTTGCACAGCGTATCCGCCTCCGCATCTATGTCTACGGGCTCCAAAGGAGGGGCGTTCCAAGCCTGAACAACAGCCGCCTCCTGTAGCAGCTCCAAATTCAGGCGTTTCAAGACCCACCGTGGGCCGGACGTAGGCGGGACCCGCTCATGATCTTCCATTGACGACGAGGAGACGCTAAACTGGATGTAGCGATGGTCAGATAGCGTCTCCTCGTCCACCAGCACCTCCCAGTCACGAACACGATGCGCAATTTCAGGGGTGGCGAACGTCACGTCGACCACCGACCCACCCCATCGCCGTACGCATGTGTTCTCATTCCCTCTATTAAGGACGCATAGTCCAGTCTCCACCAGCCACTCCTCAACTGCCCTTCCCCGTACATCAGACATCGGAGACCCCCACGCCACGGATTTGGCGTTGAGGTCTCCAAGGACGATGACAGAATGGGGGCGGCTTTGACCCACCAGGGTTCCAACTTCAATGAGAAAGTCCTCAAACTCGGCAAAGACCCTGTTCGGGGAGAAGTACACCCCCACAACAACTACCTCACCAACCAAAGCTGCGACAAACCCCCTGCCCCTTATCACACCATCGAGGGTGGGAGAACGCACCGGGGACTGCGCAGTAATTGCCACCAGTCCGTCAAGGTCCCCGACCCAGTCAGATCTAACCGGGACCACATACGGTTCGGCAAGCACAGCCACGTGTGTCGACCGCTCAGCCATACATTGCAGGAGGAGATCCTGCGCACGGGCGGAGTGGTTCACGTTCGCCTGGAGGAAAGTTAGTGTCATACTAATTTTCCTCCATGCAATCCACCTGCTCCATTACTGGGCCAGACGGCTGTGACTTGGCCTTGGCCTTAGTCGCAGCGGGCTTCCTTCTCCCCCCTATCTTCAACGGGGGCTTGGCGCAAGCCTTGCCCCCGGAGAGGTGGTCAGCCGGTTTCTCCGCAGCTGCACACAGTGTGCAGTGCGGCGCGGCAGAACATCCGCTGGCCTTATGGCCCTTTTGTCCACAGCGATGACATTCGTCGCTGCGGTCCACTTCCGACTTACACTTGGCCCTAACGTGCCCCAGTGCAAGGCATCTGTAACAACGACGCGGTCTAGCGTCCAAGAGCTGGACCCGCGCCGCAACCCATCCCACCATTACACGACCACCGCTAGCCATGATCTTTTTGGCGGCCACGATGGGACACCTCACAAAGACCGTACCCATTCCTGCTGGGCCCGTCCTAATTTCACCCATTTTAATGGATGACGACAGGCATCCTCCGGCTTTAGCAAGGGCCTCCGTCAGCTCGTTGGGAGCTACAGAGTCATCCAAGCCACTCACACGCAAGTCCACGGTGGTGGTCGGTCTTGACACCTGTATCTCCCCAGATGCTTGGAACACCTCTTTCAGCTTTTCAGCTAGGGAGTCCGCCTTTCCCTCTTTCTCCACTCCGGAAATTTCCAGAATGCGTGCTCCAGTGGCCGCTGCTCTCATCTTCAGGGGTGGCATCCCAAGAGTTGCGAGATCTATGCGGCTTCTGGCTGCCGCTAACACCTTGGCATACGTTATACCTTTCTCCATCGCCTCCGGCTGCAACGTAATCACTACAGCTGCAGTACGGGGGGGACGGAGTTTGGCCGCCTTCGCCTGTGTGGTTTGTCCACGAGACCGCACTGTTGGTGGGACCGGTTTCAGAACCTGGTTTCGCTCGGGAGCAGACGACCTTGTTCTTTCGTGCTCCGCCATTCTGCCACCCTTTCTTCGTCGTACAACTTCTGACCATGACCCTAGTGTTGCACGAGTCACGGGCGCAGTCTCTGGCTCCACTTGGGGCACGTCACATCCGGTATTGGTGGCCTCGGGCTGTTTGCCCTTGGCCACGGTGTTATTTCCAAGTTTCCCCTTCTTACCCTTCTTACCCTTACGGGTTTCGGGGGGAAGGGGATTTGTCGTATCCATGACCGCAGGCATCCCCGACTGGCCTGGCTGCGGCTCCGGGATCGGGACCTTCCGGAACTCATTCCTTCGGTTCACGACTACCACGGAAGCCGCAGGGGGCACGGGGTTCCTGCGGTCGGCTGCAAGCGGAGGGCGAACTCGCGGTTCGGGCGGGAGACGGTCCTCCAGGGCCTCGAACCGCGCGCTCATCATTCCACCGACCTGTCGTAGTATGCTCTGCGTCAGGTCCTCACCAGCCGCCCTGCCGGGCGATGAACGCTCGGGGAGCCGCGGCACGGGGGTAGCAAGCGACTGCATCAACTCTTTGCGGAGCTCCACCATCTCCTTCCGGAGCTCCTTAACTTCATCCTGCAGGCGCACGTTGGCAGCCTGCAGCCTCTTCGTTTCGTCCGATGTAGACCTCTTACGGAGGTCCTCTACTGCTTCCCTAATGGAGGCAGTTGCTTCCTTTAGGGCGCGCACAAATGTGCCCTTGATATTTTTGGACTTTGTGGCCACCGATTCAATAATGGCCACTGAGTCCAGGACTTTCCTATTCAGTTCGAAGGCCAGGGGCTCATCCTCCTGCTCCATCGACACTGACGACTCCGACATTCGGTCTGAAGCCGCTCTCGAAATACGGTGCTTCCGGGACATATCATCAACTTCTCGCTCAGCCTGGAGCCTCATCTCCTCCTTGTGTGCGGCCACGAGGGTTGCCTTAGCCTGGGCGAGGCCGACATATTGGCCCGTGGTGGGCGGTCTGCCTCTGCCCCGCTTTTCCTTTGCTGCGATGACCTTCGGAGCCGGAGCCTCCGACCCGCTGTCTGAGTGCGAGCAGCTGTCGCCGCCACTTTCTCTCGTGCGTGTTCTCGTACGCTTCCTCCCTTTGTGTGATGTCTGCGAGGTCATAGACACACAGGATGAGTTGTCTGACTCATTACTTTCGGGGTTTTGCCCCTTTCCCTCCGTTAGGTGTTTAGCAATTCTCTTTTTGCTCGGCACCCTACTCTTCTTCTGTATCCGATCCACATTGCCTTCGTTGTCCGTGTTCTTGCCATCATTGTCGTTTTTTATTAAAGAGCGGTTGTTGCCCCCCCCAGAATACGAGGGGCAGCCTCCCGTGGGAGAGTGGGATTCTCCGTCGGCAGTACCGACGGTACCCACCTGGGGTAGTATATTCTCTTTGCAACTCGCCATTATTTTTGTTGTGGTCAGTTTAGAGGCCTGACAGCCTGGGTTGGTGCCCTAACGACTGCATTTTTTATTGATTATTCCCTGCAGCCATGCGTCCCATCGCCGGGCACTAAAAACTTGGGATTAGGATTATACATACATAGAATACACAATATATAATACACATAAATATATACAAATATATGTTCGTAACGACAGCCCGCACGCCCGTCCCGATTGCTACGAAAGTAGACAGAGGGGAGACGCCCGCGGACTGTCGTCACGAACACCTCCACGTCGATCCTTGTTTGGACCAACACTGAAGCTCATTCTTGAGCCTCACCATGCCTCATCCACTGTGCCCTATGCTACCTTCATAGGGACACGCGGAGAGGAACTCCCTGACTCACGTCATCGCCACTCAGCACAGGCTGAGGCGCCAACCAAACTCCCGACACGTGTCGTCGGACCACTCCCCAGCGTCCGGGCGGACTCGCCCCAGACTGCTCAGCCTCCTGCCGAGCCCTTCCCCATCTTCTGCACGCGCTCCTAATAAAAGCTTAGGGGCGTGCGCAGAAGTTCCCCACCCCAGTCCGGACTTTAGCTACGGCCAACAAGATCTCCAATCTTAGGAGAAGTTGTTGACCGTACCCAGGATGCACCCGCCCAATCCAGTACTATCCCCCCGGATTAATGAATTCGCAAAGGATAGTACTAGATGAGCTTCGAGGAGGTAGCCGGCACCGCACCCCAACCTAACCTAACCTAACCTAACCTAACCTAACCTAACCTAACCTAACCTAACCTAACCTAACCTAACCTAACCTAACCTAACCTAACCTAACCTAACCTAACCTTTTTTTTTTTTTTTTTTTTTTTTGACCCAGGAAAATCTTTAATAGATACCACCGGCCCAGGGGGGCACGGTGGTTATGTGGGATTCTCCGCCAGAAGGGCGGCCTACCCACTAAAAACCTGGGGTGTTCCCTCGGATCGCCATACGTCGGGGAGCGGTACATACTATCGTACTCCCCGCTGCCCCGACGGGCGCTGGTCCAGTGGACCCCTCCACCAGGAGCTTTCACCTCCTCCCTCTCATATGGCGATGTGTCGGAACACGTGACACATCGCACATACACGGAACTCATAAAGGTGGGCGTCGGGTTCCCCCGAACCCGACACCCAGAGTTTCCCTGGGGACTGGAGAGGGCCATGTGGTGGTGGCCGTCGCCGATGCCCAGTCGTCCGTCACTACTTAGGCCACATCCATCCTACCCGGCGCTGGGACAGCGCTGGGTGGACGGGGTGCTTTCGCACGCGGGGTACCACGCCCCGATGTGGCCGTCTCTTTCTTTTTGGGAGGTGGAGCGCATCCGCTGCCTCCCACGCGATGCTCGGCCGGCTTCCCTGCTGTTGCGCATACTGCGCAATGCGGCTCGGCCGAGCAATCGCCCGCCCTGTGACCGGGTTGGCCACATCGGAAGCACAAGTTGCTCCGATCAGTCTCGGCCTTGCAATGCTCCCGGACGTGCCCCACTTCGAGGCATCGGAAGCATCGCAAGGGTTTCGGTATCAACAGCTTGACCTGCACCGAAACCCAGCCCACCAAAAGACGGCCGCCCGCCATCACCTTTTTGGCTGCAGCCACTGGGCACCGTACAAAGGCTGTGCCCAGGCCTGCAGCGTTGCGGCGGATTTCGCCGACTTTGACCGCGTCAGGGCGACACGCCCCGACGCGGGCAACAGCCTCCGCCACCTCCCGTCCAGTCACTGAGTCATCCAGGCCGGAAATGCGCATGTCTGCACACTTGACCGGCCTGGTGACTCGTATGTCCATTCCGAGGAATACCTCCTTCAGCTTTTCAGCGAAGGAGTCCGCCTTGTCCTCGGAGGCCTCGCCGTATACCTCGAGCATCCGGGCCCCAGTCATTGCCTGACGGAACCCGAGACGCTCGATACCGAGCGGGGCCAAGTTTATTTTTGACCTTGCCATCAGCAAGGCCTTCTCATACGTGAGGCCCTTCTCCACACCTGCCGGTTCCATCGTCAGAACGATGGCTGACGATTTCGGAGGGCGGAGTCTAGGTTGCCTAACCTTTTGTACCGTCTCTTTGGCGCGGCGCGGCTGTGCGGCCGTCGCTTGGGGCTGAGACCCCTGCGAGGGAGCCGATGTCGCCGCAGCACCACCTTTCTTCTTCTTGCGGCCCCTCTTGGCCACCTCCACCCAGCTCACGCCGGGCTGGACTTTGGCCATTTGGGGCGCGTCACGTCCTGTGCTAGTGGCCGCGGGCTGTTTGCCCTTGGCCACAGTATCCTTTCCGAGTTTCCCCTTCTTACCCTTCGCACCCTTGCGGGTCTCAGGGGGAAGGGGATGTGTCATTTCCATGGACACAGGCGTCCCCGACTGGCCAGGCTGCGGCTCCGGGATCGGGACCTTCCGGAACTCGTTCCTTCGGTCCACGACTACCACGGGGGCCGCAGGGGCCACGGGGTTCCTGCGGTCGGCTGCTAGCGGGGGGCGAACTCGTGGTTCGGGGACAACGCTAGGCGTTCCCCCACGCATTTCCCTTCGGAGGTCAACCATCTCCTTGCGGAGTTCGTTGACCTCCTCCTGCAGGCGCTTGTTTGCGGCCTGCAGTCTCCTCGTCTCGTCCGATGAGGACCTCTTGCGGAGCTCCTCCACCGCCTCCTTTATGTAGGCCGAAGCCTCCTTAAGGGCACGCGTGAATGTGCCCTTAAGGTTCCCGGACTTCACAGCCACCGACTCTATGATGGCCACTGAGTCCAGGACCTTCCTGGCCAGATCGGCGGCCAGTGGTTCGTCCTCCTTCTCCGTCATCTCCGAGTACTCCAATGAGCGGCTCGGAGCAGCTGCTCTCGTGAGACGTTGCGTCCGGGCCATATCCGCAACCTCTTGCTCGGCCCGGAGCTTCATCTCCTCCTTGTGTGCGGCTATGAGGGCCGCCTTGGCTTGGGCGAGTCCGACATATTGGCCCGTGGTGGGCGGCCGGCCTCTGCCCCTCTTCTCCTTGACGGCGACGACCTTTGCAGCCGGAGCATCTGACCCACTGCCAGAGCTCGAGCAGCTGTCGTCGCCGCTTCTTCTCGTCCGTGGTCTCCCACGCTTCCTCCTTTCGCTCGGAGCCGCTGAGCTCAGCGACTCGTAGCTCCTGCACGATGAGCCGTCCGACTCATCATCTTCGGGGACTAGCCCCTTTCCCTCTGTGTGGTGTTTAATTACAAATTCTTTTTTAAGCATTTTGTTCCCACGAGTATGGGGGAAATATGCGGTCCACCCGGGCAGTGCCCCCTGTACCCGGGTAAGTCTAGGGTTTAACCCGCGCAGAGCTTCGACTGGGCTCCCGCGGGGAACGCAGTAACGACCAACCAACCCGGTGGCCATGCAGATTCTCGCGCTGCGCCGCCGCTTAACCTTCGGGGTGATTTTTTATAGAGGTTTTCTTCCTCGCGGCCCGGGCGGTTAAGCCAAGACCCTCGTTCCCATCGCAAGCGCCAAGACATGACTGGCGCGGCAAACGGGGTTACGATCTCCGACGTTAAGCCCGGCAGTAGTGCTAGTACATACCGGGCACATCCCTCTCCACTCGTCCACGACGAGTCATGCCCGTCCACTGTGCCCTCTGCTGATCAGAGGGACACGCGGAGGGCCCTCTGGCTCAGGCACCCTTGCCTGGCCCGCTCGGCTACACCGAGCCCTTCCCCAGTTTCTGCGCGCGCTCCTAATAAAAGCTTAGGGGCGTGCGCAGAAATTCCCCCCCAGTCCGGACTTTAGCTACGGCCAACAAGATCTCCAAACTCAGGAGAAGTTATTGACCGTACCCAGGGTGCACCCGCCCAATCTAGTACTATCCCCCCGTATTAAGAATTCGCAAAGGATAGTACTAGATGAGCTTCGAGGAGGTAGCCGGCACCGCACCCCGACCTAACCTAACCTAACCTAACCTAACCTAACCTAACCTAACCTAACCTAACCTAACCTAACCTTTTTTTTTTTTTTTTTTTTTTTTTTTTTTTTATTTTTTTTTTTTTTGACCCAGGAAAATCTTTAATAGATACCACCGTCCCAGGGGGGCACGGTGGTTATGTGGGATTCTCCGCCAGAAGGGCGGCCTACCCACTAAAAACCTGGGGTGTTCCCTCGGATCGCCATACGTCGGGGTGCGGTACATACTATCGTATTCTCCGCTGCCCCGACGGGCGCTGGTCCTGTGGACCCCTCCACCAGGAGCTTTAACCTCCTCCCTCTCATATGGCGATGTGTCGGAACACGTGACACATCGCGCATACACGAAACTCCTATAGGTGGGTGCCGGGCTCCCCTGAGCCCGGCACCCAGAGTTTCCCTGGGGATTGGAGAGGGCCATGTGGTGGTGACCGTCACCGATGCCCAGTCGTCCGTCACTACTTAGGCCACATCCATCCTACCCGGCGCTGGGACAGCGCTGGGTGGACGGGGTGCTTTCGCACGCGGGGTACCACGCCCCGATGTGGCCGTCTCTCTTTTCTTGGGAGGGGGAGCGCATCCGCTGCCTCCCACGCGATGCTCGGCCGGCTTTCCTGCTGTTGCGCATACTGCGCAATGCGGCTCAGCCGAGCAATCGCCCGCCTTGTGACCGGGTTGGCCACATCGGAAGCATAGGTTGCTCCGATCTGTCTCGGCTTTGCAATGCTCCCGGACGTGCCCCACTTCGAGACACCGGAAGCATCGCAGGGGTTTCGGTATCAACAGCTTGACCTGCACCGAAACCCAGCCCACTAAAAGACGGCCGCCTGCCATCACCTTTTTGGCTGCAGCCACTGGGCACCGTACAAAGGCTGTGCCCAGGCCTGCAGCGTTGCGGCGGATTTCGCCGACTTTGACCGCGTCAGAGCGACACGCCCCGACGCGGGCAACAGCCTCCGCCACCTCCCGTCCAGTAACTGAGTCATCCAGGCCGGAAATGCGCATGTCTGCACACTTAACCGGCCTGGTGACGCGTATGTCCATTCCGAGGAATACCTCCTTCAGCTTTTCAGCGAAGGAGTCCGCCTTGTCCTCGGAGGCCTCACCGTATACCTCGAGCATCCGGGCCCCAGTCATTGCCTGACGGAACCCGAGACGCTCGATCCCGAGCGAGGCCAAGTTGATTTTGGACCTTGCCAACAGCAAAGCCCGTTCATACGTCAGGCCCTTCTCCACGCCTGCCGGTTCCATCGTCAGCACGATAGCTGACGATTTTGGAGGGCGGAGTCTAGGTTGCCTAACCTTTTGTACCGTCTCTTTGGTGGCGCGACGCGGCTGTGCGGCTGTCGCTTGGGGCTGAGACCCCTGCGAGGGAGCCGGTGCTGCCGCGGCACCACCTTTCTTCTTCTTCCTGCCCCTCTTGGCCACCTCCACCCAGCTCACGCCGGGCTGGACTTTGGCCATTTGGGGCGCGTTACGTCCTGTGTTAGTGGCCGTGGGCTTGTTGCCCTTGGCCACAGTGTCTCTTCCGAATTTCCCCTTCTTACCCTTCTTACCCTCGCGGGTTTCAGGGGGAAGGGGAGGCGTCACGTCCATGGACTCAGGCGTCCCCGACTGGCCAGGCTGCGGCTCCGGGATCGGGACCTTCCGGAACTCGTTCCTTCGGTCCATTACTACCGCGGAAGCCGCAGGGGCCACGGGGTTCCTGCGGTCGGCTGCAAGCGGGGGGCGAACTCGTGGTTCGGGTACAATGCTAGGCATTCCCCCACGCATTTCCTTTCGGAGGTCAACCATCTCCTTGCGGAGTTCGTTGACCTCCTCCTGCAGGCGCTTGTTTGCGGCCTGCAGTCTCCTCGTCTCGTCCGATGAGGACCTCTTGCGGAGCTCCTCCACCGCCTCCTTTATGTAGGCCGAAGCCTCCTTAAGGGCACGCGTGAATGTGCCCTTAAGGTTCCCGGACTTCACAGCCACCGACTCTATGATGGCCACTGAGTCCAGGACCTTCCTGGCCAGATCGGCGGCCAGTGGTTCGTCCTCCTTCTCCGTCATCTCCGAGTACTCCAATGAGCGAATCGGAGCAGCTGCTCTCGTGAGACGTTGCGTCCGGGCCATATCCGCAACCTCTTGCTCGGCCCGGAGCTTCATCTCCTCCTTGTGTGCGGCTATGAGGGCCGCCTTGGCTTGGGCGAGTCCGACATATTGGCCCGTGGTGGGCGGTCGGCCTCTGCCCCTCTTCTCCTTGACGGCGACGACCTTTGCAGCCGGAGCATCTGACCCACTGCCAGAGCTCGAGCAGCTGTCGTCGCCGCTTCTCCTCGTCCGTGGTCTCCCACGTTTCCTCCTATCTAGGCTAGGTGCCGCTGAGCTCAGCGACTCGTAGCTCCTGCACGATGAGCCGTCTGTCTCATCATCGTCGGGGACTAGCCCCTTTCCCTCAGTGAAGTGTGTTTTTACAAAATCTTTATTAGGCATTTTGTTCCCACGAGTATGGGGGAAATATGCGGTCCACCCGGGCAGTGCCCCCTGTACCCGGGTAAGTCTAGGGTTTAACCCGCGCAGAGCTTCGACTGGGCTCCCGCGGGGAACGCAGTAACGACCAACCAACCCGGTGGCCATGCAGATTCTCGCGCTGCGCCGCCGCTTAACCTTCGGGGTGATTTTTTATAGAGGTTTTCTTCCTCGCGGCCCAGGCGGTTAAGCCAAGACCCTCGGTCCCATCGCACGCGCCAAGACATGACTGGCGCGGCAAATGGGGTTACGATATCCGACGTTAAGCCCGGCAGTAGTGTAAGTACATACCGAGCACATCCCTCTCCACTCGTCCACGACGAGTCATGCCCGTCCACTGTGCCCTCTGCTGATCAGAGGGACACGCGGAGGGCCCTCTGGCTCAGACACCCTTGTCTGGCCCGCTCGGCTACACCGAGCCCTTCCCCAGTTTCTGCGCGCGCTCCTAATAAAAGCTTAGGGGCGTGCGCAGAAATTCCCCCCCAGTCCGGACTTTAGCTACGGCCAACAAGATCTCCAAACTCAGGAGAAGTTGTTGACCGTACCCAGGGTGCACCCGCCCAATCTAGTACTATCCCCCCGTATTAAGAATTCGCAAAGGATAGTACTAGATGAGCTTCGAGGAGGTAGCCGGCACCGCACCCCAACCTAACCTTTTTTTTTATTTTTTTTTTTTTTTATTTTTTTTTTTTTTTTTTTTTTTTTGACCCAGGAAAATCTTTAATAGATACCACCGGCCCAGGGGGGCACGGTGGTTATGTGGGATTCTCCGCCAGAAGGGCGGCCTACCCACTAAAAACCTGGGGTGTTCCCTCGGATCGCCATACGTCGGGGAGCGGTACATACTATCGTACTCCCCGCTGCCCCGACGGGCGCTGGTCCAGTGGACCCCTCCACCAGGAGCTTTCACCTCCTCCCTCTCATATGGCGATGTGTCGGAACACGAGACACATCGCGCATACACGAAACTCCTAAAGGTGGGCGCCAGGTTCCCCTGAACCCGGCGCCCAGAGTTTCCCTGGGGACTGGTGAGGGACACGTGGCGGTGGCCGTCACCGATGCCCAGTCGGCCGTCACGTCCTAGGCCACATCCATCCTACCCGGCGCTGGAACAGCGCTGGGTGGACGGGGTGCTTTCGCACGCGGGGTACCACGCCCCGATGTGGCCGTCTGCTTCTTTTTGGGAGGTGGAGCGCATCCGCTGCCTCCCACGCGATGCTCGGCCGGCTTTCCTGCTGTTGCGCATACTGCGCAATGCGGCTCAGCCGAGCAATCGCCCGCCTTGTGTCCGGGCTGGCCACACCGGAAGCACAGGTTGCTCCGATCGGCCTCAGCCTTACAATGCTCCCGGACGTGCCCCACCTCGAGACACCGGAAGCATCGCAGGGGTTTCGGTATCAACAGTTTGACCTGCACCGAAACCCAGCCCACCAAAAGACGGCCGCCCGCCATCACCTTTTTGGCTGCAGCCACTGGGCACCGTACAAAGGCTGTGCCCAGGCCTGCAGCGTTGCGGCGGATTTCGCCGACTTTGACCGCGTCGGAGCGACACGATCCGACGCGGGCAACAGCCTCCGCCACCTCCCGTCCGGTCACTGAGTCATCCAGGCCGGAAATGCGCATGTCTGCACACTTCACCGGCCTGGTGACGCGTATGTCCAACCCGAGGAACACCTCCTTCAGCTTTTCAGCGAAGGAGTCCGCCTTGTCCTCGGAGGCCTCGCCGTATACTTCGAGCATCCGGGCCCCAGTCATTGCCTGACGGAACCCGAGACGCTCGATACCGAGCGGGGCCAGGTTTATTTTAGACCTTGCCATCAGCAAGGCCTTCTCGTACGTAAGGCCCTTCTTCGCACCTTCAGGCAACATCGTCAGCACGATGGCTGACGATTTTGGGGCGCGAAGTCTAGGTTGCCCTTTCTTCTGTTCCATCTCCTTGTTGGCGCGGCGCGGCTGTGCGGCTGTCGCTTGGGGCTGAGACCCCTGCGAGGGAGCCGGTGCTGCCGCGGCGCCACCTTTCTTCTTCTTCCGGCCCCTCTTGGCCACCTCCACCCAGCTCACGCCGGGCTGGACTTTGGCCATTTGGGGCGCGTCACGTCCGGTGTTGGGGGCAGCGGGCTGTTTGCCCTTGGCCACTGTGTCCTTTCCGAATTTCCCCTTCTTACCCTTAGTGCCCTTGCGGGTTTCAGGGGGAAGGGGAGGCGTCACGTCCATTGACTCGGGCGTCCCCGACTGGCCAGGCTGCGGCTCCGGGATCGGGACCTTCCGGAACTCGTTCCTTCGGTCCACGACTACCACGGAAGCCGCAGGGGCCACGGGGTTCCTTCTGTCGGCTGCAAGCGGGGGACGAACTCGCGGTTCGGGCGGGAGACGGCCCTCCAGGGCCTCGAGCCGCGCGTCCATCATCCCACCAACTTGTCTCAATATCTGCTGCGTCAGCAGCTCGCCTGTGAGTCTCGGCGACGCAGCCCTGCTAGGCGAGGATTGCCCGGGGGGCTGCGGCGCGGAGAGAGCACTAGGCGTTCCCCCACGCATCTCCTTTCGGAGCTCAGCCATCTCCTTGCGAAGTTCGCTGACCTCCTCCTGCAGGCGCTTGTTGGCTGCCTGTAGCCTCCTCGTCTCGTCCGATGAGGACCTCTTGCGGAGTTCCTCCACCGCCTCCTTTATATAGACCGATGCCTCCTTGAGGGCACGCGTGAATGTGCCCTTAAGGTTCCCGGACTTTACGGCCACTGATTCTATGATGGCCACGGAATCCAGGACTTTCCTGGCCAGTTCCGCGGCCAGAGGCTCGTCCTCCTTCTCTGTCGACGCCGAGTGCTCCAAGGAGCGGCTCGGAGCAGCTGCTCTCGTCAGACGTTGCGTCCGGGCCATATCCGCAACCTCTTGCTCGGCCCGGAGCTTCATCTCCTCCTTGTGTGCGGCTATGAGGGCCGCCTTGGCTTGGGCGAGTCCAACGTATTGGCCCGTGGTGGGCGGTCGGCCTCTGCCCCTCTTCTCCTTGACGGCGACGACCTTTGCAGCCGGAGCATCTGACCCACTGCCAGAGCTCGAGCAGCTGTCGTCGCCGCTTCTCCTCGTCCGTGGTCTCCCACGTTTCCTCCTGTCGCTAGGTGCCGCTGAGCTCAGCGACTCGTAGCTCCTGCACGATGAGCCGTCCGACTCATCATTGTCGGGGACTAGCCCCTTTCCCTCTGTGTGGTGTTTAATTACAAATTCATTTTTTGACATGTTGTTCCCACGAGTATGGGGGAAATATGCGGTCCACCCGGGCAGTGCCCCCTGTACCCGGGTAAGTCTAGGGTTTAACCCGCGCAGAGCTTCGACTGGGCTCCCGCGGGGAACGCAGTAACGACCAACCAACCCGGTGGCCATGCAGATTCTCGCGCTGCGCCGCCGCTTAACCTTCGGGGTGATTTTTTATAGAGGTTTTCTTCCTCTCGGCCCGGGCGGTTAAGCCAAGACCCTCGGTCCCATCGCACGCGCCAAGACATGACTGGCGCGGCAAACGGGGTTACGATCTCCGACGTTAAGCCCGGCAGTAGTGCTAGTACATACCGGGCACATCCCTCTCCACTCGTCCACGACGAGTCACGCCCATCCACTGTGCCCTCTGCTGATCAGAGGGACACGCGGAGGGCCCTCTGGCTCAGGCACCCTTGCCTGGCCCGCTCGGCTACACCGAGCCCTTCCCCAGTTTCTGCGCGCGCTCCTAATAAAAGCTTAGGGGCGTGCGCAGAAATTCCCCCCCAGTCCGGACTTTAGCTACGGCCAACAAGATCTCCAAACTCAGGAGAAGTTGTTGACCGTACCCAGGGTGCACCCGCCCAATCTAGTACTATCCCCCCGTATTAAGAATTCGCAAAGGATAGTACTAGATGAGCTTCGAGGAGGTAGCCGGCACCGCACCCCACCCCAACCTAACCTAACCTAACCTAACCTAACCTAACCTAACCTAACCTAACCTAACCTAACCTAACCTAACCTAACCTAACCTAACCTAACCTTTTTTTTTTTTTTTTTTTTTTTTTCCCAGGAAAATCCTTGATGGATACCACCGGCTCCCGGGGGGGAGCAGGGTGGTGATGTGGGAGTCTCCACCTGAAGGGTGGCCTACCCACTAAAAACCTGGGGTGTTCCCTCGGATCGCCGATCATCAGGGCTGCGGGGCACACTTAGAATTCACCGCAGCCCTGACGAGCGCTGGTCTTCTCGACCCCTTCTTCGGGAGCGTAGAGCTCCTCCCTCTCTATGGCGATGTGTCGGAACACACGACACATCGCGCATACTCGGAACTCATTGAAGGTGGGTGTCGGGTTCCCCCGAACCCGGCACCCAGAGTTTCCGCTGGAGACTGGAGAGGGCCACGAGTGGCCGTCGCCAGTGTCCAGTCGTCCTTACAAGTAAAACTTGGTGGACAACAAGGTGTCGCCCACAGCCTCCGCGCACCATACGCAGGCGTGGCCCATGTCGTCATCCTCCACCTTGAAGACATCGCTCATCTCAAACTCATCGCCCTCCTTCACAGCTTGAAGGACTGCAGCCCCGACCTCCTCATCAGTTCCAGATTTGTGGAACACCAGGTGAATCAGACCTGCATCCTGCCGACTGCGTCTGCATCCCACCCGCCTACGCCGGACGTTGGCGACCGATGCCTCTCTTGACCCTGAGGTGTGGGAGTTGGCTCTGCTCTCGCCCGGCTCGTCCCGGTTCTCGGGCACAGGCTGTGCATCAGTCGCTGGTTCGGTCGGAATCTTCGAACCAGACGCGGCCACAGGGCACGGGACGCATGCGCTGTCCACGTCTGCCACCTCCATGCTCTCCAACTCCGTGCCAGCACGGGGTGGAGGCGACTTCCTTGCTGGGACTTCCACCTCCATCGTCTCCTGCGCCGCTACAGGGCAGGGTAGACGTGGCGACTTGGCCGGGACTTTCGGTCCCGCTGTGGCCTTCCCCCTCTGCTTGGGAGGCGGGACGCACTCGCTGGCTCCCATGCGATGCTCGGCTGGCTTTCCTGCTGCTGCGCACACTGCGCAGTGCGGCTCAGCCGAGCAATCGAACGCCTTGTGCCCAGGTAGGCCACAGCGGAAGCACATCGAGCTCCTGTCGACCTCCGCCTTGCACCGCTCCCTGACATGCCCCACCTCGAGGCACCGGAAGCAGCGCAGAGGCCGCGGCGTCAGCAATCTCACCGACGCCGCAACCCATCCCACTAAAAGGCGGCCACCCGCCAACACCTTTTTGGCCGCAGTCACCGGGCAGCGCACGAAAACGGTGCCCAAGCCTGCGGCGTTACGGCGGATCTCGCCAACCTTGACCGCGTCGGGGCGACATTCCCCAACGCGGGCAACAGCCTCCGCCAACTCCTCTCCTGTGACAGAGTCATCCAGGCAGGAGATGCGTAAGTCCGCACTTTTCACCGGCCTGGTGACTCTGAGTTCCGTGTCCGGAAACAACTCCCTCAGCTTGGCAGCGAGGGAGTCTGCCTTGTCGCTGTTCGACTCGCCCTGAATTTCGAGCATTCGGGCCCCAGTCACTGCCTGGCGAAACCCGATGCTCTCAATCCCAAGCGAGCGCGGGTTTATGACCTGCTTCGCCTTCTGTAAAGCCTTCTCATAAGAGAGGCCCTTCTCCACACCCGCTGGCTGAATCGTCAGCACAATGGCAGACGATTTTGGGGCGCGGAGTTTAGGTTGCCTCTCAGAGGCTGCCGTATCCTTTACAGCGCGACGTGGCTGTGCGGCTCTCGCTTGGGGTTGCGGCCCTTGCGAGGGTGCCGGTGTCGCCACTGCGCCGTCCCTCTTCTGCTTGCGACCCCTCTTGGCCACCTCCACCCAGCTCACGCCGGGCTGGACTTTGGCCTTTTGGGGCGCGTCACGTCCGGTGGGTTTCCCCTTCTTACCCTTCTTACCCTTGCGGGTTTCAGGGGGAAGGGGATGTGTCAAATCCATGACCGCAGGCGTCCCCGACTGGCCAGGCTGCGGCTCCAACACGGGAGCCGCAGGGGCCTCGGGGTTCCTGCGGTCTACTGCGAGCGGGGGGCGAGTGCGCTTTTCGGGCAGGAGGCGCTCCTCCAGGGCCTCGAACCGATGATGGCCACGGAGTCCAGGACCCTCTTATTTAATTCAACGGCCAGGGGCTCGTCCCCCTGCTCCGTCGACACCGACATCTCCGAGCTTCGGCCTGAGGCCGCTCTCGAGAGACGGTGCGCCTGGGCCATATCAGCAACCTCTTGCTCGGCCCGGAGCTCCATCTCATCTCGCTTTGCGGCCACCAGAGCCGCTTTAGCTTGAGCGAGGCCGACGTACTGGCCCGTTGTGGGCGGTCGGCCTCTGCTCCGCTTCTCCTTCGCTACGGCGACCTTCGCAGCCGGAGCATCCGACCCGCTATCGGAGCCCGAGCGGCTGCCATCGCCGTGCCTCTTTGAGCGCGGTCTCCCGCGCTTCCTTCTGTCGCTGGGTGTCAGCGATCCCGCCGACGCCCTGCTCACACACGATGAGTCAGACTCATCATTTTCGGGGACTGGCCCCTTTCCCTCCTTAACTGAAATAATTAATTGATTTTTCTCCATGCTGTTCCCACGAGTATGGGGGAAATATACGGTCCACCCGGGCAGTGCCCCCTGTACCCGGGTAAGTCTACGGGCTTAACCCGCGCAGAGCTTCGACTGGGCTCCCGCGGGGAACGCAGTATCGACCAACCAACCCGGTGGCCATGCAGATTCTCGCGCTGCGCCGCCGCTTAATCTTCGGGGTGATTTTTTATAGAGGTTTTCTTCCTCGCGGCCCGGGCGGTTAAGCCAAGGCCCTCGGTCCCGTCGCACGCGCCAAGACGTGACTGGCACAGCAAACGGGGTTCCGATCTCCGACAATCCACCCGGAGGTAGGGTTAGTACCAACCGGGGGCGTCCCATCTCCTCGTCCACGACGAGTCATGCCCGTCCACTGTGCCCTCTGCTGATCAGAGGGACACGCGGAGGGCCCTCTGGCTCAGGCACCCTTGCCTGGCCCGCTCGACTACACCGAGCCCTTCCCCAGTTTCTGCGCGCGCTCCTAATAAAAGCTTAGGGGCGTGCGCAGAAATTCCCCCCCAGTCCGGACTTTAGCTACGGCCAACAAGATCTCCAAACTCAGGAGAAGTTGTTGACCGTACCCAGGGTGCACCCGCCCAATCTAGTACTATCCCCCCGGATTAATGAATTCGCAAAGGATAGTACTAGATGAGCTTCGAGGAGGTAGCCGGCACCGCACCCCAACCTAACCTAACCTTTTTTTTTTTTTTTTTTTTTTTTTTTTTTGACCCAGGAAAATCTTTAATAGATACCACCGGCCCAGGGGGGCGCGGTGGTTATGTGGGATTCTCCGCCAGAAGGGCGGCCTACCCACTAAAAACCTGGGGTGTTCCCTCGGATCGCCATACGTCGGGGTGCGGTACATACTGTCGTACTCCCCGCTGCCCCGACGGGCGCTGGTCCAGTGGACCCCTCCACCAGGAGCCTTCACCTCCTCCCTCTCATATGGCGATGTGTCGGAACACGTGACACATCGCGCATACACGAAACTCCTAAAGGTGGGCGCCAGGTTCCCCTGAACCCGGCGCCCAGAGTTTCCCTGGGGACTGGTGAGGGCCACGTGGCGGTGGCCGTCACCGATGCCCAGTCGTCCGTCACTACTTAGGCCACATCCATCCTACCCGGCGCTGGGACAGCGCTGGGTGGACGGGGTGCTTTCGCACGCGGGGTACCACGCCCCGGTGTGGCCGTCTCTCTTTTCTTGGGAGGGGGAGCGCATCCGCTGCCTCCCACGCGATGCTCGGCCGGCTTTCCTGCTGTTGCGCATACTGCGCAATGCGGCTCAGCCGAGCAATCGCCCGCCTTGTGACCGGGTTGGCCACATCGGAAGCATAGGTTGCTCCGATCTGTCTCGGCTTTGCAATGCTCCCGGACGTGCCCCACTTCGAGACACCGGAAGCATCGCAGGGGTTTCGGTATCAACAGCTTGACCTGCACCGAAACCCAGCCCACCAAAAGACGGCCGCCCACCATTACCTTTTTGGCTGCAGCCACTGGGCACCGTACAAAGGCTGTGCCCAGGCCTGCAGCGTTGCGGCGGATTTCGCCGACTTTGACCGCGTCAGGGCGACACGCCCCGACGCGGGCAACAGCCTCCGCCACCTCCCGTCCAGTCACTGAGTCATCCAGGCCGGAAATGCGCATGTCTGCACATTTGACCGGCCTGGTGACACGTATGTCCATTCCGAGGAATACCTCCTTCAGCTTTTCAGCGAAGGAGTCCGCCTTGTCCTCGGAGGCCTCACCGTATACCTCGAGCATCCGGGCCCCAGTCATTACCTGACGGAACCCGAGACGCTCGATCCCGAGCGAGGCCACGTTAATTTTGGACCTTGCCAATAGCAAAGCCCGTTCATACGTCAGGCCCTTCTCCACGCCTGCCGGTTCCATCGTCAGCACGATAGCTGACGATTTCGGAGGGCGGAGTCTAGGTTGCCTAACCTTTTGTACCGTCTCTTTGGCGGCGCGGCGCGGCTGTGCGGCTGTCGCTTGGGGCTGAGACCCCTGCGAGGGTGCCGGTGCTGCCGCGGCGCCACCTTTCTTCTTCTTCCGGCCCCTCTTGGCCACCTCCACCCAGCTCACGCCGGGCTGGACTTTGGCCATTTGGGGCGCGTCACGTCCTGTGTTAGTGGCCGCGGGCTGTTTGCCCTTGGCCACGGTGTCCTTTCCAAATTTCCCCTTCTTACCCTTCTTACCCTCGCGGGTTTCAGGGGGAAGGGGAGGCGTCACGTCCATGGACTCAGGCGTCCCCGACTGGCCAGGCTGCGGCTCCGGGATCGGGACCTTCCGGAACTCGTTCCTTCGGTCCACGACTACCACGGAAGCCGCAGGGGCCACGGGGTTCCTTCTGTCGGCTGCAAGCGCGGGACGAACTCGCGGTTCGGGCGGGAGACGGCACTCCAGGGCCTCAAACCGCGCGCTCATCATCCCACCAACTTGCTTCAATATCTGCTGCGTCAGCAGCTCGCCTGTGAGTCTCGGCGACGCAGCCCTGCTAGGCGGGGATTGCCCGGGGGGCTGCGGCGCGGAGAGTGCACTAGGCGTTCCCCCACGCATCTCCTTTCGGAGCTCAGCCATCTCCTTGCGAAGTTCGCTGACCTCCTCCTGCAGGCGCTTGTTGGCGGCCTGCAGCCTCCTTGTCTCGTCTGATGAGGATCTCCTACGGAGCTCCTCCACCGCCTCCTTTATGTAGGCCGACGCCTCCTTGAGGGCACGGGTAAATGTGCCCTTAAGGTTCCCGGACTTTACGGCCACCGATTCTATGATGGCCACGGAATCCAGGACTTTCCTGGCCAGATCCGCGGCCAGAGGCTCGTCCTCTTGCTCCATTGGTGCCGAGCACTCCAAGGAGCGGCTCGGAGCAGCTGCTCTCGTGAGACGTTGCGTCCGGGCCATATCCGCAACCTCTTGCTCGGCCCGGAGCTTCATCTCCTCCTTGTGTGCGGCTATGAGGGCCGCCTTGGCTTGGGCGAGTCCGACATATTGGCCCGTGGTGGGCGGTCGGCCTCTGCCCCTCTTCTCCTTGACGGCGACGACCTTTGCAGCCGGAACATCTGACCCACTGCCAGAGCTCGAGCAGCTGTCGTCGCCGCTTCTTCTCGTCCGTGGTCTCCCACGCTTCCTCCTTTCGCTAGGTGCCGCTGAGCTCAGCGACACGTAACTCCTACACGATGAGACATCCGACTCATCATCGTCGGGGACTAGCCCCTTTCCCTCGGTGTGGTGTTTAATTAAAAAGTCTTCTTTAGGCATTTTTGTTCCCACGAGTATGGGGGAAATATGCGGTCCACCCGGGCAGTGCCCCCTGTACCCGGGTAAGTCTAGGGTTTAACCCGCGCAGAGCTTCGACTGGGCTCTCGCGGGGAACGCAGTAACGACCAACCAACCCGGTGGCCATGCAGATTCTCGCGCTGCGCCGCCGCTTAACCTTCGGGGTGGTTTTTTATAGAGGTTTTCTTCCTCGCGGCCCGGGCGGTTAAGCCAAGACCCTCGGTCCCGTCGCACACGCCAAGACATGACTGGCGCGGCAAACGGGGTTACGATCTCCGACGTTAAGCCCGGCAGTAGTGTGAGTACATACCGAGCACATCCCTCTCCGCTCGTCCACGACGAGTCATGCCCGTCCACTGTGCCCTCTGCTGATCAGAGGGACACGCGGAGGGCCCTCTGGCTCAGGCACCCTTGCCTGGCCCGCTCGGCTACACCGAGCTCCTTCCCCAGTTTCTGCGCGCGCTCCTAATAAAAGCTTAGGGGCGTGCGCAGAAATTCCCCCCCAGTCCGGACTTTAGCTACGGCCAACAAGATCTCCAAACTCAGGAGAAGTTGTTGACCGTACCCAGGGTGCACCCGCCCAATCTAGTACTATCCCCCCGTATTAAGAATTCGCAAAGGATAGTACTAGATGAGCTTCGAGGAGGTAGCCGGCACCGCACCCCAACCTAACCTAACCTAACCTAACCTAACCTTTTTTTTTTTTTTTCCCAGGAAAATCCTTGATGGATACCACCGGCTCCCGGGGGGGAGCAGGGTGGTGATGTGGGAGTCTCCACCTGAAGGGTGGCCTACCCACTAAAAACCTGGGGTGTTCCCTCGGATCGCCGATCATCAGGGCTGCGGGGCACACTTAGAATTCACCGCAGCCCTGACGAGCGCTGGTCTTCTCGACCCCTTCTTCGGGAGCGTAGAGCTCCTCCCTCTCTATGGCGATGTGTCGGAACACACGACACATCGCGCATACTCGGAACTCATTGAAGGTGGGTGCCGGGTTCCCCCGAACCCGGCACCCAGAGTTTCCGCTGGAGACTGGAGAGGGCCACGAGTGGCCGTCGCCAGTGTCCAGTCATCTCTCCATTTTTACAGGTAGAATTCTGTGGCCAACAAGATGTCGGCCACAGCTTTCGTGCACCACGCAAAGGCGTGGCCCCTGTCATCTCTTCCCGAGTCGTAGACCTCGCTGATGTCCACCTCTGCTATGCCGCACTTCGCAGTACGAAGAACCGCATCCTTCACTTCCCTTACAGTACCAGATTTGTGGAACACCATGTGTATGAGGGATACGGTTTCCTCGGTGCTGAACCACCCCTCCGCGAGATCAAAATCGGGTGGGGCTGTCTTTGACACCTGGCATCTCACCCGCCTACGCTGGACGTTAGCGACCGATGCCTCCCTTCCTGAGGTGTGGGAGTCGGCTCCGCTCTCGCCCGTGTCGTCCCGGTTCTCGGGCACAGTCTGGGTGTCAGTCATCGGCTCGGCCGGGTTCCTTGATACGGGCGCGTCCACAGGGCACGGGACGCGTGCGCTGTCCACTTCTGTCACCTCCATGCTCTCCAGCTCCGTGCCAGCACGGGGTGGAGGCGTTCTCCTCGCTGGGGCTTTCGGTCCCGTCGCGTTTTCCACCTCCATCGTCTCCTGCGCCGTTCCAGGGCAGGGTAGACGAGGCGACTTGGCTGGGACTTTCGGTCTCGCTGCGGTCTTCCCCTTCTGCTTGGGAGGCGGGACGCACCCGCTGGCTCCCATGCGATGCTCGGCTGGCTTACCTGCTGCTGCGCACACTGCGCAGTGCGGCTCAGCCGAGCAATCGAACGCCTTGTGCCCAGGCAGGCCACAGCGGAAGCACATCGAGCTCCTGTCGACCTCCGCCTTGCACCGCTCCCTGACATGCCCCACCTCGAGGCACCGGAAGCAGCGCAGTGGCCGCGGCGTCAGCAACCTCACCGACGCCGCAACCCATCCCACTAAGAGGCGGCCACACGCCAACACCTTTTTGGCCGCAGTCACCGGGCAACGCACAAAAACGGTGCCCAGGCCTGCGGCGTTCCGGCGGATCTCGCCAACTTTGACCGCGTCGGGGCGACATTCCCCAACGCGGGCAACAGCTTCCGCCAATTCCTCTCCTGTAACAGAGTCATCCAGGCAGGAGATGCGTAAATCCGCACTTTTCACCGGCCTGGTGACTCTGATTTCCGTATCCGGAAACAACTCCCTCAGCTTAACAGCGAGGGAGTCCGCCTTATCCCCGTTCGACTCGCCCTGGATTTCGAGCATTCGGGCCCCAGTTACTGCCTGGCGAAACCCGATGCTCTCGATCCCGAGCGAGGGCAGGTTTATCACCTGCTTTGCTTTTTGCAAAGCCTTCTCGTATGAGAGGCCCTTCTCCACACCCGCAGGCTGAATCGTCAGCACAATGGCAGACGATTTTGGGGCGCGGAGTTTAGGTTGCCTCTCAGAGGCTGCCGTATCCTTAACAGCGGTGCGCGGCTGTGCGGCTCTCGCTTGGGGTTGTGGCCCCTGCGAGGGTGCCGGTGTCGCCGCTGCGCCGTCCTTCTTCTTCTTGCGACCCCTCTTGGCCACCTCCACCCAGCTCACGCCGGGCTGGACTTTGGCCATTTGGGGCGCGTCACGTCCGGTGGGTTTCCCCTTCTTACCCTTCTTACCCTTGCGGGTTTCAGGGGGAAGGGGATGTGTCAAATCCATGACCGCAGGCATCCCCGACTGGCCAGGCTGCGGCTCCATCACGGAAGCCGCAGGGGCCACGGGGTTCCGGCGGTCTACTGCGAGCGGGGGGCGAGTGCGCTTTTCGGGCAGGAGGCGCTCCTCCAAGGCCTCGAACCGCGCACTCATCATTCCGCCGACCTGTCGCAGTATAGTCTGCGTCAAGTCCTCGCCTTGGGGTCCCGGCACCTCGGCCCTGCCGGGCGATGAACGCTCGGGGGGCCGCGGCACGGGGGCCGCGAGCGCTTGCATCAAATCCTTGCGGAGCTCCACCATCTCCTTCCGGAGCTCCGTAACTTCTTCTTGCAGGCGTACGTTGGCAGCCTGCAACCTTCTGGTTTCATCCGATGAGGACCTCTTGTGGAGGTCCTCTACTGCTTCTCTGATGGAGGCAGTTGCGTCTTTAAGGGCACGCACAAACGTGCCCTTGATATTCCTGGACTTCGTGGCCACCGACTCGATGATGGCCACGGAGTCCAGGACCCTCTTGTTTAACTCGACGGCCAGGGGCTCATCCCCCTGCTCCGTCGACACTGACATTTCCGAGGTTCGGCCTGAGGCCGCTCTCGAGACACGGTGCTCCTGGGCCATTTCAGCAACCTCTTGCTCGGCCCGGAGCTCCATCTCCTCTCGCTTTGCGGCCACCAGAGCTGCTTTAGCTTGAGCGAGGCCGACGTACTGGCCCGTTGTGGGCGGTCGGCCTCTGCCCCGCTTTTCCTTCGCGACGGCGACCTTCGCAGCCGGAGCATCCGACCCGCTATCGGAGCCCGAGCGGCTGCCATCGCCGTGCCTCTTTGAGCGCGGTCTCCCGCGCTTCCTTCCGTCGCTGGGTGTCAGCGATCCCGCCGACGCCCTGCTCACACACGATGAGTCACTCTCATCCGGCTCGGGGACTGGCCCCTTTCCCTCTTTGACTGAAATAATTAATTCTTTTTTATCCATGCTGTTCCCACGAGTATGGGGGAAATATACGGTCCACCCGGGCAGTGCCCCCTGTACCCGGGTAAGTCTACGGGCTTAACCCGCGCAGAGCTTCGACTGGGCTCCCGCGGGGAACGCAGTATCGACCAACCAACCCGGTGGCCATGCAGATTCTCGCGCTGCGCCGCCGCTTAATCTTCGGGGTGATTTTTTATAGAGGTTTTCTTCCTCGCGGCCCGGGCGGTTAAGCCAAGGCCCTCGGTCCCGTCGCACGCGCCAAGACGTGACTGGCACAGCAAACGGGGTTCCGATCTCCGACAATCCACCCGGAGGTAGGGTTAGTACCAACCGGGGGCGTCCCATCTCCTCGTCCACGACGAGTCATGCCCGTCCACTGTGCCCTCTGCTGATCAGAGGGACACGCGGAGGGCCCTCTGGCTCAGACACCCATGTCTGGCCCGCTCGGCTACACCGAGCCCTTCCCCAGTTTCTGCGCGCGCTCCTAATAAAAGCTTAGGGGCGTGCGCAGAAATTCCCCCCCAGTCCGGACTTTAGCTACGGCCAACAAGATCTCCAAACTCAGGAGAAGTTGTTGACCGTACCCAGGGTGCACCCGCCCAATCTAGTACTATCCCCCCGTATTAAGAATTCGCAAAGGATAGTACTAGATGAGCTTCGAGGAGGTAGCCGGCACCGCACCCCAACCTAACCTAACCTTTTTTTTTTTTTTTTTTTTTTTGACCCAGGAAAATCCTTGATGGATACCACCGGCTCCCGGGGGGGAGCAGGGTGGTGATGTGGGACTCCCGCCAGAAGGGCGGCCTACCCACTAAAAACCTGGGGTGTTCCCTCGGATCGCCAACATCAGGGGCGCGGTACTGGCTGTCGCATTTCTCCGCAGCCCTGAAGAGCGCTGGTCCAGTGGACCCCTTCTTCAGGAGCGTAGGGCTCCTCCCTCTCTCTTATGGCGATGTGTCGGAACACTCGACACATCGCGCATACTCGGAACTCATTAATGTGGGTGCCGGGTTCCCCCGAACCCGGCACCCAGAGTTTCCACTGGAGACTGGAGAGGGCCACTAGTGGCCATCGCCAGTGTCCCGTCCTCCTCAAAGGTAGAGCTTGGTGGACAACAAGATGTCGCCCACAGCCTCCTCGCACCACACGAAGGCGTGGCCCATGTCGTCATCCGCCACTCTGAAAACCTCGACCTCCACCTCGTCGGGGCCGCACTTCGCAGCTCGAAGAACTGCAGCCCTGATCTCCTCATCTGTTCCTGAGTTGTGGAATACCAGGTGAATAAGAGATGCATACTGCGAACTGCGTCTGCATTTCACCCGCCTACGCCGGACGTTAGCAACCGATGCCTCCCTCGACCCTGAGGTGTGGGAGTCGGCTTTGCTCTTGCCCGGCTCGTCCCGGTTCTTTGGCACAGTCTGTGCATCAGTCGCTGGTTCGGTCGGTATCCTCGAACCAGACGCGGTCACAGGGCACGGGACGCATGCGCTGTCCACATCTGCCACCTCCATACTCTCCAACTCCGTGCCAGCACGGGGTGGAGGCGACTTCCTCACTGGGACTGGAGGCTGGACGCGTCCGCTGTCCCCTTCCGTCACTTCCATCGTCTCTTGCGCCGCTCCAGGGCAGGGTAGACGAGGCGACTTGGCTGGGACTTTCGGTCCCGCTGTGGTCTTCCCCCTCCGCTTGGGAGGCGGGACGCACCCGCTGGCTCCTATGCGATGCTCGGCTGGCTTACCTGCTGCTGCGCACACTGCGCAGTGCGGCTCAGCCGAGCAATCGAACGCCCTATGTCCAGGAAGGCCACAGCGGAAGCACATGGAGCTCCTGTCGACCTCCGCCTTGCACCGCTCTCTGACGTGTCCCACCTCGAGGCACCGGAAACAGCGCAGTGGCCGCGGCGTCAGCAATCTCACCGACGCCGCAACCCATCCAACTAAGAGGCGGCCACCCGCCAATACCTTTTTGGCCGCAGTCACCGGGCAACGCACAAAAACGGTGCCCAGACCTGCGGCGTTCCGGCGGATCTCGCCAACTTTGACCGCGTCGGGGCAACATTCCCCAACGCGGGCAACAGCTTCCGCCAATTCCTCTCCTGTGACAGAGTCATCCAGGCAGGAGATGCGTAAATCCGCACTTTTCACCGGCCTGGTGACTCTGATTTCCGTATCCGGAAACAACTCCCTCAGCTTGGCAGCGAGGGAATCGGCCTTATCACCGCTTGACTCGCCCTGGATTTCGAGCATTCGGGCCCCAGTTACTGCCTGGCGAAACCCGATGCTCTCGATCCCGAGCGAGGGCAAGTTAATCACCTGCTTTGCTTTCTGCAAAGCCTTCTCGTAGGAGAGGCCCTTCTCCACGCCCGCAGGCTGAATCGTCAGCACAATGGCAGACGATTTTGGGGCGCGGAGTTTAGGTTGCCTCTCAGAGGCTGCCTTCTCCTTTGCGGCGCGACGCGGCTGTGCGGCTCTCGCTTGGGGTTGCGGCCCCTGCGAGGGTGCCGGTGTCGCCACTGCGCCGTCCTTCTTCATCTTGCGACCCCTCTTGGCCACCTCCACCCAGCTCACGCCGGGCTGGACTTTGGCCATTTGGGGCGCGTCACGTCCGGTGGGTTTCCCCTTCTTGCCCTTCTTACCCTGGCGGGTTTCAGGGGGAAGGGGATGTGTCAAATCCATAACCGCAGGCGTCCCCGACTGGCCAGGCTGCGGCTCCACAACGGAAGCCGCAGGGGCCACGGGGTTCCTGCGGTCTACTGCGAGCGGGGGGCGAGTGCGCTTTTCGGGCAGGAGGCGCTCCTCCAGGGCCTCGAACCGCGCACTCATCATTCCGCCAACCTGACGCAGTATAGTCTGCGTCAGGTCCTCACCTTGGGGTCCCGGTGCCTCGGCCCTGCCGGGCGATGAACGCTCGGGGGGGCGCGGCGCGGGGGCAGCTAGTGCTTGCAGTAACTCTTTCCGGAGCTCCACCATCTCCTTCCGGAGCTCCGTGACTTCTTTTTGCAGGCGCACGTTGGCAGCCTGCAACCTCTTGGTTTCGTCCGATGAGGACCTCTTGTGGAGGTCCTCTACTGCCTCTTTGATGGAGGCAGTTGCGTCCTTAAGGGCGCGCACGAACGTGCCCTTGATGTTCTTGGACTTCGTGGCCACCGATTCGATGATGGCCACGGAGTCCAGGACCCTCTTATTTAGTTCGACGGCCAGGGGCTCATCCCCCTGCTCCGTCGGCTCCGACGATTCCGAGACCCGGCCTGAAGCCGCTCTCAAGCGACGGTGCTCCTGGGCCATATCTGCAACCTCTTGCTCGGCCCGGAGCTCCATCTCCTCTCGCTTTGCGGCCACCAGAGCCGCTTTAGCCTGAGCGAGGCCGACGTACTGGCCCGTTGTGGGCGGTCGGCCTCTGCCCCGCTTCTCCTTCGCAACGGCGACCTTCGCAGCCGGAGCATCCGACCCGCTATCGGAGCCCGAGCGGCTGCCATCGCCGTGCCTCTTTGAGCGCGGTCTCCCGCGCTTCCTTCTGTCGCTGGGTGTCAGCGATCCCGCCGACGCCCTGCTCACACACGATGAGTCAGACTCATCATTTTCGGGGACTGGCCCCTTTCCCTCTGTCGATGATATATTTAATTCTTTTTTAGGCATTTTGTTCCCACGAGTATGGGGGAAATAAACGGTCCACCCGGGCAGTGCCCCCTGTACCCGGGTAAGTCTACGGGCTTAACCCGCGCAGAGCTTCGACTGGGCTCCCGCGGGGAACGCAGTATCGACCAACCAACCCGGTGGCCATGCAGATTCTCGCGCTGCGCCGCCGCTTAATCTTCGGGGTGATTTTTTATAGAGGTTTTCTTCCTCGCGGCCCGGGCGGTTAAGCCAAGGCCCTCGGTCCCATCGCACGCGCCAAGACGTGACTGGCACAGCAAACGGGGTTCCGATCTCCGACAATCCACCCGGAGGTAGTGTTAGTACCAACCGGGGGCGTCCCATCTCCTCGTCCATCCGACGAGCCTCCGTCACACCCGCCCATCCACTGTGCCCTCTGCTGATCAGAGGGACACGCGGAGGGCCCTCTGGCTCAGACACCCATGTCTGGCCCCGCTCAGCTACGCCGAGCCCTTCCCCAGTTTCTGCGCGCGCTCCTAATAAAAGCTTAGGGGCGTGCGCAGAAATTCCCCCCCAGTCCGGACTTTAGCTACGGCCAACAAGATCTCCAAACTCAGGAGAAGTTGTTGACCGTACCCAGGGTGCACCCGCCCAATCTAGTACTATCCCCCCGTATTAAGAATTCGCAAAGGATAGTACTAGATGAGCTTCGAGGAGGTAGCCGGCACCGCACCCCAACCTAACCTAACCTAACCTAACCTAACCTAACCTAACCTAACCTAACCTAACCTAACCTAACCTAACCTAACCTAACCTTTTTTTTTTTTTTTTTTTTTCGGCCGAAAAAGCCCAAACTGAAGGCTGGAAAGAGTTCTGCACTAATCAGCAGAAAGAAAGCATGTGGGACAAGATCTACAGGGTGATCAGGAAAACCTCGGTAAGGCAGGAGGACATCCTCCTGAGAGATACCGACGGGATCACTCTATCCCCGCAGCAGTCTGCAGAACTTTTAGCCAGGACCTTCTATCCCGACGACTCTGTCAGCACAGATCAGCCGTGCCATACAGTATTACGAGAACAGACAAGAGAATTTCCAACGGACCTTCCGAAAGATGACCCTCCCTTCACGTCAGCAGAACTAGATTCAGTATTACAAACCCTGAATCCGAAAAAAGCCCCAGGACCGGACGGGCTTACTGCTGACATCTGTGCCGCAGCCATCCAAGCCGAAAGGGAAGTTTTCATGGCGATTGCTAACAAATGCCTATCGCTACGTTACTTCCCGCAGCAGTGGAAAGCGGCACACGTGGTTATTATACGGAAACCCGGAAAAACCGACTACACACATCCAAAGTCGTACCGTCCGATAGGTCTCTTGTCTGTCCTCGGGAAAGTCGTCGAGAAGCTTTTGGTAGGTCGTTTTCAATGGCATCTCCTCCCAACACTCAGTAGGAAACAGTACGGTTTCATGCCCCAACGAGGAACCGAAGACGCCCTCTATGACCTGGTGGAGCACATTAAAGAAGGAATACACGGAAAGAACATAGTACTCCTCATCTCCCTGGACATAGAAGGCGCATTCGACAATGCGTGGTGGCCCGCCCTAAAACATCAGCTAGCGAATAAGAGGTGTCCATCCAACCTCTACGAGATGGCATGCTCGTACCTCAGTGACCGAACCATCAAGGTAAACTACGCCAGAGCAGCACACGAGAAGGAAACCAGCAAGGGCTGCGTCCAAGGATCAATAGCAGGACCAACCTTTTGGAACGTCATCCTAGACTCGTTACTGCAACAGCTAGAAGCTGAGGGAGTATACTGTCAAGCATTCGCGGACGACGTCGTTCTCGTATTCACAGGCCAGTCAAACACCTTGGAGCAGAAAGCCAACGAAACTCTGAACATGATTGTGGAATGGGGCAATAGCAACAAACTCAACTTTGCAGCACACAAAACCAACGCGATGCTGCTAACAAAACAGTTGAAGTACAATGCCCCGAACCTAATCATGTCCGGTGTCCGGCTAACCCTCGTCGAGGAAGTCAAACTGCTCGGTCTAGTGATCGACCGCAGGCTCACCTTCAAATCTCACGTATCCGCACAGTGTAAAAAGGTAGCGGATATTTACAAACAGTTAGCGTGTGCAGCGAAGGTGACCTGGGGACTCAACAGCGAGATTACGAGAACGATATACGTCGCAGTGGTGGAACCAATAGTCATGTACGCCTCAAGCATATGGGCGCAAGCGACAGACCTTGAAGTGAATAAGTCCCATCTGAAAACACTTCAAAGAGGTTTCGCCCAGAAAATATGCAGAGCATATCGTACTGTTTCCCTCACGTCAGCACTAGCACTCTCCGGTCTACTTCCTATAGACCTGAGAATACAAGAAGCCGCAAGCCTGTACAGAGTAAAGAAAAACTTCTCCCCCCATTACCTCCTACCGGATATGGAGCTCGAACGAAATGTCAGTTTTCTGGACCAGCCACATCCATCCACACAAACATCTGTGGATTTCGAACTCCTCGACAACATTCCGAACCAGGTAGACGGACCCCAAATCTACACAGACGGCAGCAAAATTGAGGGTCAAGTAGGCGCTGCCCTTACCTGGTGGGAGGATGGAAGAGAGGTTAAGTACTCCACTTTTAAGCTCCACTCCGAATGCACGGTCTTCCAATCGGAACTTTATGCACTTTACCAAGCGACTCAATTGATTAGATCGAGCAAAGACCCTCTGGTCAGTGTTCTGAGTGACTCTAGATCTTCACTCGAACTGCTACGAAATCACAAAACGAGCCATCCTCTGGTGAAATGCATAAAGGAAAACATTGGCACGATCTGTTCAGAGGGAAGATCCGTTCGTTTGTTCTGGTTGAGGGCGCACGTGGGAACCGCTGGTAACGAAAGAGCCGATGAGCTCGCGAAATCAGCGGCACTCACCGCAGCTTCCTGGGACTACGATAGGATCCCCTTGTCCTACGTCAAAAAGAAGATCCGCGAGGAATCAGTCCGGAAGTGGCAGGACCGGTATGAGACCTCCAACCAAGGCACAGTCACGCAAACGTTCCTACCGGATATCGCAAAGGCATACCGGATGACGAGAACCACGAAGTTGACTCCCTACCAGGTTCAGGCTCTGACAGGACACGGAGGTATTGCTGAATATCTGTACAGGTTCAAGCTGAAAGAACACTCTGGTTGTGAGTGCGATTCTGAAGTCCCTGAGACGGTCTGGCACGTGCTCCTCGAATGCCCTCGTTTTCTCTCCTCACGGCAGGACCTTGAATTTCAGATTGACAGGAAGTTAGTGGCAAAAGATCTACATGACATCATAGAAGATCCATCTAGCAGACCACACTTCCTGTCATTCGTCGAAAGGTCCTTCCGAATTGCTGCCTCAAGAAATTCCACCCTAGAAACATCTCCCCCCGTAATAGCTCATACACTATGTCCAACAGTGGCTGTCACCCCAAAGGAAACCCCTACGCAGGAAGCCTCTCTGAAAAGCGTAGCCATAGACCAACTTTTAGCTTGCGCTGACAGAGGGGTGCCAGGGATCCGTATACGAGGCGTGGCCCTCTTTATGGACAATACAAAAGAAAGATTCGGAATAAGCTTTTGCCTCGCCTGGAACAAAAAAAAACGCGTTCGCTTGTCACCGGGACTGGCATGTCTGCTGAACGGAAGCACCGCCAAAGTAACAATGAAGCGGAAAAGTTACGATGCTTTGCCAGTGTCTGAGGTGGCGGGTCACCGATGCCGACTAGTGCGATCAAAAAACAAAACGATCGCACTGTTCGAGTGGGCAGACCAGACGCCGTTTGCGCAGGCTAGCTCGTTTCTCTCCAGTTTGGCAGACGACCCAGACCACGTCTCCAGAGTGATAAGCGTCGACGCTATGATGATTGAATACTCGAAGGGAGAAGTCACAGACCGGCTAGGTTGCACAAAGGCCTCTAAACATCACGAGGTCGTCGTGTACGAGGACAGGGGAGAAAACTTGAGTTATCTCAAGACCCCGATACACGACAGCCCATGTGCAACAGACAGCTGGGGACACCCCGTTCCGAGCTCAAGCATCATCAGCGGTTCCGAAAGGGCTCAGCAAAAGGCAGCTGCCGACAAAGCCACATCACATCTTAGTGGTAGCCGTAAGGATAGCGGAGATCATGTCTCCGCTTTACTGGCGGCATTCAGCTCGGCAGCACAGAGCTTGTTCCGAATCACCCCTACACAAAATCAGCCAACAGCAACTCCACCAGCGACTCCGAGGACAACTTCACAGCAACCGCAATCATCCCGGACGAAAGCCGACAAGGGACAAGTCAGTCCGCCCCGCTTCGTTCCTGCTTCGGGGCCATCAGACCACGCCAGAAACGCCCTCCTCGAGTTTCTTGCCATTACGAGAGCGACTAGAACTGTCAACCTCAGGAGCTGCCATAACATCATGCAGTCCTTCAGGTTAGATGACGAAAGCCTCTTGAAGACGAGACTCAAGGAAGCAGAAGCAGCCATATACAATAATGACACCTCCCAAGTCATCAGGGGAACAATGAAAGGTCAGTATATGGCAGCTTACAGCGAGAAGAGTGGTTTTGTGGCACTGAATGGAGATGAGGCGGAGCGGACGGGAAACCCGAAGTACGTAACTCCACCAAACGACCCCATTGTAGTAATTGCCCGGTGTACCAAGATCATGCTAGATGACAGGATCCTCGAATTGGCGAAAACCATTGAAGGGAGCCCTGAAGTCGATGCACGGTGGGAAAACTGGACGATACCAAAAATACGATGGGTCAATGGAGTTCCGGGGTGTGGAAAAACAACCTGGGCGATTAGACAATTCAATGTGGACAAGGACGTTATCATCACCACAACATCTGAGGCAGCCAAAGATCTGAGAGAGAAGCTTGCGCACCGCATAGGTGACCTGGTGAAAACCAGAGTGCGCACCATGGCTTCTGTTCTCGTAAATGGTTTCAGCAAACGTGAGAATTTTATCCGCCTAATCGTGGATGAGGCTCTCATGAACCATTTTGGGGCCATTGTAATGGCTTCACGGCTGTCTGGTGCTAGCGAACTTGAACTCATTGGAGACGTCAATCAGTTGCCTTATATCGATAGAGAAAATCTCTTCGAGCTAAGGTACTGTCGCCCTAACCTGGTATCCAACATCAGCCAGGAGTGGTTGTGCACACACCGGAGCCCAATGGATGTTGCGTACGCGCTGAGGGAAATATACTCTGGTATATATTCTTCAGTTAGCCATACTAAGTCCTTGGAGCAGAGAAGGTATACCGGTGCGCACATTCCCAGCACCCTCCCCAATACCCTTTTCTTAGTCTACACACAAGAAGAAAAGGAGACCCTCATCAACCAGGGTTACGGCGGAGGCACGGGGTCGCGCACGCTTACCATCCATGAAGCTCAAGGGCTGAAGTATGAGTCGGTTATCGCCATTAAGACCAAGGATCAAATGAGGTTGCATGAAAGCGTCCCTCACGCGGTTGTCGCAGTCTCGCGGCACTCTAGGACTTTCGTCTATTATTCTGATGACGAGAAAGACGTCATCAGTCTTTTTGCAAGGCGTGCGATGGCAGCGTCACCAAAAACCATCAGAAATTATAACTTGCAAATGGCGATTAAAGACCGAAACGCGGCGGTGATGGAGGCTCTGAGCCGGGAGGATGAGGTGGGCGAAACAGAATAAATAAACTTAATGTATAAAATATTAAATGCGTGTATGCCCGGAGCACTCACGCTCACCCTAAAGCTTCTTCTTGCGGCGGCGTCATATGGCGGGTCGCCCTCTTCCCTAAAATATGGCGAGGAGAGCGACGGCTGGCGTGTGCGTCACACTCGTGAACGGGTGCTGCTTGCGGGAGCTGGATTGCTCGTGGTATATACGCCACTTTGACAAATTGTACTAACAGTAATTTTAAGTAGCTATAAGAAAATCCTTCTGTACACATATAAGACATTGTTAGTAAATTAATAGAATTAAGTTAAAAAATGGCACGGACCCTGGAGTCTGTGGAGAGGTAGACTATAAAAAAAAAAAAAAAAAAAAAAAAAAAAAAAAAAAAACCTAACCTAACCTAACCTAACCTAACCTAACCTAACCTAACCTAACCTAACCTAACCTAACCTAACCTAACCTAACCTAACCTAACCTAACCTAACCTAACCTAACCTAACCTAACCTAACCTAACCTAACCTAACCTAACCTAACCTAACCTAACCTAACCTAACCTAACCTAACCTAACCTAACCTAACCTAACCTAACCTAACCTAACCTAACCTAACCAACGATATTTCTACTGAAAAGTTTTCTTTAGTATTGACTGTGATACATCGTTGGAAGCGCACGCGCGACCGCCACTCGGATCTGAAATCAAAATTTCATTTATTTAATTTGACAATAATTTATTTGCATAAAACCAAATTTAAACATAGTTTTAATTTTTTAAATTTAAATACTTACCTGATCGTTGACCTGGGACCCGCCGCAGGACGCACCAGTACGCTCACCATCCGGGATCTGCAACAAATAAAAATTAAATTCACAAACTTTGACAATATAAGCATTTTTTATTAAAAGTCTTAATATTTTCACACAATTTCGGCCATTTTAATCATTTTATTTGACAACCGGTCGCTGGATCGGTGCGAACAGCACACCGTCAGACGCGCCTGAAGCGGGACTTCAGTTATACATCATAAAAATTTCTCCTTTCATACAAAAAATTTACACGCGACAGTAAAAAACTGATTTTTCGGCATTTTTTCCACCCACCCACCCACCCTTTGTCGGTGACCGTTAAAAAAACGGAGTTTTACTTTTTTGCTGCAACCGATAAAGGGGGTGCTAACTCTCAAAAATCTGGTAAATTGACTCGTCTAACGTTATCCGTTTAGACACTACGACTAATTTTCCATTTTAAAATCAATATTTTTAACCTTCTGACAAATTGATTTGTCAAACAAATTTTAAAACTTTTACAAACCTTTTAGTATTAGTATCATATTTAATTATAAGATAATACTGTTTCGTTGGATTTCGCACTAGCTTTCGGACTCAACAAAATGTTTCTACACCGCACTCCAGCTAAACAGAAAGTAACAAAAGATGACCCAAATGCCACGGTGATGCTGACTGCATCATCAATCGAGCTGTCCCCGGTTACGGATAAGCCCCCGACAGACCCGAGCCCAACGTGCAGTGACAGCTGTAGCTCTGGAGGGCAAAAACCTGAGAAAGCAAATGCCCAACTTACATGGACAATCCCATCCAACCCACGGCAGGCCTCTCCAAAACCTACAGCAGCTGTGGCACCACCAAAGCCGAAAGCGCAAAAAAGTTCTACTCAGGTTCTGGTGAGCCCACTGAAAACATTCAATTCCAACGTTAAGGACAAGGTTGCTGAGGCAGAGTATCTGCTCTCTAAAATTGTTGAAAATCTCAAAGCGACCAGGAACACAAGAAGAGAAATAGTGGAACAGGTTGTGCTAGCCGCTGATAGGCTTTTCGAGCTAATAAAATCAGCAAGCTCTGTCAAAAAAGGGGGCCCGTACGGCCAACCGGCGGCACCACTATCGGAGGAAAGGGAAGATGAAACAAGAGAGATAGAAAAACGGATGGCTAAACTGCTAGAAGACCACACTAAACTAATGGAAGGACACTCAAAGTTACTCAAGGAAAATCAAAAAGAGATGGAGAAACTGAAGGGAACCTTGTTGGAAAAAAGGGACGAGGAAGAAGAAAAAGAAGGAAATAGCAAGAAGTCGATAGAAAGCTGTAACGAGCTCCTTAAAGAAAATAACCAAGAGATGGCTAAGCTGAGGGAAGTTGTTACAAATCAACAAGAAGAGATTATAAAAACGTATGCGAATGTAACGGCCGGTCCACCTAGGATTAATCCAATCGGAGCAACTACCGTTCACTCGGTGGTGGTCAGCTCAAACGATGAAAAGGAAACCGGGGAGCAAGTCATGGAGAAGATAAGAGTGGCTGTTAACGCAAGAGAAGAAGGAGTAAAGATAGAAAATGTAAGGAAAGCGCGGGACAGAAAAGTAATTATAGGATGCACTTCACGTGAAGAGATAGGCAAGGTGAAAGAAAGGCTTAAAATAGCAGGAAAGGACCTAAAAGTGGAAGAAATCAAGAATAAGGACCCCTTGGTGATCCTTAGGGATGTCATGAAAATAACTAAGAATGAAGAAATACTGGGTGGAATAAGACGACAGAACAAGGAGCTGTTTAGGGGAATAAGCGAAGAAGAGGACAGGATGGTGGTAAGATACAGGAAAAGAGCAAGGAACATACTCACAGAGCATGTAGTGATGAAAGTGTCGCCGGTGATATGGAGGCGTCTGACCGAGGTGGGTGCCGTGCATGTGGACCTAAGAAAGGTAAGGGTGGAGGACCAGTCACCCCTCATACAGTGTTCGAGGTGTCTTGGATACGGCCACGTAAAACGGTACTGTCCTGACATAACAACCGCGGACGTTTGTAGCCACTGTGGGGGGCAGCACTTAAGAGCTGATTGCGAGGACCGAGCAACTGGACTGCCACCAAAGTGCATAAACTGTCAGCAATCAAAAATGGACAAGGTGGATCACAGCGCTTTCAGCGAGGTATGTCCCGTTAGAAGGCGCTGGGAGACGCTGGCCCGGTCCATCGTGCAGTATTGCTAAGGGCAGCCAGATGAACATAACAACCGGCACACAAAACTCGGCTGCAAGAGTGGAGGGAGATCGATACCATGTCCTGCAGTCGAATCTACAACGTAGCAAACTTGCGACAGCGGAATTGGTCTCGGAAGCGGCTAACCGGAAAGCAGCATTTGCACTCGTTCAGGAGCCTTATATCGGGGCAGTGGGAGAAATGAGGGCCTACCCCGGCGTGAGAATAGTTCAGTGCACCAACAGAGCTGTGGACCGAGTCATCAAGGCTGCGATCTTGGTTTTTGACGAGCAGATTGACATCACCCAATGTCCGACACTTACTACAGAAAATATTGCAGTAGCAAAATTGAGAACAAGTGCCTGGGAAATTGTAGTGATGTCAATCTACTTTGAAGGAGACAAGCCGATTGAGCCTTATGGGTCGCAGATAGCAAAGGTTGTAGAGGAGATTGGAAAGGGAAACGTGGTTTTGGGGGGAGATGTGAACGCATGGAATACGTGGTGGGGAAGCAGGGAAGTAGATCACAGGGGAGAGGAAATGGCAGGAATACTGGAAGAACTCGATCTGCAGATCCTTAACCAGGGCTCAGAACCCACATTTGATACGTACAGAGGAGGCGTTAGATACTCCAGCAATGTGGATATTACAGCCTGTTCCACGGACCTTCTTGGACGGATCGACAGCTGGAGAGTTGCAGCTGACTTAACAAGCTCGGACCACGCGGCAATCTTGTTTGATTTGGCACTGAAAAAAGCAAAAGGCATAGACGTCAAAAGTGCAACACGAAAATTTAATACGAAGAAAGCTAATTGGGGTCAGTTTCATGAGAAACTGGCCCAAATTTGGGATGACAAAAATATCAATAAAACAAAAATAGATAAAATTGACAATACAGAAGATTTGGAAAATATAGTTAACGAAATTACAGAAACAATAACACAAATTTGTACAAACACAATGCCTAAAGCGAAAAAGAGGAAACAAACGGGAGTGCCGTGGTGGACAAAGGAGCTGGCTGCAATGAAAAAAGAAGTGATGCGGATGAGGCGGAGGATCTCCAGTTCTGGACCGTCCCGTCGGGAATGGGTCGTGGAACAATACCTAAGAGCAAAAGAGGAGTACTCAGCGGAAGCCAAAAATGCCCAGACCACAAGCTGGAAAGAATTCTGCACCAAACAGGATAGGGAGACAATGTGGGACGGAATCTATCGGGTGATAGGTCGCACAACCGCTCGACACGAGGACGTACCGTTGGTCGCGAATGGGAAGCCCCTAGAGGAAAGTGAGTCTGCGAATCTGCTGGCCGAAACCTTCTACCCGGAAGACAAGCCAGAGGAAGATACCGCAGATCATAAGCTGATGAGAGCAGTAGCCGAAACCGTGAATGAAGGGAAACATGGTGAATCATGTGACCCCCCTTTCACGGCGGAGGAATTGCGATGGTCTGTGGCGAGCTTCAATCCGAAGAAAGCGCCCGGACTCGATGGGTTCACGTCAGATATATGCAGCGCTGCTATTTCTCGAGACCCGGCACTGTTTCTTGCCATCTTTAACAAGTGTTTGTCCCTCTCCTGGTTTCCTACCATTTGGAAGGAGGCAGTGGTAGTGGTTTTAAGGAAAAATGGCAAAACAGATTATACGCAACCCAAGTCGTACAGGCCGATTGGGCTTTTGCCAGTCCTCGGGAAGATCTTCGAGAAGATGTTAATGAGGAGGATCAGGTGGCATATCTTACCAATCATGAGTGAGCAGCAGTATGGGTTTACACCACAACGCAGTACCGAGGACTCCCTCTATGTCATGATACAACACATTAGACAGAAACTCAAAGAGAAGAAACTTACCGTAGTTGTATCGCTAGACATAGAGGGAGCCTTCGACAGCGCGTGGTGGCCCGCCATGAAGTGCAGACTTGCTGAGACTGGATGTCCACCCAACTTGAGGCGCCTCGTTGCCAGCTATCTGGAAAACAGAAAAGTACGCCTAAGATACGCGGGAGCAGAAAGCGAGAGGAACACAACCAAAGGTTGTGTGCAGGGTTCAATAGGGGGTCCAACCTTCTGGAATCTCCTGCTGGACCCCCTATTGAAAGACTTAGAAGAAAGGGGTGAGCACGTTCAAGCTTTTGCCGATGATATCGTTCTGGTTATCTCCGGCGACACAGGTGTCGAAGTTCAGGGAAGAGCCAACGTGGTCCTGTCGCGTGTTCGGGATTGGGGAGTCAAGAATAAGCTTAAATTCGCGCCGCATAAAACGCAAGCAATGGTAATTACCAATAAGCTTAAATTTGACACCCCAGTCCTGGTCATGGGGGGGACGCATGTTGGCTTTTCCCATGAAATAAAAATTCTGGGCCTGACAGTGGATGATAGGCTGACATTCAATACGCATGTATCGAATGTCTGTCGCAAAGCGCTTAACCTATACAAGCAGCTCGCGAGAGCAGCGAAGATCCACTGGGGACTGGGACCGGAGGTAATTAGAACGATATACTCGGCAGTAGTGGAGCCGGTGATACTTTACGCGGCCAGCGTCTGGGCCCCTGCATCACAAAAAATCTGTGTGCGAAAGCAGTTGGATGCGGTGCAGAGAGGGTTTTTGCAGAAAATAATAAAGGCGTACCGAACAGTTTCCCTGAACTCGGCCCTAATACTCGCTGGGCTGCTTCCTTTGGATTTACGGATCCAGGAAGCGGCCGCTCTTCATGAAATAAAGAAAGGTTACTCCCAGCGGGTATTGGGAGACCGAGAAGTCGAGAAACTGGTAGCCTACAAGGATACACCTCACCCCGCGCACCACACCAGGCTGCAATTTGGTAGCATGGCAGACGAGGCAGAAGAGGATCAGACTGAGAGCGGAGCCCTAAGGATCTACACTGATGGATCAAAAATTGAAGGGAAAGTAGGAGCTGCGGTGTCCGTATGGGAGGGCAATTCAGAAATAAAGAGCCAGAAGGTTAAGCTGGAATCATATTGCTCAGTATATCAGGCGGAACTTCTGGCTCTAGAAAGAGCCACTAAAATAACCACGGACAGCAAGGCGACAAAGTGCAGTATCTTTAGTGATTCGAGGTCGGCCCTTGAGTCGATCGTTGACAACGGTTCCCTCCACCCCATTGCGGCAAAAATAAGAGAGAATTTGCAAACAGCTGAAATTCACGGAAAAACTATAAGTCTTTTCTGGGTAAAAGCGCATGTTGGGGTGGAAGGTAACGAGAGAGCCGACACGCTCGCTAAGGAGGCTGCACTCGGCTTAAAGAAGAAGGCCGATTATGACAAGTGCCCGGTTTCATTTGTCAAGAGACAGATACGTCTGGATACGCTCGACAAATGGAACCGGAGATATAAAGAAGGAACAACGGCCTCAGGGACAAAGATCTTCTTCCCAGACGCAATAGAGGCATACAAGATTATCACGAAGATCCAATTGGATCCGGTGCTGGTGCAGGTCCTAACGGGACACGGCGGGTTCTCCGAGTACTTGTATCGCTTCAAGTGCAAGGATAACCCGTCGTGTGTATGCGACCCAGAAAAGGAGGAAAGTGTGGTGCATGCTATAGTAGAATGTCCGGTGTTTGGCAGAGAGAGACAGGAACTGGAGTCAGACATCGGAATACAAATAAAGAAAGACATAGTTTTCGAGCTAATGGTAGAAAAATCTAACAGATCAAAATTTTTGGAATTTAGTAAGAAGATTGCAATAAAACTTATAAAAAGAAATAAATAGATATAAAACAACAGAATAAATTAATATGACATATTTTGGACAAAGATATATATTGTATAAGCCTAAAAAAAACCATTAAGAAAACAAGGTCTCTGATCCACATACAGAGGAGCTCGAAACAGGGAGGGGGTTTTAGTCGGTAGGAGTCCGACATAACCCTTCGGGGTATCCATGATGGATTTCCCCCTCCCTGACAAAAAAAAAAAAAAAAAAAAAAAAAAACCTAACCTAACCTAACCTAACCTAACCTAACCTAACCTAACCTAACCTAACCATCCATCCATCCATCCATCCATCCATCCATCCATCCATCCATCCATCCATCCATCCATCCATCCATCCATCCATCCATCCATCCATCCATCCATCCATCCATCCATCCATCCATCCATCCATCCATCCATCCATCCATCCATCCATCCATCCATCCATCCATCCATCCATCCATCCATCCATCCATCCATCCATCCATCCATCCATCCATCCATCCATCCATCCATCCATCCATCCATCCATCCATCCATCCATCCATCCATCCATCCATCCATCCATCCATCCATCCATCCATCCATCCATCCATCCATCCATCCATCCATCCATCCATCCATCCATCCATCCATCCATCCATCCATCCATCCATCCATCCATCCATCCATCCATCCATCCATCCATCCATCCATCCATCCATCCATCCATCCATCCATCCATCCATCCATCCATCCATCCATCCATCCATCCATCCATCCATCCATCCATCCATCCATCCATCCATCCATCCATCCATCCATCCATCCATCCATCCATCCATCCATCCATCCATCCATCCATCCATCCATCCATCCATCCATCCATCCATCCATCCATCCATCCATCCATCCATCCATCCATCCATCCATCCATCCATCCATCCATCCATCCATCCATCCATCCATCCATCCATCCATCCATCCATCCATCCATCCATCCATCCATCCATCCATCCATCCATCCATCCATCCATCCATCCATCCATCCATCCATCCATCCATCCATCCATCCATCCATCCATCCATCCATCCATCCATCCATCCATCCATCCATCCATCCATCCATCCATCCATCCATCCATCCATCCATCCATCCATCCATCCATCCATCCATCCATCCATCCATCCATCCATCCATCCATCCATCCATCCATCCATCCATCCATCCATCCATCCATCCATCCATCCATCCATCCATCCTCAAAGTAACTCAAAGAAACTCAAAAGCATGACACGAGTGCAATATAAGTAAATACATATGTAATCAAAATCAAATGTATTGCTATAAATATCATACCATTCACCAGACGACGTTAACTGGTTAACAAAGGTACCTATAAACTCATATCGAAAATTCTATATCGATTTCATACATAAATTGTATTGAATAATATACCCTCTCCTTTAGTCTTCCTTTCTCAAAAGTGCGTGCCTCAATAAAATAACATTTAACAAAATAACATTCAATAAAATAACATTCAATAAAATAACCGATAATAAATCAGCATTTTTATTACAACAAACATTTTCATTATTTATTTTACAACCTTTACAAAAATACGAAAATACACTTTCATAATCTCTCGATAAAACTTTACATACCACAAACAACATTATTTACAAACGTACAAACTATTTACAAGGCGAGTTCACAAAATGAAAATAAATAATTATAGAGACGACGACGAGGTCGCATCGCACTACACTAGTATCACACGAGAGCGCGGCGTGCCGCGCGGGGAGCGAGGGGGCGGCGGGGGGCGGGGGCCCGACGTCACACCAGCACCGTGAGCCGCTCGGGCGGGTGCAGGCGCGCGGGGGGCGGCTCGGGTGGCGGCAGCGCGCGCTTGGTGAGCTCCTTGTCGCGCGGCGGCGTGTCGTTGCGCGCGTCCGCGTTCTGCGCCTTGTAGAGCGTGTGCGCGCGCGGCAGCTCCGGACCGGCCGCATCCGCACCCCCGCCTCCGCCCCCGCCGGGCGGCTCCTCGCGCAGCGGGTTCGCGTACCGGCGCAGGTTCTCCTCGTTCTGCAGGTTGTTGGACTTCTCCTCGTCGCAGCGGCGCGAGCGGTCGAGCGCGCGCGCGGCACGGCGCCGGCGCACCAGCAGCAGCAAGGCGCCGGCGCCGGCCACGGCCGCCAGCGCCACGAGCGCGCCACCCGCCAGGAGCGCGGTGCCGCCGGTGGCAGCGGGCGCGACGCGCGGCGCCGACGTCTCCGGCACGCGCAGGCGCAGCGCGGCGCCCAGCAGCGGGTGCTGCGCCAGGCGCCGGCGCGACACCAGCTCGCTGAGCTCGCGCAGCGCCTCGGCGGGCAGGGCTCCGTCGCCTCCCACCTCGTCGCCGATCCACTGGAACGACAGAACACACAGTTGAGTAAGGATGGAACGATCGAGAGCTCGTTACCTGCGTGCGCCGACCGAACGGTACGAGATAAGTAAATACTTTTGGCTTGCGTCTAATTATCTACATACTACAGTTTGTTAGACGCTTGTACGTATTACCGTTTCTACATTAGAGCTAATAAAAAAATACGTGAAAAAATACGTTTGTTGTGTGGGAAAACCCTTTCGTTTTTACATATTTTTTTTTTATTTTTTCGACTGGCTATCTATTACAGTTAGAAAGTTTTTAAAGGTAGGATAGACAGACAGACAGACATCGTAGGCTTAGTAGGGTCCCGTTTTTACCCTTTGGGCCCGGAACCCTAAAAACTTATAATAACCCCAGAGATTCACTTTCCTATGAGCTTTTGAGACAGATGAGTTGAGATGAGAGTAATCATACCACAAGTACGTAGCGTAGGTAGGTACGTGTATGTTAAAAAATTAATAAGACATTATTACAAAGTAACAATGTAAAATATTTCTGGTCCATACGTAGGAATAAACGGAAATCTAGTACTTCCATTCAAAACAAAATGTATCTTCAAGATACTGTCGCTTCATCATCAAAATATATGATATAATATATGATATATGCTTTCACGCGTTGTTACAAGCATTGAAACAAAATGTATCTTCAAGATACTGTCGCTTCATCATCAAAATATATGATATAATATATGATATATGCTTCCACGCGTTATTACAAGCATTGAAACAAAATGTATCTTCAAGATACTGTCGCTTCATCATCAAAATATATGATATAATATATGATATATGCTTTCACGCGTTATTACAAGCATTGATACAAAATGTATCTTATGTGCGTATGTATCTACGAATCTAACTCACATTAGAGAACTGAGCCGTAAATGTACAAATTAATATACGGTTGGTAAAATTGTTTTGTTTCGATGTAAATTGTATACAGTTATTAAATTAAATTTTACAAGGAAAACATACAGCTGCTAAATAATACAGTAGATATGAGATAAACAGTTACACAAAAGCCAAAAACATGTTTTCACTAATACAAACTAGAAATTGTGTAAATGCCCCGCTGCAACACCAACTAGGGCCTGGATAGATAAATAGTATTCGAAAAACAACATCCTACTGTCTTTAACATTTAGTTATCAGAAATAAAAATATATGTAACATGTTTGTATATTTTATACAATCATATTTTAGTTTAATTGTACCTTTTATTTAGTTGTTTTAAGTTTTAGTTTTTAGTTTATATTTTAAGTTTTCATCAATTTGTTTTTAAAGTAATTAATAAATAAAATAAAAAAAGAAAGAAAAAATTACAAATTACAAATACCTATATAAAACGTAATACAAATGAAATGTTTTTTTAGATTTAAGTTTTTGTTTTTTTTTCCATTTTATGTATGACGACCATGTGATCGTGTTCCGCCACTAGTATGGGAGTACCTGACGATGTGCTATACTAACGAATACTTTAGGACTGTGTGGACTGAAAGAGCAGCTGAAGTTTACACATGTGACAGATGGTTGTGGTTGTGTGAGACTCAGTGAAACGGTTGTCCGCTAGCGGCCCGCGGCATAGAACGAGGACCCAAACCCGGGGCTTACTTTCAACCTCCGCCCCGGGAGGCTGTCCTGACACATCACTCGGAGAACCGATAACCGATGGGGAAGAAAGGTTCTTGAGTGGAGACCACGAACCAGAAGACGCAGCGTAGGTAGGCCTCCCACTAGATGGACCGACGACATAGTAAGAGTCGCTGGCATCCAGTGGATGCAAAAGGCAGGCTGTCGTTCAGTGTGGAGGTTAAAGGGGGAGGCCTATGTTCAGCAGTGGACGTCTTCCGGCTGATGATGATGATGATTGAATGGAATTTTTTGTAGAAGAATATAATTTTTGTTTGATTATCTACATATTAAAAATATATCTAAAGACAGAAAAGTTTAATAGAAGAATTTAATTTTATTAGTTTCTATTGCATTAAAATTTTGTGTCATGTTCTAATAACAATTTTTTTTTTAGCTTTATTAAAGTAAAATACTTAAAGTGTGTTTGTAACTCTTACATAGTACCTGTGATAGTACCTAGTAACTCTTATGTAAAATGATTATATTTATACTATAAATACTATAAACTATATATGTAATATAGATATACTATAAACACTTTGTGGTTATGATGACAGCAACTCATGTTAAACTTTTATTTGATTTTAATTATAGTTTATTTATTTAAGTATTTATTTATTTATATAAGTATAGTATTAAGTATTTGTAGATTATTATTTTTAGATTAAGCTAAAAATATTTTAGATTAAGCTTAAAATAATAATCTTCAATGTTATCATTATACAAAAAAATTCATACAGTAAAAATTCATTCATGCATCAAAAATGCATTTAGGCCATTTAGTATATAGTTTTTTTTGTTAAATTCTTATGAAAATTTGATTGTTAAACTTCATTGCCCAAAGTTAAATAAATAAATGATACCAAATGATAAAGAGAAGACTGATAATGTGATTACGAGGTTAACTTACTTTTTATTGCTTTAAAAAACATAAGAAATTAATGGAATTATTTCCAACTATTATTACCTACTTTAAAAAAATATACACGCAAAAACATTCGCAATAATTTCGCGAATGCGAATATGCAAAAATATGCGAATATTCGCGAATGCGAATGCGAATATTCGTTACATCACTAGTACTTAGTCATTTTAACTTATTAAGTTGCTCATCACTTTGAACGTGGATTATCGGCGAGGTGTCATTCCTTCGTACGAGAATCCTGCAATTCTGGACCCAGACGTACTTGTAATGTAATTCTGGAGCTAGTTTTTTCATTTTGGTTAAAAGCTGCTTATTCTCACGCGTTAGATGGTCATTAACAAAGACCTTAGTGGCGACTCCCAGGGTTTCCGCCGTCAGGTGCTTGTGCGAACGAGCTGCCGCTATGAAGTTCTCCTACGTGTATCTCCCGACGAACCCGACGATGATAGGCTTGAGGTCCGCGGTGGAGCGCGCCCTCATTACGAAATTGATGTTGGAGGGTAGGATGGATTGCCCAAATGTCTCACCGAGTTTACACACCATAGCAACAAGATTCTCATTCTTTTTACTCGGTACTCCCTTAATTTCGATGTTATTGATACACTCACGTTGCTTCTGGAAGGCGAGATCGGCTGCCAGTTGAGTTATTTTATTCTGCAGCTGAGGGTAGTTATCATCGACGCCGTTACCGAGAGCCTCCAAGGCTGTGACACGGGACTCCAACGCCGTCGTTTTAGAATTCATAGCATCCTCGAAGTGGTGGAATTTTTCCTTCATGTCTTTCACCTCTTGCACCAGAGTCGGCAGTTGCTCAAGGCGAACATTGATGCCGCTTATCCCATCACGAAGCTCACAGAGCACCTGGTCCAGGATGGCGGGCGTGGCAGCCACCGGCACCTGTTGCGGCAGGGGAGATCCCACCGGAGACGAAAGGCAGCCCCGGGCAGGCACTTGCAGGCAGGGCACAGAAGGGTGGCCTTCCTGCTCTTGCCGAGTTTACGGTAGCTACTTTCCGATATGTTCGCACAGGAAAAACAATAATTAACTTCACAGTTTGCGCAGCTAACGCCATCTGAATGATCAAGGCTACAGGCGGGGCAGTTAAACATGATTTCGAATTTGAATCCGCAAACGATTTGCACAGCTAACAACACAACCTTCGCTTACAAACGCAGGGGGGTACTGATGATGAAGGCGAAAATGTCCAACTCTAATTCTGATTAGGAAGGAAGTTGCAGGCGCCATCATTTTTTGCCTGTTCATAGCGCACAATTTCTGCACAATATCGTGTCGAATAGAATTGACTGCTCACCGCTTGACTGGTGGCTAAAGTCTAGCTTGTAGTAAAAAATCACTTTTTACCATTTTAATCTGTCAAATTAAAAGATATCGAAACAAAAAAATATATTTTGTAATAATAGTTAACAAAAGGTCATGTTTTGTCACTTTTTTGCAAATTCTTGTCATCTATACTCTGTGATTAATCTTCAATAGTGTGTTCATACGCGAGTGAGAGACCTGCAGACGGTAACAGTCCTCTTAATACGCGAGTGAGAGACCTGCAGACGGTAACAGTCTAAGAGGACTGTGATCGGCAAATAAAGATTATTCTGCGAACTTGAACATTTTCGGTGGATCATTTGTGTTGGACACAAAAAGTACCGGACTCACGCTTCGAAAAATTATTTATAGAACCAATGATCCATTATATTGATAGTTCTTGATAGAACGCACAACGCGTAAAAATTATACTCAAAAACGTCCGCAGTTTCATATAATATAATATAAACATAGCCCTAGTTGGTGTTGCAGCGGGGCATTTACACTATTTCTAGTTTGTATTAGTGAAAACATGTGTTTTGGCTTTTGTGTAACTGTTTATCTTATATCTATTGTATTAATTAGCAGCTGTATGTTTTCCTTGTAAAATAAAATAAATAAAAATAAAATAAAATAAATATAAAAAAGGTTGACTGGAAGAAATCGCTTTAGAGGATAACTCTATCCGTCCACTTTACTGCCGTATTTTATTATTGATATTAGCATAGATAAACATATACATATTAGTCTACGTTGAATTTAGATAGGTATTTTTATTTTATTTCATTGTATATGAATACTAACCAGAGCGAGGTCGAGCGCATCGTCGTCGTCGGGTGCTATGTCGCAGAGCAGCGCGAGCGGCGGCGCGCGCGGTGCGCGGGACGCGAGCGCGGCAGCGAGCGCGCGGCGCAGCGCCGTGCACGCGCGCTCGGCGTGCGCTCCCGGCGCCAGCCGCTCGCGCGCCAGCTGCAGCTGCGCGCGCGCGCAGCCAGCCGGCGGCTGGGTGCGTGCGCCCGGCCAGCATGCGGGCGGCGCGGGCAGCGCGGGCGGCTCCACGCTGCGGCCCGCCACGCGCCGGCACTCGCCCAACGGCGGGCACGGCGCGCGCAGGCACAGCGCGGGCGCGGCCGGCACGCACACCTCGTCGGCGCGGCACGGCTGCGCGCTGGGCGCCAGGCAGTCGGGCACGCCGCACCAGAGCCGCGTGCAGGCGGCAGCGCCGGCGGCGCAGCGACACACGTTGCAGCCCCACCACCACGTGCCGTTCCCGGCGCTGCACGCCGCGCCCTCCACCCCCCCGCCCCCGTCGTCACCGTCGCCCTCCGCCCCGCTCGAGCCGAGCTCCTCCCCAGCGCCGAGACCAGCCAGCACTGCGGAACAACAATTACTTTATATTACATTACTTATAAAAACAATATAAAATATATTATTTATTATTTTTATATATTATTTTACTTTACACTATACAATAAAATAAAATATAAAAATTTAAAAAATATAAAATATTTAGAGTCATTTAATATCATGTTATTATTTCTGCACCATTCAAATATAGCATCCAGATCCACCTGTAGCAAAGTTGCATCGTTAGCTGATCTTACTGGTTTATATATTAGTTCGTATGTGCGACAGTTATGATAATGAGTCTATTCTAAAAAATATTGATATATTCAAAATTGGTTCGCTTCCCTCATTCAAATATAAATTAAAAAGGTTGTTAGTTTAGATAATAATATGTTACGTACATACATACATACATACGTACATAAATTAGGTCATATTAGTTTTCCCACAATGTACCTATTTTAAGGTGTTTTGTTCATGTTTTCATGTTTTTGTGTAATTCTCTGTTGTTTTAGTAGATTTCTATCTAAATTGTTATTTATTCTAACGCAATTTTTTTTGGTTTTGATAACTTATAGGCACAGTTACATAACTATTTGCATAAATATATTTAAGTAAGTTAGGTTCGTAGTCTAAGGAATTGTGCATCCTATATTATGTTAATTGTAAAAAAAATGTGTAAGCGTGTTGAACAAGGCTGTTTACGAACTAATAAAAAAAAAAACATTTTGAGGTCGTCAGCAAAGAGTAATGCTTTGCTGTGATGTAAACAATCAACAATGTCGTTGACAAATACGAGAAAGAGTATTGGTCCAAGATGGGAACCCTGCGGCACTCCTGAGCTTGCTTCATAAGGTGAGGATGCGAAGCCACCAACGATCACTTGTTGCACTCTGTCCGTGAGATAGGATCTGAACCAACTTAACATTGGATCGTGGATGCCGCAGAGTTGCAATTTTCTGATTAAGATATTGTGGTCAACCTTATCGAAGGCGCTAGTAAAGTTCGTGTTTAGTGCATCAACCTGAACGCGAACATCAACAGACTGCGATACGTCATTTAAGAATGAGAGAAGGTTGGAAGCGGTCGACTTGCATCTTGTAAATCCATGTTGCTGACTACAGATCATGTTTTTTGTGTGCCGCGTTAGTATTGGACAAACTAGGGATTCGAAGGAAAGGTTGCGGTCATAAAAGAATGGTTAAAAATAATTATAGTGGGTAGATATATTAGATAGGTAACGAGACGGAGGTATCGCAGTAAACTCACGTTCGAGGCAGCGACGCGCCGTGTGACGCGGCAGCGCTGGGCACACGCAGCGCGGCGGCTGCAGGTCGCGCGTGCACGCGGCCGGCGGCGGGCAGCGTGGCTCGCACGCGGCGCGCGCCGCGCACGTGTCGCCCGCCCAGCCCGGCGCGCACTCGCACGCCCACCAGCCCGCGCCGGCTGGCACGCAGCGGCCGTGCAGGCACGGGCCCGCGGCGCACGGCTCTGCCGCCAGCTCGCAGCGCGCGCCCGACCGGCCCGGCCGGCACGCGCACGTCCAGCCACCACCCGCCGCCGGCACGCACGTGCCGCCGGCGGCACACGCGCACGCGCCGCTCTCGCACGTGGCGCCGCCCCAGCCGGCCGCGCACGCGCAACGCCACGCGCCACCCTCGCGCACGCACGTACCTCCGTTCGCGCACAGCCCCTCCGGACACCGGTCGACCACCTCCACGCGCATCGAACAAGTTTTTCCTGCGGATGAGAACGCACGGTCAGGACGAGCACCAGCGAGCACTCCGCGCCGCGCCGCGCTGCTTGCGACACACTCACCGGTCCAGCCGTCGCGGCAGACGCACGCAAAGTCCGCGGTGCCGTCGATGCAGGTTCCGTTGTTACGGCACGGGTTTGCCACGCACTCATCTAGTTCTGCGACGGAAGAAGAGAGGTTGAGTTCGGCTCGAGGTGAGAGCGTGCGGGCAGGTAGGTACTGAACTCACGGTCGGTGCAGAGCGCGCCGGAGTAGCCGGGCTCGCAGGCGCAGCTCGGCGGCGCGGGCGGCGCGCGCACGCAGTGGCCGCGCGCGCACGCGGCGCCGCCGAGGCAGGCGTCGGGCGCGGGCGCGGGCGGCGCGGGCGGCGTCGTGCGCTGCGTGCAGTTCTTGCCGGCCCAGCCGGGCGCGCAGTGGCAGTAGTAGTCGCTCTGCGCCGTGTAGCACGCGGCGCCGTTGCCGCACGGCGCGCCGGCGCAGTGGTCGCGGTCGTCCTGCGCACGCCACACACACGTTAGCCCACTCTGTCGCTGCGAGTCACTGCATGCCTGGGTACTGCACTATGTAGCTGCCAGTGAGAGCTAGGGGATGTGATCCATCTATCCATTCTTGGGCCTCTCTTGTTCATTATTTTTGTGAATCAGTGTTTCAGGCACTCCAATTTTCTACTTTTCGCTGACGATATGAAAATTTTCAAAGTCGTTACCAACTATCACGACTTAGAGCTGCTGCAGTTAGACCTAGATAATCTTCACGACTATTGCGTGATGAACAAGTTAGACCTAAACATATCAAAATGCTGCTGTATTACTTTTAGTAGATCTAACCGGACAATCACGTATGGTTACAAGTTCAATGGCCAGCCTTTGATGAGAATGGATTCAGTCGTCGATCTTGGGGTGACACTTGACTCGAAGCTGCTCTTCAATAAGCATATTGAGAACGTCTCGAACAAAGCCATGAAAACTTTGGGCTTTATTCTCCGAATTACTAGAGACTTTAAATTGATTAAGACTTTGAATATTCTCTATAGTTCATTAGTACGTAGTCAACTGGAATATGCTTCGCAACTTTGAAACCCCTGCTATGAAAAGGCCCCAAAAGAAGTTACGGTATATAAATTTTAAAGCTAAGATTCTGAGCCCTGACTACGAGTACGATGAGGTTAGCTTCCACCATCATCTGTTGCCTGTTCGAATCAGAAGAGAGGTTGCGGATCTGACCTTCATGTTCAATATTCTATCTTATAGGATCGATTGCCCTTCACTATTGTCTTGGATAGGTGTTGTGACTCCGCTACGCTCAGCTCCTCGTACAGATAATCTGCGGCTGTATACTCCACGATACGAAACTAATTATCGTAAAAATTCATTCTTTATTCGCACATTAATCAATTTCAATAGCAACTATTCAATCAACGTTGACTTATTTATGATGAGGCATAATACTTTTAAAAACACAACAACAACACAACCTTACCTGATTACATTTATATTAGGTTTTATATATTTGCAATTTGTACGTTTTTTTTTTTTTTTCTTTCTGGTAACTAATTTATTATCTCTTATGTAAAGACCTCGAATGTTTGTTTTCCAATTACTATTTATCTATCCGGACCGGACCCTAGTTGGTGTTGCAGCAGGGCATTTACACTATTTCTAGTTTGTATTAGTGAAAACATGTTTATTGGCTTTTGTGTAACTGTTTATCTTATATCTACTGTATTAATTAGCAGCTGCATGTTTTCGTTGTAAAATAAAATAAAATAAAACAAGGATGTACACTTTGGTGTAAAACCCTGTCCATGCGTTGAAAAATTGCGGATTAGTTTAGTAAAATATTATCAGTACTTAATTATCTAAAATGTATAGTGAAGTTACATTAGTAAGTAAAGGTTAGTAGACTCACCGCACAGTACCGTCCAGAGCAGGAGGAGAGCTAAAAGCAGAAGGCAGTTAGTTGATGAGCCAGTACAGGAGACACCTACGACAAGTGCAAGATGAGAATGCATGAGCGAGCAGAGTAAGCGAGATGTTAGTAGCGAAACAGAAACGGCACGTCAGCGAGAGTGACGCGGCGGAGGGGGAGGAATACCTCGCAGTTGGTGCCGGAGAAGCCGACGGGGCAGATGCAGCGGTAGGCGTTGGGCAGGTCGACGCACTCGCCGCCGTGCCGGCAGGGCCGCGGCGCGCACTCGTCCACGTCGAGGGCGCACGTGCGGCCCGCGTACCCCGGTGCGCATGCGCAGTGAAAGTCGTCCACGAGGTCGATGCACGTGGCGCCGTGCAGGCACTGGCCCGCGCAGTCGTCCACGTTGGAGTCGCAGTCGCGGCCGGTCCAGCCGGCCAGGCAGGTGCAGGAGTACCCGCCCGCCGTGTTGTTGCACGCGGCGGCGTTCACGCACGGACCGGCGCCTGCGCCGGCGGCGCACTCGTCCACGTCCTGGTCGCAGGCGGGCCCGCTCCAGCCGGGCGCGCACTCGCACGCGAACGCGTCGAGCCGGTCGCGGCACGTGGCGCCATGCCGGCACGGCGCGCTGGCGCAGTCGTCCAGGTCGCGGTCGCACGTGGCGCCGCCCCAGCCGCGCTCGCAGGCGCAGCGGAAGCCGCGCGGCGCGGCGGCGTCCAGCGCGCAGGCGCCGTGCGCGCCCGGGCCCGGCGCGCACGGGTTGTCCACCCGCTCGCAGTCGGCGCCCGAGAAGCCCTCGGCGCAGCGGCACAGGTACTGGTCGGGCGCCGTGTTCTCGCAGGTGCCGCCGTGCCGGCACGGCTCGTGCGTACCGCAGTAGTTGAGGTCCTGGTCGCACAGGATGCCGCCCCAGTTGGTATCGCAGGTGCAGTCCCACGAGGAGCCGTTGCAGTAACCGTGCTTGCAGCCCGGGTAGGGCTGGCACTGCGCGCACAGCTCGCCGCGCCAGCCGGGCCGGCACGCACACTCGCCGGGCCGGTCGCAGCGCCCGTGCACCGGGTGGCAGCCCTCTTTGCACACGGCTGAGGGTGAAAGAGCACGGTCAGCGGCGGTCGCGAGAGGAGACAGAGCGACGGTCAGAACGGTGACTCACGTTTCTCGCAGTTGTCGCCCTGCCAGCCGGGCAGGCAGCGCTTGTCGCCGGTCTCGGAGCAAGAGTAGTGACCGAACTTGTCGTCGCGCGCGCGGCAGAACGTGGTGCACGTGGTGTTGTAGTAGTTGGGCTGGCAGAGCACGCGCACGCGGTAGGCGACGGCGGCGGCCGCGCCCGCGTACCGCAGCGCGTGCCACTCGGCGCTCGGCTCTACGATGCCCGACCACCACGCCTCCTCGATCAGCCCCTCTTCTGTAACGGAGCGCGGGGGGTGAGTGCCGGGGGCGGGGGCGAGCGCGGGTGCGTGTGGGACGGCAGGAACTCACCGGGGTCCGCGTAGGGCGAGTCGTCGTAGGCCTGCAGCACCAGCGTGAAGGAGCGCGTCCAGCGGAAGGAGAAGGGCAGCGCCAGCGTGTAGAGCGGCTCGGCGAGCGTGAACGAGTCGGTGCCGAGCGCGGGCGACGCGTTCCGGCCGAACGAGCACGCACCCGGCGCGGCCACGGACTGGTACTCCTTCAGGCACAGCGTGAAGCGCGTGCGGCACGCGTGCTGGCACGCCGCGGCAGCCGCGGGCGGGGCGGGCGCGGGGCGCGCGGGGAGCGCGCTGCCGCAGCACGCGCCCGACGCCAGCTCCAGCCGGTAGTTGGAGAACTCGAGGATCTGTAGCTCGAACACGCCCGCCCCCGCCGCAGCCTGCAACACGACACTGGCATTACTTTCGATACCGCACAACCGACACCGATATAAGTAGGCACAAGTACAGAAGATTCACTCCGCAAAATGATTTACATAAGTAGCAACTTTTGCTACTACACAATAAAGTTCACTTCAGGTTGTGCGAGCGCTAACTACCTACAGCTAGTTGCCTCTCTGAGTATCGCGTAACTCTTGTCGCGTTATTCGTTGACTGTCCGGAAATCACAGAAAGAATTACGCTGAGTCCCGGTCCAGGTAGTTTGCCACAGTATCATTCTGTAGACTCGCTCACGGGTGCTTCAGGCCTCGTCCCAGTCGTCCCACCCAGTGCTGGTCATCTTCTAGTAAGCTGTGGGTTCAGTATGCTGACTGGTAAGTGGGATTGTCTATGCCATCGACCTCTCGCAGCGCAGAGAACGACGACGCCGGCCCTAATATAAACCTCCGAAACAATACCTGTATGTAACTGAAGTACTTTCAAAGTAAAATCAAAAAAATTAGCAAAAAGGCACCATTTTCAAAACATTAAAGTATCGAGTAAATATCTTGCTATTATGTTTCTGTCTTAATGGCGGAAAGAAAATGAATTGAAAATTCACATATATCAATTATTACGGTGATCGGATATTTGGTTTAGTTAGAATATCATGGCAAATTAGCATACAATTTCGGTTGCCCCCTCTTAATTTCGGATAAACAAGTCACGCGATTCAGAAAAATGCACCTCGATTATATGCGCCATCTATCAAGATAGTGAATCGGTTTGTTCTAGGCAAGCGTGCTCCATAGTAGACCGCATCATTGCTTAACATCAGGCGAGTTGGCGGCCAAACGCAAGCCTATTATTAAATAAATAAATAAAAATATGTAAACTACTAGGTTGACTGGGTTCTCAATGTTCTTAAATTGCGTAGAAGTTCAGTTTCAGAGAATCGCAAAGTTTGTTATATTATGTATCCTGTATAGGACTCAACAGAATATAATATTTTGTAGTATACCGCGTGTCACTCTTTCCTTAGTTCTAGAAAATATCGAGGTAAGCAAACCAGTTTAAGCTGAGCCTTGTCGACTAAGGGTACAGTATATGTTCTGGGGTTCAGCTTTTATTAGGAATGTATATTTTTTCCTAAATTGTATTATAACGTAAATACCTATTTCATGACCGATATTGATGAAACACAGCCTATGTGGAGAACCAGACTCCACAGAACATATTACAAAAAACTGCATATTTAATTAGTGTCTTAGTTTCTGCGTTTATCCCGAACAGACAGACAGACAAAAGTTTTAAAAACAATATGTTTGGGGTTTGTTGCTCCCTTATACTAGATAAATAAAGAAATAAAACTCGAAAAAAGTGAGTTCTCACATCTAGGCGTGGAAGAGGCAGTTACTCTATTCTACTCCCACCTTGATACACTTATTAAAAATTATATACCGACTAAGCTAGTTCGACATGAGATATACCCGAAATGGTATTCACCAGCATTAATTAAGTCACTAAAAGAAAAATATAAATTCCAGAGAAAATTTAAAACAATAACAAATCTGATCAGTTGAGTTATAATCTTCTACATGTTAGGATTAAACTACTTGAAAAACAATGTTATGATAGTTATATTTTGAGCGTAGAAAATTCAATTTCATCATTTAATTCAATTTTCAATCTTAACATTTTTGGTCTTTTGTTAAAGCAAAAACGAAATCTAATAGTATTCCCAGTACCATGAAATATCTTAGAAATATTTGTTCAACTGGTGAAGGGATATGCGACTCTTTTTCGGCCTATTTTCACTCAACATTTCAAAATCAGGGCTTAAATGGCTCATCTACTATTTATGGCAACCCTATCATCGACACCCCTTACTCTGTTAGTATATCCCAAATTAATGTTAGCTGTTACTAATTTATTGCATAAACTTTATTTATCCAAATCAGCGGGTCCTGACCGTATTGGTCCAGTATTTCTTACGAAGTGTGCTGATTCTATCGCAGTGCCCATCTCAATTATTTTTTTAAAATCTCTGTCTGACAGTGTTTTTCCTCAAATTTGGAAGTCAGCCTTAATTACACCAATTCATAAGAAAGGGTCTAAAACTGATGTAGAGAATTATAAACCCATCTCTGAGCTTTGCATTATAGCTAAAGTTTTTGAGAGGGTTATTTATGATCAAGTATATAATGCCTTAAAAAGCTCTTTTCATCCTTCTCAACATGGATTCCTCAGAGGTCGATCCACTATTTCTAATCTGGTACTTCTGAATGAACATTTTACTAAAGCTATGGACAATCGTAATCAGGTGGATGTTGTGTATACTGATTACAGCAAAGCGTTCGATCGTATTGATCATAAGATCCTTCTAACTAAGCTTAAACGTATTGGCATAGCTGGAGACCTATATCGGTGGTTTTCATCCTATATTGACCGAAGGACTCAAGCGGTGGTGGTTAGCAACTATATTTCTAGCTGGGTTAATATTCTCAGTGGTGTGCCGCAGGGCTCGTTGCTCGGTCCTTTGCTATTTACGATATTTATTAATGATATATCTAATTGTATATTAAACTCTCATCTACTTTGCTTCGCTGATGATATGAAAATATTTAGGTCAGTAAATTCGCTCGAAGATGCTGCAAGTCTTCAAGCTGACTTAAATCGGCTCGATAATTACTGCTCTGTCAATAAGCTTGAACTGAATCCTTCGAAATGCTCTGTAGTTACTTTTACACGGAAATTTAATTCAGTTACTTCTACATATAAGCTAAGGAACCAAACACTGTCCAAGAATGTTTCTATGCGAGATCTAGGTGTTATACATGACTCCAAGCTATTATTTGGTGAACACGTCGATCATATAACAAAAAAAGCGTCAAGGGCTTTAGGCTATGTTATGCGGAACTCTGCATCATTTAGTAAAGTTAAAACCTTCAAAATTATTTATTGTACATTTGTTCGGAGCATATTAGAATATGCATCTCAGGTGTGGAATCCTCGATATGACGAGTCGAACGTATTCAGAAAAGGTTTGCTAAGTATCTATGTTTCTGATTAAAAATCCCTTACAATGGACAACATTTCATTTTTGCAAAGAGTCAAAAATTCGAAAACCATTTGGAGATTATCCATTGTTAACACCTTAAAAAATATTTTAAAAAAAAAACTATTCACTATTTTTCAATTTATTTGAAAAATTAATAAATATTAGTAAAAGAGGATTAACGAGCAATTGTTAATTTGCCAAAAACTCGAATTAAAAAATATGAATCTATCTTGCCATCTATATCTATTACCCCGTATATGTTCCAAAGTTTAAAATAATTAGTTAGTCATTAATAACATAACATCGTGTTCCATCTACATAATATGAATAAATAATAAGCCTAGGCGATTAAAAGAACAATAAGTTGTGGAAGGATCATATGATTAAATCGCATAAAATACTTATGCCATTATTACTTTATCGTTAAATAACACTTAAATATATAAATAAATAAAAGCCGTCGTAGTCCATTTGGGAGACCGCTAGATTTGAAAGCGTGAGGTCGCGGGTTCAAACCCCTGGCCCGTACCAATGAGCTCTTTGGAGCTTATGTACGGATTTTCATACAGTGGTACAGTGTTTTCCTTTTAGTGTGTTCTTTCCGAAAAGCCAGTTGGCTTTTCTGTGAAGGAAAACATCGTGAGTAAATCTGCACACGTACGGAGAAGAAATTCAATGGCGTATGTGAATCCACCAATCCGCACTGGGCCAGCGTGGTGGATATGGCCCAATCACCCTTTCGGGGGTAGGACTGCTAAAAAGCTGATTATAATGATGATGAACACTTAAATAAATGGAAAATATAATTTGCGTCCTGGCATCCCAGTACATGTTGTTTTGCTATTGGAGTTTTGGCGCCAACGCGGAAAAAACATGTCGGCTCGTTGGATTATTTTCCTAAACTTGTGTATTTTCGAGTGTTAATGTATACTAAATGGTGAATTATTATTCATTAAGTGCTCGTAAACGTGCTCGAGTGTGGGTAAGTGATATAACAAGGTGAAACGTGTCTTTTCGTGTTGTTTCCAAAACTCCATAGAAGCCTCTTGTAAAGTCTCCACCACTTTACAGGGGCATGAGTTCGACTTGACCGTGACTTACTTAGCTTGACTCTGACTGTGACTATGACTTGTTTGACGCTATTAAGACAAAGTAAACTGTTTAATATTACTAGTAAAGGACATTGAATCCACGTTCATCACTCTGTGACGCTCATGAAAATTTTAACAAAAAAAAAAAAAAACGGCTTCAAAGTCAATGTCACTTGTCATTGGTTGTTATTGGCGATTAAAGTAGGAGGGGCTAATTGAAGTAGAGAGAGAAAGTATATATTGGCATGGTATATAATATATATATATATTTTTTTAATAATAATATACTCCGCCAGGTGTAGCCCTCCGAGAAATAATGTGACGTGGGCGTCCCGCAATGATGTCATCAATGACATGGATACAAATACACGTGCATAAGCAAGAGCAGAATAAGTACAACAAGTTCGAGAGAGATGACGATACACGAAACAATGGCGGACTCTATGATTTTCTGTGTTAACAGTAGCGTGAAATTATAACTCCCCAATATCCGTTTATTATTACCTGTGGGAATCCAATAAATCAATGTGGTTTTGATAAAATTGTGTTTAATATATTCAATTCGTGCTTAACTTGCTCGAGCGGACAAACCAAATGACAATTGAAATGCTTTTTGTATTTTATTTAATAGATTATTTAAAAAAATGTTTCCCAGTATCTGTGTTTGTAACAAAAAGTGGCAACTTGACAGTGACGTCATTGCGGTACAACTCCCAGAGGGCTAGACCTTGTTTTCTTGGATCATGTATATTGGGTCGTTCAGTGGCCGTCAGGACACTCGAGCTGTGGATTTGACTAGCCGAAAGGCTGTTGGATAAGTGCTTTGTAGTAAATCAGTGAAAATATATACTTGTGCTAGATCTTAGTTCGAATCAAGTTCGCGGTCTCAGGCAGTCGACAAGAGCAAGTCGTTGTGAACATACTGCTACGTGTGTTAGAATGGTTACAGTGGTTATCTGGTATTTAAAGTGATGTAAAGTGTCATTTATGTTCTTTGGAGTAATTATAAATATCTGTAATTTAAATAGAACTCGTTAACGGTCGAGTTATTGAGCTTATTTGTTGAAGTGATTCTTTGCGATTTGCAATATATTATTGGAGCCTGATCATGGACTTTTATTTCCTAGATTAAACACATTCCTAACAGTAGATATATTTTTATTTTTATTTTATTTTACAAGGAAAACATACAGCTGCTAATTAATACAGTAGATATGAGATAAACAGTTACATAATAGCCAAAACACCTGTGTTCACTAATACAAACTAGAAATAGTGTAAATGCCCCGTTGCAACACCAACTAGGGCCTGGATACATAAATACTAATTGGAAAACAAACATTCGAGGTCTTTACATAAGAAATAATAAATTAGTTACCAGAAAGAAAAAAATTAATGAATAACATACAAATTACAAATATATAAAACCTAATACAAATCAAATGTTTTTTTTTTTTAGATTTAATTAGAAGATAGTTTTTTTAGATATAGATAGAAGATAGATATAGGTAGATAGATAGATTATAGATTTATCACAATCGTTATGATTGCCTCGAATTGGTAGATAGGCTTTGTTAGAAGATTCCATCAAAAATCAACTCACGAATTGAGTCCATGACTTTTTACACCTCAATCTGCCGCACCAACTCGGGTGAGCAATCTCAATTGTATCGTATAACTAAATGTTATCACGATCTTTATAACAGTTTATAGCTGTTGTTGGCGAATAGCAGAGCAGATGCACCGGCGCGGGGCGTCGGTCGGGAAATAAGGCAAGATCGTGAGCTTCAGACAGGACGAGCCACTCGAGACAGATTCCGGACGTTACAGTGGATCGTAGAGCGCGTCATATTACAAGGCTCAATTGGCTGCCAAAAAGCTGGATATCCTATCGAAGGTGCGTCGGTACTTCACGTCGGAACAGTTGCTGTCACTGTATCAAGCACAAGTTCGGTCGTCCATGGAGTGCTGCTCTCATCTTTGGGATGGATCAGCTAAGTACCAGTATATCGAGAAGCGTGCCAAGAGGCTTATCAGCAACGAATCCCTGGTGCAGACTAAGCTTCTTCTTAGTCTTGAGCATCGGCGTAAAGTTGCTAGTCTATCGGTTTTTTATCGAATACATTTCGGAGAGTGTGCATCAGATCTACAGGATCTATCGTAATTCCCTCCTGCCCATTTTTCTATCGGACTGCCAGAGCGGGCACAAACAATCAACACCGCTTTATATTTGATATTCCGAAAATGTACGAAGCGCTTTAATTACACTTTTATTATGCGTACTGCCTGGGTGTCTTCATATCACGAGTGAATCGATTTCTTCTATGCAAGCATGCTCCATCCTAGACTGCATCATCGTTTTAAATCAGGCGAGATGGTGGTCAAACGCAAGCTTATTATTAAATAATAAAAAAATAACTTTTTTTCAGTCTTGCAAATCCCGCAAATGTATAGTCCCGCATTTACAAATATGTACTATCAACCATTAGACTTTACTCGTAGCGGGTAATGAAGGTAAACAATGAGGGCGAGTCGGCGTTGCCAGACGACCCGATTTTACATTATTTTTTTTGATTTTTCACTCAAAATTTTTCTAAAATTCCGACTTGGCAAAAAATAATCTGGCAACGCTGGAGCGAGTAGACACAGCAGCAGGAGGGCGGAGTGAGGGCGCGGCCCCGCTGCAGGCGGCGCTCCGCCCTGCGTCCGCCCTGCGCCGCGGCACGCCTACCTACAGCATGCCCTCCACTCCACCTGCACGAGCTCGTGACGCGACGCCCCGACGCTTTGATTGCTTTCGTTATATACCTATATAGTTAGCTATTTGATTTACATTGTTTATATTCGACTGTGTGCACTCGAGCTGCGAGCGACGCACTCGAGCTGATCACCGATGAAATAATATGATCATGAAAACTATGGTGAGTAGGTGAAGTGTGGATGTGAGTAGAGATTGTAGTTCTCTATTATTCCGGATACAACGTACCTATACAACGGAACAAGGAAAATACTAATTAATTATCCGATATATCGGTTATCGTTCGGATGAGTTCTAGAAAAAAAACTCTTGGAAACGATATTACAAATGTAGTTGTAAACTTAAGCAGCCCCTCGGATTCCTCCCAGCACAGCACACCAAGGCAACCGTTGAACAATAAACAGACGGCGCAAATGTGATTTCATGAATGTTGATTACTACAGTTGATTTGATACGTTACGTACAGTACAGGGGCTCATTTTCGAATCATCCATATTATGATATTTCGCACGAGTTTTTATTTTTTATTTTTTTTTAACCTATACTGTCCCACTGCTGGGCAAAGGTCTCCCCCATTTCCTTCCACAAATCTCGGTCCTCCGCCACCTCTTGCCAACCTCTCCGGAATGAGTCAAGATCGTCACGCCAGCGTTTCTTGGGCCTGCCTTGACTGCGCCGTCCGTCGGGCATCCACTGCGTGACGATCCTGGCCCACGAGAATACCATGCGAAATGAATGACTTTCGATCGAAATTAATTTTTCAATATTTTATTAATTATCAATTTATAACCACCCACAATGATGTTATTATAATGCACCTAGGCATACATAGTTTTAGAATGTGATACAGATCATTTAAATGTAAATTCAATATTATTTTAAAATTATTGCATTCTGTTTTGTATGTTATTGAATAAATGAAATGAAATCCTAAACAAAAGTAGCATTAAAACAAATATGTCTCGGTAACGCAACGAGCAGTTTGAACCATTAGAATTTGCTTGCTATCCATATTGTACAGGACGTGGACCGTGGAGACGTGCTTCTCCTAATACCTCGCCACAAAGCCACTCCTGCGTTTCGTTTTTTCTTGTGATATTTCCCGATATTTGTTTTCATTATATACAGCTCAAATTACAAAACGTTATTATATTAGGTATATTCAATTAAAAATCATCAATCCGGATTGCAATTAAAACATTATGTACCCAGAAAACCTAAATGAATAAACGAGAATGAACCAAGTTAATGTATACATGTGAAATGACACTATAACCGGGGTATAGACCGTGACAAGTTGTGGATGGAGCCCCTGTGTGGCTGTTCGCAGCCCTGCAGACGCGGCAAGTGTCTCGCGGGTGCGCCTGCGCACGCGGCACGAGGGAGGAGCGCGCTTGTAACAAATGTCTTATTTTCATTGGTAATACTGAGCATAGATCTTACACAGGTTTAGTTTCTTTTGGATTAGTTAACTTCAGTCTCCACATTGGCATCATACGTTTCAGATTTTACTGAAAAAAGGAAGTCCATTGGATACGAAATGAAGCAGTACTAGTGGATTTTTGGATGCGGCTCACGATTCGGGTGTAATACAATACAATTTATAAAAAACTATATATTTTTGAAACGCCTATTAGCTATGCCCTAAATCTCTGTTGGTTAATTTTTGGCATTTTACTCCTTGATTCCAATTAGAGTTCGTTGGCCCTTGGTTTTGATGTTTTCGTACAAAGAAAAGCTGAAACTCTGTTAATTTATACAGAAGGTTTAATAATCTGAATTTAATAACAAACATCAATTACGTTTTGAAAATTCCTATGGCGATGCGGAGGTGCTTACCTTTAACTGATTCAAATCATGTTTTGCATAGCTTAGTTTGTACCTAAATGGCACCAAACTTTAACTACTCGTACCTATTACAATTGAAAATGACGATAGTAAAGTTGGCTCTACACTAAGTATAGGCAGGTACCTATATAAACCTAGTGCACACTCTGCATCGTCGTGTCATGCTCCTGATGTGTTTGGAGCGGCGACCAGCCATCATACTCAGCCCGTATTATATTTCCTTTTACAATACGCAAGCTAAACATTTATAGTCCACTTCAATATTTTAATTTTACGTCACAACAGTACTCGATATTGTCCCAGCTCCCAATATATCGTACTATCAGTCTATACCAACAACGATGACTGTATAATATAAATAGTTAATGTTGTTAGTATTGTAACAAATCTGTTTGAGAAGCTAAACATATAGATATATAGAAACTCTTTATTGTGTACTCCAGAAATAAAAATTACAACACGATAGAAAACACTTACGAGCTAGTGCCACAAGTGGCGGCCTTATCGCTAAAAGCGATCTCTTCCAGGCAACCATTTGATGGAAAGAATTAGATTGAAATTGGACATATTTGTTTGATAACATCTGCGTGCGCTACAAAGTTACTCACTACACTACTGTACAGGGGTCTCCACTCTCCACTGTCCACTAAATCAATATTGTAATTGACTTGTAAACTTTTTACACTTTTAACCAATTTTATCTCCTATCTTTTACATAATATTTATTTTAGTTTGCAGTGTCTATGGTCACGTCATGTAGACCAGAGGTCAGAAGTTTCAATGTCTATGGTCACGTCATGTAGACCAGAGGTCAGAAGTTTCAATGTGTTAATAATCACGTAACCCTAACAAATATTTAACGATTTCAGAACATCTTAACTGCTGACGGTAGCATTGCATTCTTAAACACTTGTCTGTAACTTATCAATTTAATTTATTTTGATGTGTGAACTGTCGTCTGTGTCGTCTGTAAACTGTCGTCTGTGAACTGTCGTCTGTGTCATCTGTGAACTGTCGTCTGTGTCGTCTGTGAACTGTCGTTAGATTTGTCTTCACGGCCAGAGTGTCATACATTTTGCAATCGGGCATTCTTTTACATTTATAGACATAGACATCATTTTAATAGGTATTCCACTTGTTTTATTTTAATGTTTTCTAAAACATCTCCGAAACAGCTTTCTTTAGTTTTTATTATTTTCCTAATCAGTTAGTTATGTACTCGTTATCTTAGTTTGAGGTTCACGTAGCTTCGTTCTACACCCCGCTGGCAAATCCTAAGTATTTCTATTTGTTTCTTGGTCTGTGGCCATGTCTGACAGACCATAGGTAAGGCATGGCGTCAGACAAAATTAAATGTACATTGCTTTTGTTTTAATTTTAATATGAAGAGTTCCTTTAAAAATCTTCATTGTCCAATATTAAATTGGTTCCAATTGTTTTTTATTCCTTTATTTATTTATTTTTTCTGTTTATCTTATTGGCCGAACTAAATAGGTATACCTATAGTCTTCTACATATTCTAATGGTAGAGAGTTGTTTTCGTATAGGACGTATTTCGATTGTGTTAATCATTAGTTTAGTTTTATCCTGGTTAACCTCTAGGCTAGGCTATTGTTTTACTTACCTGGCTGATCTAAAGACTATCATCATTTCTAGTTCATTGTGTTTAACCGATAGTAAAACTAAATCATCAGCGAATCTTAAGTGGCTAAGATATTTACCATCAATCTTTATTCCCATATTTTTCCAGTTCAATTGTCTAAAAATAATATGTTCTAGTATTATAATGTTTTTTTTTAAACATAGGGTCGCCTTTCTTTACCCCGCGTTGTATCTCGAAGGATGGATGGACCCTCCGTCTCTGGCCTCACTCTAGCTGCACTATTGTTATATATTTCTTTTAAAACATCTATATATGTATATAATATGCTCAATATTTACTCCTTATTCTGACAGTGACTTCCATTTATACAGTCGAATGCTTGCGAGTAGTCAATAAAAACAATACCAATACTATATAGGTTTGTTATAGGTATTTCGTGAATGTTTCATAATTTGTTCAATGTAGGTATATGATCAAAAGTTGAGTAGTTCTTTCTGAATGCTGCTTGCTCTACGGGTTGAGTTTCTTAATATTGTTTTTGTGATTCTACGAAGTAAGGTTAATGTAAAAACTTTGTATAGTAGCAAGACATTAAGCTGATATGTCTGTAGTTAGTCATAAGTATTGGATCTCCTTTCTTAAAAAGAAGGATAATTTCAGAACATAACCATTGTTTTGGAATATTTTTCTGTTGCAGTACCTAAAGACGATACCAGAGATTGGATTATTTTAAGAATCGATTATTCACGCCTGATAATATTGGTGATAGCTGTGATCAATAACTATATCATGTCATCAATAATCCTGTTAAGGGTGCACATATCAGAACTGTATTAATTATAAATAAGTGTTATTTGTATTATTTAATATGTGTACTGTTGGTGTTTCTTTATGAATTAAATAAATAAATAAATAAATAAATAATTTTGAATAACTAGAGAGTACAATGTACATTATGTTTAATTTGTGCCGTGATATCGTATGTATGTAAGATAAGTGTTGGTATCTGTGTGGTGTGTCTAGTCTAAGTGTCAATGATACCTACTCGTAGCTATGAAGTTATCTCGAACCCTGCGTGTCTCGCTCGATTCAGTCGGGTAGATAGGTACGAGTTCGTTAATCATTCACATTAAAATGTTTAATTTAGATGCGAAGATAAGGTGCATTTGAAAGCGAACACTAAACAAGTTACAGGTGGAGTTCATCTCTGAGACCGGTTCCGATCCGAACGCTCGTTTAATGCTGAGAGTGGACCGGATGTTTTACTTCTCGCTTCATTTCTGATATAAACATAATTACTGAGGAAACTGGAAATTATTTAACGACGGTTCTAAACACGACGATTCTGTTCTAATTCCAAAACAAACTAAATTACTCTACAAACAAAGTAAATTCGGGTTGAAAATTTAGTCTGACACTTTAAAAATGATCTTTCTGGATCTATCGAATTTAATAAAAGTCTAAGTTGACCCAAAAACGATGTTAGTTTACAAAACAGTCGAGTTGTTATGTATGAATGGAACGGATTGCGGGAAATGACCATAGGACGGAGACTAACGAGAGTAGGTACGTGAGCCAGCGGCGGTGGCGATGGCGAGCGCATCGGCATGCTCTGCACGTACCGCCGACACGACGGCCTCCGCCACTTGCCTACACCACTGCACCGCACCAACGGACATTCTGTGCGGATCGGACGATGTCACGAACTCGAACTCATCTGCTCGTGGAGTGCTTCACAATTGTGGTACTTGTTCGTTTACTTGTATTACACGGGAATCACTAGCTCACGTTACTGCCGGATACATCAACTATATTGCACATAGTCTGTGAACGCTTAGGAAGTACCTACAGGAGGCATCATCGGTCAATTACAATATCTATTCGTCTTCTTAATCCTCACAAAGAGAGTTGTTGATCAAAGTTGTCAGAAAACCAAATAACTTCACCTGTCTATAGAGAGGAGAAGCCGGAGAACTTTACGAAGAAGTTAAAACAGTGACATGCCGTGAAGGAATTGAATTGCTCTTTTTTTGTTTGTTGAATCCAAAAGCCAGCAATATCAACGATGATTTCTTTGGAGAAAGCCTTAAACGAAACCAGGACGATTATTGAAAGGTAGTTTCGAAGGAAGACAGAGCGGCGCCTGCGATGATGATGCAGTAACGGTATGGGTGTGAGGGTGCCGCTGGGTGACGTACTTGCAGCAGGCAGGCGAGGGCGAGGGCTCGCAGCAGCGGCAGGCGCCGCCTGGCCGGCGCCGGCGCGCACGGCATCGGGTCAGCGCAGCGCGAAGCGCCCGGGCCGGGGCGCGGGCTCCCGCATGCCGCCCGGTGGCGACCTCTCACTGCACTGCACACAACCACCGCACTCACTGCACTCTCTCACTACTGCGCGCTCTGAACTCTGGTGAGACGCGCGCTCGCCGCGGGCTCCGGGCTAGGACTGCCGCCGGCGCGCGCCCCCCGCGCCGCGCCGCTCGCTCCGCGCCCTCCCGGCCCCGCTCCGCCCCTGGCTGGAGCTTTTAATCCCGCGAAGCGGTGATTTATTTTTATTGCGATATGCAGCGCGGGTGCTGCGGGTGCAGGCGCGGGGTGCGGGTGCGGGCTGCGGGGCGCGGGGAACGCTCGCGGTCCAGATCGGCGCTTGCGAATCTTGCGATATTACAAAGCCCTAGAGCTCTACCTCGAGTTTGGTCGGTCAGTCAGATGCAATTGGCATTGGTCAGTTTAGTCACGGATGACGGATCAGGAGGCTCCTCTCTGAAACAAGTAGGTACCTCCTTATGTATCTTCGTAATCACTAACAATAATTCACTTATAATAAAATAATTGTGTTGTATAGACTACAGAGTATACAATATACCTACTTAGTCACGACAGGCACATACGAGAAGGTACCTATAGTAGGTATAACACTGCAGCGGACAACAGAAGCATTTACGAACGAAAGTGTAAATGAGTTAGGAGTCAACTCGGTGGTGGAAGCCGAGGCCAACATTATGTGAGGTCATAGAATGCTCAGTTGCTACTTATGCTTATAGGCATTTGGGTTCTTCAAAAGTGCTAAAATGTTGAAAGGTCGGCAAGGTACCTATCTGTGACGCCCCTGGTGTTACAGCTGTATCCATAGGCGACGGTACCTATCTGTGACGCCCCTAGTGTTACAGCTGTATCCATAGGCGACGGTACCTATCTGTGACGCCCCTAGTGTTACAGCTGTATCCATAGGCGACGGTAATCGCTCACCATCAGGCTCCCGTCTGTGATATCTGCATACAATACAATCATCTGCAATTGTTATATTATTTTATTATTTTATCACAAATCTTGAGATTGATTTCGAGATAAGCATCGTCTTAGGACTTGTGTTAAATTAATGAATAAATGACACGTTATTTACATAATTATTGTGTGAAGTCGCAGCGTTCAAGGAGTGCGGAGCTACTCTCACGTAGGCAGGTACGGTGCGCCAGTTCTCAGATCTGCATCTAGTTTTTTAAATTATAATAATAGGCTTGCGTTTGACCGCCACCACGCCTCACGTTAAGCGATGATACGTTGTGGTCTACGATGGAGCACGCTTGCCTAGAGAAACAGCAGAACTGAGCAGCTCCGGGGAGAGGTAGCTTCGTTTCTAGACAGGTATGTACGAGACTGGACGGGCGGTCCCAGACAGAGCCCCGGCCCGGGTAGCTGCAGCTGGCGTGTCGCGGCACCGCGCAGCCGCCGCAGCGCGCCACGGTCCGCTCCATTGCGCAACTTCTCACGCAAATTACGTCCAATTACGGCAAGTGCGAGTTGCGAATTAATCGCGCGTGGTATCGACTAATTAGCGCAATCATCGTGTGACCGCGCGAGCGCTCTGTCCCGCCGCGCCACGGCACAGCACTACCACGGCGCGGGGGTCTGCTTACAACTTACACTCACTTCCTGCACATTGGAATAGGTATGTTGTCGTATCTGCGCCGCCGGGTTCACAAACTTGAAGCTTTGGCGAAGTGGATCGACATACATACAGAGCGGGCGGCGGGCAGTAATCACGCGAACCTGCCGCTCGGCTGCAGGCTCTGGCGGGGCGGGAGAGCGCGGTACGGGGGAGAGGATTTAATTAAAATGGCTGCGCGCAGGACTCCGCCGGAGCAGGGAGGGCGCGGGAGAGCTCGCCGAGTTCGCTAACGATATTAAGTTAATTAGACGACCGTTGCGCTCCGCACGTCCAGCACGATGACGCACTGGGTACGGAACGTGCTGCAGTGCGTGCGTCAGTGCCACCGTGGACTGCACCCGAGCACGGGCGCACTCTTCTATGATGCACGAATAAACGAGAGCGGTGTGTGCCGCGCCGTGCACTGGGAGCGCCCTGCCGCGGGGCCCTTGTCCCTGCATGCACATACCTACCCGCACTGTGAGGTGCTTCTTAAGATTTTCAGTTACCATACAGGCATACATACATACATACATTTGAGGTAGCATATCACCAAACATTAGAAAGTGCTAGACGGGCCGGGGGGAGGGGAGTGCGTCGCATACCTGTGATGGATGATAAACATTCAATTGTTGGTATGTTAGACAAATTGAATGAGTCGGTGGCCGCATGGGAACCGGTCGGTGCAAGTGCAGACGCACACACTCACACGCCGCGGCTGTGCGCGTGACGTGCGCATGCGCCGGTCCCGGTGGGATCCTGCATGCGACAGCTAATAGTACGATTGTCAATGATTCTGTCTCCTGCCGTGTATGAATTACAATTATTTCTTCTATTTTAATTTTTAAATAAAATGTGATTAACAAGATAGATTCACATGTCACGTGGACATGTCACGTGGACATGTCACGTGGACATGTCACGTGTAGCAAGAGCTGTTAATTTAAGCGAAGATCTTCCTCTTTCATTTACCAGTAAAAAAAAGTAAAATTTTTTTTTTTAAACTTGGTAAATAATTAAAAATTACTCTACTATAAGAGTGCACATGGTCTCAATAAAGAAACAAATCCAGAACAGGGACGTGCGAGTGAATCGTGCAAACTGTAGCCACCAGTTCCCCTCCATGTGAGGCCTACGCAGTCAGCACCCAGCACCAGCACGCTCCCGGCGCTCAGCTGGCGCGGTGGTGGCGGCGGTCCCACGGGGCGGGAGTGAGCGACCACTGGCCGAGTGGCCGCGACCGGTTCACGAAGCTCCCGCGGCCCGCACGGCCGGGGCGAGGGTGAGCGCCCCGAGCTCGTCCCGGAGACCCGAACCTGTCGGGATAGAATCTCGGCGCGGGCGCACACACGCCGCCCGGCGCCGTGTGTTTATTTATAAGTTAACAGGTTGGCTCGAATCCGCTCGTTCTCCAACCTGTGCGTATGGTTTGATCGACCACTTATGTTTTTTTATTCCAGTCAAATAAGAAAGTTGATAATTCGTCGGTTAGCCGCCAGGTGTTTCTCGCCGGGAACGGGTGGAGTTAGGACAGCAATCGTGTACTATGAGGCTCCGTCCGAGTTTGTAGGATCGCTACGAATCCAGAACATTCACCTGTGATGCTGGCGACGTGTCTAGTCATTCGTGGCGTGAACCAGTTGCGGGATAACTACCACCGAGCCTGTCGCCCCGCGAGCTCGCCTGCAATCTGTGTGCCTCACCGTCACTCGTGGCGTGAACCAGTCGCGGGATAACTACCGCCGAGCCTCTCGCCCCGCGAGCTCGCCTGCAATCTGTGTGCCTCACGAAATCAGCCTCTTCTTCATCGTTTCGATTTTTAGCTTAAAGGTCAGCAGTTTCTACGGTGGCCGCTCCACAATCTTCCGCCGTTCCTTGCGTATTTAATTGACGCCTTCCTCGGGCACGCTGGAAATTGTCGAAAACAGAAAACTTCTGTGAGAATAGATGTTGCTTTTGCTTCTACTCTTTGTTGTTTCAAATGACTTGTAGTAGATAATTATCTTGTTGAAGGTGATGCGAGCGAGTTGTTGTGGCGCCGCAGTCGGTGTCGCGCGGAGACTCAGTCTGGAAGCTGCGTCCGTCACTGATCACTGTCACTACACTGCGCCGCGGTCGGTGTCGCGCGGAGACTCAGTCTGAAAGCTGCGTCCGTCACTGGTCACTGTCACTACACTGCGCCGCGGTCGGTGTCGCGCGGAGACTCAGTCTGGAAGCTGCGTCCGTCACTGGTCACTGTCACTACACTGCGCCGCGGTCGGTGTCGCGCGGAGACTCAGTCTGGAAGCTGCGTCCGTCACTGGTCATTGTCACTACACTGCGCCGCGGTCGGTGTCGCACGGAGACTCAGTCTGGAAGCTGCGTCCGTCACTGGTCACTACACTGCGCCGCGGTCGGTGTCGCGCGGAGACTCAGTCTGGAAGCTGCGTCCGTCACTGGTCAGTGACACTGCCCCGAGTTTAATTGGAGTTAACTCGGAGATTAAACACTCTCGCCACTCGCCAACAAACTATCCTTCACAGTTATCAATATAACGATCTTTTAGAACTACAGGGTTACGCAGAAAGGATGTACTAAACCGAATTGACCTTATTACACTGATCATTGTGAAAAACTTTTACTACCAGGCTGACCCTGAAATCGAAAAAAACCAGCTGTTCCATACATTTTGTTGAGTGTGACTGAAATTTTTCTATGGAACAGCAGATTTTTTCTGTTATTTCAGAATCAGAGCCATAGTAAAAGTGGTTCATACAGTATTTATTTGGTAATTGGCTTGCGTTTGAGCGCCATCTCCCTGACGCGGTCTCCGATGGAGCACGCTTGCCAAGAAGAAAGATTCACCCGTGATTTGAACACACCCAGATTGTAGTAATAAATAAAATGATCTTCTTTCGATTTAGTACCTACATCCTTTCTAAGCGTAGCGTTATCAGCTTCACTTGAGTGTCAATTTTAATTCTTGGTTAAGATTAATTCCTGCGTATTTTGTTCCGTCGTATTGTCGCTTACCATCGTATGAAACGCCTATAAAACAGCTATTGAGTAGAGACGACAGTTACGTAATCTCAGCCTCGTGTCGTTCGATGACAATTAGGTATATTCATTTGGATCACATTCAAGATAAATATTCGAGCCGATGCTTAGATATCGAACTAATGAATCACATTTGCCAACTTCATAACATCCGCAATGCGAAGGAGATCGAGTGCCATTACACGAGACCATCTTATCTGCGAGCTGCTGACAGGCGCGAGCTCGGCGGGGCGCGGGCGGGGCGGCGCCGTCTGGCAGACGGTGCTCAGACTAATCCTCTCGGACGGTGCTCCCACTATGCGACCTGTCCACCGAATTAATTATGCGAATTAATTGCATTTTATGCATAATTTGATCCGCTCCGGCTCCGGCGAGACGTGGGCGTGGGAAACTTATCATGTTTTATTCGAAATCATATTCACGAAGTTTTACCAATCAGGGGTGCAAGTACCGTTCTTTTATCGATCGTCAAATTGACAGTTGAGGTCGTCAAATTCGATAATATGCCATTTTTTCAGTACTCGCTGTGATCGATTCTATGGCATTTTAGCGAATTTGACGTCCGATAAAGAACGGTACTTGCACTGCAGGTTCCGAAATAAGAACCACTTAATTATCACCATTATCTATACTAATATTATAAAGAGGTAAGATTTGATTGTTTGTTTGTTTGTTTGCATTGAATAGGCTCCGAAACTACTGAACCGATTTGAAAAATTCCTTCTGTTGGGAAGCTACACTATCCCCGGTTAACATAGGTTATATTATATTTTCAAAAAAAATTGGGATCCTTACTAAAACTCCAATAATGTAACCCAAGGTGTAAAAAAGTAAGATTTACAATTTTGACTTTGCGTGTTTGACAGTTCTAAGACAGGACAACGTCTGTCAGGTCAGCTAGTCTATACTAATAATAATAATATTATAAAGAGGAAAGATTTGATTGTTTGTTTGTTTGTTTGTTTGTTTGCATTGAATAGGCTCCGAAACTACTGAACCAATTTGAAAAATTCTTTCACTGTTGGGAAGCTACACTATCTCCGGGTAACATAGGCTATATTATATATTTTTTTTAATAGGGATCCTTACTTCAACTCCAATAATGTAACCCAAGGTGTAGTAAAATAAGATTTTCAATTTTGACTTTGCGTGTTTGACAGTTCTAAGACAGGACAACGTCTGTCAGGTCAGCTAATCTTAGATAAAGCTAATGTAGAATTGTATTCAAGGAGCAGAGGAGCCGGTTCATGCAGGATGACAAACCAAACTGGGCCTGGGACATCTGACGAGTAACTTCTTCCAGTGGGGAGACTGCAGACTGACATTCAATAATAACTAGCTGCGCCCCGTGGTTTCATTTCACCCGCGTTATATACCTACCCGTTAACGTTATACCTATACCTCCTTGAAGCAACCACCTTGGTAGCAACAATATATTTTTTTATGTATGTGTTTTTTTCCCAATTTTTTTTGTGATGTTTTCCTTATACTTACTTATTCTGCTATTCGGGGTGGAGAGGAATCAAACAAATGAAATATCAAGAAAACTCGTCCAACCGTTTTTGTGTTATAAATGGTGTAAATAAACCGACTTTGTTATATATATGCGACATACGAATTTATAATTATAATATCGAGGATAGTCATATAGCAGAAGGGCATTAATAGCATGGCTAATTCGGAGTCGGACATTGGTGAAGCAGGGGTCTCCCAGACATAGGTATGTAGCGTTCCAGAAAAACCCCGGCGAGTACCTCCTTAGCTCTACTCAGACCCTACACACTCGTAACTCTCCCCGGGCTGAAGAAGAAGAGTTGAGTGAACAGTGATTAGAGTCCACTCCACTGCACAGCGCTCCCGGAGCCGGCGCAGGGTCGGCGCAGGGTCGGCGCAAGGTCGGCGCGGTTACAACACTTAGGCGAGCTCGACACAGAACCGGCTCAACTCGACCATTCATAGAACACGTCGCCAGAATGCAGCGTCACGCATCAAAACATTACTCATCTGCTGCCAGTCTTATTGTGCACAGAGACTGCGACGTGCGGAGTCTACTGGCACACAGCGCAAATAATAGTACAAGCAACTGAGATGAAGCAGCGAGAGACCGGCGCTAACTGTAATGTAGACCTTGACGCGACCAAACAGAGCTGCGATTGCATCGCAACAGGCTCTGCGCCGACAGGTAGACCGCAGGGTGTTTACACAAACCGTATTAGAAGAATGAGCCTCATATTGAGGTGCCACAGAGAGGAGAGGTCTAAATTCACTAAAATGAAAACTGGTCGTTGAGAAAACAAGAGCGCGCTCGCGGCCAGGTGCAGTCCCGCACCCCGCACCCCGCGCCCCTACCCTGCCCTGCCCTGGCCGGAGTTGTGTTTGCTTGGAGCGCTCTTCAACCGACAAATATTATTGTATGATGATACGCCATTACGCATGTTGTCCATTGTTGACACACTACACGAGCACACCCACCCCCTCGCCTCCCCTCCCCTCCCCTCCCTGTACACATTACACATAGTGACGTTCCTGGTCTGTATAAACTCTGTGGTGCTCTTTTTCTATCGATCTGTTGGAGCCTGACTCGACTGAAGTTTGTCTTTTACTGCAAAACTAGTAACCGAATATTTAGATCGACTTGAGCGCTCAGCGCATGTGATGCGTGAGGGACGCCGCCTGATGCCGACGCTCGCTCTATTAGCGATACTTACAACAAACAAGCAACACAACACAATCACTCAATGATTGAATATAGAAGTGAACTGCCGCGGCCCAGCCCCACAGCAGCGCGACTGCAACTTGAATAAACTATTATAGACATAAAACAATTGAAGCACTCTTGAATTCGTAGATCATTGTGCGAATGTTGCACAAGTTTTCATTCGTCTTCTACGACTCACTTAGCATTGGATCCGAACTTTACGCAGCAAACAAGGGACGGCTCGGCAGATCCACGGACGGCTTCTGAAGACTATCTACTGGCTGCTGCTCGTGGCCGACATCTGCATCTGTTCCTGTCTTTATCCTATTGACTGGTATGATGCTAGTTTTAGTTCAAAATCAGTTGTGACAGTCAGAATGTGATGCCATGAATCAGTCCCCGTCGATGAGAGCGCGCCGTGTCGTCTCTGGACGCACGTCGGGCAGCGTCGGGTCGTGTGGTGTCACGTCGTGTGGCGTCGTGTCGCGCCGCTTCCGGCTCGGCTGCCAATTAGGTTGCAGAGAATATATTAGATCGGCTGCATCGAGTCGCCGGCTCGCATCGTGATCGCTCCGGCAGCCGCCACCGCTCCCCGCGTGCGGACTGCGGACTGCGGACCCGCGGAGCGCGGCTCCTCACCCGCTCACTGGTCGGCACCGCGAGACACTTGCTTGTTTCATTGTTACGTTTTTCTATTCCCTTTGGTCCGTACGTGAGATAGATGCGGTCTCTGTGTCTGGAATACATTTTTTGTGCAGAAGTAACGACTATAATAATTGATTCGTTATGCATTCCGTTAGTTAGCATGCATTTGGTTTGCAAACAGTTTCCGGCGCACGTCGCCGGTCGAGAGAGGTTTTCATCTCATCAGTCATAAGGGCTGATTGAAACGGTCTGTTATTCAAATGCGCTGCGGTAACGAGACCCTCGCCGCTACTGGGCGAGGACCACCGGCACCGGGCCGAGCCGGACCGCGCCGGACCGGGCCGCATCCTACGGCTCTTACATGCATGCATGAAACCGTTGCAGCGACACGACGACCATTCATTGATGTAAATTGCACGAAACAGTATAATTGTAAAATGTACACACACGAACGGCAATCCCACTGTGCGTGAGGAGGGGGGTTTTAATATTCCCGAAACTATTTGTGAGTGTGAGACTCTACACTGGAAAGGTAAGGGCATAAATGAATGTCAATGGCAAATAGGCATCAATTTTTATTTTATTTTATTTTTATATTGACTGTTGGCCTTTTGGCCTCTACAGCTTGACCGGACTAGTTAGCGAACGCAGAGTGCGTTCGGCATAACTTGGTGGTTAAGTTTATAGGCGACTAGCACAAGGGCACCTCGAAGGTATGAACCTCGGCTTGGGCCGTCGCCGGGAGTGGGAATCAGACTTGCCCAGGCACCCCAGAAGGGGTGTGCCCTGGAGCCCTAACGGTTGGTTGAACTGAACTAACCGATCTTCTAACAGATCCTGTGGGTCTACGATCCTGCCGGCGGGATCGTTGTGTGTGTGTGTGTGCCTCTGGTAACCGACGCCTGTACCAAAAACTGAATATTTCCTATTGCTAGGAGCAGTCGGATCGGGCGAGCCCAGAGCCGCCGCGGTGACGACGGCGATGGGGTCGTCCGGGTCGCCCAAGATGTTTCTAGGGCGTCTACGGAGAGGAGGAGGGTCTGTCACGTCTGTCGAGTTGTTAGAGGATTTTACTACAAGAGGATTTGGGTGGTGAGGCGCCGCGTCAAAGTAGCGGCGGGAGGTATATTTAAGGTATTGAATCATGGATGGGAGAGGCATCAAATAGGTACATGTCACACTTTTATACGATTTGCCGACGTTATTGTTGCCGGTGGCGTCGCTGCAGGACCTGCAAGGGATGCTGTCCAGCCTGGCTGACGCTCTGGGCGCATCGGTTTCGGCATTGTCTATATTATAGATAAGACAAAAGTCAAATTTATATTGACCTGAAGCCAATAAATGCGCAAAATAAATGTTTTCTTTCTTTCTTTTTAGTCAGGGAAGAAAAACTTCGAAACAGAAAGCCAATAATAAAAAAACTGCTGGAATTGGCAGCATTTAGTAATAAGCTCGGTCAAGTTCAAGTCAGTGTTCTCGTCCTATTTACATTTTTAAATATTTTTGGAGCTAGTGGGAAAAATGTTGAAACCTTTTGGAAACAAGTCCACAAGGTGGACGGTGGAAACTAAATACTTTCCAAGGTACACCCAGGTGAACAAAGGTGAGCCGTTGTAAAAAATACTTTCCACGGTTCACCCAGGTGGTCTCAGGAGGTAGACGGTAGGCAAGAACTCACCACAGCACAGTGCTTCAAGACAAGGCTTTAGTCAGTGTATCCTACACGTTGTTACCTACGGTGCCGAGACGTGGACTGCGGACTCACGGTTGAGGTGGTCCACAAGTTCAAAGTCGCTCAGCGAGCTATGGAGATAGCTATACTCGGGGTTTCTATACGGCATGATTGTAAGCTGAAGTGGCAATGGCCGGTCACATTGCAGGAGGAACCGGTGACCGACGGAGTATAGACGAGTTCTCGCAGGTCCCTGGGGTGTACCTCGTAGCGGCCGGGCGAGCTCTACATGACGCGCACAACTTGTCAAGTCATTTCTTCCGCAGCAATACATATACTGTAAGTTACATATCACACATGATACGATGCGATTGTTCACACGGACGGTCGCGGTTGTGAGATTGCGATGTTTCCCGTGGAGCTGGTCGCTCTGCGTGTGCGTGTGCGTGTGTTGACGTTTATACTAGTGTTGGGTTCCGTGCGGAGTAGTTGCGAGGAGTAGGTATGTGCGGTGCGGGATGGCTGTGCTGTACCTACATGTACGTAAGGAGAGCGGTTTGCGTGACGTATGTAGACGCGGCGCATGCCCGGTCCAGCTGACAGCTACTCCGCACTACAATAAGCACAGACAATCATGACAGATGCATAAAAGTAAAATGTGTTAGTTTGGCGGGTAGTTAGTGAGCGCGCATGTCGCGTCTAGTGGTGCAAGTGGTTATTTAAAATAGGCTTACATTTTCTGTTTTGTAACATTTTCCTGTAGGTACATATCTACTTGTAGGCAATGTTGTTATGGACCATTTATGGATACTGTCGTGGTTGTCACAAACATACCTTAAAATTGATGCAGCCCTCTGCATCAATTTTAGACAGAAATGAAGTTTTGTAAATATCAAAGGTATACGTATAAATGAATGAACGCTATGACATTTGAAAGCTCATTTGCAGGATTAGTAAAAATGGTGGCGCTTGGCAGGCTCCGTGCTGCACGGTGCCGCCCGACGCTGCGGACCGTCGAGCTGCGCACGAAGGAGGCTGCGTGCTCCTCTGACAGTTTACAAGCGTTGGCTGCTCGTGCACACGCTTGTTCAAAACGAAACAGGCCTCATTATGCAATAGATAAAAATGTATACAGAAATAAATAAAAGACAAAGTAAATGACACCAATAAAATTGATAGGTGCATAATCTTCGAAATGATCGCGAGTACAACGGTTTTTAACAACTTAGCGTGGAACCTGAGGAGTTCTGTTCGTAGAGGCTGCGTGGTGCAGAGTAGGTCTGTACGTACGCAGCTCGCAGCGCGGCACAGTTCCTCCGCCATTAAAGACCGTTCCTCGGGCGCGGCCATCAGCTGACTGCGACGTGATGTCATCTGCGGACGTGACGCCGACTCATGCTCGTCTCACCACGCACGGGCGTGCGCTGTGACTGCATGCGCCAAGTGTTTCATCTGTAACGGTACAGGCAGGGCTCGGTCGCGGAGAGATCCGGCGCATTCTCATACGGAAAGGTTAATTGAATTGATTAGACTCACGACGCGGCGGCGAGTGTCGGTGCAGCTCGGACAGGCCAGGGCGGAGGGACCGCGGCCCGAGGCGATAGCTCGCGCTAATCAGGCGATGGACGCGCGACGCGGACGCTAAACTCTGTCCCTCGCATGCCGCGCGTCCGGCCGCGGCGGAGGCGCGGACGCGGGCTCGTTAGCTCGCCTCGTGCCGATGTGTACTGGCGGCAGGACGCGACAATCGGCACATTAGCTGTTGCGAGCAGGTTACGGTACTGCGGCGACATTACTCGCTGGAACAGAGCCCTGGCGGTGGTTACACATGAGGGAGACGTGCGGGGCCGAGGCCCCGGGGCGGGGGCGGCGGCGCCGGCGTGTCACGTCTACGGTTCTCACACGGCGCGATGTGTATCGTCACGAAAACTAAACAAGTTAAGTGTCGACAAACCGCGAGCCTCGGAATGGCTATCTGCTCTCCCGATATGTCGCATCGTAACATCTTTATGCAAATCACGGGTGCGCCGGCGCTGGTGTGTGGCCGGTGGAGCAGCGAGACAGCGGCGCCGCGGCAGTGCCCGGGACTGCGGGCTCGAGGCCGCCGAGGGAATGAATCACGCCACCGCTCTCCACCTCCACTTCAGATACGAGCCGATTATAGTGTTATTCCAAAACTACCGTCATTAGCCGATAATTTAATTGTAATGGCATTAATTGTGTAAACTCGAGTTGTGGGAAAGAATTTCATTAGTAGAGGATGTAAAAACGTAACGCGGCTCCCTTATTACGGCGCTAGGGCTCGCTCGGGTTCAAAAAGCGTAAAATCATCGTTGAAAGGAGCGCTCATTATACATTCTACGATGGCATCGCACAAAAACAACACGTAATTGTAACTCTGGCTACCAAATAATACCCCAATAAACAGCAAGCTTGTGTGTCGGAGTGTCGGCCGTTAGACGCGGCCGCTCTGTGTGCGTCCCGTGCGGCCACGCAGCGTGCCGCGCGGCCACGCAGCGTGCCGTGCGGCGCGGACCGGCACCACTCGGGACGAATCAACCCGCTCATGCACATAAAAGTCGATGTCATCGCGTTTGATATCAACGTTCCATCGTCCAAACTTTATACAGGAGAAAATTACCAAATGACGTCACAGCTACTCGTACCAGATGGGCGCTGGGAGGTGGAGCTCAGGTGGCTCAGGGTACCCACAGCCAGCTTGTTGCCGGAGGTCCAACATAATAGGTACAATACACTAAACCACTTTGCAATTAATTTAAACAAAACATTTTTTGCGAAATGAGATTACATTCGTGGATGGGCGACGGGCGTTCATACCATTATCTACCACACACACAAACATTTAAAAAACTTAAGTATATAATTATATACATTTTGTCCGTTTCAATGAATCAGCGCTGCAACAAGTGTGAATAAAGAGGCAAGTTTACGTCGAGCCGAGTCTCGAGGCTGCAACATGACGCAGCATGCTTCATGGTGCCGCACCGTGCCGCACGGTGCCGCACCGCGTGCTCGTTCCTCACACGGCGGGCGCTCGTAACTCTGCGCCAACATACGAGGCACTCTCCCCCCGCACCACGCAACGCACTCGAATGCAAATAAATCCAACCTTCATTTAAACCGGCATAATTTACAATACACCATAAAAATATCAAGAAACCTGTTGGTAAAAGGTATTTATTTTGACAAATAGGTCTCGATGCGGTGCGGCCCGGCTGTGCCCTTCATCGTGAGGTTAATCTCTTCGCTGCGGAGATATTGTGGTGAGTTATTATAATGAGAGGATCGCAGCAGGCGCCGTGACGTGACGTGACGCCGGCGGACAACGTGCGTGGAGCGTCAACACGTAACTGTGCAGATGTTCACTGAACTCGACAATTAGTGCCGCAATGAGTTTCAACCAGTCGCCGTTTTCTCCTAATCCCAGAATTGTATTTCACCGATAGGAATGAGAACAAGAAGGATACCCTTTTCTCATAGCTCTCAACCGAGTGTCACAGAGAGAGTGACGCGTGCCAGATGCCGCAGTAGGTGACGGCGGTCAGAGACCCGCCCACGGCTCACCGCTGGGCAGGCCGCTATTGACGGCGGCGCGTGCGCTCGACCTTGCCTGCAGGCGACACGTCGGCGACTAAACACAATGCTCGTGCTACACACTCGGGACAGTCTGCAAACAACTCAAATCACTACATCAGCATCATATCACACTTTATAATATCGGAGCTTGGCTCTGGGGAACTGGCACAGTTGCTGCAGTGGCGTACGTAGAACAGCAGTGGCGTAGATATGTAAGTAGTGATGATGAAACGCAGTATTTTTTAAGGTTTTCCTTGATATTGTTGTGATTATAAGCACAATATTAAATATTGTAAAAGATCCATTGACGACAGGTGGAACAGCCGCGACGATGCGCCGCCACGAGCTGGCGCGGTGGAACGGGACTGGCGCATGGCGGCGCGTCACTGCTGGTCGCGGTCACGGTTCCCTTCCTGGTTCAATTTTCTGCAGCTCGGAGTAAACTGTTTCAAAACGTCGTAATGTGTGCGCGCCCCGCGTGACCCCGGCGTGCACGCGGGGCGGGAGCGGGGCGGGGGCGGGGCGAGTCGCGGATGCATTACCAGTTGATTGCGGGTTGTAATGAAGTTTCCCGCTGCCGAGATGCGGAGCAAGTAGCTGCGCGCAGACAGCTCCGCTGGCCTGTACTCTGTACTCCCAGTGACTACTACCAGTACTGTGAACATGATTCAGATTATTCATTCATCTTACAACAGTCGTTAGTTTCTATGATAATGTCTCGTGACGGGTGCCTGATAGCGACACACTATCATCTCGAATTTCTTCTTTCTTCCGAACGACTTCAAAGAAGGAAGTTCTTAATTCGACAGTATTTTTGTATGAGTGATGCGATATCTTAGCCAATTGTGAATACTTTTGTACAAATATTATTCTATAACTTTTTCCTTCTTTTTCGTGTCCAGCTCAGTTCCACTCTCAAAGATCACCACGCATCACTCGATCACTTAAATCAGACTTGATGCCTGTTGGTCGAACTCACTCAGCAGATAATATTGTCACCCTTTTTTGCATGTGAACTATTAGTTAGTTGATTGGTGCCACTGCAAGTATGTTAGTGTGCGTGAACATTTGTATTTGGCCGGTGAGCGGCCTTAAAAGTCCATACTACGAGTCTCAAACTTCTGTTCATCGCTGAATTAGTTCCGCCGAATGATACTCTCTATTAGGAGCCATTAGTCAGGTCCTATAGCCCACCGGATTAGCAAGTTGAAGTGGCAGTGGGCTGGGCACATAGCACGCAGAACAGATGGCCAATGGGACTGAAAGGTTCTCGAATGGAGACTACGGACCGGTGAGCGCAGCGTAGGACGAGATGGATATAGACTTCTATACGACCTAAAAGACAACGCAGAGAAACGCTGGATGCCGCTTCAGACCGGCCCTGTTGGAGTTTTTATCCGCGCATAGACGTGACAAAGCTGGACCATGAAAGTTTCTCTGTCCACGTTAATCTGTCCACGGGCCGTGGCTAGGCCTACAGTGCAGTACAGTACAGTGCAGTGCAGTGCAGTGGGCGGCGCGCTATCTGCGGAGTGCGGACACGGCAGTGGGGCACCCGGCGCGGATGCCACTATCGCACGCCTTCCGCCGCGCGCCGCCTGTCTACTTACTTGTATTCTGCAACGGGGAACTAATCTATTCACTCGATGTCAGGGTTGCTCCCATAGTAATAATTGTTCATAATGATAAGTACAATAACCTAGCTCCTTTCGACTTAGTACACTACATATGCGTAACCCTGTATACGGGACAGATATATTGTTCGGTTTGCAGATAACTCACGTGTGGAGTAACTTGCGCCACGTTGCGTCACTTGCCGCCTCCACAACATGACACTGTGCTGTGAGTGACATAACTCGCGCCGAGTCCGCTGACTGTTGCGAGTTACAATGTATAGGCTTTTTAGAAATTCACATACAGATCGTAGGTAGCATTTTTTATCTACGGAGCTTATATTATTGTATGTGGCGGTAACTTGGTAGAGCTTTTTGTAATGGAGCAGTTGAGTGCGCAGGCGCAAGGCGGGGGCGGGGCGGGGTGACGTTACGCGTGAGTTAGTGCCGTGTAAGCTACAATGTTGAGGTGGTTTTTAGTGAGGAGTGTGAAGCGGTGAGCCGGCTGGCGGCCGCTGGTGAGCGCCGGTTTTTGTGTGCCACCGCCGCTGATGGCGTATTGTTCCTCGACACAAAGCCACGCGCCGAGAGATCGTGTGACCACGATATAATGCTCTATCACAAACTGTCAATGCTCGTAGTTATTTTTTTTTGTTTTGTAATAGAACTCTTTTTTTTCTGGGGAAGATAAGTTAAAGATAACTTCTTTGCTCAAAACACGAGTAAATCAAACACACGTTTAAAAATGCATGGTTTAGAATCAAATCAAATGAAATTATTATATTTGTCAGAACATAGTAGGTACACATACATACAAAGTAGCATACAGGGTCGTACAAGTTGGGTCGTGATGTTGTTTCTCATCTCCTCGCTAGGTGCGGTGTACAAATGTGAGAGAAAATAACACCTGGGAGAATGTTGTACCTAAATTAATGAAGGATGAAAAAAACATGTCAATTAGTTTGGCGCCGTCACATCTTCCTGAGACACGAGGTAGTGCTGGTAGCTGCCCCACGACTCGGTCGACAGCACGAGCGATGCAAATATGCTGACGTCAGCAGTGGTTACATATTTGAGCAGTTTGGGCAGCATTGGGCCCCTGGGACCGGGAGCTCACCTCATTTACAAAAATCTTTCAGAGCGCATGGTTATAGTGATGCGTCACTAAAATGTTAGAGTTATTCTGACTCAACGCGTAAACATTGCTATTCAGCGTGGTAATGCCGTCAGCATGCTGGGTACGCTGCCAACTGCAGGTAGTGGGCGCGAGCCTTTGGCTTTCAATGGTCTATGGTCAATCCTATAGGTACTGTTTTTGTATAATAGGCCAAGAAGTTTAGATTTTTAGTGTTTCTTAGCTTGAATTAGGTTGTTAATATCTATTTAAAACTATATAATTATGTATGTATATCAGTCTCTGGCAGCCATATCACAAGCTTTGCTTAGTTTGGGGTCAGATGACCGTGTGTGCAAAAATGTCCCAATTATTTTTTTCATTTAGTTAATAAAGGCACTTATCAGTAAAAAAATACAGTTAAATGTTTTTTAAGTCTAATAACGGTCGCTATTTGCTGAATCGTTTATCAAAATATTCATTAAAACGTTATATGACAGCACAATGGAAGGTTGTGGATGATGATGATGATCACAGCCCCTACGTACCAGCACCGGTCTGTACCATGTGCTGTTCGCACCACCCGCCAGGTCCACACGCGCCTGACGGTGTGGTCACCGCCGCCGACAGTCGGTCCCGCACGTCTTCCGACTGCTGATTGTATTGTCTCCTCGACTCTCGCGCTCTCCCACCGTCCTCTTTCCCTCGCCTTTATCACAAGCGCAGAGAGTTCCGAATCATCAACACTTGCTCCCAGGAGCGTCTTTGTGTTGAGCTAGACGCGTTTTTGCGCACATTCGTCATTACACAATTCCAACTGGATGGCGCGCAAAAAGCAGGATGTAAGTAGGTTCGTTCGGAGCTGAGAGCCGCACGATACAGTGTGGGTACTAATCAACCTATTTATTTGTCTCGAGGAGCTCGGGTTTATCGCTTCCTTTCGCGGACGGAGGGTTTTACTCCGCACGGGTCGTAGTGTGGCCACTGTGCGACCATCGCGGTCGAGTGCAGCGACGGACTTCACCACACGCAGAATATCAAGAGAAATCAAAACTTAGCTTCGTGCTAGTTCCCTACTCGGTCTTCGGGAGTAGCGTTGAACTGCGAGCGATACGATACAGCTAGTGCAGGCCCTGGTTGTGCATGTGCGTGCTACGCCAACATTATATTTGAAGCCGTGGCAGCTGACTCTGGTCCAGACTGGAGTGTAGGTCGCCGCTCGACCTGCGCGATGAAAATTGTCAAGTCCAAGTGGCAGCCCTAGTGTTTGGTCGCTGAGCTAGTACGAGTATTCACTAACTACAGTTACGCGAGTGTCAGTGTAGTTATATTCCCTGACCGTCTGTTTCTCGTGACACTGGCATACTCTGCAGCAAACACCGTGTCCAGGGCATCTTTAATATTCAAATGTAGAATCAACTATTCTCACAGATAGCTAATACGTTTCAATCTTTTCATAGATATATATTATATTAGATATATATTATATTAGATATATATATATATATATATATTTCGAAAATATATATTTGTTGTGGCGAGCCTCTCAGAGTCCACCAAGGGAAGTACCGCTCTGTTGCTACTCAACAAACAGATAAACATGTTTTTGAATTGATCAAATCGGTCTGAAGGTTCAACAATCTGAGCGACAGTTGTTCTGTTACGGGCAGTTACATTGCGCTCACCATTAAACCAACGACACTCGTTTCGTTACTCAATTGTATATAAATGATATGTACACGACGATGTGTATGTAGAGATGTGGTTAGTGTTGTGCGCAAGTCGCGGGTATACGAGTGTTGTATCTGCACCTGCGTCCGCGGAGAGTGAAGCTATCTGCTGCGCTGTGCTATACACGGCGCACACGGCACACACGGCGCCGTGGGAACACGAGCACGAATAAAACGCTACCAACAACACTTGTACACTTGTGCTACCAACAATCAATGTGATGTGAGATGTAGAGTTACACAGCTCGTGGCGGCAGTCTCTTCTCCAGCGTCCTCCTGCCTCCATTACACTGTGATGTGAGATGTAGAGTTACACAGCTCGTGGCGGCAGTCTCTTCTCCAGCGTCCTCCTGCCTCCAGTACACTGTGATGTGAGATGTAGAGTTACACAGCTCGTGGCGGTAGTCTCCTCTCCAGCGTTCTCCTGCCTCCATCACACTTCTCACTGGAATGAACACATTCTCTGCAAGGCACCTGATGGAACCCAGAACGAGCGAGGAAAGCTCGCAGATCTAACTGGGAAAAATCGCTTTTTGTGTGTGTTTTACCTCAATACAATTTATCGTTCGTTGTTAAATGACTCAATTTTTTACAACAAAAAACACTAAGTATATTATTGCTAAACCGTTTAACGCGAAACGGCAATTTAATTCATAATCTACGGAAAGAAACATAATATGTAGCGATACCAATGAACGAAGGCAGGGTGAGTGCATCCACTGGATGCCCGCGACTCTCACAAGGCAGGCTGTCGTTCAGTGTGGAGGCTAAAGGGGGAGGCCTATGTTCAGCAGTGGACGTCTTCTGGCTGATGATGATGATCGGAGCGCCGGCGGAGCAGACCACGACTGCTTGCGTACATTATCCTGCAGAGATATCAAGATTCCTTTAAACTGGGTAACGCGGAGATCAAATCGATTGCCTGATAGTAAGTGCCCCATCTCCTCAAATTGCTTACGTGTCGCCTAATTTTCTACCATAGGTTTTTTTTTTATCTTAAGGCGAAATGGTAGTGAACCGTCCACTTGTATGACGGTAATGCGGCGTGCGCGCTTTCAAATATTATCAATATTTATTTTTTCTTTATTTTCTACAGGTGTTTTTTAGGAAAGTTTACGATATTTTTCAATCGAGCCTTTCTTTAATCGTGTATCGGTGAACATACTTATCCGAATAAAATATATCAAGAAAATTTATTAAACATAAAGAAATAATGTCACTTAATCAATTTTAAAGGTCTATTTTTGAATATTCGTGATGACGAATCGTCAAAGAAGCATATTTTATCTTAAAGTATTGCGCGCGGCGCGTCATGACCCGCGGCCCGAGCCGAGTGTTCCTTGTATCGCCAATTACTGCACATTCGGCGCAGGCGACGATAACATCGGAATATTATAACAAATACGAGTTATTAAATACGAGCGAGGAAGAAAGGACAGCGGTCGTTAAACAACATCTTTTTCTCGATATTGCTGCGCAATTATCAAGTAATCGTCTGGAATTTGCACACAACGCAGCCGCCGCGCGCACAACGCAGCCGTCGCAATATGTAGCTACCCAACATGGGAAATGGAAAAGAATACGATAACGACTGCTTTAATTTAATAAAAATATATAATAGAACACGTACGACATTTTTTTTTAATTTTTTTTTTATTGAAAGACCACAAAACTGGAAATACATTGTGAACTATCTTTAGATTAACAAACACTTAATATCTAACTAAATGTATTTTCTTCTAGATGTGGACCTAGCACTCATGTTACATCTAGATATGAAATTAATAAATTAAATAATTTATTAATTACTGCTGTCACTAGCAACAAAACATGAAACAAAACACAAAATAACATAATATAACAATAGCAATAACGCTGCAAAAAAGCCCAAACTACAATTATAACTATAATAATACATTAAGTTGGTACTTAACTGAGGTTACCGAACTATGGTGAAAAATGTCAAAATCATTTTTTATACCGTTATACCTATCACACATACGACAAACCGGAGAGTGCATTAACATATTAGTTCTACAGCTGGGAAGGACAAAAGTGTTTCTATTTAATAAACGACTACCTGGACGAGGAACCCTAAGCGTAATTCTTTCTGTGATTTCCGGACAATCGACTAATCCATTTAATAATTTATATAGCATAATAACATCTGTCACATTTCGTCGTTTTTCAAGTTGCAATATTTTATAGTTCTTGAGCCGAGACTCATAGGATCGCAGTGTCTTACAGCGATTGTCCATGTAAGTAATATGGTACAGAAATCTCTTCTGGACCCTCTCCAACCTGTCTGAGTGCACTTGGTACACAGGATTCCAAACAACACTACAGTAATCTAAAATACTACGTACGAGACTGTAGAAGAGTTGGATGGAGAGACTCACGTTTCGAAAAATTTTTGACTGCCTGATAACGAAACCGCCTACCTTAAATGCCTTCTTGACAGTATAATTGATATGATCACGAAAGCTAAGCTTATTGTCAATTATTACTCCTAGGTCACGTATTGAAGAAAGTTCTGTCAAAGGAATGTTATCTATTTTGTAGCAAGCCGAAAAAGGAGCGTGCTTACGAGAAAACTTGATATAAAAGCATTTGGAAACATTTAACATCATACGATTTTGCCTGCACCATTGACTCACAACATCGATGTCGGCCTGTAACTCTTCTACATCTTTCTCATCACAAATAGTCCTATAGAGTTTTAGATCATCAGCGAATTTAACGTTGGATTTCAATAAACCAGGCAAATCATTGATAAAAATGAGAAACAGTAGAGGGCCCAAATGAGATCCCTGGGGTACTCCTGATGGAACTTCTGTTTCCAAAGATCTAAATCCTTTAGCAACTACCAACTGAGATCGATTCTTTAAATAGGACTTTAACCACCGTAAAAGACTACCATGAATCCCTAGACATTGTAATTTGGCCAGCAACAAATCATGATCCACAAGGTCAAAGGCCTTACTGAAATCAGTATATATTGCGTGAGATTCCCCACCTTTATCAAGAACTTCAAGAATATCAGTTACATAACCTATTAGATTAGTGGAAGTAGATTTGCGAGGTAGGAAACCATGCTGGTTTAAGTTAAGAAGTTGGGAAACGTAAGAAAAAATCTCTTTGACAACCAATGATTCCAGCAATTTACCTAGCCCTGAGAGAATCGAAACTGGCCTATAGTTCTCAACGCAATGTAGATCGCCGTTTTTGTGTATTGGAGTTATATAAGCTACTTTCCATTTCGAAGGTAACATACCCGTGTCAAATGACTTCTGAAAAATTATAGTTAAAGGTTCAGCAATCGTTCCTGCACAACTTTTCAAAACAATAGATGGAAGTGAATCTGGTCCAGCTCCTTTGTTAGCTAGTGCATTGAGCACTTTACATACTTCTTTTTCTTCCAATAAAATTTTATGAAGTGGTGGTTTACTCGAATGGTCTGTACACTCTATCTTTGACTCGTTTGAATCACTTGAACAAGTTAATTTGTACACTGAATTGAACTGCTCCAAAAATAAGTTGCATATTTCTTGTCCACCTACAGCTAATTTACTGCCTGAGTACATTTGATCAGGTAAAGAACTTCTATTTGTTTTTAAGTTATTAACGTAGCGCCAAATGTACTTAGGGTTTTTCTTTAATGTCAAATGTGTATTATTATTAAATTTTGTAAAACACTCCGCAAGCAAATCATCACATCTTTTTCTGATTAAATTAAAAGCCAACTTATCCTGAAGGTTTTTATATCTTTTGTACTTTGAATGATATTTAGCTTTTTCCCTTAAAGATTTAATTAAAGGCATTGAGAACCAAACAGGAAATCGTTCATTTTTAGGCGGACGCAACGGGGTATTTTCTTCAATGACAGGTACGAATATTTTATAAAAAGTATCTACCATATCATCAACAGTATCATCTGCGTTGAATTTCTCAGACCAATTAATCTTAGATAGCTGGTCATTTATAGCAACATAGTTTGATTTATAAAAGTTGTATAGGTTGGTCTCTCTCTTCTTCAGAGATCTGAAGCTGCCTACTCCTATGGTTACAAGTAAAGCTGGGTAATGAGAGTCAGGATCAATCAACGGAGTATGATTCCCTTTAACCAAGATAGTATTACAAACTATAGTACTAAGGACCAGATCGAGGATACGGTTGTTACAATTTAACACCCCATTATGTTGCACAAGACCGTTAAAGGCCAAAGTATCAATGAATAAAAGTTCCACAGCACTTGTACTGCCAAAGGGCGCAAAAAAGTGAGTTTTCGGGTCTCTTACCCAGTTGATATTTGGAAAATTAAAGTCTCCTATAAGAAATGTTTGGGAGTTAGGTGTGACTTTATTATTAATAATGCTAGATAAATTGTCTAAGAAATTTTCCAAATAATCAAGTTTAATGGGTGGTGGCAGATAGGCCACACATATATTAATGACAACTCCCGATGAACCCCTCCCTAGATTAAGAGTGAGCCATAAATCTTCATTAGATGATTCCCATTGGGGCTTACGGAGAACCTTATATTTATCCAAAACTGCTACCAAAATGCCACCACCGTCCTTTTTGACCGATGAACATGCTTTCCGATTACGCCTGAATATATTATAACGACTGTCCAATAATTCTCTATCAAACACTGAATCATTTAACCATGTTTCAGTAAACACCAAAATATCATAGTGATGTGATAAAGCACTCATATACAATCTGAAAGTTTTAGTTCGTAGACCTCTTACATTTTGGTAATAAACCATTAGATTAACCTTAGTGCCCTGTTAGTCTCATAAAGAATGTAAAAATTCTATGTCTTTGACCAAAATAGCCTTAGACTTAATGTCTTTGCGGACGAACCCTCGGCCGTTGCGGACCCACACAAATTGATAGGCCATTGCAGTGGCAGCAGCTCTTGTGGCCGCATGGAGTTGTTTATTGGCCGGGGATAGATGCTCCGCGACATAGATGGCGCGCTTTTCTCCAGCGATTTTAAGATGTGAAGTATTCAGCTTGTCTTGTCCGTGAGATTTGTTGTACGTCTTGATAGTGGCAAGGAAGTCGTCCCTGATGCGAGGAGTACCCAGTCTGGCAATTATGGAACGTGGCCTGGGAGAGTCACTTTGAAGTTTTGCAACTCTATGAGCAGAAATGATGTCGTTGTCCTCAAGATCATAAGAGACCGCTTGGCTGATTTGCTTTACGATAGTGAGCACATTCTCGGTATTATTCTCCGGAACACATTGTATTTCTAAATTGCACACTCTAGATTGTTGCTCTACCTGTGAGAAACAAGTGCTCATTTCTCTTACTTGCAGCTTCAGATCACAGTTCTCTTCTTTAAGAGACACTATTTCACGAGATTGTATCTCGCTGCGCTTCTTTAGCCATATAATCGTATTTTACAGCGAACTCTTAAACAAGGAAAGTTGGAGTGCAAGTGCCGTGAAATGGCGTCGAGCGGCGGTCGTGGCGGTCTTGGCGGGCGCTTCATCAACCATAAATCAAATAATCCAATTACCGGCGCGGCACCGGCGGCGGCGCGGGTTCACGGGGTGACCAGACGCTGTGCCCGCCGCCCCGGACCGTCACGTCACCGTCACCGACCAATACGTCAGCAGGCGCAGGTCTGTTTCTTCCAACCAGCGAGGGTTCATGACGGCGGCCATGTTGTTTTACTTCTACTGACCCAAGCTGATGCTGAGGCTGCCGATACACCGGGAACATTCACAGAAGAGAACAGAGGCTTATATCCTGCAGGGGACTGAAGGAGCAGTTTAGCGACAGAAACTGCTTTGGACTAATTGCCTAAATTTATTACCGAAAAAAGTGCTACTTGCAGACGTTTGATATCCTCTTGGAAAGTAAACCGTTGTGTAATATTACCCGCTGCGTGGAGATTACTCTCCCGCGTCTCATCACGTACAGATTCAATTTCCGCGTATAAAGGACTTTTAATTAAACTGTTTTTTGCCGCAAAATCCAATAAATTAAATTAGGAACATGAGTCGACAGCTCGCGCCGGTCGCTCCACCGCGCCGACCTGCGCAGACGATCTGCTCGTAAACGGAATACATTTAATTTGTGGCCGTATTGTGCAGCGCACCGTGGCAAGACGTGCCGCCCTGCGTGCCGCAGCGTGCCGCACCGCGTCGCACGGCGCCGCACTACGTAGCGAGTAATCGAATTGATTAGTCGGGAGCGAGCGTGTCAAGCGACCATTGTCCGCCGATCTAAACTAAATTAGATCTCGCGAGGAGCCGCGCATGGAGCCGGCGATTCCACAAAAACTGCTCCCATTGTGGCCGTTAACGACCCGTGAATAGGCAGATTCTTTTACAATCGATCGCCGGCGCGACGCGCCGGAGTCAGCCGGTCCGGCGCGGGCGGAGCCGGGCGACACGAGCAGGCTCGCCTGCCGGCCCGGTGGAGCGCGGATGACTCAGCCGGCGTGACCTCGCCACGCCGCCACGTCGCAGGGACGGTGTTACAGCGAACAAAACGAGAAATACAATCTTACTGATAGCCATCTCGCGACGCAGAAAACAAAATTCTCATTAAGCTCGGTACATAACAATAAATTGATTCGATGCCGCTCCTCTTGCGCAGAGGAGCGGCATCGGGCAGGGGGGGGGGGGGGTCACAGCGGGCGGCGCACCGTGCTGCGGGACAGCCTCGCCGCTGCGGTGTGTCCCGGACTCAACAAAAATAGAAGCCTCCGGTGACCCCGGGACCCGGCGGGAGGCGGCGCGGGGCGCGGGCGGCGCGGGCGCAGATTGCGAGTAACGACCGCGATCAGCGCGGGGTGCGGGGTGCGGGGCGCGGGGCGCGGGCGGCGGTCTTCCTTGTACTTCAATGTTTGATGTTTATGGGGTGTCGGCGTGTAATGACGCGGATCCTAGGATACAGCAGAGCTAGCTGTACAATAATATGATGTGGTCGAGCTGGCGAACACGCACGAGCGAGGCCTCGCGGAGCACCGCGCCGGGGAGGGAGCGGCTCCGGACACGAACTGAATGCCCTCAAAAACTATAATGCCCTCAAACAATAATTCAATACATCAACTACAAAACTGATGACTTGGCAATAATTTGAAACACTTCAAGATTGACGATCAGAATTCCACGCAGTCTGCACGTGCACCGAGCTGGGGGTATGTCAATAAAACGAGTTGAACGGAGCCGAGAGCCCGAGAGAGGCTTTCGTCCACAAGACGACGAGCCGCTGACACCAGGGCCGCACACTGCAGAGAACTCTTCTAATAAGCAAGAAGCACGGACTCGTGACGAATCACCGAATGGAAGCGGACTCGCGGCACCTGCCTGGCTCGGTGTTGTTGTACTCACTCACTCGCTCCACGTGCCGACACTCTGTACACACTCTGTTATATTCGTGTTTTCAACTTGAGATAACGTTACGTTACGGCCATTCCTTGGGATGTGGAATATGTAGCGCGCTAGTGAAAAACTATTCGCTAGTATTTTTATCATCTAAATAAGGAAGGTGGAAGGAAGGAAGGTAACAATCATATAAATAAAGCTCATCAATTTGAGGAGATGGGGCACTTACTATCAGGCAATCGATTTGATCTCCGCGTTACCCAGTTTAAAGGAATCTTGATATCTCTGCAGGATAATGTACGCAAGCAGTCGTGGTCTGCTCCGCCGGCGCTCCGATCATCATCATCAGCCAGAAGACGTCCACTGCTAAACATAGGCCACCTTTAACATCCACACTGAACGATAGCCTGCCACCTGCATCCACTGGATGCCAGCGACTCATAAAAAGGCTCAAAAATTGCAATTACAAAGTTAATCGGTTAAAGATAACTTCAGTTGCAAGATGTGTCCCACACATACGAACGTACACACACACTAACTTACAAGGCAAGTTAAATAAAAGCATGTAATAAGTAGGTATCTACCTACTGCTTCAGTCACTCGGCATTCCTTGTGTCAGGGACGCCACTACTCACACAGCCGCGGTCAGCTGGCACCCACAGCAGAATGATGTCAAGTCATCATGCAGGCACTGCGCGGCCGAGACTCGATCCCGGGACCGTCGACTCATGCGGCAGACATACCACTACACACACAGCCGCGGTCAGCTGGCACCCACAGCAGAATGATGTCAAGTCATCATGCAGGCACTGCGCGGCCGGGACTCGATCCCGGGACCGTCGACTCATGCGGCAGACATACCACCACTGAACTAAACCAGTCGCTAATAACAAATAGAAACAAATATATAAACAAGACTAGACACGCTTGGTGTCCGACCTCACAGTACCTCACCGTGACAGGTGGAAGTTGTAGCGTGGAGTGGATCAGAGACTAACATTCAAACGAAGTCGTGCGTCGGAGGATTCGCTGTGCTACAGGATTCGGGTTTTTTATTTATAATTATATTTTTATGCCATAGGTGGCAAACAAGCAGGCGGGCTGCCTGATGGTAAGCAGTCACCGTCTCGCGTGGATACTTGTAACACCAGAGGCATCACAATTACGTTGCTGACTCTTTAAGCATCTGTTAACTGGAATCTATTGTCTTCATTATTTATTAATCTGTTTTTTGTCTTATTGCTACAATACTGAGATCACGTGAGAGGCAGCGAGCGACTCACGCGCAGCACACAGCGCCCCGGCACCTGTCTCCGCGCACACTGGACACATGTCAGGGGCGATAAGCCGCTGACGGCACATTCTGTCTGCGATCTCAAATCCGTAAGAATTTAATTAAAATTCTCTTTTAAAAGGGTTTATCCTTTGTGTATGTGTGTGTAATGGAGCGAGCACACCTGATGCCCGTTGTCGCGTTCGTTTTGTGAACCTGCGCTGCCCGGCCGCCTGCCGCCTGAGACCGCGGCTCTCGTGGGCCGCCTGATCAACGCACGCCCGCGATGTGCGGTGACGATCATCCGCTCGGCTTGCTCGCAGTAGAGATACAGTGACGACCTGTCGGCACGAATCGTACTATCATTTGTTAGATAACGTGAATATCCAGACAATGCATTTTGAACGGGAACCAGAACTACAAAAACTTGTGTGATTTTACTGGCCATTTAATTACATATGACAAAAAAAACGACACTTCTTAAAAAATCTACAACACCGACCAAATGCGAGTTAGACTCGCGCACCGAGGGTTCCGCACCTAAAATAGGTAGGTATATTGTTACCTTTATTCAGTTCGGGATTGATTTGGCCGGTGTTCATAATTGGTAGTAGGTACTCAATACTCAATCGTTTATTGCATAATTATTATGAAGTTCACATACAGATGTTAGGTACCATGTTTAACTACAGTTTCTACTGTTTAGTTTTACTATAGAATGTGTAATCATGCCAAGTTTGACGTGCCTAAATATTACCCTTTTTACACTAAAACAAGGACAGTAAAACAGTTAAAAAAAAACATTTGGTATCACCATAACAAACAATATTTTTTACTCCATTACAACGCAACATAATTTTTTGCTTTTTAATTAAATTTTTGAATATCCTATCTATTACGATTCAATAGATACAATCTTTAATAAGTATGCAAGAGATAGAAAACCAAACAGTGCAGGCTTAGTAATAAGGCCCCGTTGACATCTTTCGGTGGGTACGGAATCCCAGAAATTTCAGAAAAATAAACTTCAACATCAGAGAAGTAAACTCAGAGCGGGCTAACTGACGAGCCTCTGAAGAGGTTATTTTTAACCGATAATGATGATAGATGCCCTTAATTTTTTTCCTTTTATTGTACACGTATTTTCCGCAGTTTCCTAATGAGTTTAAATACCGCTGATCTCATCTCATTATCGAGTCTCATCACTATGCATCGCTACTATCATATTATGTCGATGCATATTATTGTACAATGATTTGTTTACGAATGTCACCGGCCGACGACCGGCGACCGGCGACCGGCCGCCGGCGGTCAGTCGCGTCGCACGCGCAGTCTGCTCTTTTTGCGCTCATCACGCGCATCGGCGCTATTCAATACCCACGCGTGTAATTACATCCTCACACGGTCGATAGCGCGCGTCACTCGGCCGGGACACGATCGTTGGAACCTAATAGAATTATCGATAAAATTATTATAATCGTATTAGGAGCGGAGGCACGACACTACTCTCCTCTCGACTGGATCCTGGTGATTCCTGGCGGTGGTGATACATTCCGTGTTATCGAGGCTTTACAAACCCGATCACAACATGCGTCTTTGAATAACTCGACCGACCATTGGGTATCTGGTGCTTACTTTACAAACCCGATCACAACATGCGTCTTTGAATAACTCGACCGACGATTGGGTATCTGGTGCTTACTTTACAAACCCGATCACAACATGCGTCTTTGAATAACTCGACCGACGATTGGGTATCTGGTGCTTACTTTACAAACCCGATCACAACATGCGTCTTTGAATAACTCGACCGACGATTGGGTATCTGGTGCTTACTTTACAAACCCGATCACAACATGCGTCTTTGAATAACTCGACCGACGATTGGGTATCTGGTGCTTACTTTACAAACCCGATCACAACATGCGTCTTTGAATAACTCGACCGACGATTGGGTATCTGGTGCTTACTTTTTAACGTAGACTGGAAAATTCTTAGTTGTATATTTATTTAGTTGCTGATTAAAAATGCGATCAACGAAATAGTCAGGCGGTGAGAGCGGCGGCGGGCGGGCGGCGTGCGCGGGGCGCGGGTGCGCGTGGAATGCCATCTGACAGAGGAGTTACGATGTCATTATCTCCTGCGACAACACGGCACATTATTCAAAGCTACTAAACGGAGCATTGCGAATACTTAATAACTCTAGATTATCTCAATACAATACAATACAATACAAAAACTCTTTATTAAAATACCACAAAACAAGGATAACATAAAAATTACAACAAAAATATTATCTAGGCTTTTAACAGGCGGCCTTATCGCTTAAAGCGATCTCTTCCAGGCAACCGTGCAATATTTCTTAATATTGTTACCATACTTAGCTAGAAGTGAGGTGCGACTTACACAGTAGGAAATGGGTCAGAGCAGCGGCAGTGCAGTGCAGTGCACTGCTGGACGCGCTCGACAATGGCTACGAGTAAATAAGTAGGTAAGTGTACAATAAGTGTTATTGTGTATAGCGCATCATCTGATCTACAGAGCTGCCTACACGGATAGACACTGGGGTCGATTCTGTCATACCACTCACTAAACTAAACCAATCTGTCAGGACTAAAATTATCTGTGCCTCTTTTTTCATTTTAAAATGTGAGAGAAAGATGAGAACAATTTTAGAGCTCTCAAATTTAGTTTAGTTTAGTTTTTAGTTTAGAGTACCTACATCAGAATCGATGCCATTATGTAACGACAGATGTTATAGCTGATCACTTGGAACTGTCGAGCTTCGAACAAATTCCACATCCACATTGAGCATATCCACGGATCCAACATCTACTCTAGAATGGTAACTGCTTAGAATAACTACTCAGAGAAGGTAGGTTTCCAAACAAGCCTTCTCAAAACGTAAGCTACAAATTCGCTTTGTAGCTTACGTTTCGATTGGTATTTTAAACGATTTAAGCAAGAAAATTAATGGATTACCTGTGGAATGTCACACCATAACTCTTATGCTGCTTTTCTGATTTGTTGCGGTACGATTTCACCGCGCAAGTTGTCATAGTAAAATTTTTATATATTTTTTGGAGCCATATATGACACCATTTGAATGGCTTAAATTATGCGAATGTACTTGGTTTCTTTGTGTAGTTATTCTAAGGGTAACTGGTTCTAAACATTGAGTTTTACTTCTTGTGCGTATTATTAATAACTCAAATCAAATCGTATCAAATTACATCATCAAGTAGTATCGATCACACCTTCTATAGACCGAGTGATAGAATACACCGTGGTCATTGTATCCCTGTACAGTGTACAGTGTACAGTGTACGTGCGACAAGCTACACGAGCCTGTGCCGCGAGTCGCGACCTTACAATGTTGCCAACTTGGGAACAAACATGCCTCAGTAGCACTATGTAGGTATGCGAGCGCACGTCCTCGGAACTACGCGACATTACTGATAGAACATTATAAGCAGGGATGAGCATGTGTGCAATGTATTATTGAAATAGGCACGTGTCTGGGTGTTGTCTCGCCGCGAACAATAGAGCAGTGTGGCGCACGGACCAGACGGCGCGGCGCCAGCTCGCTGTCCCCCGGCACTGCACCGTACGGCGCCGCTCAGCCCTGCCCAGGAAGAGGTCCACAACCTACGACAGAACCAACTACCAGATACGTTCATGTCACCTTCTCATTGTATACACATTGTATCCTGACAGGATGTGACGTACCTGTCATGTACAGATGTTAAGGCTCACAGGAAGCAAGTAATAAAACTGAACCTTAAAATCAAAGCAGCCGAGAGAATTTTCGCAAAGTGAACGTCAAGTCTTTCCTAATTACTGATATCCTCAATCAGGACAGGAAATTATAAATCGGACAAAAACCACTATCGGTTGCATCTGTCGTGCTAATAACAATACAATAGGCGGCCCACCGGCGAGGCTCGTCCCGTCCCGTCCCGCACTGCCTCGTCCCGGCCCGGACTCGAGTTGAGTTCGATTTTGGCGATTCGCGTTTTTGCCGCCTTAATTAGCGGCCGCTTCTCACGAGTAGTGGTCCCCGCGACTTGGCGGGATTCTGTTTTAGGTATTTTAATGAGGTCCTCCGGCGGAGGTTCGCCGGAGGATTTATGTTGGCATTCGGCAAAAAGGCGCCAACCGTCGGTCGCAGCCTCCTCCGATACCAGACACAAATTAAAGCTTATTAATGAGCTTCATTACGGCGCGATAGTGTCGAGTCGAAAGCGAGCGGCGCGGGCGACTCGGCCGCCACTCTTTCAGTTATAATTGTGTAATTAGTCCGCGAGACAGCGCGCTGCACGCTCGGCCGCCGGACGACCTGGCTGCAGGTTCCATCGACCAGAGCGCAGGTGAATCAGTTGCACACAACTCGTTCTCTTCAACTGGAACATTCGCATGCACATTACACTAAACTAATTTCAAGTGAGTATGGGAAGTGTTCTGTTGTTGGCAAATGGCAATAAAAGTGTGGAACTTTTGTGAGTCACGAGGAATTTTTCACAGGCAATAAAGGTTTGCGCAGACGACCGACTCGCCGATTATTCTCTTGGCCTCACACAGAAATTTCCCTCTTTCTGGCTCACTTAGGATTGTTGACGGGTATGGGTTATGGCTATAGGTTGTCTGTTGTTTGCGCGGGCTTTAAGATCTACGGAAACAACATAACTCGTGCACTTAGACTACACAATTCTCTCTCTGCTCTTTCTCAGTCTAATTCAATCAACAGTTTACGTCTTCAGTATATCAGGATGCTATACTTTCAAGATGCTGATGCAGCTCCCACGGTTCTGCAGCCTGTCCACCATGTTTGTGCAAACTCGCACTGACGGCTTTGCAGCTATCATGCGCAAAAAAAGTTAATTAATTATTGTATAACGACCATTTATTTCCCAGTAATCACCAATTGTATTGTTATTATATAGGTATTGTGACAAAAATATAAGTAAGTAGGTACTTACTCTTGGATAAATGTAATTAGTTAAACTGGTAGGTATTTAAATTCTATAATTATGTAATATTATTGTCTATCATGTAATCAGTGTAATTGGCGTTTGAACCGTGATTGAATAAATACAAATACAAAACGATCTCCTCACTTTCAAGTAGAGCGCATGCGAGCTCTGAGAGCAGTCCTCGCTGCACCAGTCCATTACATCGGGTTACTGGTCAAATAAATTAACTACTATGTTTCATTATCAGACTTCGAAAAAGGAGGCAGGTTCTCAATTCGGCCCGTATTTTTATTTTTTGCTATTGTGTTAATTTATTTTGAAATTGACGTTGTATCAACAATTAACTGTATTATATAATTTAGATTTATTAATGTTTTAATACTATTATTTGATTTATGTAACTTGTGAAAGTTTTTTTTTAAATAGGTATATGTCGAAGTTTGAGAGTATAAATAAGTAAGTGTGTCGTTTGCAGAAGTGGTTTTTCACGTCGCAGGCGTCAGGTCGGCAGTAAGCGCGCGCGGTCGCAGGGGGCGACACCCGAGCCGCGTGAGAACGCGCCACACTTCCACACTGCATCACACTCGTAACCATAGCGCCTATAACCTTTACTCGGACACGCACGCGGGACTCTGGCTGGATCGATATGCTTAATGCGAGCTTGCGTTCCTCGATACAGCTTTGGACGGATCAGTTGAGAGTTAGATTGATATCATGTCCGTTATTACGATCATCGATTCATATTTGTACTGCGTTCTCGTCTCGATCGATACGTCACATCCTGCGCATACTGTCATGTTAGTTAGATGCAGCCATCGACGTCGTAAGTTGTTTGGTGGACCAAATCTGAACATGAAAATTGATATTCGTTTCTGTGTTTTAGAGCTTGTAATGGTGTAAAGGTTCGTTTTACGAGTTGCACGGGTTCCGCGCCTCCGACCGTGTCTAATGCGAACAAACCAGCCTCTCTACTCGGTGGTGGTGGCGACAGCGGCGGCGGCGGGTCTGCACAGACAGGTCGCTGATGATCACAAACCGACCGCATCATGTTGTAGAAAAGTTTTACGACTCTCCCAAATAAAAGTCTACAAGCTGCGCGGAGACCGGCCGGGAGGAGCGAGCGGTGTCGTACACTCCGTGCCAAGCTGTGTGCCCGCTCTGAGGTGAAGGTTCCTATGTTTAATTTGGAATTGATTCAGTGCTTGGATGTGGTGTGTGTGTGGTTGGACTATTGTGTGAAAAAGTAATTAAAGTGATCTAGCCCCCAGACTGAACGGATATTAAACTTTCGTGCAAACATAGTCACAGTCAGCATCTCTGTGTGGCGATGATAACAATATGGTGTTGGGTTCAGCGGGACCAAGGAAGATGACGGATCCTTGGCGGGACGTACCACGGACAAGTCACGCGCGGAGAACAACTTTAAGCCGGCCATGTCAGTCGGCGCGGACTGTACTGGCTGTAATTAAAAGCACATTACGCTAACATGACAATTTGTAGAGCGAGCGCTCGTCAAGCTCGTGTATGTGAGATGGTGACGTCACTCTGTGTCCATCGCCTATTGTATTACTGAAGTGTCTAAGATCCTGGGTATGCTGGTGGTACGATGAAGGGTCGAATGAGGTCGGCGCCGTTATGTGCATGATGATATCAGCAAAGGTTCGATAACGGCTCTCTTGTACCTTATTTGACATAGAAAAATATAAGGAACAGAAGAGTGTGTTTCACACTGACGCAAGCCCCGAACTATCACCTGGTCTGTGGCCACGCTGACAATGCACGTCAATATATTGTTTTACTTTTCTCTTCATGCCCTGCACAGTATCTATGACACGAGAATAGTATACATAATGCACTTAGGTGAATTAGCCCAGGTGAATCAACTCAGGTGAATTAACCCAGGTGAATTATCCCAGGTGAATTAACCCAGGTAAAGTAACCCAGGTGAATTATCCCAGGTAAAGTAACCCAGGTGAATTAACCCTGGTCAATTAACCCAGGTAAATTAACCCAGGTGAATTAACCTAGGTGAATTAACCCAGGTGAATTAACCCAGGTAAAGTAACCCAGGTGAATTAACTCAGGTGAATATTAACCCAGATGAATTAAGTAAAAGCCACCTATTTTGTTTTGTGAGAAATGTGCAGGAAATTAAACGAACTGATGCCAGATGATTATCGATGAAACGTTTCTATTCATACTACAGTAGTCAGCGGCGCCAACAAAAGACATCAACGCGCACTCCGCGGCGTGCCCTGGGAGCCCTGGGAGCCCTGGGACTGATCAGTTAGTAAACTGGAAGTAAAGTGAAGTACAAGCTTACAGTGATAGTGTTTACCGATAATATATACCAATATTGCAGTTGGTAATGAATTTAACTCACCGTAGCGCAGTAATTACAGCCGCCTAGTGCGATAATCTCCGCCGCTCGACAATTTATTCAATATGTAAATGTATTCTGTCAATATTTGTATGTTGAACGATAACGGAGCTGAGAATGTAAATGTGTCTGTGTGTCGTCGGTGTAACGAGGAACGGTAGAGCGGCACGGACGGGGCACGTTCTGAAGATGTTCAGTGAATGCAGAACAATAGTAGGTATACAGCGTGAATGTTTCGAATGGGCGCGCGCGCGGGTGAATAAATCCGAAACAATGAGGAATACCAAAAAGTACTAAAAGGAGTTTCAGGCCCGATTTTGATGAAAATTAAAACTGCATAATTGATTTTTTTTTAAATTTATTTTCCTAGCCAGGAATCGAGCCCGTTGATTTTGAAGAAAACTATTAATTTAGTACTATTAACTATTATTTTAGTATGGCCCGGCCATACTAAAATGTTTCGCAAACAAATGTTGACAGATTTAGTTCGATAAAGCTGTCAAATATCACTATGTTCGTATTCTAACAACTCTCCCCAACTGTTTACTACAAACTTTTTTATATTCATATCTGATGGAGTATTTAAATGCATTAACTAATGAGTCAGAACTGAACCGATCCGAGATCATTCTTTACTGGCAGCCGTCGGTCGGTCGGTCGGCTTTGTTACAGATTAATGCTAGTTGCTAGGTGCTCGGGTGTAGATATAATGTCAGTTGCCCGTTCGTTGCACAGTTCGTATAATAGTATGTATGTATGTATAATCTCGGCGCGGTCAGGTTGAAGTGATGTCGGAATGAGTCTGATTTAATTACTTCCTCGGGCTCTCATACGACGATCTAATACTTAATCGAGGAATTTATTTAGTTTTATTGTTATTGTGACGAGCGGGGCGCATACCACGAGGAGGCGGGAGGTTTACATAGAATACCGGTCAGATGAAAATGTACTAGGTGATAAATTTGTGCTTCACTGCACTGTAGGTGCTGTAATGTAGCGCAGGAGCAACTCGTTACGTAGGATATAGCATTATGTCATACTGAGAAGGTTATTCTATTTATTTGATTACTAATCACATGTTCTACTTGTGGAGTGTCAATAGAACAACTGTTTGTTCGTTCCTTCCATAAGCTCATTGGTTCGTTGCACTGTAAGTGACACGACACTCCAAATTTCAATAATTTTGTTTGTGTTATGGTCTTGAACTCTTGATCTTATACTAAAATCCCATAGAAAAAGCACTGAGCATTTTTTCCAAATTTGACCAAGGAAACTTTTGTAATTATTATTACTTTAAAACATTATTCGGATTATTACAAACATATTTTTTAAAAACACAAATCGTTCCAGCCTTTCTCAAGTGATGCTCTCCAATGAATCTGGAGGTTCAGATGGTTGTTTATGTTACTTTACTGGTTACTGTAAACTGGTTATTTGCAACTTTGTCTGCTTTTTATAGTTTTCCTATGTATTTTTCGTGGTACATTACCTCAAGAGCAGAACTAGATAACACACACTGCACTCGCGCTCTACATACAGACGTACGGCCACGTCGACAGATATTACTAACATTATCCATTCTATCATACAAGTGTACCTAATGTGTAACTGGCGGCTAATCTGTGCCACTAATGGTCCACTGGCAACATTCGTCTGCAAACAATGTGTTCACGTCAGATCCCACAGATAACACGAGTCTCGCAGACTCAGAGCACACCGCACTAGTACGTCACGCACCGACACACTGAGCACCTTTCACACTACGCTATCATACAAATTTACAGTTTTTCCTGTAATAGTACTCCCCCCTCCCGTCACCGCATCTTTCACGATACAACTAACTATCGCCACTAACGGCTATTCCAGCCGGAATTTATACAAAACAAACACAGGGCGCGTTATGTTGACAGGTTACTAATTGGCGCTCACCCCCCGCACGAGTAGACAGAAAAAGAATACAGATTCACTAATGTGCTCAATTTTTTTATCTTTGAATCCAAATGTTACTACACCCTGGATGAATTTTTCAAAGAGGATTTCGACAAACAAAACAAATAGACCATTCCGTTCTTCCTGTTGCCTTACTCTGACAGGGTTATATGTACTACATGCAATTTCATCATCATCATCAGCCAGAAGACGTCCACTGCTGAACATAGGCCTCCCCCTTTAACCTCCACACTGAACGACAGCCTGCCTTTTGCATCCACTGGATGCCAGTGACTCTCACTATGTCGTCGGTCCATCTAGTGGGAGGCCTACCTACGCCACAGAAGACATAATAGACACCTACGCTGCGTCTTCCGGTTCGTGGTCTCCACTCAAGAATCTTTCTTCCTCATCGGTTATCGGTTCTTCGAGCGATGTAGCCTGCCCATTGCCACTTCAACTTGCAAACTTTAACATGCAATTTAAGATGTAAAAAAAGATGTTATTTAATGTCTGCATGCATACATAATATGTCTCAATAAAATTATTGAGTATTGAGTCCTGTCGTTTCGACTTCCCCCCAGCGCAGGGGGGGAGCCGACAGAGAGCCGACTATCTGGGGGCTTAGTCCCAGATTTGATAGTTTACGAAAACTTTTTTCGTTTACGTATTGTTCCATACATTTTAGTAAAGCGTCTCCAGCGGAAATGCGGAGGAACTCAAATCGGCGGTATAGATTGCTTCACTCTAATACGAAAAAAGTTTTCGAATACCTTTCAGCCCAGCAATGTATGGAACAATGCGTAAACGATAAAAGTTTTCGAAAACTATCAAATCTGGGACTAAGCCCCTGAGGTGCGATATTGTTATAGCGAAGTGTAGAGAGGTCTCGAGGGGTCACACAGGGGAGCTGCACCGTTACTTCATGTTTAACAGCTTTTAATTACTGGTATTATAATTGAAACATTGTTTGAGTACATCCACACTTCAGCTGACGTTTATTGTCCAAATTGATAGTTGTTCCCCGGTGCGGGGCGCGGGGCGCGGGGCGCGGGAGCGGCTGCGAGAGGTCCCCGCTATGTGTGGAGCGAGAGGTCGGAGGTCACATCACACAGTAAGTAACATGACATACTGCAGGACCTGCAGGTGTGACTACAGCCGCGGCTCTGCGTGCTCTCCTGCAACATACATCATCATCATCCACAGCTTTCCTTGTCCCACTGCTGGGTATAAGCCTCTATCTTGCTATGCCATCTGCCTCGGTCCTACATCCATACCTACATTATATCTGGATAAATTACATTAATACAGGGTTACGTATATAAACTGTATTAAGCCGAAAGGAGGTCATTGTACTCAATGAACATTATTGTACATTATGAACAACTGAGGTACAAATAACTGAAATGTGCTGTTCCATACATTTTGTAGAGTGTCAATGACCGATTTCTTTGGAGCTGTTTATTTTTCGCGATTTCGGGGTTGGTCCCGTAGTAAAAGTTATTCATAATGATGAGTACAATGACCTTCTTTCGGGTTAGTACAGTTTATATTCATAACCCTGTACATAGATAGACATCAGTACATAGACATAAATACACTATGTGACCACGTAATTATATACTTGTCTTGTAATTAGTAGCTGTTCATCCTCCATGTCAAGTAAATTGTAATTCGATGATAGGATAATACCGTTGGGTTGATTCAAAGTTGAGCGAAAATAAACAATAATTACATACATTCTTTCACTTTATAATATCAGTGTGTCTTATAAATGTATGCGATGGTTTTTTTGCCGGAAATCATATTTTTTTCGGAATAATAATTGAAAACAATTGTTATACAACACTCCATTATATCCAAGATCCTGTTACTACTGACTAGGACTAAATAAGTTGATTTGTTTGTGTAAAACGAGGAGAGGTATGATTCACTATGTGAGCGTGAGCTGAACATTGTTGTTGTTAGTTCAACAAGTGTCGATGTATCTCCTCGTACGGACTCATTCTAACTGCCGTTCGCTCGCGCCATCACGGCGTACGATATCATCTGACCCGGCCCCGGCCCGTGAAGAGATTGATATAAGAGTAGACGTATTAGCTGTCGATGGATTGGAGGCCAATTAGGTAACTGTCCGCCCCCGGCTTCACACGCGCTGTCACGCGCTGCACTCGGGAGATAACACGTCAACTGTAATGGAGTCGATGCTTCCATCAGATACAACGTCGACTGCAAGTACCAGAGGAACTGTACAGCGGGCGCATCTTCCTCACGCGCAGAAGCACTGTTAGCGCCGCTGTGCCACGGCAGCCGCCGCACTCTCTCTGCTCCAGCCGTGTCTAAACAGTCTACTATTTTATTTTGACAGTTATGGTCTGAGATCTTGATCAATCGGTCCATTTGATGTGGACTAATCCCGGCGGGGACTGACAGGCGAGCACTTAGCGGCCTGCATCCTCGCTCCGCGGCCTTGCACCCTATCTCCTTGAGACAGAGGCTAGAACGGCGTGGCACGGAGCTGAGCCGAGGGCATGTAAAGCGCTTGTCCACACAAAGAGCGATAATCTGGAAGGCACGACTGTGTCTAATGAGACAAACGTGTAATGATTGGGTTCAGTACCGCCCGCGCCCCGCCCGCGCCCCCCGCACCCCGCGCCCCGCCGCCGGTCCCTCCGCCGCGTGCACACTATGTTATTTAATTCTCGTCTGAACCAGTCTGTAGTTAAGAGTTTCTAAACAAGATCAATTTGAGCAGATTAAAGATAAACATTGCTTTAATTATTGAACAGCAGCCTCCGAATCGTGCAACAAAACAATCTTTGTTTCTAACGTGGCGTGGCGTGGCATGATGTAACGTGGCGTAGCTGGGCGTGGCCTGGCAGTGACACGGCGACGCAAGACGCACGCGCAGACGCGACGGCGCCATAATATAAATATGGTATATATTACATCTGCAAAGCCAATTACTTGTATATCATTTAATCAAAGTAATATTTAAATTCATATTTTTATAACCGATTCAAGATTCAAGTGAGTATAGATTATACCAGAATAGCTGTAAATATTGATGCTATCGGAGTTGTACTAATACAACTAATTTGCATCATCTAACTCCCTCCTGCCCATTTTTCTATGGCACTGCCAGATCGGGCACGAAAAATCGTCACCGCTTTATGGTTGATATGCTGGAAACGCTTTGATTCCACATTTATTGTGCGAACTGCTAGTCTGTGGAATGCGCTGCCTGAATGGGTGTTCCCGATGGTTACAATCTGGGTGTCTTCAAATCACGAGTGAATCGGTTTCTTCTAGGCAAGTGTGCTCCACCGTAGACCGCAAGCGAGATAGTGGTAAAAACAAAAAAAAACTAATAGAACTTAAGTTTGTATACAAAATATAAAGAAATAAATTGAGGTAAAGTATTTATAATAAAATACGCACATTGTAATAAAGACATGCGACTAGACGAGACACATTCTGTTGCTTACACAGCTTGTTCCTGTAACATGTTGACAAGTGCATCGAACTCCGTACGCGCCAGCAGACCAGCACCAGCGTCCAGTGACGTCACTCTCGCCTCGCCTCGCGCCTCGTGTGCACACAGCTTTATCGACAACCCATAAATTATTGACTTTATTTATATTCCCAAAAAGCAATATCGGAAAGCGGCCGCTGAGGAAGCGTTGTTTTGGTAATAATTGGACAAACGTAATATCGACTAAAATATTGGGCTTTTTGTTTTGAAACTTGAGCGTACTTTATGACATTTATTTTATCGAAACACCTTTTACAAAACACGGCTTGCTTTTTAGTAATTTCGGGATATTATAGTTCGTTATGTTTGTAGCCTGGTCGGTGAATCCACGTCACTTCATATCGATATCGATGTGTTATTTATTATCTTAACTAAGAAAGCGTTTCTAGCACAATTATTCAGTTATGACATACGCTATTTAACCGTCTATTAGATACGAGCAATATCTGTAGCCGCCATATTGCACTAACTCGTACCTAAGCAGTGAAATAACGTCAATCACCACTAGCCGCCGCCGCCGACACCACTCGTTTCACTCTAGCAGGTTCCTGTTTATTGCTAATCACTATCGCTAGTGTGGGACTAACTTATCGATAGAAAATACGATAACAATTTACTTTGACGCAACACTGTTTTTACGTGTATTGTCCGTAATATACAAACACGAAGGCATTTCTCTACTCTTTGCCGTTATCATAGTGAAAGTCAACTAACACAATACTAATAAGTTGTCAAGAGCGTGTTGAGACACTCGTGTGATAGAGTTCAGTACACGTCATAATTCCCTTGATGCTCGAATAAAGCTCATTGGATAAATTTTAGGAAACAAAAATATATTTCAACGATATCCCACACGAGAGAGTGTGCCTTGATGTAGGAATGGAGCCCTATAATCTCAACCAATCCTATCGAAAACCATTTTCAGTGTAAACCCCCAGTTCTAAGATGACAACAAACAAATATGATAATTTGTATCGATATCGATTAGTATTTGACAATATACCTACATCTCTTCAGGTTTCGAGCAGATGAAAGCTCCGGCCGTAAAACAGCCGTATCCTCGCGGAATGCACTAATGAGATCCGAAGATAGTCGAGGACGGCCGAGGACTGCCGAGCGGGACGACCCCGATAGATCTAACGATCTCGAAGCGAGACCACCCGTGAATATAAATATATTTACAATAATTAAAGCAAGATAAAGGATACCGACGATTTGTTTAAAAAAAATAGCACTCGCTATAAAACCAATCTGATCAAAATCTAGTTTGTTACTAAAATATTCTAACAAAATAAAGATAAGTATGTCTGTAACTGTATAATAAAAAGTAGCCGTCACGGGATGCTCAGCAGATGTCAAACATGACGGCATAAGAGAGCGTCATGTCGTTTGCCGTCACGGCATACGAATTGGTTTTACTGTCAAGGCGTGCCAATTTGTCACGAATTTTCATGTTATTTTGATTTAAAAGCAAAATCTACCGAACCACTTTTGATGAAATTCTATGGGACAAATGAAAATCATATCTTTTCAGTTAAAAAAAAAGCAAAGAAAATTGTGTTTTTCATAGTGTGTTGTATTTATTTTTCGTAAGTAGTAATAATTAAAAATCACTTTTTTTTTTCTAATAATTTTCACGGTTTATAATTTTGCCATATAAGGGAAGTGCTGCGAAGTAACTCCACCGTGTGATCCTCGTTGGCTGCCGTAGTACGGCAACACAGGGAGCAATATTTTGACAGAATCTCAGCTTGTGAGATGGTTTCTCGTGCAAGCCGGCTGCGCCTGCGCATCGCATCGGTTGCGCGCATTCCGTGTTGATCGGCGCGCTCTGTACGGAGCTCAATTACGAGCGCGCAAAAACTGCAACCTTACTTCCCACCGCGACTCTCCGCCTGCAACCTGTCGCACACTCCTCCTAGCAAGTACCACAGACTCAGCAGACTCACTGCACAGACCATACAAACTCCCCGGAGAGGGACAGGAAGCGACAAGTGTTGACCCACTGTGACCCAACTTGCCCATATCAACAGAATCGCGCTAGCTGATGACATCACTGTACAGGTGATTTGATTCTAAGGTGATCAAAATAGATTTATAATTCAATATTAGAGTGATATCTCAAAGCGACAATGGACGCTATGCACAGCAACGTACTCCGTTTGGTCAACCACTTATCAATGTAGTGCAAAAGTCCCCACTAGAGCTATAATTTGAGAATAAATCAATATTCCCACCAGTGCAGTCGAAACATGTTAGACGTGTCGGGTGTCGGGTATACTGCTACTGTTAGGTCGGAACATGTTAGACGTGTCGGGTGTCGGGTATACTGCTACTGTTAGGTCGGAACATGTTAGACGTGTCGGGTGTCGGGTATACTGCTACTGTTAGGTCGGAACATCTTAGACGTGTCGGGTGTCGGGTATACTGCTACTGTTAGGTCGGAACATCTTAGACGTGTCGGGTGTCGGGTATACTGCTACTGTTAGGTCGGAACATCTTAGACGTGTCGGGTGTCGGGTATACTGCTACTGTTAGGTCGGAACATCTTAGACGTGTCGGGTGTCGGGTATACAGCACTGTTAGGTCGGAACACGCGCTCGAGATAAGTCTAAGCTAGGTACGGATTCACAAGTTGGCCGCAAGTAGGTATTACTCGCAATATGTGATTCTTAGAATAATATTGTATTGTATTGTTTGGTACAATTTTGACTTCTAAAACTTTCAGTATAGTGTATCACAGTTTTTTTCTTCTAGTGCGTAGAATGAAAGGACATGGTGGTTTTATCTAAGCTTATAACTTACTATCTATCACCGGGAAAATTTGCTCGCCTCGTAACTTATCACATAACCAGCGGGCGCGTCCCCCCGCCGCCCGCCGCCCGCCCCCGCTGCTGTACATGGCTCGGAATGCTGTCGCGGTGGCGATGGATCGTTTATCCCGAATCGGGAGCTCAATCGCCGCCTCCAGCCGTCGATCCCGCCGACTGACCGACTGCTAATTGATACAATCAATGAACTTCACTGTAAAAGGCTAATCACGCCAGTGTAGCACCCGTGTAGCTATCCTGCTAATGTTTCCTGAACAAACATTTTAGTTAAACGAAGATTAAAAAAAACTGCACATCACTTTACCGTTAAAAAGTAAATCTTTTTTACACTTTTATAAAAAAAAATGATAGATACCAATCAAAAACCAATCAGCCTGTTCAGAGATCAAACTAATCAGAGAAAGTTACAAAAATCACCATAACTTTCGTAATTTACGTTCAAGACGTGTCGAACTGGACCCGACGTGGCGCGATGCCTGCTCCGTCCACCGGCAGCTAATCTTCAGGCGGTGACGGCACGACGAGGTGTCACCAGCTGCAGCGTGCCGCGCCGGCTGATTTAGGACTCATCAAATTTAACAATCTCGTAAAAACTCATCACAACATATTTTATTGTCTTTTGATAATGTTCCATATAATAAAACGCGCCGTTTAACGGCCGCCATTGTGTTTAGAGCGGCGCGGGCGCGGCGTTACTTCGTAAAACGTTTAATTTGTATCAGAATGGAGTCGGCGACACGACGCGTAACGGGACAGTTAGTGCTTAACGAGTCAACGTACACGTTACAACATGTTATCATGTTATATGGATTTATAACTGAACTTTATAATTAGGAATTTGTTTTGTATTTTGAATTTCGAAATAAGCATAATGTACAAAAATTCACAGTAGGTTTACATCAGGTATGTCTGCCACCGACACGAGCAGATGCATGATGTGGATCTAGTATACAATTATAGCAATTCTGTTGATATTTTATCGGTCTCTGTCTATTATAAAAGAGTCACAAGTAAAAGAAGAAACTTTTGTTTGCTTTCAGTAGGTATTAAGTTAGTGAGTTATACAGGACACCTCCTATCATCGAGTTTTTAATCGAGTCCTAAAGGGTCAGCAACGTATTTGTGATGCCTCTGGTGTTACAAGTATTCATAGGCGACGGTGACTGCTTACCATCGGGCAGCCCGTCTGCTTGTTTGCCACCTATGGCATAAAATAAGAAAAAAAAATATCATCATACAAACGATGTCCATGTGTTATGCTAATTGTAACAAATATCGATTAATGTCGTACGGCTCAGAACACGTCGGCTCACTCTGACACGAGTTGCACAACGTGTGTTAATGCGCGGGCACACGGCACACACGGCAACTCACGGCGTGGCACACCCCGGCTCAGGTTATTCGATAATTATGTTCTGTTGTGGACAATCCGCTATAAATGCTTATGGTAATGTCCCTAATAAATATGGGATTACAAATAAGTGCATTAATACCCCATTTGTAGGAGAATTAAAACGGTGTAGCGTGGCGTGGCGTGGTGTGGCGTCGCAGCTCGTTTGTAATGAAGACAAATCACTGTAATGTCTGTTTGTTTGTTGGAGGATGTTCGTCGCATTATCGACCTGTTTGTGTGTATAACTATATAGATGCGTTTCTTTGCTTTTATTTACCCATATATACATATATATCCGGGATAAAAGTAAGACTAGCTCGAACGACTTGTCACAGTGCGGTCGCGTAGAAAAACTCGTATTAAAGTAAATAAAAATAACTATTTACATATATCTATGTATATAAAGTTAACTTCATTTCAAGGATATAAATTAGAACTCGTTCAGAAAAGAAATGCTTTTACTTTTTGTTTTTGTACATTTAGTTTTTCACAGTTAAGGGGTTTATTTAATAAATATTGTTTTTAAATTAGTTTTTGTGTTTTGTAAACAAATTACTTGTACGGGTTCTACAAATAACTACCAAAATTATTCCTAGTTTCAAAGATCCTGCTCGGTGCGTCACATTCAACAACATTATCAGCGTACCGTGTTCCCACTGCTGGGACATAGCCCTTCTCTTAGAGAGAAACGATGACCCTAATCCATCATACTGGGCACTGATTCTACTAAACCAATTGTTTTTAAATTGTAATTGTTTCTATTTTTATTTTTAAATAATTGCCTCAAAATTGACACTTTTTTTATATACTAGAAAAATCCCGCTACCTAATATTATAACTTAGTATAAAAAAAGCTGTAAATTTTAAGGCAATTATTTAAAAATTAAAATTGCAACTATTACAATTTAAAAACAATTGGTTTAGTAGAATCGGGGCCCTGGACTAGTGCATGTTGGTGAAGATCATAGAATAGAATAGAATAGAATAGAATAGAATAGAATAGAATAGAATAATACTTTATTGTCGCATATGTCATGGACATCGGTGTCCGCACGATGTTTTCCTCCGTCGTTGTTCAGCGATATCACTGAAATTGTACAAAATGTATTTAAATACTGAATAAATGATTGCAGGGTTGAAGATATAACCGGGCACCGTGAGATTGTAAAGCACAAATATTACCGGCCGGCCACCATCGCTCTCGTCAGTACGTCACATTATTGTACAGTATTATGTAAGAAGTAACTCTGATGCCGGGAACGCTTTCTCGATCATTCACATAGGAATGGAATAATGAATACAGTTCTCAAAGGAAGGCAACACACTGGCCATGTCCCGGGTGTTGTACGTGTCTATAGGCGGTGGTGACACACCCGTCTCGCTTGCCTCACGTGTGCAGCTGCACAGATGACGTCGCGGCGACTCGAGGTTCCTTCCTCCACACTCACCGAATCATCATATATAGTAGAGCCATAGAGCAGGCGCTTATCTCTGAGTTATTGCTTGTTTATTTGTTAATACCCGGCGGAGCTTACACGGCGGTCACGTGGGCGTCGTCACGTGGAGCGTTCGGACCTGTCGGCTTGTTTGGGGAGATTAGCCTCTATCATAATATCGATAAATGTGATATTTGTAGCGACGTAGGCGTACTGAGTGCAGACATATTGACCAATTATACTTAACAATGTTTCAGAGTTACGGAAGATGTATGTATGGTGGTGTATGAGTGGCTGTCTACAGTTTATTATAATGGGTAGCCTATTAACGAGTCTTTGACATATTTTCACGTTAGTTTTATTGTGTACTAGCTGCACCCGCTGCTTCACCCGATGTCCTGCAGGAACTATGGGTTTTCCAGAATAAAATGTAAACTATATGTTAATCCAGATAATATTATATGTCTAGCAAATTTTTTATCTTTTTGCGTTTTTAGCCCCACAGGACGCCGCGTAGTTTGCTGGCGCGTTGTGGCGCCTACCTATGATATTTTATTTTATTTCATGCTTTTCCGGGACACTTCAAAGGTAAATATTGGTTTAGTAAAGAAAACTTTTTTAAATCACGTTGGGCGCTTTATGGGATGGAAAAAGCACTGAACTCGCGTGACCGCCACGCTCAGATATTTATGTGTGCGTAGTTTTTGAATACGACACAATCCCTTGTGGAATAGGTGAATTACTACTTACTTAAGGTTTCACTTGTGACGTACACTCCTACGACTGATTTACTTAAGTTTTCACTTGTGACGTGCACTCCTACGACTGATTTACTTAAGTTTTCACTTGTGACGTGCACTCCTACGACTGATTTACTTAAGTTTTAACTTGTGACGTGCACTCCTACGACTGATTTACTTAAGTTTTCACTTGTGACGTGCACTCCTACGACTGATTTACTTAAGGTTTCACTTATGACGTGCACTCCTACGACTGATTTACTTAAGGTTTCACTTGTGACGTGCACTCCTACGACTGATTTACTTTTGTCTTATCAGCATCCCTCCAAGGTTTGTTTAAACTCGTTTTATAAGATTGTAGCGTATGTGTAATATTCGAGGAGAGTTCGCTATTGATGTATAGGTTAGGTTTCTATACTTTGTTACTACACTAGTAATGACACAAACTTGACTGTAATTAATGTTCCAGTAATATTATTATGATTACTGTCGTTCTCCATAAATCGTGATTAGTCGCGTCCCGTGTGTACACACGTACAGACGTACACACGTACAGACGTATAATGTAACTCTCACATGTCGACTTATTCTGATCTCTCGGAACACGTGGCTCTTGTCACCTCACACTAATAACTTATAATATTATGTTACATGCAGATGCCATTAGAAGCATTACACGTAGCTCAACCAGGCTGGTTTATATCATCATCTCATCATCATCAGCCAGAAGACGTCCACTGCTGGACATGAGCCTCCCCTTAGAACTCCACAGTGAACGACAGCCTGCCATCTGCATCTACTGGATGCCCGCGACTCATGATGTGATCGGTCCATATACTGGGTTCGTGGTCCACTCAAGAACCTTCTTACCCCATCTCATCAGGGTCCATGACCAGTGTGTGTTGCCAGTGATGACATATGGTACTCAGACGTGGTCCTTATCTGTTGGCCTTTTGGATAAACTCAGTCACATAGCGGGCTATGGAGAGAGCTATGCTCGGAGTTTTTTTTTTGCACGTAAAAATGCGGAACTACGATATTCGTCGAAGAACCAAAGTCACCGACATAGCTGCATACCGACTTCGAACAAAATAAAATGAACATACCGACACAAGATGTTGGGCCGGCCACATGAACATACCGACACAAGATGTTGGGCCGGCCACATGAACATACCGACACTAGATGTTGGGCCGGCCACATCGCTGGTTTATATAAATCAGTAATATTGAATATCCGATGCGGTCACTCTGTAGATAGTTCTATAGGTGTTGGTGATAGTCAGAGCTTTGCCGTTTCTTGGTGGCCAAGTGACCGCAACATCATCAAGGTGTCAAAAATTTTAGTAAGGTGAAAAACTTCTTCGGCAAGGGACAACTAACGTGTAGAGTTCTTCAGTAGTTTGATGCGTTCTAGTTCATAATGTATTATCGACAATAATAATATTAGCGATAGTTCAGACGGTCCTGGCCTCCCTCTGAATGACAACTGTGGAGTCATCAATAAACACTTTGCCAATTAAAAGAGGCGATCAAAGCTAGCCTAATTGTGAGAGTGATATGAGCACGTGTGTGACCCTCGCCCGGGTGACCCTCGCCTGGGTGACCCTCGCCCGGGTGACCCTCGCGCCGGCCGGGCCGCGGGACAATGTGTCTCAGCGCGGGAACTAACACCACGTGGAATAGTTTCAATTACATGTAATTTCTCTTCATTTATTACTTTAGTTATCGTAAGCGTGTTAAACATATTTGCTGAATTTTATAATTAGAATATGTCTTGTTCAGCAGAGTATCGGTGTGACTCTGCTGTATCCCACAGCGTGGTGATGCCCTCCTGCTATGTATCGCTGTATCCCACAGCGTGGTGATGCCCTCCTGCTATGTATCGCTGTATCCCACAACGTGGTGATGCCCTCCTGCTATGTATCGCTGTATCCCACAGCGTGGTGATGCCCTCCTGCTATGTATCGCTGTATCCCACAGCGTGGTGATGCCCTCCTGCTATGTATCGCTGTATCCCACAGCGTGGTGATGCCCTCCTGCTATGTATCGCTGTATCCCACAACGTGGTGATGCCCTCCTGCTATGTATCGCTGTATCCCACAGCGTGGTGATGCCCTCCTGCTATGTATCGCTGTATAGTCTCACTGAACAACTATACATTCTACTTTTATGCTTATTTTGTAGCTGTTAAGTCTCAATTCATGTCAAAGTTCAAGATGATCTTAAATCAACAAACTTCTCATTTCCTAACTATAATATCTGGCTCGTTAACAAATGTTAGTTTTGTGCGTTAGTCACAAGTCGGTACCAGCGACCTTCCTTTCTTCACTAACTCAGTTTAGGAAACTAACAGACACGCAGTCACACTCCGCTCCGCCGACACGAAGAGATTACCACTACTTATGGAATACTAGCAGCGCCCGCGGGTTTACTCGCACTATTCCGGATTCTGTTTTTAAATCACATGACATGATGTTACAAGCAACCGGACAGGGGCTTGCTTTCTTAAACATACCATACTTAGTGAAATATACAATTATATGTTATACAACAAGAAGAAATTATTTGAATCAGCTAATAAAGTTCTGAGATACTATAAGTAAACGTTAAAGTTTCTGGTCTGGTTCGGATGCGGATGTTCTATCTCTTTTCAACAAAGTGAGTGCCAGTATGGAGTTTGTATGGCGTACTTACTAGTGACGTCATTAGTAAGTATAGTGCGCTCTCTGTCTAGCGAAACATTAAAATACCTTTATCTTCTTTAATTTCGAACACATTTTGATTCTGTTTTCGGCAATCACTTCTATTTAAGGTCAGCTTTTAATATGCTGATAAAAACTCATAAGTCCAGTAGCTTATTGAAAAAGTTAAACTGTTTATAATTTAAAACCCCTCTCAACTATGTGATGTCTCTACGTATCTCATGTGTTGATATAATATGTATAAGCTTAGATAAACATTGGCTTTTAGTCAGAGATGCGATTTATTTGAAATACTTCTATTTAAAATGCAAATACAAAATGCAAAATACCTATTATGTATTTTGCATTTAAATGCCTTTTAGTAAAAAACATTTTCTATTTTATTTGAAATACCTTTCTAGATGTATTTTGCATTTTTAATATTGATTTCAAAATGAAAATACTTTGTGAATAAATTTACCCAACATTACCAGTCAAACAAAATGAAATGAACGAATGACGCTTGTATTACTGCTAGCCATGCGCGCCCTTTTTTTAACCGACTTCGAAAAGGAGGAGGATATCAATTCGACTGTATGTTTTTGACAAGACCTCGTGGCCGACCAAAGCGACGATGGCTTGACGTCATAAGAGATGACATGAGAGCCAATAAACTCACCAAGAATGACGCTAACGACCGTGCGAAGTGGAGGAGTCGCAGTAGGAAAGCGGACCCCGGCCCGTGCCGGGATACACGCTAAGCAGAAGAAGAATATGACCAAAATATCATGCATAAGGTTCCATGTTATTAGACGTTTTTGTTCGGCTCGGCATTGTGCCTCTAATTCTCTATTTATCATGAAAATACCTATTTTACATTTAGCATTTGAAATTCAAAACGCAAAACTATTTGGTATTTTGCATTTGAAATAGTAAATTTGAAAAGTATTTCGCATTTTGTATTTAAATGATTTTTTAAAACCATTTTGTACATCTCTGCTTTTAGTTTAGTCTTTGTGTAGCTTTTTTGTTATTTTAAGTATTTTTAATTTTAGTAACATCATACTTAATATTATAAATGTGAAAGTGTGTTTGTTTGTTCCTGTTTCACGCAGCAACAGAGCAACGGATGGAGAATGACATTTTTTTTTTTTTTTTTTTTTTGACATAGGCATCATCAAACTATCAGTACATTCAAACTAACATTCATACACACTTACACATTAATATATTATGATATTAGTGTGCACGCGGTAGAGATTACAAGTATTTATGGAACATTAACAGTATGAGTTAAAACTGTACATAAATCAATGGTCGTCCATATATCACGCATCAACTGACGGAGATAAGCCTCTCCATCTCCGCGTCTGTTCTCTCTATCGGAGGACAAATTGCTGCCCTTTGAAGAGGTGATGACGTTAATCTGTAGATGGCGAGGTGTCGAAGGTAACGCAGTCTCCACGGAACAGCGGCTGCGGACCTCGGCTTCAGTGTCTTAATATATTTTTACTTATTCTGTTAAATAGAATGGCCTAACTTCTACAATTAACAGATGTAATATTCGAGTGAGTGCAAGGTGCCGTGTTTCTAATGACGATGACGTCAACGTCGGAGAGCCGAAGCTTCGTATGTCTTAAAGTTAATTTTAAGAAGAAAAAAAAAACAACTACTGCTATACTATACCTACTACTTAATACTTTATACTATATCTACTACTTAATACTTTATACTATATCTACATGTACTAACTTAAACTAAAAAGTAAAAAAAATTGAAAGTCCTCATCGAACCTTTTACTGAAGGGAACCACAAACCAAAACGTCATCTGTGTAATTTTTTTGTTTTTGTTGATTTTCTCAAAAAGCGCTGAATCAATTTCGATGAGGACGAAGTTTATATGAAACCACCTCTGCCAAACAAAAAAAAAGAATCACTAGAATCAATTCACAACTGGCAGAGTAATCGCGTAACATACATACAAAAAACACATACACTCTAATCGAGAAACTCCTTTCCTAAAGTCGGTTAAATTGTATCAAAGTGTTCATCCCCATGACGTTTGTGAACATGAGTCGTGCTCTCCGTTGACTATCGACAGCCCGCGCATGCACTTGTTGTATCGTGCAGCAGTGCCGGAGGTATAACTCGCGTGTCTCCGCTGCTATCGGCCTCCGCATCGACCAGATACATCGGTAATTACACTGAGAGCCGACAGCAGGTTACTAAATCCTCAGATTCAATGGGACACGGTCTGCAGCTGCACCGGCGCTCTGTGCTGCCATCTCAGCAACAAGTACTGACACTCGCAGTGTATCCGAGAGTCGATATTTATTTCCCTATTCTTATTGCGCAGTTCGGACTGATCGTCTGATACTAGAAAGTGGATTAATTGCATCTTCTTTGTTATAAATTACTACACGAATACTAGAGATGAGCGAAATGGAATGATTTGTTCGAAGCATTCCGACGTGAATAATTTTACTCGAGTGGAAGTATAAGCTTTAGATTTTCTGGAAGCTGCTACAGATAGCGTTACATTTAGTTTTGTGTGAGCAGGAGGCGGCCACTACAAGTATAGTCTGCCCGTAGTTCAGAAGGGAGTGCTGCTATCTGGAGGTGAGTTGAGGTTAATAGATTACTTATTTATTTTCAGTTTATTTATCCTCAACTGTAACAAGTATCGTTATTCTATGATGGAGGGCTAGTATAGTATTAGACATTAAGGCTGACTCCCAACTTGCATAGATCTAGCTGCGCCGGCAGTTTTATACGCGTGGGCATTTCCTCAGAAACAGTATATTATTCCACAACAAAAATTACCTGTCACTCTCCGGCCCTTTATGCAAGTCGATCCGTCGCTTCGAATCAAAAAACAAACACACTTACATCTATACAAATATTATAAAGAGGAAAGATTTGATTGTTTGTTTGCATTGAATAGGGTCCGAAACTACTGAACCGATTTGAAAAATTCTTTCACTGTTGGGAAGCTACACTATCCCCGGGGGACATAGGCTATAATCTATACCCGTGCGAAGCTGGGGCGGACCGCTAGTATATAATAAACCTATGATTTACTTAATTGTTTTCCAAAAACACTCATTTGTAATATTTTTATTGTAACAAAATGTTGAGTCAACGAGACTCGATACGATAGCTTAGAGCGTACTGCTAGATCAAATCAGGTGGCCCAGCGTGGCCCGGCGTGGCCCAGCGTGGCGCGGTGGGCTGCGCGCGATTGAGGCGTGGTGCGCCCGCGACGTGGATTGATGGGATCGACACCCGGGTATTAATCCGCCGGCGCTCGTGGGGCTCCCGCAGAGAGCAGCGGACACCACTACATCATAGAACGGCTCTACCCGGCTCTACTGTGCAACAACTACCGACAATGATGCGGTCTGGCGGAAACCCTAACTTGAACTGGCTCATACCGTGCGGTAGAAATATGAGACTGTAAAACAACTTATATACATGATACAGATTCAAAGTTTTTATAGCTTCCATACAGTACAAGGTGGTAAAATATCAAAATTTTTAGGAACTTAGTCTTTTTGAGCCCCATTATATACTTAGTGTTGCAGTACAAATAACAAAATAAAAATTGTGCCTTAAAAAGGCATTTTATGTAGGTAGGCTCTCTCTATTAAGATGTAACCTCCTCCAAGTGTAGTATCGCCGGTACCTTCCTCTGTGGCCAGTGACAGTCGGTGAGGCAGTGTACCAGGGTAGGTACAGCACATAGTTAGGTCACGTCACGCGCGGTGCCTCCTCGCCGTTACCTTCCTCTGTGGCCAGTGACAGTCGGTGAGGCAGTGTACCAGGGTAGGTACAGCACATAGTTAGGTCACGTCACGCGCGGTGCCTCCTCGCCGTTACCTTCCTCTGTGGCCTGTGACAGTCGGTGAGGCAGTGTACCAGGGTAGGTACAGCACATAGTTAGGTCACGTCACGCGCGGTGCCTCCTCGCCGTTACCTTCCTCTGTGGCCTGTGACAGTCGGTGAGGCAGTGTACCAGGGTAGGTACAGCACATAGTTAGGTCACGTCACGCGCGGTGCCTCCTCGCCGTTACCTTCCTCTGTGGCCAGTGACAGTCGGTGAGGCAGTGTACCAGGGTAGGTACAGCACATAGTTAGGTCACGTCACGCGCGGTGCCTCCTCGCCGTTACATTCCTCTGTGGCCAGTGACAGTCGGTGAGGCAGTGTACCAGGGTAGGTACAGCACATAGTTAGGTCACGTCACGCGCGGTGCCTCCTTGTACCGTTCTATACGCTTTTATTCTCTTCTTCGAATATAACAAATGTTCTCGAGCAAGGTTTGCGAAGGCGCTGCAATTCATTAGTTTAATTAAGTTAATGCTGAGCGCACGCTGGCCCGCCCCCCGCCGCCCTGCGCCAGCGCACGCTCGATACACTTAACGTAGTGGAGCCGATTGTATATAGATCTGTTTATGATTATTAACAATACTAATAACATCTGGTACATAATAAGATGCGACGTTTCTGTGAGTAGTTGTTGATGTAACTCGGTTATTACGTCCAATTCATCTTGTTCTGAGAACTAGAAAGGCGGCAAACATTTATGAGTAATTAAGAGAAAAATGTAGGCGAGTCGTATGATACATTTATTTGGTTTAATTTGTCGCTACAGTTAGTTGCGAAGCGAGACCTGTCTAATAAAACTGACAGTAATTGTAAAAACTCGCTTTGGTTGGTGTTCGCACACGTCCACTATCTCTGGTCGCATTAGTCGTCGGTCGCACAGGTCGCTGGTTCAGTGTTGGGCGCAATGGACGATGGGCATCGATCACCGCTGTTTGCACTGGTCGTTGATCATTGGTCGCACAGGTCATTGGTCGCTGATCATTGGTCGCAGAAGTGGTTGATTGCACTGATCACTGTATGGTCGCTGTGGTCTGGGATGTTTTTCCTAGAATTATATATTATAATGAAATGATTACCCCGAACGGTCGCCGGCGCGCTGGTTCGCTCGCCACATCGCACCACGCGGTGCGCGGGTCAGACAGAACCTTGTCTCGGACCAGAACAAAACTCTGATCTATGTACCTATACTTACCTACCTATCGAGAATGTACTTAATTGTATAGTAGTTACACACTACTGTATCGTCTCGAGTTCGTGCACTTTTGTTTCTTATACCTACTCTTATAATGACGTATAAAATCGCCAGAGTTTGCCTATGCAATTATCATTTATATGCAATTATCATTTATATGCATTTATCATTTATGTGAATTTATCATTTATATGAATTTATCAGCCTCACTCAGTAACTTTAACTTTTTTGTAACAAAACTAGCCAACTGCCGACTGACAGTAAATAATTGTAATAAAAACTGTCCCCGAGCTGTTTCAGTTCTATAATACAAGCATTGCGCTTAGGAACCGGGTAATTAACCTCAAACTGACAACTTTATTTATTGCTATAAGATACACACGCGGTCGGACATACAGATATACCTGCACTAGAAATTAATTAGAAAAAAAAACTCGTTTAATGCTCCCATTGTAAATTGATCCGGCGGCGGACAAAGTATCTCGAAATAATTAAGATCGGCCGAAATGTATTATGTTTACTGTTAAATATTGAACAGATATCTATTCCAAATGAGTTTGATAAAACCTGTTTATAAATTCGCGAGTGTTCGTGCAGTTCACTCGTCAATAAATCAGTCGAGTTCTAATTTCATTTGATCGGGATCATTAAATTAAGTTTGCCGCTCCGCCTCGATCGTGTTTCACCAATTCCTAAACTGAATGTTTAAGAAACGTTCGTCACATTTCCAATTACATTCGGACACTGGAAGTAGGTGGGTACCTATATAGAGTGATGTACTCGCGTCGAGTCGGGTTATCTCAGCGCGAGTATCTCAGATTGTCAGCAACAAATTGGAAAGCGTTGCGTGGTATCTCCGAGACTCCATCGCGTATCTCTAATTAACATCGCGCTGATCGATAGTCCTAGTGTTGCCTATTTATCGATTACTTTTAATTGACAGGTGCGATTAGGTGCAACCCTAAAAGTCGAGTCGAAATTGTAAAGTCCAATTAAAGAGGTGATAATCTAATCGCGCGGTCAGAGGAGTGCCTCGGGGACTCCGCACTCGCCTCGGGGACCCCGCACTCGCCTCGGGCCCTTCCCGCTTTATCTACGACTCTGTTCGAGATCTCTCGCTGGCGACGATAAACTGTATCTACAATAAGACATAACTGTGTTTTTGTATTCATACTTGGTTTGCTAGTCAATACCCAAACCTGGTATCTAATGAAGTGCAAGATAACAAGAAGAAAACCGGACAAGTGTGAGTTAGATAGGACTCGCACTCGCACTCTAAGGGGTTCCGTAAAAACTTAATACATTTGTATGTAAGTAGATAGTTTATCCATTCCGGGAATCGAGTCTCGATGAAAAAAGGTTAAAATATTATAATAATGTTCAAACTTAACTTTGTAGTTGGCAAACAGGTGCTCCGATACATACCAACTACTAAATTTAAGTTTGTTACAGCAAAATCATTTTTTTGTAATTTCAAATTTACAACTTAAGAATTTTTCTTATAATTATGTGCTATGAGACCTTGCTTTTTGCCAAATTTCATCATTCTAGGTCAACGGGAAGTACCCTATATAGGTTTTGATTTCCTTGTGAAATCGCAATATATGCGACATAAACGGTATATATCGGTATATATGTATATACCGTTATCGGTATAATATATCTTTTGATCCCATTCATTTAAAAGTATGATTTTTTCACAGTTGAAAGAAACCACAGATCCGAGTAAATATCAACTTGGTATTTTTTCTTGAGAAAAAAGATCTTGACAGACGGACAACAAAGTGATCCTATAAGGTTTTCTTTCAAAACCCTAAACATCAAAAAAGTTTCGATTTTGTGGAATTAGTGCCAATATGTTTTATTCGCAATACTAAAATGTCTTTTCTTTGAGCGTATGAAGTATGGATATACAAAAGATTTCAACGCGCGACACATTCATCATCATCATCATCGTCACTAGCCAGAAGACGTCCACTGCTGAACATAGGCCCTTTACACCTCCATACTGAACGATAGCTCGACATATCTATAAGGGGGGAGGACGTGGCGTCTTAAAGATGGCATTCGTTTGGAAAAGGCTGTTGCCCATCCTCTGGGGGTTCTGGTCGCAGTTTTAGGACATACCTGGGTCCATTTCAATACTTTCATACTGTTTATAATATAAGTATGGCCAGTGGACCAAACTGGACAAAAAAATTAAGAGTCTCCACCAGCGGGGTGATTAATAGTGTGTTGAAGAGGAATTAACCTTAGAATAAAATAACTGCCTGCATGGGTGTTCCCCGATGGTTACAATCTGGGTGTCTTCAAATCACGAGTGAATCGGTTTCTTCTAGGTAAGCGTGCTCGATCATAGACCGCATCATCGCTTAACATCAGGCGAGTTAGCGGTCAAATGCAAGCATATTATTAAATAAATAAAAATAAAAAAAACTTTTTACAAACGGAAAAACGATCCTATGAGACAAGTGCCAGCTTATAACACTTGAGTGAGTATATCGCGACTCGCCCCTGGCACTGGGGCGGATCTCCATTCCATTGTCCAGCTATTAGCAGACGGCGCGCGGCCGCCGACCGCCACCGGCGAGGGGTTCATGAGAACAAACACTTCATTACAGGGATGGGGGTCAGTTTGTGAGGTTAGGGTAGTGTTGCACACGTTCAGCTGCGGAAATAATAACGAATTTTATGTTTTTTAATATTCGTCGTTAAACATGATAAGGAATTTGTAATTTATATCTAATTTTGTAATTTTACTGAAATTTAGTTGTCTATTTATTGTGTAAATGCTAAGTAGCTGAGATGTTTAGTATTAGCGCTTGTATTTTCTTATTTAAAAAATTATATTAATCCGAGAAAAATTATAATATTTTGATAAGCTTTTTATAGAAAACAGACAACATAAATATGTACCTACATAATTATAAGTATTTACTTTGTATTACACCTCACTTGGTTTGAAACACCGTAAGTGAACAACATGGCGTTCCTAATTTAAAAAATATTAAATTGCAGCGGTAATTAGATATACGATTAATGAAAACCCACTTGTTTGTTTCCCAGTGTGCTACTGCCCTTGATGAATGTAACTCGCACAGCTGCGTACGATCTCTACTCCGACGGGGAGTTCTGCTAATGGTCAAAAAAATAAACAATACTTCGCATAGAGGCCCTCCCCCTGAGCTGCACACTTGTACTGATTACTGCCTGTCAGTGACAGATATGATGAGAATAGTTTTACTGACACGCAAATTAATTCAATTGAAAAAATTGCACAATATGTTACGTATACAACAATATTTAAAAAAATACATTTTCGTAAAGGTGCTTTTAGTAACTAAAATCCTGATCACGAACGTCAAATCACGAGTGAAGCGGTTTCTTCTAGGCAAGCGTGCTCCAACGTAGACCGCATCATCGCTCAACATCAGGCGAGATGGTGGTGGTGGACGCAAGTCTATTATTTATTTTAAAAAAACATACAAGCTAACACTATAGAAACAGTTAGACTACCGATAGACCGTTGAAGGTTTGAAGACAATCCAAATGCCTTCTATAAGTAGTTACATCGCGGATTCATCTTCAGACACTCTGAGAGCAAAACTGTTGTAAGATTATTAATTTGAGCAGGAATGTAACAAAACAATAAACAGACTATCCGACAAACAGTATTGTAAGACCATAAATAACACTACGAAAGTAATTATAAAGATATTGTCAAATGCGATGTCCGACGTCATTACTCTCCGGCTCCAAACAATACAGTCACATCACATCACATCACATCACACGATCACACCATATCTCCGAGCGAGTGTCGTCACGAGTTATCACTCTCCCATCGAGCGCTCTATCGCGTATACTCGACTACTTTTCAATTAAACTAAAAAATGGTCTGCAACGTAACGACTAGCGTGAGGAAGTGTGATCACATTGACAAAGTGTGATCATCGATAGTGATGGAGCGTGATCGCCTCTAGTGATGGAGTGTGGTCATCCAGATGCAGTACTCCCTGACGCGTATTTCAGTGATAATATAGCACCAACGACAATATAAAGCATCGCGGAGTTATGCCACTGCTCTGCGCTGTGAGGTTTCATTATAACATTTTAAAGAAATATTTTATTTATTTGTTGGAAAACCAACAGCTTTATTGTATGATATTTATTAGGACATTCAGTATATAAATACACGATAGTTAATAGAAAAGCTTCATCAAAACTGATAAAACTGCATTTGTATCTCATGTGTGGCTCGGGGCTATGAGTTCATTAGCACCCTCCGAGCCCGGAGTCCGGAGACGACGCGCACAGATACTCCGGCGCAGTACAGCTCGATACGACGACATCCGATAGCCGTGATGATGTCGTCGTGTGACGTCGCCGGTGGTCGCCGCTCCCCGCCCCGCGCCCGCCCTAATGACTCGATAATTGTCCATTGCTTCGGTATTGTTCGATGTAGCGCGCGGCGCTACTGTGTCCACGGTAACACTCGTCCGTGGACGGAGACAGTTGTACACCGAGACAACACACGGCACGGGGTGTATCTATCTAGACGACGCGACGAACATATTTGAGATCATCATTGTACCCATCATTATATACAACGTTTATTACGGAAACAAACCCTGAACTCACGAAAAAAGTCAACTGTTCCATACATTTTGTTGGATGTAATAAAAAATCTATGAAACAGCGTATTTTCCGCAATATTATTGTTAGTTCCAAAGTAAAAGTTGTTTATAATGATGAATACAATGATATCTTCCAATATGTCCGTCGTGTAGAGTTCTAGAGATACTCCCCACACAGGGACGCAGAGTAGGAACTTAGAATGTTAACTGCAGGCAACAGGACCATACTAAATACCTAGCTATAAATCGGATAATCAACTTTACAACTTGTACCTGTTCGTGAAATGATTTGATTGCTTCTCTCTTTTAGGTGATCATAAGTTTTATAATTATTAATATTTAATAACTGCGAGCTGCTGTGAGCCCCTCGCGGGCGCTGCTACGTGACATTGCTCTCAGACACAATACCGACAGAAATGGAAGCCAGCTCATATTGTTGGTCCTGCAAGCCGCGACGAATGTGGCATTCAACATTCCCAAAATGGCGGGTGAAGTTTCATATTTCAGCGCGCATTGTGCGCAGTGGCGCGTGCGACGGCGGCCAATGGGGACCGCGACGCGCTGTGGTTGGTGGCCGCGACGCGCTGCAATTGGTCACGTGACCGTCGCATGCGCACGTTACGGACGATTTCGCGCACAATTTGTTCCGCGATCGCGCGATACTGCAGCAATATGCCGCTTAATTGAGAGCACGATCTAAGAACAATAGATTGTTTGTTAGATTAGTTTACATTGTTCCACCGTTGTCGCGAGATAAAGCGATGGGACGAACCGGGAAAAACTTTATTACGTCGTCTCGCTTTTACATTTTATATTTAAAAGCACCGCAGGAATCTGACAGAGACAACGTTACTTTTAACTCTTTTTAAAGCAATAAGCCGTTCAAAGAAATTGTGTGAGTTGAATGAAAAATGTTTTGAGTAAAATAATGTATTGATCCCGCCGGGTCAAGGGTGTCGTGTGAAAGAAGCTGATCACCATCAGCGTCGCCAAGTTAATGTGAGACTTCGTGCAAAGAGTTCAAACTCTTCCTGCACTTAAAATAGAGCTCAAAAGAGGAGCAAAACTTGGTTGGTTTGTTTGTTTAAACAGCAAATCGAGTTAAGTATGGTACAGTGGTCGTTCCAAGCACGCTTTCAAGAAATAATAGATTTAATTAAAAGTGTAAGGGGAGCTGTCGACACTGCGCTGCGCCTGCGCCGTGCGCGTGCTGCTTTCATTAGGTCCCTTGTGTTTGTGAACCGGGTGATTAATAGACCTGTTGCCAATTATTGGAGATCTCAAATGAATAAACAAGTGATTGATTGGAATAATGCTTTTATTCTTTCTTAAAGCTTACCCACTGGTATCCTAACTCATTACATTAATGGTGGGTGAATTAATATTTTCCGATAAAGGCCTTTCACTAATAAAGATGACTTTTGTGTCTCAACCTATTGATTGTCATCAAGAAATCATCTCTTTGATCCCATGCTGTATATGTAAGTAAATTACAGGCCGATTTCGATTTTGTCATGTTTTTCCAAATTGTTTGAAGCGCTCTTATGTCCGATAGTATCTCGTCTTTCCTGTCACGTCTTATCAGAACAGCAGCACGGTTTTAAAAAAGGTCGCTCTGTAGAAACAAATTTGGTTGGTTTTGTTTCTGAATTGGCTCAAGAAGTAGACAGGGGACGTCAAATCGATGCTGTTTATACAGATTTTAGCAGTGCTTTTGACAAAGTAAATCATTCTTTGTTAATTAAAAAGCTAAAATTCATCGGTTTGCACGGATCCTTTCTGAATTGGTTTCGGTCTTACCTTACAAACAGAGAGCAGATAGTTGTTGCCAATGGATTCGAATCAGAAAGATATTTTGCAAAATCAGGAGTTCCGCAAGGGTCTAGATCCCATTCTCTTTTCAATTTTTATCAATGATATCACTACACAAATAAAACATTGCAATAATAAATTATTCGCAGATGACCTTAAAATTTATAAATTAGTGAACAGTAACGCAGTTATCAATCTCGTACAGAGTGACATTAACAATATAAAAGAATGGTGCGACAGAAACCAAATGCATCTTAATGTCCAAAAATGTTTTTATACACGCGCAAGAAAAACCCTATAAATTCGGTCTATACACTAAATGATGTGTCTCTGCAGGAAGTAAGAGAAATACGGGACTTGGGAGTATTAATTGATAGCCAATTATCTTTTAGAGCTCATTTCGACTCAATAGTTAAAAAGGCGACCCAACAACTAGGCTTCATTAGACGAAATTCTAATAGTTTTAAATCATATCATATTAAGATTCTACTTTACAATTCTATGGTTCGTAGCTGCCTGGAGTTCTCTAGTGTGGCGTGGAGCCCTTTCTACACAGTACACTCTCAACGCATTGAAAGCATTCAACGAGCCTTCACAAGATCCTTGGCATTTTCTTGCCCTGGAATCTCACACAGAAGTCCATATTTAAATCGCTTGTCCTTTTTTAAAATGGATAATTTGCGCGACAGGAGGAAAGTCAGAGACCTTTCATTTCTTTTTAAACTAATTCACGGCTTCACTGATTGTCCCTCAATTTTGGAAGATATTTCCCTATACGTTCCTTGCCATTATCCACGTCGCATAATCTCTAAACTTTTTCATGTAGCTTATGCTAAAACAAACTTAGCTTACAACTCTCCTGTATTAAGAATATGTCGTACATATAATGAAATTAATGCTGCCATAAGCGGTCTCGATATCTTTCATGACTCTTTGAATGTATTCAAGAATAAACTGGTAACCTATATGAATGGAAAAAGCAACACAACTTAATAATATTCTGACATCCTCAATGTAAAAACTAGATTTTTCATATATTTTTTGGGATGTGCCACTATCATTAATCTTACATGCTAAATTTGTTAAGATTTAATTATCTTATTTTTATTATCTATGTTATAATATAATTAATTAATATTCAATGTTTTAGTAAAATATATATTGTATTCACATCACACCTATATATATAATTTATATCTCATATTTTTTGTCACTTTTAATTGTGAACGTTGTAAACACCTGTTAAGGGTGCACGTATCAGAACTGTATTAATTATAAATAAGTGTTATTTGTATTATTTAATATGTGTACTGTTGGTGTTTCTTTATGAATTAAATAAAATAAATATCCCATGATGCCCCTTCCAGCACAATAAGATCATTTTTCCAGCATCTAACACGCAGGTTAAGCCATCCTCATATTATGGATGCGTGGAAGTCTCGCACTGTTCGATTTGATCGATTGTTCCTGCCACGCACCTGTAAGTTGTGGAATGGCTTACCACCTTCGGTTTTTCCTCCGAAATATAATTTGGACTGCTTCAAACGAAGGGTGAATAGAGTCCTCAAAGGTAAGCAACGCACTGACAATGCCCCGGGTATTGTAGGTGTCTATAGGCGACGGTGACTACTTACCATCAGGTGGCCCGTCGCTTGTTTGTCTACTATTATATTTTAAAAAAGGTACCTATCTCGCAGTACACGGCGGTTCTCTCCATACCAAAAAGGCAAAATTTAGAAAACTCTATAAATAATATAAGAAAAAAAACGAAAAAATCTAATATGGGTAGTTTTTGGCATGTTATTTCTTTCTGTAATTAATTTCGGTATAACATTAGCAGTTTTGACAATATTCTAACATAGTTATATATAATTTTTTAACTTTGAACAAAACTAACAAAAAATATCCTCACATTTGTACGACCTTGTATGCTTCTTTGTATTTGTGTACCAGCTTCGGACAAATTGCGTTTAACCGCTAGCTCGCTAGCTGTAAAGCGATGATGCGGTCTACGATGGAGCACGCTTGCCTAGAAGAAACCGATTCACTCTCGACTTGAAGAAACCAAGATTGTAACTACCGGGGAACACCCACTCAGGCAGGTTTGTAACTACGAGGAGCTGCTGGTGGAATGACGACATGAGAACGGTGAGAGCGAGATCAAATTCAACAAGTCTATCGTCTTCACAGTTCATTAAAACTAAATCAGCGATCGTCTAATTACTGCGTTCCATCACGGCGCCGTCTCGGTCTCATCACGGCGTCGTCACGCAGCGTCGCGATTTCACGGCCGCGTCGCGTGTCATTTCCTCCTCTACTTTTTACTCCAGTTATGTCGTTATCAGATTGTGTACATCACCGCACCGGTGTTGGTTCCAGGGCCGGTGCCGGCGCCGGTGGTCGTACACAGCGGTTCAGTGCCGGCGGTCGCATGAGTGACCGACCGTTTAGTCAATGTCGCCGGACAGTCGCGCGTGGGTGGTGACAGGTCTATTTTGACTCCGAACCTTATCTGAGGCGAGTTATTGATGCCATCAGATATGTGCGCGTTGTTTCCACGAGATGGTGATTCAATGATTTTGGAAACTTTCGACGGTTTAACACGTGAAATCTATTGATTCCATTTGTCTCTCAATTTGTAAACGAATATTTGATGTAACTATTTATCTTAAACTTGATGACAGGTTTGAACAAACGTATTTTTTTTTTTATAATAAAAAGGAAGGGTTTTGAAAAACTGTACGAAGCGCTTTGATTCCACATTTATTATGCGTACTGCTAGTCTGTGGACTGCGCTGCCTGAATGGGTGTTCCCCGGTAGTTACAATCTTGTTGCCTTCAAATCACGAGTGGATCGGTTTCTTCTAGACAAGCGTGCTCCACCGTAGACCGCATCATCGTTTTACATCAGGCGAGTTGGCGGTCAAATGCAAGCCATTATAAAATAAAAAATAAAATAAAAAAAAACAGCCCTTTTTTTTTTAGATATAACTTAATCATTTATGAAGCTTCCATATAAGCATACAGGCTCTCGGTTGGTGTGTTTCCGTGGTCACCATCAGACCAAACGACTCCACCGCTGAACCCAGGTCTCTCAAGATGTAGGTATAATAAAATAAATAAAATAAAATCATTTATTTCAGGCACGTAAATGACCCATAAAATATAAACTAAGAGTACACATAAAAATAAAATTATACCACGCTTTAAAGAGGCGCTCGTCTACTTATACCTAAGTGTAAATCTAAAATCTAAGAAGCACAATAGTGCTGGGTCATTTTTTTTTGGCATCCATGTGCACCGAGACCCAATGCTTAAATATTGGGCTCCTTAAATCGTCAGAGACAGCCTCGAGTATCTTGTTAGCGGAACGACGCAGGCTCAGAAGTGGCCCTCTATCAGTCGGATGGAATAAAGTTCCAGTCATTAAGCAAATAATATTAATTTGCATTTGGTAATTAGACTCGTTCACCGGTTACATTTCCGAGGGTGTTGGTCGCGGCCGGCCGTGCTGCAGCGTACGTACAGCGCATGCGCACAGTTACTGCCCCGGCCCGGACATGCGCACTGCGCGCTAATGAGCGGCGCATGTCGTGTGAGTTGTGAGACGCGCCCGTCACGGCGCCGTGTGCTGGTCGCGGCCGGCCGTGTGGCGCTAATAGTCACGATCTGAAGCTGAAAACTGTTTCTCAGGTACCGGTGCGCTTAGTTGCGTTACATACGTTCTCTTACGTTACATACGTTCATGAAGCCGCTCTAGTTGTATCGTCGCCCAGCGGGAACACCTCGTGTGGGTCATTCTACCTATATACTATAACATGTAGGATCCGTAACAAAAAAAAAACAAAGAAAAAGGTTTCTTGTTTGAAATAAATAATGTATATCTTATTTTATCAGTTACACACTTAAAACTCTTCTGATAGTGTCTCTTCTTCTTCTTAAATCAGAATGCGAATGTCTTGTCTATGTGAATCATATTAGAATACATTACAGATTTGCGTAAAGAAACAGAACAGAAGATGACATGTATTTCCGCAAAGTTACGCTTGATTCAATCAACTATCTGAGGGACACCACCACTCAGGTCATTCAGCAGTAGTACTGACCTGGAGACCTCGTGTCCGTGTTGTGTGTATTGTATGAGTGTAACGGGCCCGTGATGTGTAACGACGTGAAATGAGTCCACAATCAACAATCGCTTTCGAAACTTTCCTCCGACTGCAATAAACCTGCTACATTTTTCAATTACCATCAATAAAAATTACCGGACGGCGCGCCGTCACTCACTCCCGCGACGCAGCGTGGTGCGGCGTGGTGCAGCGTGGTGCGGCGTGGTGCGGCGTGGTGCGGCGTGGTGAAGCGTGGCTTGACATTGTTCAGTATCTTTATTTCAACTATAGGCACTAATACAAGTACACTTTTGAAAGGTAAAAATTAAGTACCTAAATGGTCAAAGCGAACAAAAGAATACCTAATAGATAATCATTAGATAACATTATAATTACAATATTTACAACATCGATTACTAGAACTTGGTGTTGCCAAGTTCCCGTGTTGAAAAGCTACCAGACCTCAGTTTGGTAGATTCACATATAGTATAAAGTGACACCATGCTACATAATGACGATTATGTAAATAAATAAAAAAATTTGGTTATTAACATAAAGTTATGACATTAAATTATAAGGACGATGATGCAGAGTAGAGTCCAATGCTAAAAAGTACTTGACATTAATTCAATAGAAGGTATTAATGATTTCATTTTGTTAGCATGTCAATGAGTTGAATACCCGTATAGTGACCAGCGGCAATGACTTTAGCTTTAATATTGTGGCAATATTGTAAAGTATCCACTCCAAGGCAGCAGGCATAGTAATAAGATCGAACGTATGGTCTGGACGCTATGAAGCAGTCGCCACGTAACTACGAGCCAGCCTCCACAGATTCATCTGTAAATATACGAACTTTTGTGAATCCACCTTTACACGTAACTTTAGGGCCTACACACTATACTCCTAGATATTGACTAGCAGCGATATTGCTGATGTACCTACTGATCCTATCTCGTCCTGTAGGACACCGTACGTTCGATAACCGTAGCGCGCCCAATATCGGATTACGCCACACAATAACGCATCTTGTAGACTCTCGTTAGGTGAGTGTGCGGTGTAGATGTATGTAGACTGCAGAGTGTAGTTTTCGCTTCCAAAAAGCTACTAAATCTTAAGACTATTGAGTGGTGTGGGTGTGCCCCTAGGGTTATAAAATGAGGCATTTGTGTAGAACGGCAGCGGCGCGGCGCTGTGTCACCGATCTGTGCGGTTTCCCTCCGGTAATTGACACAGTTAAACTGTAACTGTGTCTAACACGTCGCATGTATATCTGGCCGGCGACCAAAACAATCCATTAACATTAACGGAATTCTACTTTCTGTCGGTTTTACATCTCGTGACCGCGCTCGCTCGCTCGGCTCGTCACACATCGAGTAGCGGTGCTGATACTAGCATACCTACCTGCAACACATACACATACAAATACGAAAGTTTGTATCTAAATCTGTATGTTCATTTCACACTAAACTATGTTACACATTGAAATAAAGATAAATAAATAAATAAACCAACTCTTTATTGTTCATATCACACGATACATACACACGATATAACATCTCAATTAAAATAAAAACTAGTAGAACAATTAACGGACTTTATCAGAGCGATATCTTCCAGGAAACCTTCGGACGGAGAGGACTGAAGGATTTACCACTTTAAGGATTTTATTGGTTATATTATGTAACATAATTTAAATCTGTTATGTTTAATTTCAATGCGTAATAATCGAATACCTAAGAAATCATTTTGTATGGCAACAACTGAGTAGAATAAAATGTTCAATGAAGTAATGTAATACCGTGCAATGGTAAGTGCAACAGGCGACACGTTGAACTAGCATCTTGGATTTTGTTTGATACGTAAGGTTACCTACTGCAGCCCCTGTGCGGCGTGTGGTACTCGGAGAGTAGCTAGCTAGCCATGCAGAGGTACGTAACAAAGTTAATAATTATAATTTTCAGAATCACTTCGAGGTGGTAACTGTTGAAGTAGACAAAGATCTGGTCGTCTCCACGTACAAACCGGTGCATTCCGCGCAAATCCCGCGACCGATACTAATCTAGCGAGGATTTAATTACAGTTTGCCCACAGACTGAATAATAGTTGCCAGATCGGTCGCGGGGTACTCGTGGAATGTGTGGCTGCGCTCGCAGCTCCGGAGGGTTTATTATTTCTACGCATGCGCCGCGCTACGAAATGTAAAGTGTGGTTAGATATAAATAATAGACAGTCTCATAGATTGCTTGATGTTCAGTATAATTTTAAAAGAAGCTACACACACTCGTATTCATTAAATGCGACGATTAATCACAAAAAGTTTGTCATGTAAATAAAAACGAAAATATAGCGACTTTTTGTTTGTTTCGTTCTAACATGCAGAGATGTAACTGTATAAGTAATGTTTGCATTCAAATATTAGTAAAAGTACCATTATCAGTGATTGATAAGTACATCGTCGACATACTGCGTGACTGTTCCTATCTCCCATCATCAGAACAGCTCGCTTCTAATCAATTCGCGTCAAAAAATTACGTAAACAAATACTTTGTGGAGCAAAATAATTTGTTGTCTGTCGAAGAGAGATTGATAGTTGAACAAAAGAATGCTAACGTTTAGCAGAACCATCCAAACACGACTATTAGCAAATAAATATATACACACATAGTACCATTTCAAATTACATTACCAATCATATGCCTTTGATTGATAATAGAAAATGTTAGGTTTTTTATTACGACAAAGTATTCAAACTTTCACAGTCTAGGTATATGTACGATAATCTTGCACTTTGTTAGTTTAGTTAGTATAACCACACACAGCAACAATACAAACTGTAAGCAGTAGCTGGTCTCCATGCAGGAAGGTTTAGTTTGTATACCACACACAGCAACAATACAAACTGTAAGCAGTAGCTGGTCTCCATGCAGGAAGGTTTAGTTTGTATACCATACACAGCAACAATACAAACTGTAAGCAGTAGCTGGTCTCCATGCAGGAAGGTTTAGTTTGTATACCACACACAGCAACAATACAAACTGTAAGCAGTAGCTGGTCTCCATGCAGGAAGGTTTAGTTTGTATACCACACACAGCAACAATACAAACTGTAAGCAGTAGCTGGTCTCCATGCAGGAAGGTTTAGTTTGTATACCATACACAGCAACAATACAAATTGTAAGCAGGAGCTGGTCTCCATGCAGGAAGGTTTAGTTTGTATACCATACACAGCAACAATACAAACTGTAAGCAGTAGCTGGTCTCCATGCAGGAAGGTTTAGTTTATATACCATACACAGCAACAATACAAATTGTAAGCAGTGGCTGGTCTCCATGCAGGAAGGTTTAGTTTATATACCATACACAGCAACAATACAAACTGTAAGCAGTGGCTGGTCTCCATGCAGGAAGGTTTAGTTTGTATACCATACACAGCAACAATACAAACTGTAAGCAGTAGCTGGTCTCCATGCAGGAAGGTTTAGTTTGTATACCATACACAGCAACAATACAAACTGTAAGCAGTAGCTGGTCTCCATGCAGGAAGGTTTAGTTTATATACCATACACAGCAACAATACAAATTGTAAGCAGTGGCTGGTCTCCATGCAGGAAGGTTTAGTTTATATACCATACACAGCAACAATACAAACTGTAAGCAGTGGCTGGTCTCCATGCAGGAAGGTTTAGTTTGTATACCATACACAGCAACAATACAAACTGTAAGCAGTGGCTGGTCTCCATGCAGGAAGGTTTAGTTTGTATACCATACACAGCAACAATACAAACTGTAAGCAGTGGCTGGTCTCCATGCAGGAAGGTTTAGTTTATATACCATACACAGCAACAATACAAATTGTAAGCAGTAGCTGGTCTCCATGCAGGAAGGTTTAGTTTGTATACCATACACAGCAACAATACAAACTGTAAGCAGTAGCTGGTCTCCATGCAGGAAGGTCGAGTGCTGTCAAGTTTTAATTAAACTTAGAAAATAATAGCTTTCTAATTAGCGAACATGAATGGTCATCATTTTTTTACCCTGTAATTGTTTACTGGTATTCTTCCTTTTTACGTCCCAGCAGGACGCGCGCGGATATTCTTAACATCATATTCCAGAAACCGTACATTTTTCCGGGATGAAAAGAATGTTTGATTTATTGAGAGAGATACGCCAACAGTCAACATAATATATCTGAACACCTTTTACAGGCGTATACAACATTCGCCATAAAAGTGGTTAGACACTAAAACTATATAATCGAATAAACATAATTATATGATATTCTTATAATTATTTGTCTCTAGCAAGAGACTTTACAATTTTGTTTTTAAAAACATATAAAGAATCATTAAATACATCCAGACCACTCAAGGAGACGTTAAATTCATTATAGGTGCGACATAATCTTTGTGTAGGGGAGTTAAGTGCCAAATTGGTTCTAGCAGCTTGCCGCCAACTTAGAATTCGAGAAATTTTATACCTAGGATAGTGGTATGGAACTTGTAGAATATTGTATGTGACTCTCCGGCTCTTTATCTCTATGCAAGAAATCAGGTCGATCCATTGCTCTGTTGCTGCGTGAAAAAGGAACAAACAAACACTTTTGTTTTAAATGTTTATTATTACGCATTATTTTATTTAAAAGTCGCATGAGGATTTATTATAAATTATTATAACACCGGCTTGCACTCACGATTATTTTTCTATCGGTCGAGACGATCGACCGGTTTCGGAGCCATTAGAGCCCCTTCCTCAGGGAATACGCGCGCTTCTGGAGAAGGTCGCCCGCGTACTGGCGATGCCAAGGCCGCGGCCCGCGGCGGCGGTGCGCGCACGCGCTGAGCGTGCAGCCGCTCTTGCCGCTCTTGCACCCGCCTGCACTGCGACCTTTGCCTCCGGCACTGGTCTATTCTCTTCCGTTTCGCTTGTACATCGCTTGTACGATAGAAACATAATCGTGAGTGCAAGTCGGTGTTATAATAATTTATTTTATTTAGTTAAAATAGGCTTTTATCTCTACGTTTCGAGCATGTTACAATGGCCGTGGTCACACACTGACTGAACACTGCGGGTGAAAAACACACTTTTGCATGACAACATTAGAATGATAGTTGTTGACGGTTGTGAATGTACCAGGCAACTGTTTGTAATGCGAGAGATGAAGAGTCGGCGAGGTGACGGTGAGGTAGGCTCGGAGCAACCAGAGTTACTGACAATACGTCCAACAACACGCGAGCGACGGATGATGGATGCGCGGCAGGCGAGGTCGGGGGCTGCGCCGAGTGTCAGCCATCACCATTTATTAGACATCGGCTCGAACATCAATATCCCGCGTCAGGCGGTCCGTCCGTCCGTCCGTCTCCGGCGCGACCAGATGGATGGCTCAATATACTATAGTATACGCGGCGCGGGTGTAATGATGCAGAATGGCTTTTACAAGATTTGCGGGACTCGGGTTCGGTTCTCCTGAAGTACTTTCAAGTATGTCTCCATACATTTAAACACGCGGTAGTAAGTCTGTTATCTTATCATGATTAAACGGCTGAATCTATTATAATCAAATTAAAAGACGTACACTGAGAGGACAAGCGGGGATCTTACCCGATAACGTGTATGTAAACACCTCCACCGGCTTAAAACCTAACGGGGTATACCTATATTCGCGCAGGGTCAGGGATGGTCGCTGGGCAGGTGACGTCATCATACATTCAAGATGGCGATATGTACAGTGGGAGAAATAATTTGCTTGCATCCCATGTCACAGACCTATCTTTGGAAATGAGAGTGAGGTTTGGTACATCATTGTTTGTTCATGTGTAAGGAAAGTCACCAAATATGGAATAGTATCCTAATATGGAATACCTTCATTTCTCTAAGACTTAAGTATGAAACGCAACACTCGACCCTCTTCTGTTTCATTCGGTCTACTACCGATCGGCGATATGTAGTTTTCCATATTTGGTGACTTTCTACCGTTTGCGAAATGTAATCATACAAAAATGTCGTTGTCGGTTTGTAATAATTTGTAGAAAGAAATAAACTTGTTTTCCCACATCGTCGTTTACCAGACGCTTTGCGAGAACTTTGTTACTATCCTAAGAGAATGCTTCTCGACGCAAAATCCTTATTTAGTTTACGTTTTTGTTTACATTTGTGAGTGATAGCAAATCCCAATCGCCTGGACATAGGCCTCCCCCATCGATCTCCAAAAGGGCCGATTAGAAGCGGCCTGCATCCAGCGTTTCCCTGCGCGGTCTCTTTTAGGTCGTTTGTCCATCTAGTGGGTGTCTGTCCATCGCGTCCTACTCTGCACTTACCAATCATGGTCACCATTCCGGTTCTATCTATGAAAAAATATTACTCCAAGCTAAGCCTAATAGCCAATAACACTACAGTAGTAGTGTTAATAGCAAGGACGGAAATATATTTAAATCGTTGTTTGTTTATTTTATGTACACAAAATTCTTAAACGAAAATCAGTAACTTGAAACATAGATAGACCCAGTCAGTGCGCTGCGCTGAAGAGGAAATCAGACGAGTTCATATCGCAGCGGTGAAACGTGATCCAAAACAATGTATAGATATCTAGATGTACCCGCTACAATCAGCTAAGCCTTTCTAACGTACCTCACAGATCGACTCTAATGGTTTCGGAGCCAGAACAAAAACATTATCCATCATAACACGGCTCGAGAGCAAAAAAGCAAACGTTTGTTACTCAAAGCAAAGCTTTTAAGATGTATGTTAAGATAGAGATCTCGGTAGAGTCTCTGTGCTCGCGAGTCACGCCACAGCTCGATAGCAGTTTGTATAGAGTCGCGCGCACTCTACCGTTTAATTGAGCCACAGAATAGAACGCAGTCGGTACTTGTGTTGTAAACGCTTTTGACGTGTGTTACAAATAACAATAACTACTTGTGGTTATGTTGTTTCCGTCTGAATTCATCTGACATGTTCTGTTGTGACATGTAGCGCCGCGACTCACTCGTGTAGATAGAACACTTGCTTGGAGATATGAGATTTTTTTTATAATAAAAAGGCTAAATAATAGATAGGCTTGCGCTTGGCCGCCATCTCGCCTGATGTTAAGCAATGATGCGGTCTACGATGGAGCACGCTTGCCTAGAAGAAACCGATTCACTCTCCACTTGAAGACACCCAGATTGTAAGTATCAGGGATCACCCATTCAGGCAGTGCATTCCACAGATTAGCAGATCGCAGAATAAATGTGGAATAAAAAAGCGCTTCGTACGGGTTTTCGATCTATGGCATGGGCAGGAGGGAATCAGATCATGCATCGTCTGAGCTTTCTCATTATGTATTTGAATGTCAGGTCTCAGCAGTTCGAGAGGGGCTGGTGGTGACACGTGGCGTGCTTGCTCTGTGTCTTGTTCGCTGGTGGTGACACGTGGCGTGCTTGCTCTGTGTCTTGTTCGCTGGTGGGGACACGTGGCGTGCTTGCTCTGTGTCTTGTTCGCTGGTGGTGACACGTGGCGTGCTTGCTCTGTGTCTTGTTCGCTGGTGGTGACACGTGGCGTGCTTGCTATGTGTCTTGTTCGCTGGTGGTGACACGTGGCGTGCTTGCTCTGTGTCTTGTTCGCTGGTGGTGACACGTGGCGTGCTTGCTCTGTGTCTTGTTCGCTGGTGGTGACACGTGGCGTGCTTGCTCTGTGTCTTGTTCGAACACTTGCAAAGTGTTCCAAACGTCAGGAGTTCAAATATTGTAAAATACACTCGATAAAGAAAATATAATAATCAGTTTATTTAAGTTTTCGTTAATTTTCTGTTTTTTTAGTTGTGCATAATAAAGTATTCAATAACTGCATAAACGAACAAAAAAAAAAAAAAAAAAAAAAAAAATAATAATAATAATCAGTTAATAAAGAATTTTGTTTTTTTTTTTTTTTTTTTGATATAAATACTGTTTAATTTCAATGATTAAAGTAACTTCAATTTAGTGTATGTGTCAGTGGCGCGCAGTAGTGTGCACACAAGTGGACATAAGCACGTTGTGGTTTATTTACTGTCTGTTCCAATGAGTCTTGGTGTATAATATTCTTTATGTCGTAACATGAGGGAGCAGGCAAACTCCATAAGATCGTTACATTTTAGACGACTTCAAAAAATTAGGAAGGTTCTCAATTCGTTCCATATTATTACAACTGGCGTGTTGTGCTAGATAAAATATCGATTGCAGTATCGAATCGTGCTTTTTATTCAATCGACCTACTACTACTTGGTGGTAAACTAAGCTGAAATAACTAACATAAAACAGTTTTGCTTGTAGCAAAAATACTGTGCACTAGGCAGCACCCTACTGATGAGTGGATATCCAGAACCCGAGCTTAGATTTTATGAACATTCAAGAATATTTCAGACTCATCGTACTGTCTACACTACACTTCACTTCACAACTACGTACAAGCAATTATAAGTTTAATCAAATAAATAAGTAAACAAATACAGGTACCACAGACAGGTACTCATAAATTGAATGGCATCGCAATTCAAAAATGGTATTAATGTAACCGTTAGATCAACTCCGACTAGTTTCGGCAATAAATAAAAGATTCCATTACCAGCTCGCGCAATCAAACCGTTACAGCAAACACGTTGGCCGCTCGATACTTCCAACCACTGCTGCAGCCACCAGTCTGTTCACTTGCAGGGGGGAGCCACCGTCTCAATCTTCTGAACGTAGTTGACAGCCGGTCGTAGAACATTGTTAGTTCCATGGTTTGGCTAAAACTACACATAAGTCGGTTTGTCTGTCGCTGTACGCACTACATATTATATTAATTGCTCTATTCAATCCGTGTATAAAGGGACACGCAGACGTGTATGGCTAATTGAAATGCTATTATTTTTAACGACGATTTTAACTTCGTGCGTTTGACAGTTCCAAGACAGGACAAAGTCTGACGGGTCAGCTAGTTTACGATAACAATGCCTGCGTGAAGTTCGTGTTAATTGTTCCGTGCTTTCCGTGCGTCGCGGAGCTGGTTTCAGGCTAAAATATAAATGTACCAATCAAGTGTATAATTGTGGCGTCCCGTGCGCGCGCGCCGCCGGCGGCCGTCACCCGCTGACGAGATGATTGGCTGCTCTGCGCGTTCGTCGCGTGCGCAGGCGCAGCCTCCCTGAACATTACCTAGCGGCGGTTCTTATCATTTATACTTGTGATTGAACAGTATGCAAGTAAGTAGTTCCTGCATCGAGCAAGTAATACTTACTTACTTACATACTTTACACAACGTATACAAGTAAAACATTTTCCTGGTACAAAAATAGCTTACACGATCAGGAAGGTATGTGCGTTAATCCATAGGCGATGAACATAGCACTTGGCAACATGGTGAGCTCAGGTAGAGCTGGTCTCTCAGATTGGTGCACTCATGGGAAATTACAGCCACAGACAAGATTTGATCAAGATTTGCTTACAATAGGAAGAGCTGGTGCAGCTGAGGGAATATTTTGTCTCATAGAAGTTTCATACGAGTTGATGACTGTGTTTTTTTTCGGACTAGGCTAATCTTAGATTAACTACTCAGAGAAGGTAGGTTTCCAAACAACGCCTTCTCAAAACGTAAGCTACAAATTCGCTTTGTAGCTTACGTTTCAATTAGTATTTTAAACGATTTAAGCAAGAAAATTAATGGATTACCTGTGGAATGTCACACCATAACTCTTATGCTGCTTTTCTGATTTGTTGTGGTACGATTTCACCGCGCAAATTGTCATTGTAAAATTTTAATATTTTTTTTGGAACCATTTGAATGGCTTAAATTTTGCGAATGTACTTGGTTTCTGTGTGTAGTTATTCTAAGAGGCTAATGTTTGACCACGATTTCGCCTGATGGAAAGCGATGATGCAGTCGAAGATGGAGCAAGACCTAGGAACCCTAGACTTGAACACTCCAAAATTGTAATGCTGCGGAAACACAGACAGAGGCAAGGCGTTTCATTGTTTTGTTGTTCTAAGAAAGAGGAGGCAAAACGCTTGGTGCGAATGAATGGTATTTCGACCAAGTAAAGGCGACATTTTGCCGTTCTTCTGGACATCCGTGGATATAATTCACCTGCCCGTTCAGCTGTTAAAGATTTAGTGAAGATAGACAAACAAATAAAAAATAAAGCCCCGTTGGTCCAGTTGGTAGTGAACCTGCCTTCTGAGCTTGAGGACGTGAGTTCGATTCCCACCTAGGACATACATTCATGTGATGAACATTTGTGTTTGTTCTATATCAATTTATGTGTATATTTAAAAATATATATGTATGTATATTAGTCTCTGGCAGCTATATCACAAGGTTTGCTTAGTTTAGGGTCAGATGTCCGTGTGTAAAAAAAATGCACACTTACACAGCTTTGAATGTTTATTACAATAATACTAAACTCCATAGTGTCACGAGTAAGTACATTTGAGTTGGTTATCACGGCGATGTGTCTCGCTTGTCGTGTCACCTGACTTACCTCGGCTCGTAGTGGTCGTGAACCGGTCAGAAATCAAACATAATTAAGTAATTCCATGTAATGAAATGTCCAAATCGACTGCGACTACGATCTATAAAAATAAAGGCGCTTTAACTAGGTAATAAATGAGCAAACGGAGTTACAGATGAAATGTTAATGAACTTGGTATTTGATCCGAGTGTGGTCGCGCCGGTGTGATCCATACACAAGAGATAAACATTTAGACAAACCTGCGCGACTGCGAGGTGACAGCGTTAGCAACGCGGGAGTAACACATGCCTCTCATTTTAATATTAAGACTTATAAGCAACGTGACGGGCGATCCGAAAGTGAATTTATTAGTCGTGCAACTCACCAAACGTCTGGAATCTAGCTGCTTGGCGAGTTGTTTTCAATGTCGTTCATCTAGACTCTAGCTAGATGAACGACATTGACAGCATTTGGATGAACAAGGCACGTTGGTTCATGTCAACTCAGTCAACACCGTCTTACCTTATTTTTAGGGCTATAAATGTAGCTTAACGGACCCGGGTATGTCCTAAAACTGCGACCAGAACCACCGAAGGCTGGGCAACAGCGTCCTATTAGTACTCGGTGAACGTACTCCAATGTCCAAGCCACCTGCCAAGCGTGGGGATTACGGCAACACCGCTCCCTTCCTCTTAGAAGAGGGAGGAGCCCTTTGTTCAGCAGTGGACTTTTAAGATGTAGCTTAATATACGTGACATTGTGTTATTGCAGCGTTGCAGGTAAAAGCCGCTACATGATGCACTCGCTTCGCTGGCGTCACTTGTGTCGCGTTGGTTTATATAAACGTTACTCAAACATCAACTCTTGAAACACTGTTTTAAACTATCACGGTTGTTCACTAAAGTTATATGATTATTTACGGGATATTTACCGTGGTTAGGTTGCGTGCGCCGAAATATCGAGATCTCATTCCACAACCTAACCGCACGGTAAGTATCCCGTAAATAATCATATAACTTTAATCAACTCATGATATCAACATGTTCTCTAAACGTAAAGAAACTATTAAAGACTGCAATTAAATAGATGCGATGTGACAGAACTCCACCCACGCGACCAAAGCCATTTCAAAAGAGAACTCTAAATTGCTGTGCTTTTATTATAAACTTTGTGTTCAGTAACAATGTGAATAAAGACAAGTGTTTTTAATGTTACAATAATTATTTGTGAACCGTCAGTGCTTACCAGTATGAATAAGTGAAAGACATAATAAAGCACGGCGCACACTTGTGACGCGCCGCGACGTGGGCGTCTGTTTGTGCACACTGCTCGCTCCGCTGACAGCTGACAAGTGACGCCATCTGTCACCGTACTAATGTGACACCTCCCATTGAATCAAATGCGCGGATTATAACGACAGCTATTTATTTTAAAACAATTGTCTCGAAGCATTCGTGTCACGCGGCGATTAGTCTCGCTCGCTCAGATGAGAGCCATTCACAGAAAATTATTTGTCGTTTGTTTTGAACGTTGCCTGATCTAACTCTAAAGGAACCGTTATGTTGCTTTTATTATCTGCAGTTTGGATTTTCTTTCAAGATCGAGTGATTACTTACACTAACGCAACAAACGGTGCTTTGAAACAGAATATTTAAATATAATTAGAGTCATGGGTTCAGTTTTGCGTAAGGTCATTGTTTATAAAGCGTAATGCTGCACCTGCGGTGCATCTCTGAACAAGTGCAGTTGAGTTCTCGCGGGCTCGCATAACGTTGAACGGTGGTCGCGGTATCGGCCGCATCTCTCATACATTATGTGCATAATGCGGTCGCCGGTCGGCAGCGTGCGGGGCGCCTTATCTCTACGATGAATATTTCACATAGAGCATAAGTTTCGCATTGTTATGTTACGTTCTATGTGCCTTACGCATTGTCCTACGTGAGCGACAAATGCGGGACGCGATGCGACACGACACGACACAGTAAAGTTGCTGTTTCTACATAATTATACACGTTGTCTCGTAGATACGTTTGCGTTATAGTTGCGATGCGTAAGTAGAACGGCATAGTGTCACGACTTGTCGCATAGCCTGTGTCGTCGCTCGCCTGTGTCGTCGCTCGCCTGCGTCGTCGGTCGCCTGCGTCGTCGCTTGCCTGCGTCGTCGCTCGCCTGCGTCGTCGCTCGCGTGGGACAGCGGGCTACGAAGGTATGTAATATTGAACCTGTACCTCTAGTTTGTAACTATTTCGTCGATATGAATCGTCTTTCTCTACTTAAGAAACAGAACGGTTTACATAATGCTATTGGCTGGTTCTAATGTCAGATTTTCATAAAGTATTGAACGCAAGCTACGTTGCGGAGAGTCAGTTGTCGTCCTCACCATGCACACTCGGAAGTTTTGCCGAAATGGAAATCATCAATCACCTTGTATAGAGATAGAGATAAACTGTGTAGCTTATCTTTATCTCTAGCTATTAACAAAAAAACAGGAATTCCCGGAAAAAATGCTCTTTCCAAATGAGTTTTTTTTTTTTTTTGGTACATTATACCTAATTATTGCCTATGTTAAAAATTACGCATTAAGTTGTGATAAGTGTTATATTTAGCAACTGCAACAGTGCTTATCCCACTGCTGGGTCTAGTATATAGAGTGCTCCAGCCTCCAGCAGCAGTGAGTGTTGCGGCAGTGAGGCGCGGGTCCCCGGCGCTGTGAGGATGCTCCGTCCAGCGGTTAGTAAGTACTCCAGCTCTAGCCCGCGCTACTTACTCCACATTTCCCAGAAGCTGTATCGTTCATTAACACGTTAAACCTGCGTAAGTCGTCGATTGCCGCAATACCCGCCGATTAGAATACAATGCCCGCGCCCGGCTCTGTCCGTGATTCTATGAATAATGCATGGATCAAGTGCGTACGCGCACCTGCAGTGCCGCCACTGCGCACAGCACGACCGAGCTGCTGTTGCGCTTGTTAACACATTTACATACTTGGTACAGGTAGTGGATATTATTGTGCAGACCTGAAATGACATACACAGGACAAAACGATTTATAAACAAGTGAAACACGTCGTATGGTCGTACCGCCTGTAGCCTGTCCGTTACAGTGTCATTGAGTTGTGAACTTATACATTCTGCAAAGCGCTGTTCTTGCGCTAAATACCTTTAAACGTTATTACCTTTTACCAGGATTACACATATAGAACGGAACAAAAATATACGGAACAGCTGTTTTGATCGCGATTTCATGGTTACAATGGCCTCCTTTCGGCTTAGTACAGTCTCTGTGTGTAACGTAACCCTGAATATATAAATTTATTTCGCATATCTCGGAAACAGCTCTAACGATTTGGATGAATTTTGTATTTAGACATCGATCTATATGTACTATTTAAATAAGGTTTTGCTTTTTTAAGTTTACCTATGGGTATAGTTTTACAGTTTTTTTTTAGTTTATACCTATAATAATATATAATAAACGTAACTATCAAAGTCATCAAGTTCTCTATACAAAGTAAATAACCTGTACGTTTCTTACATAACAATGTAACAGGCTTTTATTACATAGTTTATAGCGTGAAGACACTTGTATTATATAGTTTATGACTCGCCAGAAACCTTATTGAAGAACAATGTATGTACGCGGCCTGCTCGGTGCAGAGCTTGTTACTATGTGGCGTGTAACTGCGCCTGCGCAGCGCGTCACGTGAGAATGGGAGTGCGCATCAATGAACGGACGAAAAACGCATCGGTCATAGGAATCATAACACATCGGCATTCTGCGACGACGCGACCAGCGCAAGAACTCGCAGCTGGGCCGCGTCCGCCGGCGCCGTCTGCCCGGGCACGCTGCGCTCACACAGGATGACGAGTTACTTACAAGCTACTCACAAGTTACTCACAAGCTACTCACAAGCTACTCACAAGTAACTCACAAGTTACTCACAAGCTACTCACAAGCTACTCACAAGTTATTCACAAGTTGCTTACACTAAGATAAAGGATATTATTTTTTTTGAGGTAAATCTGTTTTTTGCTGACTCGTTGTATAGGTTGCGTTGCGTTTTGGTGTCAGAGTCCCATTACGCAGCAGGAAATCTGACGTGTTTACCTTTTATTATCAATCTGGTATGTTTGTCCACACACTTCACCTGCCTATGAGCTTATCACTCATATTTTATTTCACTCTGTAAATTTACAGCAGCCCTTTTATACATTTTCTTTGAATTTGACATAAGAAATCCTAGTGTATTTACCCAATTAGAAGTATAAAGGCAAGCCCGAAGGCAACTAAACGCGCAGAAGTCCAACAAATAAATTCATTCAATCATATAATATGAGAGAGTTGGCGAGAGTTGAGAGCCGCGCGTGGAAACCTCTACTAACGGCTGGTCGCCGGACACCGTGTCATGATTATTGAATCTTCGAGCGCAGCATTATGGGAAAAATCGACAAGTTTTTACCTCCCTCGGAGCTATGTCGTGTGTTCCTGTGATGTAGTGCAGTTGTACTGCTCGCCGTGTGACCGCAGCTCGACGCACGACGACGCAGCGCCGGACTGACGCACCGCACAGGTTACAAATATCTACTTGTCTTCTGTGAAACTACTTCCCATACATCGAAACACCTTTCATACATTATTATCGCGTGTATTTTACGTTATTTTAATAACCGAGGCTTGCAACACTTTGCAGTGTTCGCAGTCACAGGTACACTACACAACGGATGTATACAAATGTTATCAAATTATTTACAAACAAGTATACCGCCAAACCGCTTAACTATTCATTTCTTTCTTTGAAGCGTCTGCCCACTGCTGGGAAGCTGCTAGGTAAGGACTTAACCCAAGCTTCACTTGGGGTAACGTTTCTGACTTTTAATCAAAGCTTTCCCTATGTTCGCAGTACCTAGTCGCTCATGGGTCCAGAAGTCTTGCAGCTCTGCACCGAGCTTGACATTTTATTAATCTGATGACTGGATCCCAAGCAGGAGGTACTTGCCAACCAACCATCCTCTCTATTCAAATTCAATGTCTGATAATCACAAAACCTAATGAATAATTGCCGATACATTATTGTGTTCCGCGCACGGCCGGGGATTCCCTTACAGAAACTAAAAGTAGCTGAACATTTATTTCGTTACAAAAGTACCTATATGTTCATTCAAGATATTTATAAGCTGTTTGCATCCATTTTAACCGAGAGGTTCACCATCAAGCAATGAACTCTCTAAAACTCAATCGATTACATAAGCAGTACCGTAACTATTTCACAAAATAATAATAAATAAAACAAGAAAATAAAAATGTCATCCAAACAATGGCGGCTACCCGGTGAGAAGGTGCCCGCTCAATGTTTATGTAAGTAGTTAAAATTAACCTTTTAATTTCCATACCTCACGCAGGAGGCGCACGTATCACCTCTCGGAGATAGCAGGAGGCCGGTTTAATGCCGCTTTTACGAGTGTCGCACATTATCGTATGCAGATGAGCCGCGGGCGGAGGCCTGGCGCTGCGTGCTGAATGCACGGCATGCGAGGAGACGGCCACGAGTGCGTGCGCATGCACATCACTCTGGTTGCGACGCTTCGCTAATAGAATAGCGGGTCCCGCCGCATCCGTCGCGGGATCACAACTGAAGTGTCGCATACGCACGGGCAAGGGGATCGCGACATCTCCTGCTGTACAACATTGAGTTTGCAAGTGAAGTGTCTTTAAAGTGAACATACATGCAAAGGATCGAAGCCAAAATATCGAGGGATCGCATTTGGCTGTAGCTTCTTACACTTGTTTAAAATACAATATTTTGTTGTTCCTCCACACTATAGTGATCATTATCAAAAAATGCGTTCAATTGGCTATCACTTCACTTGCACACTTGATGTCGCTGCTAAATATACAATATACGTACACATATCACTGCTAGTTCAATCGATGTGCAATTAGTGAAGCAATTCCGTTTGATTCGCACAACATAACATTTTGATTATTTGTGGTGTGAACCCTCAGACAATGTCACACTTCACGAAACAGGACTCGAAAGAAGAAGAATTTTTACTATTCGCCTATTACTATACACCCTGTATAGTAGTCAAGAAAACCATTTTGATAAAGCTATAAGATTTTGAATAGACTATTCCCTTCCAATTTAATAGACCATAATATTAAATTTAAAAAACACCTATAAACAATAATTTGAAGTTGCGTAATACAATATATTTAGTTGTCTACAATAACTACTTGAGTTGAATTGAATCGTAACATCAGAGTCGCGGGTTGTACAGTTGTAATGTCGGTGTACGAGTCGCGGGTTGTACAGTTGTAATGTCGGTGTACGAGTCGCGGGTTGTACAGTTGTAATGTCGGTGTACGAGGCTCCTAACGACGCCGTTACTTCACTGACAGTATTTATTATCGAGACGGCTGCTTTCATATTTAAACCTCATCTTTAGAATCAATTCTGCGAGACCATGACGCGGCCGTAAATCTACGAGTGGAGGAGCCGTGGTGGCAGCTCGTGCCGTGTGCCGTGTGTACGACCCTCGTTACTCGCACAATGATGACGTCGTTAAACTGTCTCCCCGTGTGACATGCGCGGTTCGTACATTCACAATCACATGATGATGAATTCACTTTGAAAGCTCACGACTAGATGAGATGTTAACATTGTCAAATGCTAACCATTAACAGTTTACACTAATTAAACGGGACAACAAAGTTAATGTAATTCGTAACTGCACTAACTGTGGCACGCGACTTTATACGCGTATTGTTTCATATACATTTTCAGTTTACCCTCTGCTTAATTTCCCTTTCGCAAGATTCTTTATTAGCGGATATCTGCGGCCCACAGACAAACTTCAACTTCGTAGATAAAGTTACTTTTCAAAATTTAATTTTAAGACTTATTTTATTCATAAATAATTGTTATATAGAATAGAATATATTCAGTATAGAATAGGGTAATAAAACTATTTATTTCCGAGCGCACTTTTTTGAAACCAAACAAGATCACAAACTAACGTTTTCTCTCAACTCACCTATATTCAGACAAAATACAGCGTTGAAGTTTTATAAAACTAAACAACTTTTATCAGAAACAACAGTGTTACAGACACCAGAGAGTGAGCCCTCGCTCCGGGCCATGTGTGAGCTAGCGTCAGTCCGTTACACTCGACACACTCCACACTGCAGCGTCCGCGGACAGCACTCGAGCCTGGCTCGAGCACGTTCATTAGGAAGCGAGTACAGTGCTGGTGACAGCCTCTCGACGTCGCTGTACGCAGACGAAGTTGTTTTGTTGTAAGTTTGCATCACTAGGAAGCTGAACGCCGGCCGAGTGCCACTTCACGCACTTGTCGACACTTCACGAGCCTCCGAGCGCACCACATAAACACCTCCCAGACCACTACATAGTACATACACACATACAAGCACACGGTGTCGTCATAAACAGTGAAGAGGATAAACAGTTGAGTGTGCGCTCGTCGAGAGGTTTGTATTTCGTAATGTTGTCGACGTTCTCACAGAACGCACCTGGACGACTCGTCCCGACTGACAGTAAAGAGGTAGCTATGTATGAGTACACTTCACATCCCCTATGTTTCCCGAAACGGACGTTTATACTTACTTATTGCCCTGTTGTAGTGCAATTTTCCGAAATTGCACTACAAAGGGGCAATCTTAAATCTTAAAATGACATCCAATATAAATGTGCTCATAATATACGTTACATATATTCAAAATTGTATCAAGATCACCTACTAATACTTGTGTGTGTTTTAACTGTGTTATTTCTTTTGTTTTAGAATAATCAACCACAGATTCGTGAACTGAACACCGGACACGTTTGAAACTGCCACGAAACGGACTTGGCAGAGTTGTGACACTATACACACAGACACAGAAGCCATAAACCCAAGAAGTCAAGTATCAAGATCAGTTAAACCACTTATACATAAATAGATAAACTGTTACTGTAGACGGTATCAACCTATCGTCAAAAAGTAAGTAACCCTCCCTAAAACACCCTCATCTATATATACTTCTATACTAATATTATAAAGAGGAAAGATTTGATTGTTTGTTTGCATTGAATAGGCTCCGAAACTACTGAACCGATTTGAAAAATTCTGTTACTGTTGGGAAGCTACACTATCCCCGGGTGACTGGCTATATATCTATACCCGTGCGAAGCCGGGGTGGGCCGCTAGTTGAAATATAAATCGGCTCAATTCTTACGGATATTCCTTTTTTTGTTGACCTAGTCTTTACCGTAAACTTTCACAAAAATATTTAGAAAGCAGGAGTGTTGAAGACTCTTCCTTCATATTATGTGCATGAAGTCTGGTATAACGTGGACCTGCAGACTGGTGCGGGGCGCAGGGTGCGGGGCGCAGGGTGCGGGGCGCAGGGTGCGGGGCGCAGGGTGCGGGGCGCAGGGTGCGGGCGGCGCTCGGCCCATTAATTGCTGGTCGCCATTAGCAGTAAACAAGAAGTCGTGCGGACACCATCGCGCCGCGACATTCTCTGCTTGGAGGCCTCTTTAACGTAAACTGTAATGAGCCTGGCTCAATAACGTTTAACTAGGTACTTGTGACAAAATACAACTGCAAATATTGTCGTATAGAAGAATTATGCAACAAAATGCAAACCTTTACTGAAATACCCACGTAACAAATATATAACGTAATAAACTTCAGTCATCTCGAGTATATTATTATTTAGTAACTGAATGTTGAGAGTCTCGTACCAAGATGAATGGACAGTTGTATCGGCAGAGCCGCCCGCAGCGGTGCTCGACATTCCCGCTCAACGCCATAACTCATGTTAATTCGCAGCGGACGGCTAATAGCGCCCTCTCGTGACTAACACAATTAACGGCTCCATTAAGATGCAGCCAAACAGTAAGCACGAAAGCAGCGCGACGCAGAAATGGGCGACTTTTCTTCTAACGTTTTTTCCCTAGTTTTATAGTTTAGGTTTTTTACCTTCGTTTACGTGATATTAAACGGTGGTAGTGTCGAAAACGGAGGATGCACATTTTTTCAAATGAAGGCTATTAATTGAAGTTACTGGAACATTTATCTTCAGCTGTTTAGCGACAGAATCTCAACTTGAATATATAGCTCAGCCAATTGAGTGTGTGATCGATCTAAAACCTACACCTTATTCATATTCATTTATTAATAAAATGCTATTTTACATGTCTAATCAAATATTTAAAATAATACAAATCAAATAATAAATTAAATCAAACAAATATTTTAGAACTAGACTAGAATAATAAATTTGATCAATTAAATAATAAAAAATTAATTATAAAATAAAAATTACAGTTATATTTTTTTTAAATAAATTATACATTTATGAAATTCGTCAAACTTGAAGAAATATTGCTCGATCAGCCATTTTTGAGACGTGACTTAAAAGAGTTACGGGTTACGCGGCTTACGGTTGTAATAAATCGTCACTAATAATGTAATTATGCTTATATCATGCTTCTAACCCCCGACGACGCAAACAGAGGGTTTGTGTATTTAAGTTTTACGTCTGTATCTGGTATGTGTGTGGCATCGTAGCTTCCAAACGGCTGAACCAATTTTGAAAGGTGACTTGATCGAGAGTGTTGTTGGTCATTATTTAAGATAATCTGTTCAACCGTTTGAAGATTTATACTTATTACTCTCTGTTGTTAATGCTATGAAATAAATGAAATTAAATACGATGAAGTTGCGTAACGAACTGTATTGGTGTGCATGAGCCACACCAGTCGCATCGTGTCACGCCGCGCCGCGCTCGCTGTTTGACCGCACCTTTACTTGCCACGTAGAGTCAGTACAGCAATGTTGTAGTTTCTCTGATGTATGCTCCACACATGCAAATGTTACATTCGCACACTACCTAATGGAAAATTAATTAATAGTTCTGGATTATTTAATTGGTATCGTGATGGGAAGCGACTAGCGCGCGCCCGCGGGCTCGCCCTGCTCTCGTTTCCTCGGCCGTTCTAAAACATTAATTTCTCTCTAACTCTATCTCGTAACGGTTCATATTTACAACAAAATTGCATCAACAAGATTTGTGTTTATGAGTATAATAGAAAATAACTAACAACAGATAGTGACTGAAAAGTAATTGATTGCTCTTCTTCTAGAGCAGTTCCATTGTACTTGTATAAAGTAGCAGGATGGCGGCGCCGGCAAGGACTGCTGGAAACAGAAATTATCACACGTTAGCTACTATTCTATTCAAGTTGATAGCTATATGTTTCGGAATCATCACTTGAGTGCCAATTCCTGTTCCAGGCTAGGTGTGTATACTGTCTGCGACTGTCACATGACATGCAGTGCTCCGTGCTAGAAGCGTGTTTCGGCACGGAGTCCGTGCGTGTCGGATGCCAGTGACTGACAGCATGCCAGTACAATACATTGTAACTATACAATTATACTACACAAACATAATTGGTCTATATTTATAAAAGTGAAAGCCGCAGGTAGCCGGCGGCGGCGGCGGGGGCGGCCGCTAGTTAATTGGTGGGTAATTGCGCATGCGCACCCATCCATTAGAGTCACGCTACCGGCTTGCGTTGCGACCTCATTCTAACCCAATAGATATTTATCATCTCGTATTAATATGTATCGTGGTTTCGTGACCCGGGATGCTGGTCACGTCACGTGTCTGACGCGGACACTTCCGACTGCAGTATCAGCCACGTTCGGTAATCATTCGTAAATAATAATGTATGGATAAAGAGGAGTGGCTGGGCTTGCCTCGCACACACTCCAACATCACGCATCACCACTGAATGTTAGTGGATTACCCTAATTCTACGTTATATACAGGGATTTCATGAGAACTTTCAGAACGATGTATCTGCTCGGAACACACCTCCTTTCAGTCACCGGCAAGTAATGCGACTGTGGCGCCGCCACGAGTGAATCAGACGAAGCTATTCTAATATGAGTAACATCCGGGATGGCGTCACAAACGAGTACATTAAATATCGCATATGAATCAAACTTTGTTTAATGCCATAGGTGGCAAACAAGCAGACAGCCTGCCTGATGGTAAGCAGGCACCGTCACCCATGGATACCTACTTGTAACACCAGAGGCATCACAACTACGTTGCCGACCCTTAAGGACTCTATTAACTCGCCTTTTGAAGAACCCCATGTTGTAGCTTCTCGGAAACACCACGTTAGGTAGCTCATTCCACAATAACACAGCAATATTATAAATTTTAACTATTGTAGAGTAATTATATAACCAAAATAGTTGTTAGTAGGTGACGGTGACCACTTACCATCAGACGATATACATTATTGAAACCTATGGCGTAAAGAAAGTATAAAGAAATTAGTTTTTATTTCATCAGGCGAGTTGGCGGTCAAACTCAAGCCTATTATTAAATAAAAAACAATAAAAAAGTTCTGTGTCTCTCTGAGAGGGAGTGAGGGAGACAGAAACAGTGTCGATTGCTCTACTCGTAGAATGAGGTCTCGTGCAGCGGTCGGATCGTTTGTAATAGCAGGTTGGTTCGCAGACATCGACACGCCGACACTCGCACGGAGAGCAGCTCACTCACGCGCGCAGCCATGCCAGGCACTGAGTTCACAGTTCTGGCAGCCCGTTATATTTAGTCTAGAATAGTTTGGTTCGAAGGATAAACCCTTGTTTGTGACATTAATGTTTGGTATTAAATGTCACTAACCATCCGACATATAGTGTCGGTTTTCGCTTCGTTTGTCAGTTTATGACAGAAGTGTACTAGCACTGAATAATATCTACTGCGCACTACTACACGGTGCAGTACCTGAATCATTTCTCCGAGGCAGGACACGTCTGTACTGGAACACTTTCTGTTACATCGAGTAACGTCATCCAACTGGACAAGATTCCACACCTCCGCCCTCAGATCAGACAGAAAAGGGAGATATCACATTACATCACATGTCCACTGCTTGTAACGGCTCTAAAAATAGCTTCCGAGAATATAGCAAATCGCACGGACGCTAGTAGCCAAACTACGGTGACTTTTTTATATCTTAGTTTCTTAACAAAGGTCTCCTTCTTATACAGGGGTATTGCCATAATCCCCACGCTTGGCAGGTGGCTTGAGGATCGCAGTACATTCACCTAGTACTAATAGGACGCTGCTGCCCACCATCCGGTGGTTCTAGTCACAGTTTTAGAACATGCCCGGGTCCTCCATATTTGTTTTTCAGTAAGTATGTAGATGTACCGCTAAACAAGCAAAATCTACAAGTACGGCACACTAACTGATTTAGCACAACACTAAGAAACTTGCAGCGACATCAATCAACTAACTAACAGCCCACACGTAAGAAACGACGGCAAGCTCATCTGCAGGGTCTGCAGTTCGACTAAAGGCATCAAATCTGATGAGTTCGCACTCGGCACGCCACCTCATCATATCTCCTTTATTTGTCTGATCTGAGGCTCCACCCGACCCAACACAATCACAAATACCTCACAAAAACTAAAAAAATCGATCATTATCATTGTGAACTAGCTGCGTCTCGCAGTTTTAATCGCATTGACAATCATACAGGAACCGATTTTTTTCTCGAAAACAATAGTATCCTTACGTTGCAAAAGAATCACGTCAACCTATTGATCTGTGTAAGATGAACAAACAAATAAACACACTTCATCATCATCGGCCAGAAGACGTCCACTGCTGAACACAGGCCTCCCCCTTTGACCTCCACACTGCACGACAGCCTGCCTTTTGCATCCACTGGATGCCAGCAACTTTCACAATGTCGTCGGTCCATCTAGTGGGAGGCCTCCCTACGCTGCGTCTTCCGGTTCGTGGTCTCCACCCAAGAACCTTTCTTCCCCAACGATTATCGGTTCTTCGAGCGATGTGGCCTGCCCACACTTACCTATGAGTAATAGGCATGATGACTAATATTTTTTTATTACCTCATAAAAAAGCTGATCATAAATAGAGCCTATCAACGAAAACAAAATTAAAATTAGTTCAAAAATAAATAAGATATAAGCATTTTAACTTCATGCTAGAACGAGAGCGCACTATACTAAGCCGCGACGTCACGCCTCTGGAGTGCCATACAAATGCTATACTAACACACTCTGCGAGAAAGGGATAGAATATCCCCTCTCTATCCCCACCTAAAACTTTAAACGCTCATATCTCAGAGATTTATCAGCCAATTTAAATTATTTTTTCAGTATGTGTAATGTGTTTAGTTATATTCATCGCTAAGCCGGTTATTTGTTGTAAATGAAACATAAAGACACATGACTATTATAATATTAGTATGATTAGATGGATAAAACACGAATAAGTAAAGTTCGATGAACTAAAGATTGTCATTATCTAATTCCCGCTCGGCTTCATAAAGTGTCGTCGTTAAATCTACTTTAACACCACATTATCCGAAATCATTATCGATTCTATTATTCTGTGTCATTCCAGCGTCGATACTAAATACTCATTCCGTTTCTTATGGTCGAGTTTCTTTCGGCAAAACGATTTAGTATCGAGTTAAACCATATGTGTGTGTGTGTGGGCATCGTCGTAAAACTGCCACGAGTATTATAATAACATTCACACTTCCTACGCGCGAATAGTAAGTACTTAAATTTATTTATTGGTAGTTGTGAGCCATCATCTTGGAAATCGATCTGTAATCATCGAAATCAGAAATGACATCGATGGAAGTGAAATGGTAAATATGTAATATAGTACATCTGGCCTGCATCAAACCGAGTCCAGCTATTTAATTGTTTGCAGATCTACATTATATAAGGGCAATAGCTGAGCTTCACAAGACTTTGCTTCCACCTTAGCCTGAATAAGTTAGCTTTTTCCGTTCGAACCTGAGGTACTCCGGCCACAGACATTTTACATTTTTGGTGGCACACTCAACAGCCAGAACATAGGCCTCCCTTTTAGAACTCTACATTGAACGACAGCCTGCCATCTGCATCACTGAATGCCCGCGACTCTCACGTACGTCGGTCCATCTAGTGGGAGGCCTACCTACGCGGCATCTTCCGGTTCGTGATCTCCACTCGAGAACCTTTCTTCCCCATCGGTTATCGCGGTTCTTGGAGCGATGTGGCCTGCCCATTGACACGTTAACTTACAAGTCTAAGCAACTATGTCGGTGACTGTGGTTCTTCGACGAATATCCTCGTTCCGGATTTTATCGCGCAAAGAAACTCCGAGCTCTCTCCATTGTCCGTCGTGCGACTCTATATAAGTTTTTTTCAAAAGGCTACCAGATAAGGACCACGTTTCTGGGCCAATTATCATAACACTTAGCATCCTTGTAAAATGAATACAACGCCCTCTGCCAATATGGTTAAATGGCTCTCAAGTGAAGTGATTCAGTCAGTCAGTCAAACGTAGCGCGAATCACTTGAGAGATTCAACTCGGTGGCATGAGAAAACTAATGACTGGTCAAAAGTTAATAGATACATCAATTTAGAATTCAAATGCTGTTTCCTGCTTTTTATATTCAGTATTATAATTTTGTGAATTCCCAGAAGGTAAGGAGTTAGTCAAGATTTGTAAATTTTTGAATAATTAGAGGTGAATGCTAATTTGCAACTTATATTACAATATTTTGGCATCGCTCATAAAAATTGGTTGACAGTTTCACCACTTCAAAGTACTCGATGGGGTTTTTATCTTTAAACTGTTTTTATCTTATTTGTATGTACCTCGAGTACAGGTCACGATGACGCAGGGACGTTGTCGAGTGGTACTACTACCGACACCACTCGAGGGGGTGCTTTTTTTTTCAGTATTACATAGCTTTTGTATAGTAGATAATATTCTCGAATGAGTCACTTTCAAACATCAAAATGTTCACCCGTGTTTGAACATCGGTATCGGTAAGAAGAAAGTAAACTTACCAATACTGATAGGAAGCTATCGCTAACATTATACATTTGAAGGTATGTAAAGTGGAAGTACTGCTAGTTTGTGGGATGCGCTGCCTGAACGGGTGTTCCCCGATACTTACAATCTGCAGGTGTCTTCAAATCAAGAGTGAATTGGTATCTTCTAGGCAAGCGTGCTCCGCATCATCGCTTAACATCAAGCGAGTTGGTAGTTAAACGAAAGCCTATTTATTAAACCTAAAACAAAGCTACTTGTTACTAAATTCGAGTAGTACCTATAACAAAAGTGCGAGGCAGTGGTAGCCCCCCAGTAGTCACGTACGTGGGTGACTCCGGTAACGGACCGGCCGGGGCTGCAGGCCTGCGGAACACTCATCACATTCATATTTATAATCACTGGACAAAAGAGTTAACACGCTGCATATCGTTACCGAACATGACTTGCATCCACGCGTCAAGTAGAACTCTGTCACATCCGATGTTTCTCTTCATCCATCCAACTCAAAGATACGGAATAGCTTTCTTATAGAGACAAGGTACATCATTCGAAGCTATGTCTGGGAAGCAGCGGTCGAGGGCTAACTCCATTGTGCAGTAAACTTATAACTCTTAAAATTATACGTTTTATTGAACGCTCTGTATAATATCGCTCGACGGTTTTTGTGGTCATTTCTATTGTTTGAGAATTGAGATATATTTTTTTGTAAATCGACACGATACATTAATTAAACATGAATTTAAATTCTGGAGTCTAACGTCAAATAAACTTTTTTTTGTGAACCAAAAAACGTAACGTATTTCTTGAAAGTTTACTTGCAAGAAAGCTTTCAAGAGATGGCAAGAATCATAGGGGTTCATGAGGGCATCGGGTTCTGTTTTACTGTTTTTTGAGGCGGCTAGAACGATGAATAGAAATATCAATCATTGCCACAATATATCACAAGCTTTGCTTTGCTTAGTTTAGGGTCAGATGACCATGTGTGTTAAAATGTTCCGAATAAAAAAAATACGTGTGTAACCACACGATAAAAGTGAAAATATCATCAAGATTATTGATATCTCTCTCGCTCCCTTAGTCGACTCGAGCCGACTTTACCCGAACGAGTATTAATGCGTGACGGTCACGCGAGTTCATTGCTTTGTCCTCATCCCTAAAAGCGCCCAACGAGCCTAAAGAAGTTTTCACTTTAAAAAAATTACGTTGTGTTAAATATAATTTTAAATAGAATGTTTTTTTTTTTCTTATATGTATTTGTAAGCTCTTATCATGGTTTCGTAGAATATAAGTATGGATATCATTTTTGTTAGTTTGTTTTAAGGCTCCCACGAGACAGGCTTTGTCCTAGTGTGGGGACCAATAGTAAAATATAATTTTTACTTTTTAAGCAATAAACAATCTTTGAAAAAAAAACTTTTCCAGCCACGGCTCGATCCTCTCGCCACAGCTTAGTCCGCAGCCCCGCCAGCTCCGCTGAGCAGTGAGCCGCCGCCGGCCGCTCCTGTTGTACCTGTTGGTACAACGGTTCCAAACAAATATTGGTTGAAGCGACTCCAGATGTCTTGCATAAATAATAATTATAAAACAAGTGACCGTCTGCTTGTTTTACTTTAACGGTGGTGCCGTAATGGCAGCCATTATCGTACGTTCCCACACGACCACTTGAACTTTTCAACGGTTATTATTCTTTTAAATATTATCTCAATTGAGCGATTGCTTATTTGGTGCGTCTGCGTCGTGATGGGTTAATTCTGTTCTGAATGTTAGAATAACATTTGCGAACTTTCCACTGACAGTTGTGATGAACAGTACCTATCTACCTACTTCTGTTATGTAAGGATTTAGAATACTTTTTTAACGCGGATAAGTCCGCGTTTGACCACCAACTCGCCTGTTGGTAAGCGACGATGTGGTCGAAGATGAAGCACGCAGACTTATAAGCTACCTATTCACTCTGGCCTTGAAAAGGCCCAGGTTATATCTCTCAGGAAACAAGGAAGCGGGCAGGTTGTTCCAATCCTACTTGGCCGTACGGATGAGAAACGTAGAATTGAAACTTAAAAATGACGAGGTATTGTGAGTAGGGTGAGTAGGGAGTACTGGTGGTACTCACCGAGTAGAGGAGTTGTAGAGGTGGACCACAAGCTCAGCGTTGGGACAACATGAATCAGAAGACATGCAGATAATGGAAACGGGCTAATCAAAGAGAATTTTGAATTTTTCCAATACGCACCGTTGTTTCACCTGCGTGGATTACTCGCTTATATCATCAGCTATCTGCCACTGAAACTCCCACAGAAATCGGTCCAGCCGTTTTGGAGTCCAGAGGGTCCATAATACATATACACATCGCTTTTTATATACGAACAGATTCTGCATAGTTTAGTGTCGAGCCGGTATGTAGAAAGTCAAAGCAAGTCCATGTCCAGGGCGCTGCGACAGACAAACAATGCGCCAGGAGTGACGCGACGACACCGCGCGCGATGGTAAGCGCTGTCACAGTAGACAGTTGATGCAGGCGGGCGCTGTGCTGGCTGACATAACATTTACATTAGATGAGTGATGCGAGTGGTGAGTAACAGCGCGGTACTACTGGACTGCACCGTGCTCGATGCATCGGACGCTGTGTCCTTTATGATTTCATATTAAATGTCATTTGATTAACTGAATAGTAAGTTTATGCATGTAACTACTTTTATCTTCGTTTTACAGAGTAATCAATTAATAGGGTAATAATAATAAAAAGTAAGTCAAGATTAAAAGAAGATAAAAGAGGGAAAAACAGCCAAGGCAGGGTTTGGCTGACAGGATAAATAGAGTAACGATCTCGTCAAATCTCGTGGAATGAACAAGGTTTTGGTTTCACTACACCCTGTATACGGAGGTGGTAGGCAGGGTCTGAGAACGAACAGCGGAGGAGCGCAGCGTGCTACAGGAGAGGACACTGAACTCGTGCAGGCTGGAGGAGCGCAGCGTGCTCTAGGAGAGGACACTGAACTCGTGCAGGCTGGAGGAGCGCAGCGTGCTCCAGGAGAGGACACTGAACTCGTGCAGGCTGGAGGAGCGCAGCGTGCTCCAGGAGAGAACACTGAACTCGTGCAGGCTGGAGGAGCGCAGTGTGCTCCAGGAGAGGACACTGAGCTCGTGCAGGCTGGAGGAGCGCAGCGTGCTCCAGGAGAGGACACTGAGCTCGTGCAGGCTGGAGGAGCGCAGCGTGCTCCAGGAGAGGACACTGAACTCGTGCAGGCTGGAGGAGCGCAGCGTGCTCCAGGAGAGGACACTGAACTCATGCAGGCTGGAGGAGCGCAGCGTGCTCCAGGAGAGGACACTGAGCTCGTGCAGGCTGGAGGAGCGCAGCGTGCTCCAGGAGAGGACACTGAACTCGTGCAGGCTGGAGGAGCGCAGCGTGCTCCAGGAGAGGACACTGAACTCGTACAGGCTGCTGGTTCAGATGATGACAGTTTTTGCGCTGAAAATATTCACGAAGTAAAGTGATCGAATGAAAACCACAAGTTCATGGAACAATTGTCTGGCGAGCGTCGGTCGTGTCCGCGAACGTTCCGACCGCAACACAACTGTAGCTCACTCCGGGTTCTTTAGGTATTTCAATAATGAGCGGTCGCATTACACGGTCGGTACACGCCACGCCAACCTTTATGGTACTTCTGTATGAATAAGATTAAAAAGCCATAGGTGGCGTACAAGTAGACGGGCCGCCTGATGGTAAGCGACCTGAGGCATCACAAATACGTTACCGACCCTTAAGAAAAGAAGCCAAACAAGAGCGATTATGTCAAAGAAGCGCAAACTTTGGGTACCAATGTGACGTACCTAAACTAATTGCAAGGAAAAGTGTGTGCCTCTGTGACGCTGGTACCATTTTATGCAAAACAAACACAAAATAATATATTTTACAGAACACAATCTTCCATTCCAGCTGCAAGCAAATGTGGAATTCACTCTACAAAGACAATAAGCGCAAGTCTGACAGCACCGCTTAGAGCTATGAGATAATCTCGTCTGGCAATCGAAAACTAACATTACATTTCTAACATTCAAATAAATTCTGCATATCAGGATGAACGACCAATCGACCATAAGTAGCCTAGCGGTATCATCTCAGTAAAATTCAACCCTCGGAGCGGTCATAAAGTTCATCACAAAGGCAAAAAGTGTAAACGCTGTGGTTCCCATAGGTGGGCAGACGGGCACAGAGGCTGTGGTTATTAAACGTGTACGTATTATGCACGCGATTGTACTGCGCGCACTAACTGTTATCTAACCTGTGACGCACGCAGTAAAAGCACTGTTTGGAGTATTGTTGGTGATGAGAAGGAACGAACCTAAGTGGAGTGGCGAGCCGCCCGCGCCGCCGCCACTCGACGTGCGGTTCTGGATGCGCGCGTTTTTGAACCGAGCTATTTTGTGACCGCAGACATGTCTCGTACTGACCGAGCGTATGCACGATCAGTTCAATTACATACTTACCAATTACCTAAATTACCTGGAATTTATATGTATAAGGTAGTATGCAACAAAAAACGATAACCGATTTCGATCCTTCTTCTTTCGAGTCAATGTTTCATGAATTATTAATTTGTTTTTAAATTAATATTAGACCAAAATTTAGCCACCCCAATGGCACTCTCCGTAGCTTCATTCAGGTCGTCTTATGTGCAGGTTGTAGGACACACTGCACACTCCAACAAGACAAAGTCGCTTTCCGCGTATGTCTGTCTGTATGGCCGCTAACTCCTCCTAAACCACGCAACGGATATTGATGTGGTTTTCAATATAACTAGCGACCCGCCCCGGCTCCACACGTAAATGACACCCGTGCTAATACTAAATGAGTCATTGTTGCTGGGCCGAGGATCGAACCGGATGCCATCAGATTGTAAAGCTCGCTCGAGAAGTAGCTTGCATGCCAACGCATGCCATACCCGCATGCCACGTAACGGCAGCATCAGTATACATATCGGGAGCCAATGTGCCACATTGCGAGGTATTGTGTGTACACGCCCAGGTGGGAGATAAACACATATCCAAGAGATAGTGAGATCATGAATCAGCTGCGAACGTGAATGTTCTCGAAGGTTAACCTTCTGCTACGAACTGAAGTATCGCCTCCGGAGATCTACAGCCGGCAGGCGAGGCGACTAGCTGCGGCCCGCGGCGTGGCCCGGTATCCCCCGGGAACTGTATATTTGTTAGTTATTCAAATTTCGCCGAGTCATTCCGAAATTATTAAAGACAATAATACTTATAAACTTTAGCATTTGCAGTATACCTACTGAGTGAAGTTATTTTCCATCTTCCGAGATAGAAATCATGAGATCTCTTTCGTCTCTTCACGCAGAGTTATGGATAAATACTACATCCATTATTATCCGACATTATCTCCCTGTAATTACTTATATTTATATGATTTTATTAAGATTTAACTACCTAATTGTCAAATATTTATAAGACTAAAATAATATTGTACGTTCGTGATGGACAAAACGAAATATTTTCTGATTCTGTTCCTTATATTGCAGTCTACGTACAGCCTCGCCAAATGTCAACACCGAGAGAAGGTATCATATAGATAAAAGGGACTAACAGAGAGACAGACAGAAACCAGTGCTAGTGGCAGTTTGCGTACTGTGCGGCGTGTACCCGAGTGTGGCGTGTGACTGAACCCCGCGAGCGCGCCGTGCGCACGAACCGACCATCATCTCAACATTACAAACATCGGCTACTAAATCTCGCGCGCTATCTATTATTTCAAAGCTCTGCTCAGGTTGCACTCGCGTCCAAAGGGTAGTCACGAGGTGTAATGATTAACAGATCTTTCTACAATATAAACCTTACAATTGTATTCTAAAATACACCGTGTTGAATGACGTCAGAGTTGTTTATCCCGTGGCGGGGTTGAAGATCCTGAAACCGCACTATTTCATTGCACTTGAGCGTACGTAAATCAGGCGATGGAAGCACTCTAGCTCATTTGCATGGTGTCGCTCGAGTTTGGTCGTTATCTGGTGGGGAGTAGGGTCGCGAGTGCGCTGGCGGGGTGGTGCTGCAGTGACACGAATAATGAACGCCGCCGTGATGGAGGTGGCTCGTACAGCGTGCGAGCCGCACACCTTCACAGCACCGCGAGATAACGCGGCCCGCTCTGATACCGGCGCAGGGCATCTGCTTCACTCACACTGACAGCCGCATATACTGTTCATAAGACATACTGTATAACAGTATTGCTCCGTTTCAACCATGGCTTTTTACTCAATGCATAACTGATTTGGTAAGTCCAAAAAAACTAATTTCTGTGCTAGAATTATATGTATATACATATATAAACACGTGAAGCAGTCGGAATGTAATAAACAAGATTCATTTTCTTATCTTTCACCTTAAGAGGTTGAATATTTTCTATAATTTTAGTGGGACCATCTCCAGATATAGCCAGTTTCATAAAAAATCAGTGCACAATCGATGAAGATAATGTGAAATCATCATCATCTCAGCCTATGTGCTGTTCGTCCACAGCTGGACGCACGATTCTCCTAAAGAACGCCTCATGGTACGATCTCCTTCTTTCATGTTCGCATCCACTTGCCACCAGCCGCTTGTTGCAGGTAGTCGCTACGCCTGGCTGCACAGCGTCCTACTCTAAACACACAAAATGGAATATACACACAAAACATATACCGAAATTGAGAAAATTCTCTTTTGAAGTCGGTTGAAAGTTTTAGCAAGCATTAGTCGCAATGCGCGCACGCAGCCCCGCCCCGCGCCGGCAGCCCCGCGCCGCGCACGCAGCCCCGCGCCGCGCCGGCGGGTGTCGGTGGTGATGGTCGGCCCTGCGACTGCGTGAGTGACTGGGCGGCACACACTCCGCACACCACTGCGTCATTGTTCTGCAACATGGACACGATGGAACTTCACGCGCACTCATTATATAGTTATGGCGGCAGCAGGACATAATATTGTTTATTTCGCAACATGATATTTTAACTGTTTCTAACATTGTCTAAACTATTTAATTTAAATATTTTTTTACACACACAAAAAATAACCTATATATTTATATTAGCTGAGCCCCGCAGTGTTACCCGCGGTTTTCCAGCTTTTTCGCTTTTTATGTGCATAGGAAAAATTACCGTCAGTACTTATTTCGTATGTAGTAGTGTGGGTCCGTCCTTATTATGTACACTATCATTTTATCAAATTTCGTTACGATCGGCCTAGCCATTAATCGTGAAAAGCGAACAGACAGACAGAGATACAGAAAGTGACTAATATTGCTTAATCACCTCGTGTTTTGTGCAAATAAATTGACATAATTATTACTTAAAATTACATTACATTTTCAGTGTTTCAATAACTATCTTTTGTTGGTCGATTATGGCCACGTGAGGGTAAGCAAAGCTTCGGCGGTCCAGTACCTACAGAGATGGCGAGATTATACCCAGATACTTTGACAACACCTAGAAAGGATCAGCAGCTCTGTCGGCAATAGAGCTACTGATGATAATGATGAATAACTATGTTTTATATAGACCACCACTTCGCCTGATGTTAAGCGATGATGCGGTCTACGGTGGAGCACGCTTGCCTAGAAGAAACAGATTCACTCTCGACTTGAAGACACCCAGATTGTAAGTAACAGGCAACACCCATTCAGGCAGCGCATTCCACAAACTAGCAGTTCGCATAATAGAAGCTAGTTAATTCTATTTTCAGATATATGCAGCTGTGAAAGAGAAAAAAACAAAATGTATCAGGTGCAGCCTAACTAGATCTAATTGTATGGAGCCGGCGCCGGCGTTCACGCTCCTCTAGCATTGTGCGCGGGCTCAGTAAAGTGCGGGAGTGGAGCGGATAATCGAAGGATAAATCGACGGACAGTTCGCTCCGACTGCACCGAGCCGCCACAGTTCCGCATATCGCGCGCGACGATGTAGCCAGGGAGAAGTGTTGCACTACAAGTGTTGAGGCGATTCTGTCGCAGTTATCTCTTTTATTATTATTTCCTAGGATTGTATTTGAACGGGCCCTACACAGTGTATAACGCCACTTCAATACGTCCCGCAGCCAGGGACATACTATAAGAAAGGTCTAAGGTTTCCAATGACGATACAAAAGGTTTGAGACACAGGTCGGTCCAGCCGTTTAGCTAAGAGCACAGAGGAGACAGAGAAACTGTCACTCTCGCATTTACAATATTAATGTCATCTGAAATAGAGAATTCAGACTGATTATAAATTCTTATTGATATAAACATATAAAGTTGTAATTACATTTACTAACCTCACTTTTATAAACAAGAACTAAACAAAACATAATATGTTTGATATTTTTTTTGTGGTAATTATCCGAATCACATTATTTGCCTTGATACTCGTATCTATTGAGACTTGCGTAGACGGCAAACTTCAGTCTGCGGAAAGTTCTGTCTTACTTTATGTCATTCCGAACCACCTCTGTCCCATTCACGCAGCTTTTTAGCAGAACTGCGTCTGCGCAAGCTCTACGGTCAAGTTCGGGAATGCGTAGTGTAGTATGGTAAACAGGTGATATTTGGACGTCTCGCTGCGGCCATATTTCAACTACAATACGAGTTGTACGCCACTACAGCGGCGGACATTCTATACTGGAGCTATAAAAGCAGTTATAATGAATGTGGGTGAGAGGTGCGGAGACTCGCCCGGCGGAGTACCAGCTCCCGAACAACGCATCTTGAGCATTCAGCTACCACTAAATATCATCATCATACGCATATTATAAACGTGAAAGTGTGTTTGTTTCTCTTTCACGCAGCAACAGAGAAACGGATCGATGAATTATTTTGCATATAAATAGTTGGATGGTCGGAAAGTGACAAAAAAAGTTTATCCCGAAAGAAATGGTCCTGAGGGAAAATCCACGCGGGTGAAATCACAGGGCGCAGTTAGTGAGGTTTTTTTTCTGTAAGTAAAAATGATCTTATATTTCCTATTTCGTGTTTTTAGAGTCGCACCAAGGATGATTATGAATCCTTGGTTGCACGCATGAAAATGGAAGGAAGGAACCCTGATCCAGAAGTCTATATTTTATTTCTAGCAGCTAGATATTTGACCACAGCTGTGATTTATTTCTAATTCTATTTGCTAGATGATTGACTATAGTCTACAACGGACCTATTGTTAAATGACCACATGGTCAAAAGTAATAACCATAAGCCTGAAATATACATTGCGTACGTAGTACATGCGCGTACGCACCCGTGACGCATCTCTTGCCTCCTGCGGAGCTGCATTTCCATAAACACTTCGACAGGGCTTTAGAGTCTCCATGTAAGTGTTGCGAAACACGCACACATTTGCATGTTTATTTATCGCCGTTGCTTTATGTTACCGAGTTAACCTTTTTTATTATTGTAAAATATAACTCCGCACGAGTCTATTTGTGATCTGAAAATAGAAACTTTTGAATACAAGTTCAACAATACAATTGAATATCGTTGAAGTAAGATCAAAATACAACAAATACAACGCCCACGTTGTATTTGTTGAATTTTGATCTTACTTTCTTGATATTTGATCTCAAATATGGGTACTTAGACAGAAAGTGCATTTATGTTTGTATCGTTTGGGGTTGAGACTTTAGGAGCGTGGGGACTGGCTGCTCTTGAATCTGATGGACCTGGCCAAAATTTTGCTGGAAGCGACTGGTGACCAGGAATACTGGCGCCTAATTTGGCCATAAAACGTGCCAATGTTGCCAGCATACATTTTCCTTCCGCTACGGGGCTTTTCGTATTTATTTATTTTTAGTTTAGTTTAGATTAGATATATTTATTTTTGATTTAGTTTTGGTTCAGTAATAATTAATTTTACATTTATTGTTTGTCTTGGAACTTGGTGTATGTTTTATTTATCCAATATGTATTTCCTTTGCCTATTATTTACGGTATAGGAAATAAGATGATGATGGTGATGATAATGAATCGAATCCCACTCTAATAGCAGTGAGAACGGAACCGCGGCCGCGCTAACTAAGCACTAACAATGCTCTCGCTAAGCAGGCGGAGTACCCGCGGGCAGCGGGTCGCGGGCCGCGGGTGCGGACGTCGGAGGCGCCGCTGCAGAGGAATGCGCTGCACACCAGGAAGTGGCGCACGGCAGCTCTGAACTGGTGCAATCACACACTCGTCCGGTTAGTTCGTTAGATCGGTTACTGATGTAGTATGTGAAACTAATTAACACATTTTGTGATTTCACTGTTCTTCGTTCTCCAGACGCAAGCTGCGCATCTATATAAATCTTAGTTTGTTTCTTAGAACCGATGTCAAACAAAACGTTCTGAGCCGAGTTATATCATCCGACAACGATTATAAAGATGTTTATTCCAACTGTACAGCTAAACAACATCATCTGCCAGTACCTACTTAGGATTTATTTTTTCAATTATTGCCTCCAGTATAGGTTCAAGTCAGGAGGAATAGATTGAATAAGCCTATCAAGAATAAGGTTATCAATTAGGCGATGCGATAAAAATATTATTTTTCAAATTGTTAACCTTCTTCGAAAAATCGGTTGTAGGTATGGAGAGATAAACCAACCAAGTGCGAGTCGAGCTCCTGTATGGAGAGATAAACATATAAGTTTTTATATAAAATAAACCAACCAAGTGCGAGTCGAGCTCCTGTAATTGTAGGTATGGAGAGATAAACATATAAGTTTTTATATAAAATAAACCAACCAAGTGCGAGTCGAGCTCCTGTAATTGTAGGTATGGAGAGATAAACATATAAGTTTTTATATAAAATAAACCAACCAAGTGCGAGTCGAGCTCCTGTAATTGTAGGTATGGAGAGATAAACATATAAGTTTTTATATAAAATAAACCAACCAAGTGCGAGTCGAGCTCCTGTAATTGTAGGTATGGAGAGATAAACATATAAGTTTTTATATAAAATAAACCAACCAAGTGCGAGTCGAGCTCCTGTAATTGTAGGTATGGAGAGATAAACATATAAGTTTTTATATAAAATAAACCAACCAAGTGCGAGTCGAGCTCCTGTAATTGTAGGTATGGAGAGATAAACATATAAGTTTTTATATAAAATAAACCAACCAAGTGCGAGTCGAGCTCCTGTAATTGTAGGTATGGAGAGATAAACATATAAGTTTTTATATAAAATAAACCAACCAAGTGCGAGTCGAGCTCCTGTAATTGTAGGTATGGAGAGATAAACATATAAGTTTTTATATAAAATAAACCAACCAAGTGCGAGTCGAGCTCCTGTAATTGTAGGTATGGAGAGATAAACATATAAGTTTTTATATAAAATAAACCAACCAAGTGCGAGTCGAGCTCCTGTAATTGTAGGTATGGAGAGATAAACATATAAGTTTTTATATAAAATAAACCAACCAAGTGCGAGTCGAGCTCCTGTAATTGTAGGTATGGAGAGATAAACATATAAGTTTTTATATAAAATAAACCAACCAAGTGCGAGTCGAGCTCCTGTAATTGTAGGTATGGAGAGATAAACATATAAGTTTTTATATAAAATAAACCAACCAAGTGCGAGTCGAGCTCCTGTAATTGTAGGTATGGAGAGATAAACATATAAGTTTTTATATAAAATAAACCAACCAAGTGCGAGTCGAGCTCCTGTAATTGTAGGTATGGAGAGATAAACATATAAGTTTTTATATAAAATAAACCAACCAAGTGCGAGTCGAGCTCCTGTAATTGTAGGTATGGAGAGATAAACATATAAGTTTTTATATAAAATAAACCAACCAAGTGCGAGTCGAGCTCCTGTAATTGTAGGTATGGAGAGATAAACATATAAGTTTTTATATAAAATAAACCAACCAAGTGCGAGTCGAGCTCCTGTAATTGTAGGTATGGAGAGATAAACATATAAGTTTTTATATAAAATAAACCAACCAAGTGCGAGTCGAGCTCCTGTAATTGTAGGTATGGAGAGATAAACATATAAGTTTTTATATAAAATAAACCAACCAAGTGCGAGTCGAGCTCCTGTAATTGTAGGTATGGAGAGATAAACATATAAGTTTTTATATAAAATAAACCAACCAAGTGCGAGTCGAGCTCCTGTAATTGTAGGTATGGAGAGATAAACATATAAGTTTTTATATAAAATAAACCAACCAAGTGCGAGTCGAGCTCCTGTAATTGTAGGTATGGAGAGATAAACATATAAGTTTTTATATAAAATAAACCAACCAAGTGCGAGTCGAGCTCCTGTAATTGTAGGTATGGAGAGATAAACATATAAGTTTTTATATAAAATAAACCAACCAAGTGCGAGTCGAGCTCCTGTAATTGTAGGTATGGAGAGATAAACATATAAGTTTTTATATAAAATAAACCAACCAAGTGCGAGTCGAGCTCCTGTAATTGTAGGTATGGAGAGATAAACATATAAGTTTTTATATAAAATAAACCAACCAAGTGCGAGTCGAGCTCCTGTAATTGTAGGTATGGAGAGATAAACATATAAGTTTTTATATAAAATAAACCAACCAAGTGCGAGTCGAGCTCCTGTAATTGTAGGTATGGAGAGATAAACATATAAGTTTTTATATAAAATAAACCAACCAAGTGCGAGTCGAGCTCCTGTAATTGTAGGTATGGAGAGATAAACATATAAGTTTTTATATAAAATAAACCAACCAAGTGCGAGTCGAGCTCCTGTAATTGTAGGTATGGAGAGATAAACATATAAGTTTTTATATAAAATAAACCAACCAAGTGCGAGTCGAGCTCCTGTAATTGTAGGTATGGAGAGATAAACATATAAGTTTTTATATAAAATAAACCAACCAAGTGCGAGTCGAGCTCCTGTAATTGTAGGTATGGAGAGATAAACATATAAGTTTTTATATAAAATAAACCAACCAAGTGCGAGTCGAGCTCCTGTAATTGTAGGTATGGAGAGATAAACATATAAGTTTTTATATAAAATAAACCAACCAAGTGCGAGTCGAGCTCCTGTAATTGTAGGTATGGAGAGATAAACATATAAGTTTTTATATAAAATAAACCAACCAAGTGCGAGTCGAGCTCCTGTAATTGTAGGTATGGAGAGATAAACATATAAGTTTTTATATAAAATAAACCAACCAAGTGCGAGTCGAGCTCCTGTAATTGTAGGTATGGAGAGATAAACATATAAGTTTTTATATAAAATAAACCAACCAAGTGCGAGTCGAGCTCCTGTAATTGTAGGTATGGAGAGATAAACATATAAGTTTTTATATAAAATAAACCAACCAAGTGCGAGTCGAGCTCCTGTAATTGTAGGTATGGAGAGATAAACATATAAGTTTTTATATAAAATAAACCAACCAAGTGCGAGTCGAGCTCCTGTAATTGTAGGTATGGAGAGATAAACATATAAGTTTTTATATAAAATAAACCAACCAAGTGCGAGTCGAGCTCCTGTAATTGTAGGTATGGAGAGATAAACATATAAGTTTTTATATAAAATAAACCAACCAAGTGCGAGTCGAGCTCCTGTAATTGTAGGTATGGAGAGATAAACATATAAGTTTTTATATAAAATAAACCAACCAAGTGCGAGTCGAGCTCCTGTAATTGTAGGTATGGAGAGATAAACATATAAGTTTTTATATAAAATAAACCAACCAAGTGCGAGTCGAGCTCCTGTAATTGTAGGTATGGAGAGATAAACATATAAGTTTTTATATAAAATAAACCAACCAAGTGCGAGTCGAGCTCCTGTAATTGTAGGTATGGAGAGATAAACATATAAGTTTTTATATAAAATAAACCAACCAAGTGCGAGTCGAGCTCCTGTAATTGTAGGTATGGAGAGATAAACATATAAGTTTTTATATAAAATAAACCAACCAAGTGCGAGTCGAGCTCCTGTAATTGTAGGTATGGAGAGATAAACATATAAGTTTTTATATAAAATAAACCAACCAAGTGCGAGTCGAGCTCCTGTAATTGTAGGTATGGAGAGATAAACATATAAGTTTTTATATAAAATAAACCAACCAAGTGCGAGTCGAGCTCCTGTAATTGTAGGTATGGAGAGATAAACATATAAGTTTTTATATAAAATAAACCAACCAAGTGCGAGTCGAGCTCCTGTAATTGTAGGTATGGAGAGATAAACATATAAGTTTTTATATAAAATAAACCAACCAAGTGCGAGTCGAGCTCCTGTAATTGTAGGTATGGAGAGATAAACATATAAGTTTTTATATAAAATAAACCAACCAAGTGCGAGTCGAGCTCCTGTAATTGTAGGTATGGAGAGATAAACATATAAGTTTTTATATAAAATAAACCAACCAAGTGCGAGTCGAGCTCCTGTAATTGTAGGTATGGAGAGATAAACATATAAGTTTTTATATAAAATAAACCAACCAAGTGCGAGTCGAGCTCCTGTAATTGTAGGTATGGAGAGATAAACATATAAGTTTTTATATAAAATAAACCAACCAAGTGCGAGTCGAGCTCCTGTAATTGTAGGTATGGAGAGATAAACATATAAGTTTTTATATAAAATAAACCAACCAAGTGCGAGTCGAGCTCCTGTAATTGTAGGTATGGAGAGATAAACATATAAGTTTTTATATAAAATAAACCAACCAAGTGCGAGTCGAGCTCCTGTAATTGTAGGTATGGAGAGATAAACATATAAGTTTTTATATAAAATAAACCAACCAAGTGCGAGTCGAGCTCCTGTAATTGTAGGTATGGAGAGATAAACATATAAGTTTTTATATAAAATAAACCAACCAAGTGCGAGTCGAGCTCCTGTAATTGTAGGTATGGAGAGATAAACATATAAGTTTTTATATAAAATAAACCAACCAAGTGCGAGTCGAGCTCCTGTAATTGTAGGTATGGAGAGATAAACATATAAGTTTTTATATAAAATAAACCAACCAAGTGCGAGTCGAGCTCCTGTAATTGTAGGTATGGAGAGATAAACATATAAGTTTTTATATAAAATAAACCAACCAAGTGCGAGTCGAGCTCCTGTAATTGTAGGTATGGAGAGATAAACATATAAGTTTTTATATAAAATAAACCAACCAAGTGCGAGTCGAGCTCCTGTAATTGTAGGTATGGAGAGATAAACATATAAGTTTTTATATAAAATAAACCAACCAAGTGCGAGTCGAGCTCCTGTAATTGTAGGTATGGAGAGATAAACATATAAGTTTTTATATAAAATAAACCAACCAAGTGCGAGTCGAGCTCCTGTAATTGTAGGTATGGAGAGATAAACATATAAGTTTTTATATAAAATAAACCAACCAAGTGCGAGTCGAGCTCCTGTAATTGTAGGTATGGAGAGATAAACATATAAGTTTTTATATAAAATAAACCAACCAAGTGCGAGTCGAGCTCCTGTAATTGTAGGTATGGAGAGATAAACATATAAGTTTTTATATAAAATAAACCAACCAAGTGCGAGTCGAGCTCCTGTAATTGTAGGTATGGAGAGATAAACATATAAGTTTTTATATAAAATAAACCAACCAAGTGCGAGTCGAGCTCCTGTAATTGTAGGTATGGAGAGATAAACATATAAGTTTTTATATAAAATAAACCAACCAAGTGCGAGTCGAGCTCCTGTAATTGTAGGTATGGAGAGATAAACATATAAGTTTTTATATAAAATAAACCAACCAAGTGCGAGTCGAGCTCCTGTAATTGTAGGTATGGAGAGATAAACATATAAGTTTTTATATAAAATAAACCAACCAAGTGCGAGTCGAGCTCCTGTAATTGAGGGTTTCGTACTACCACATAAATTGTAACTACTAGAGTACAAAGTGTAAAAAGTAAACATCACGCCCAGGCGGTCACCCATCCAAGTATCGACCGCACCCGACGATGCGTAACTTTGGTGAACAGGACAGTCACTCACTCGCACTTGGTCAGTATTTATTATTTGTTGTTTTACTTTAGAGTGTGCCAAATTTGACGTTTGTCTGTGTTACCGTTTTTACAACAGAGCAAATACAAAAATACGTTTAAAAATGTTTGTTGTTTGGGGTTAAGTTTTTACTTTTGACTTTATTATTATTTGTAAGTTAATCCGTCGTAACATTACATTATTCTGAGAAAATTAAAACTGGGTATCTATTACGGGCCGAATGATACAGCCGTTAACGGACAAATAGACAGACGTAGACGTAGTAATAGGGTCCCGTTTACACCTTTTGGGTATGGAAAATATCAATCTAAGGTTAAAATCGTTGTATCGTCGTCGTTGTCGTAAGTAAGTAAACCCGCGGGTCGTTACTAGTAATATTCTAATCTGAGGACTCACAGGTTATTAGAGTGATGTTGTGACAGAATGATCATACATTATAATAGGTACTTAGATGATCAGATTTCGAGATAACACAACTCGTATTATAATCAAACGAGATCTCGTTCCAAGTGGAGTCCGTCGCGATCGTTATCTATGTTAAACTGTCGTGTTTCAATAATGCAAATATCATAATGTCGTGTTGAGGAATGTCAATAAAACTGCTTGTTCGATAATATATGACGCGCGTGGAGTGCGTAGCCACGACGAATCCAACCGTCATTTAATTGATCTTATTAATATTGATAATTAGTTTGTGGAATATAAGTAATTAATATGTACCACGAATTTTCTATCGATTGTTCGACATTGAATTTTACAACTTTTGGCTCGCCGTGAGTACCCGACTTTTAGAAGTACATCTGACACATGTTTACCCTTAACACAGGCAGATACAGTGGTAAATTTATCAAACATCACATTAGATAACGCAACACGGAGTATTTTGGCAAAGGGAATGAATTTTGCATTAACACCTAAACGGGTTCCGTATGAAAACGTAATTTGTAGCGTGGAGGAAGCAATAATACGAAACAAAGTACCGTCTAATGCAGCCGAGTCTCTTAGGCAGGATGTGTCTCGTGTACTGCGTAAAGCTAGGCTACCTAAGAGTAATGTCACTACAGAAGAGCGTCAGGCGCTAAAAAAGATTCGAGATAACGAGGAGGTTTTAGTGCTTAAGGCTGATAAGGGAAACGCCACTGTAGTAATTAATTCAACGGATTATGAAACAAAATTACGGAGTTTGTTGAGTGATACCAACATATACAAACCGGTATCATATAATCCCACTGCCAGAATAACACGCCGTATTCGGGCCATAATAAAGGACTACAAAGACCTTTTTACAGAAGACGTATTCGAAAACCTTCATAAGCCTAGGGTTGTACAACCTCCCAAACTTTATGGGTTACCGAAAGTGCATAAAAGCGGTATTCCCTTACGACCTATCGTGAGTCAAATAGACTCGCCCACTTATTATGTGGCGAAATATGTAGCGTCGACACTGCAGCCATTGGTGGGTAACACCCCGTCTTTTGTAAAGAATTCTCGTCACTTCGTCGAGATCATTGGGAACCTCAGTCTGGAACCAGATGACATCATGGTGAGTTTCGACGTGGAATCGCTTTTCACCAATGTTCCAGTGAAGGAGTGTCTCGAGGTCATCAGGGATTTGTTGAAGGAGAACCACCTGCCAGAAAACTTAATGGTTTTACTAAGGAATTGCCTAGAAGGGAACTTCTTCCTTTACCGTGGACAGCACTACCTCCAGATTGATGGTGTCGCAATGGGTAGTCCTGTGGCACCGGTGCTGGCAAACATCTGGATGGAGCATTTCGAGAAGTCCATAAATCTACAGTCAGCTGCGGTGAAGATGTGGAAAAGGTATGTGGACGACGTTTTCTGCATTATGAAGGGAGATAGACGGGCAGTAGACCAGTTCGTGGATCATCTCAACTCGATTCACGCTAACATTAAGTTTACGTATGAACTGGAGGTGGAAAGAACTTTGCCGTTCCTAGACGTCAAAGTGATGGTGAGGTCCGATGGCTCGTTAGCTCACTCGGTTTATAGAAAACCCACGCACACGGACAGATACCTACACGCTACGTCACACCATCACCCACGTCATTTACAGTCGGTGGCCAGGTCTCTTTTGGACAGAGCAGACGCCCTCTGTGACCCTGAACATGTAGAGGTTGAGAAAAGGCATGTTCAGGAGGTACTTAAAAGGAATGGCTATAGTGTGACAAAACGCGGGCAGGCGAGACGCAGATGTCACAAGAGAGGGACTGACGTCGAGCGGCAGCCGGCTTTCATGCCTTACGTTAAAGGAGTAACGGATAAGGTAGGCACCTTGCTGAAGGAGTACTCCATCAAGACGGTGTATACCCCCTTATCTAAGCTGGCGAGGCATGTGAGGACACCGAAAGACGTTATTCCTTTCCAGACCCCTGGTGTGTACAAGGTCGATTGTAGCTGCGGTAGTTCCTACATAGGTCAAACGAAGCGTACCATAGCTGAAAGGATCAAAGAACATATCGCGGCCGTCAAAAATCGCCAGACACAGAAGTCTGCTATTGCAGAACATTTGCTTGAGGCGGGATCCGGTCACTGGATCGAGCTCCACGATCCGAAGGTCCTCTCTACTGAACGACATTATTTTTCTAGAATGGTTCGTGAAGCTGTTGAAATTAGAAAACATCGCAATTTCAACCGGGAAGATGGATTTAAGTTAGCGGCGTCGTGGAATCCCATAGTAAGCAAGTGTACAAACCGCGGTGTAGGTACTAGAACATTTACCGATACAGTCAGTGTTGTGTGTCGTAGTGACAACCCTGCCATTTTTCAAGATCAAGTGAGGGTAGGAGAACAAAACACCCGCTCTTCTCGCCGGACTCACCCGCAGTTTTCAGTCAGCTCGTGACCACGGCCATTGTAACATGGTCGAAACGTCGAGCGAAAGGTATATATTTTTTACCTAAATTAAATAATACGTGATAAGTCCCGATAAACGTTTAAAACATGTGTTCAAATCGCGAAAGTTTAAAAATTACTATTGAATTTTAGCTCCCTAATGATTTAATTCACAAAAATAAAGTTAATTTCTCATTTGTTTAATGACTTATCTACTTGCAGTTTTGAAACTTTGCTTAGAACATTGTTCAGATCAGACAAATAAGAGAGATATGCTTTAACAGTTATCGTTTGTCTTTAAATGTTTCACCTACTTTGTTTTCACTATCCCGCTTGACAGGTTGGTGACACTAATAACTAATAATAGTCCACATGCAAAAAAGACAGCTAAGTCATCAAGCCTGATTTAGGCGTGAAGCGTTCGCGCCCGGCACGCCACCTTACCATATCTTCCTTGTTTGTCTGGTCTGAGGAATATTGTATTCGTTTATTCCATTACCCGAGCTTCAGTACGACTAGGTTTACTGTTGTTACTCAATTCGCTATACTCAGTTGTGTTACAAAACCTCTCTCTATTATAAAATTTAAAGTAATCGAAAGCGCGACCCTTTTAGCGTCTCGATAACCTGCGCCCGCGCAGCGCCGCCGCTTTGTCGCACGATCGATAAACCGCCTGCTTTATGGACGTGCGCGGTCTCTACCCGTGTACTGCTACTCGCCAGTTAGCTCTTTCTATGTTACAGTAGGACTCACTTAACTAGTCAAGTGGGAGAGCCACCATCGTACTTCCTGAACTAAAGTGAAAGCTCCTCTTAGAACATTTATAGTTCCATCACTTGGCCAACTGTAAGGATATGTTTGCGAAGACCAACAAACTTATTATCTCTAGAGTTGTTTGACTCTGCATTGGGATACAATTGCGACTGCTTATTTTTATAGGTATAATTAAAAGCGGAGTTAAGAAGTAGGCTCGTTTAGATAGTGGAAGCGCACGAGCGCGTTGGAGGAGGGGGAGGGGGGGGGGGGGGGGGCGGTTAGTTTCAGGAACAAGAAACAACTGCAGCTACTGACAGCTTTAAATTAAAATAAACTTTATAACTATATGCGCAGCGTAGGACGTCCACCCAATAAATGGACAGACGACCTAAAAGAGACCGCAGGGAAACGCTGGATGCAGTCCGCTTCCAACCGGCCCTTTTGGAGATCGATGAGGGGAGGCTTATGTCCAGCAGTGGACGTCCTAAGGCTGAAATGATGATGATGATATGTTTATTGATTATTTATATACTGAGAACAAATGTGGAGTAATGAATGCTAAAGTCTCAGGTGTGTCCTCGCGGACGTGCAATATTGTGGTATCTATGTATGTGCGTGATACTGATATGTCTCAACTACTATAACTTTTAATCTATACTATACTAGCAGTACCCCGGGGTTGACCCGCCATCCTACAGGAACCATATATTTTATTGCGATAATGCCTGTGTGCATCCAGGGTATAAATCTTTGTACTCATCCAAATCCAATCAGCAAATACGCCTCACAGTGTGATGAGATAATAGTCAAAGACTAACTGAATCCCGTGGTATATAGAGGCCCCCACACTCCAGCGCGGAGATCTCACTGCAGCCTGGTGATGGTGATGGTGATGGTGCAGTACAAACACTTTATTTTTATTCCTTGTCTCCGTTTCCGAGCCAACCTTCATAAGTTGTGCAGAACGAGTCGGCTAACGACGCCGCGTCGTTACCGCGCTAACACTTTACGGACCTCTTTACCTTTATATGTTTAGCAGTTTTATGTTATACACGGTGCTGTCTCACACTAACATTATACACGGTGCTGTCTCACACTAACATTATAAATGGTATGTTATAAAATTAGAAACTACAGTGTAGCATTTTCTATTTGCTGCTGAATTGATCTGAAAGGAGATGAGTGTTTGTGCTATAAACAAACTCAAAACTTAAAAAACTAAACTAATTGAAGATCGTTTATACTAACTATAAGCAACGAAGGCCTATAGATAGTAAAAACGATTTCTAATATCAGGCAAAGTGCTCAAAAATTTGGCCGCGTTGTCTAACTGAATTGCGAGGTTAACTTCCTGACCAAAATACAAACCAGCATTCTGATCACGTAAAGAATCTTACTAAGAAACACATTTTGATTCCCGGGTAATTTCAAAATAAATTTAAAAACATGGCAGGCGATTGGTGGAGGCGTTGGGTGTCCAGAATGCTGGCTTTTATTTCGCACAAAAATTGAGCATTGCCATTCAACGTGGCAGCCGGAAGACGCAGCGTAGGTAGGCCTCCCACTAGATGGACCGACGACATAGTAAGAGTCGCTGGCATCCAGTGGATGCAAAGGGCAGGCTGTCGTTCAGTGTGGGGGTTAAAGGGGGAGGCCTATGTTCAGCAGTGGACGTCTTCTGGCTAATGATGATGATGATGATTCAACGTGGCAAATGTGGCAATGCCGCCAGCATTCTGGGGACCTTTCCCTCTATTGTTTTACTTTTTAGGTTTAAGTTTTTATTTAGCTATTTTAAGTTCTAGTTTTGTAGTTATTTATTTAAGTTTTCGTAAATTTTCTGTCTTTAAAATTGTGCATAAAAAAGGTCTTTATTTAAAAACACGCGGGTTCGTAATACTTGGAACGTATTAGCGGAAAGTAACGGCCGATAAAAGCTCAAAGTGTTGATTGCAACGTGTTATGACGCCGAACTTGGCGCGACGACCGACCTGCCGCTGCCTGCCGCTGCCGGCTGCTGTCACCAGCGACACTTTATCTCGGACACTGGTACTATTTAGGACTCATTTATAAAATAATATCTCGATAAAATGACAGAGTTCCGCGAATTATAACGGGGGACTGATTCTTAAGCTGATTGTATGTGATACGGCGCGCGGCGGTGTTCCGCCGGGGATCGTGTTCTAATGGAAGTACTATACTTAAACACCGCTCAGGAATTTCTTAAGATAATTGTTGTGAATTTAATTTAATATTTACTAAACATGTTTTTTTTTTGTTTGAGAAAGAGAGTTGTTCTGTTTATTGTTTACGACAGTTTTTATAGCTAAGTTAGTGTTACTTTTTCTTTACTTTCATGTCGAGATATAGTACCGGGTAAATGGTAATAATAAGAAAGAGGCTTATTAAGTACGAGGTACTTAATAAGCTACGCTTTTCACCTGCGTAGCTTTCAGGAACCGGACTATTTTCTGTCATGAAAGGCAACCTGTGTCACTCACCGGCCCTTCAACTGTCTCAGTGCAAAAAACATATCGATCCGTTTTTCTGTTCCTTCATCAAATAAAAACAAACACACTTTCGTATTTGTGATATGAATAATATGATGATATCCACCGATAATATAAAGGCTGTAGATGATGATGATGGATCCGGTCGACATTTTTCTAAAGTGCGTAATGATTGTCGAATCACTCGGTGAATCTTCATTTAGTGAGTGGATATTGTTGTTAAAGTTTGTTATTTGGAGTGCAGATAGAGCTGTGATCAGATAAGATGGCCCGGCCGAGGTCCCCGCGGCGTGATGCATGGCCCACTGGGCCGGGCCCGGGCGAGCTCGCGGCCGAGTCCACCCGACCCGACCGTGCTTTGAGCACAGCTTTATTAATTAGTGTTGCAAAAGCATTTGCGTAGCTTATCAGTTCGATACATGTCATGTCAGATAAATAATGCACGTTCATTTTATTTATCATGCGCATATAATTACAATAAAAGCTTGTTAAGTAAACATTTCCTGTAATTACCATTTTAATAGTTTTAATCACAGAAGAGAAAAAAAAAACAGTTTTAATCAATCTCGTCACACTTCAAAAGAAAATGTTAGTAACTTTGTATTGTATTTGCTTCTGTTTTGCAACTCATAATAAGCCCAACGAATGTTTTCATGTCTAATCAACTGACTGATGCTTCGTGATGTCTGATTTTAACAAAAACATTAACTTGGGACAAGTCAATTATAAAACAGTTGGCTATCACGGAACGTTCAGCAGATATGAAGCATTACGGCATAAGAGAGCCGTCACGGCATATGAGTCAGTTTTACAGTCAAAACACGCTAAGAGATGTTTCAATATTTTTTTCTTTTTTATCAAAAAAACTTTTTAAAAACAATCTTTCTTTTTTCTTCCAGCGAACCCTTTTATTTGTTACCCATAATTATCATATCATGGGGGTGCATAAAAACAATTGATCATCTTTGGGAGTCCGCCATATTCGATACGTGTTCCATCTTCAACTGTATCATCACTTCCCATCAGCCGAGATCGCGGTATTAGATTAGTCCGATAAAAAAAAAAGAATTTTAAATAACGTCATTATTTAACCATGCATTGTCATCCAAACTAAACAAGACAGTTCAAATAAAAGCTTGTCAAAAGTAAATGGCCCTAATGGCATCCTTAAAAATATAATAAAAACTAACATTGATTTAAATAAAACATACCAACAGATAAGCGAGCCATCACAAATGACTAATCGGACAAACCGACTCCGGAATATTCAGCCGCCCTTTAATGAGCAGTCCCACTTAACCTTGGACCGCGCCTACACCACGCCACGCCACGCTACGCCACGCCACACCATGCCTCGCCATACCACGACATAATATACGCAGATCGCAATCTGTGGAATCGGAATGTCCTGTCGGTTGGTCTGCCGGACACGCCGCCCGTTTATCTCGATTGTTTCGAGCCGTCCGAATCAATTACTGAGGCCAGACAGACGCTGACACACCGACGGACGGACGGACGGACGCTCGGATCGATAACAAGATACGGAGAAGCAGCTCAGGAGCTGGCTGCAGTGGAGTACTCCGCAGTATACCTGCTAGCACAGGGGCCCACGTACACCGCAATGCTATATAATTAAATGAATATAATAAATTAAATCAAAGTACTTTCCACGTGTTTCTAAATTTTGTACTTTAAATCTAATTAGCCTTGCCTCACAGTTAAGTTTAGAACGTCCTAACTGCTGACGGTAGCATAACAGCGTCCAGCCGTTTCTGAGTCCATCGAGAACATACATACAAGGCAAAATACTACTTGAAACCTAAAACAATAATCCACTGCTGTCCCACGTATGATTCTGCCAATCTCTTCGGGCCCTAGTCTGTCGCAACGTTTCTAAACATATTTTCACCTTATTTTTCGACTACAAAACTTGACTGAAAATTATCTTTTAATTAATATAATAGTAATTTCCTGGTGCAAAGGTTGGCCATTGCCATCCCACGCGGTAACGCAGCGAGTGTTTTGGGTACATTTGCGCCGGGAACGGTCAGGGGTGGGTTATTTGAATAGGTATTAATTAGTTGTTGGTGAATACCGAATATTTTGGATTTATTTGTTTATCTCATATCTACTGTATTAATTAGCAGCTGTATAATTCCTTGCAAAATAAAATAAAATAAATTAAATTAAACATTATGTACCTAGTTACTGACATTAAATAAACAAATTCTAAATAGATATATATAATAGTATTTTAAGTATTCGCGATCATTACACATAGAAATTAAACACTTCTAGTGGATTTTATCGCGTATATTTTACATTATTTTAATTCTGAACGGTTCAAATACTTTGCATTATTTTAGACGTTTGGGATCCAGTCATCAATAACCTTACTCTCAACTCTCAAGCCCGGGGCAGAACTGCTACACCTCTGAACACCTGAGCGACTGCTGCATACTTTGGGAACGGTTTGATTAAACAGAACTGCTACACCTCTGAACACCTGAGCGACTGCTGCATACTTTGGGAACGGTTTGATTAAACAGAACTGCTACACCTCTGAACACCTGAGCGACTGCTGCATACTTTGGGAACGGTTTGATTAAACAGAACTGCTACACCTCTGAACACCTGAGCGACTGCTGCATACTTTGGGAACGGTTTGATTAAACAGAACTGCTACACCTCTGAACACCTGAGCGACTGCTGCATACTTTGGGAACGGTTTGATTAAACAGAACTGCTACACCTCTGAACACCTGAGCGACTGCTGCATACTTTGGGAACGGTTTGATTAAAACTCATTTGGCGGTACTTGTAACTAATTTGATATTATTATTTGTATAGACATCCGTCATCTAGTCTATGATAGTTATGATCACAGACACTGCAGTGTTCCATACGTCAGGAATTCTAATAATGTAAAATACACGTGAAGTTAAGAGATATACATATATATATATATATATATATATATATATGTATATATATATATATATATATATGTATAAACATGTTAAACTTGTAGTAGTAATGTAACTTTGATGTAACATTCTGTGGTAGAATAGTTGAAACTGCACACTACTTACAATTCATCGACATCGTCAAGCAGCACATTATAAATGCGTTGTAAAGCTACTAGAATAATTTCATAATGAAAGTAACAGAGAACGGGGAGTCAGGTTAGAGTTACGCGTCGCTTCACTGGCCCTTAATGAGAAAATACTTTTAGCTTCCAGATATTTGTATGAAACTTGACCCGTGACTACTCTCGCAACCAAGCTAATTGTGTGGTGCTCGTGTTGGGGTGCTCGGGTTACACACATTGGGCAACTCCGGGATAGGCGGAGTACATTATTGTGACGATATGGTAATTCCCGAACGCAACACGGATAAGTTAATGCGCGCACGGCTCTCGATAATTTATCGATTTGTATGAAATTATTCACATATTTGCTAGTTATTAGGTAGACAGAGCTACCATATATATTGTAGCTGCATATTATTATGTCATTAATTTACCTGTCACCTTTATAACCTTGCTCACCAGCGCAGGCATCCATGCGTGGCGAGGGTATTGATATTTGCCATGCAAATATTCAGCTTTTTGGTCACCTCAGGCGGCTAGTTCATGTCTCATGTCTAAATATTTTATAGACACAGTAATAAACTGTCAATCACATACCTAATTGACAGGAATAAAGTCACAAAAACCAAACGTGTTCACTAATTACACTACATAGAACATGAACAACATTTCCATTGCAAATCAGTTCTAGTTTTTTTAATAAATAGAAATATACGTAATTATGTTGAGATCGACGTTATCTGAGCAATCATCGTAATATGTAAATATTGTAAATCAGAAATGGAAACTGGCGTATAATAAGTCGATATATCAGAAAAACTATTAATGTGGCGCAGATCGTTGTGAGATATGAATTCTTTAAGTGTGTATATTCATTAAAAATAGATACAAAGAGCACAAGGTCAGATCGTACATAATTATGTGGATTTTTGTGCAGTATTAGGTAATCCAATATTTATAATACCTACTTAATAGCATTATATTAGGCAATCTTAACATATCTTATCATATTAACATAGTTAATTAGTTGGTTACTTTTGACTGCACACTACTACCAATTCCTCGTGGAAATTTCAAAAATTAGTACACAACTATTTGAGTCGTCAGTTATGCTACGTACTGCTCAATAATAGAACTCCCTGCCGTCCTCCTTGTTTCCTGCGAACTACAATCTAGGCATCTTCAAGGCTAGAGTGAATAGATTTCTTCTAGATCATCGTGTTCCATCCTCGGCCACACCGTCGCTTACCATCAGGCGAGTTGGTTGGTTTTACTAAACTAACTAAAGTATTGCTATTTTTATATATGTATTTAGATATTTAAATTACTTTAAGTCTATCAACCTTCTTCGTCTTAGCCTTCAAAATCGATTTCATTATTTAGTTATTATCGGCTAGTAGATATATAATTTCACTTTGTTCACAATTGTAAGCACTCAATCTGTAACTAATGTAGGACAGGGAGGATATAAACAGAAAATATTCGAGTCTTTAAACGTTAGCAACGTATCTGTGATGTTACAGGTATCTTTTGGCGACGGTGATCACTTACCATCAAGCGGTCTATCAGCTTGTTTACCACCTATAAGCATTTAAAAAAATAGTTTGAATGAACAAACACAGTTCATCTAAACGGTTTGGTTTTGGAACAAGTTGTTGCAAGTCACGCGAGTAACGCGACACCTCTAGGACAACACTCGTAAACATCGCGCCGACGGGACACGCGACACCGGCCCGGGGAGCGTGCCCTAGTGTACGCCATTGTTTTTAGAAACTCATTGATATCTCACAATAAATATCGGATTTTACACGAATTATATAACGCTATTCAACGTCTTGTTTCAATGAAATGAACGTTTTATACAATTTACAAATCAATTTTTGTAGAGTGTCATTAGTTTTATATAACCTGTATCGTATTATTGTTCTCGCAGTGCTATATCTACAGTATGTAATGCAATCTGTTTTCTATTCTTAGTGTTCCGTAGATATGCGTTGTTAGTATTTTTTATCGTGTTGTACATTATTTAAATCAAAGTTCATTTTATTGGCTAATTGCATTGAAATAATTGAATTCCTGCTCTTAAAAATAATAGTTTCCATAAGTAAAGAGCTCGTTCTAATAGCACAACATCTTTATGACACCTCTACAATACTCGTCTGTCTGTCTGTGTACCGCATACCGTGATACCATAAAAACTTAATTGAATAATTTTGAAATTACATCACCGCTGTATCTCCTATCTCGCCGCACTGGCCCCAGCGGCTGGTACCAGTCGACAAGCGACAGCAATAAAATATGGTTTATTACAGCTCACATGACTGTTCGTCGCAAAAACGCCGCCAGAGAGGAGCATAAACTGTCTCACTGTGAAATGCAGCTTTTTCTGATCCGGTTGTGGTTCGAGTCCGCGGCGGGAAGTCACAGCGCGCTCGGATTTCATTTATATTTCGTACTCGCTACAATGGTAAAAGTATGGTTACAGCTTAGATGGTAAGTAGTTGTTCGGCGCAACCTACAGTGGATGATTGTGCTCCCTCGTTCATCAAACAGGAATCACAATGAGAATACTGTTACTATTTTTGTCTAAGATAACTGTAATGTGTTTAGAAATATTGCCACTTTCTTAGTTAAGTATGGTTTCTTAATCAAATAAATTATCTTTAAAACCGACCTACAGCTGTGGCCTGTGGTGTTTCACTACAGCTGTGGCCTGTGGTGTTTCACTACAGCTGTGGCCTGTGGTGATTCACTTCAAATTCTAAAATAAATTATCTTAAAAATAAACGCAACACACAAACATTGTAAGTTAATATTCCAGTTCCGTGGTTCCTGCCCGACTTCAAAATCCGTGTAAAATATTATTTTGTCATTTGTAGTTATTAACTTGGAATGTTCGTGTTTTGTGTTTTTTTTAAGTTAATTTATTTTAGAATTTGAAGTGAATCGCCACACGTGTTCATAGTGCACTACTAGTTTATTTACAGATACGATTATGCACACATCCATGCATGAATATCTCCTTGTTTTGACTGTAGCAAAGCACCTAAACTAAACAAAAAAAAAGTGATTGTAGGTAGTTATAGTTATTTGTTATCGCGATATGTTGATAGCGCTCGACCAAAATTATCCATATTACTCGAGCTGGTTTAAAAACGAATGAGCCCTAATTAATGACATTTTTGTGGAAGCACCCCGAGACTTTTTTCTACATGATAAAAAAGAAACACGCAAATTTATTTATAGATGCTGACGTAATCAATGTACATACATAAAAAAATAAGCTCCAAATTGAGAACCATCCTCCTGCTCCTTTTTCGAAGTCGGTAAAAAAATTAAAAAAATCTAGTAAATTTTTCAACGAAGAATAAAATTCTTTTGGAGACTCATTCCATTCAGGAATGAATCCAAGCTTCCCCCGCCCCCCGCCCCCCGCCCCCGCATGCCTCCGCGCGAGGAACGTCGCGTCTCCCTCATGAGTTTCCGGCGAGAGGCGACGGCGGACTATTAACGCTTCTTAGAACATTACCCTCCGATGTTATCCAAATATTTATATAACGCGTGCACTAATTTATTCGCCGACAATCGGTCCACAGTCGCTGTGCTGCGCTCGTTAGCCGGAACCTCTAAATGCCTGCGAGCGGTCAACTGGAGGCGGTTAGTCATGAGTTCAACACACTGTCACCCGTGTTCAGATACCATGTATGTGTTGGAGAAATTAAAACTACAAATAATGTCGAGCGAATTTATATTTCTGCCTGATTATAGTTACACAGAGAGAGCGATGGTGGCCAAGCGGAAACATGTGAGCTTTATAATCTGAGGGCACCTAGTTCAATCCTCGGCCCGGTATCAAATGATTTATTTTAGTTAGGGAAACATCGGTATGTACAAGAACAAAGCCAAAAAGTTCAAAGAAATATGACCTTGCCAACATGCACTAGGCCAAATGGATGGATTATGGCCCGTCCTTACTCTCTGAGAGAAGGCCTGTGTCCCAGCAGTGGGACGTGATAGGCTGATAACGATGATGATGACTGTTGCGTTGAAGCTACAGTTATGCTAATAGTAAAAACATTGACGTAACATTTCTACGTCGTTGAATAAAGAAAATAAATTCTACGCGAGAACAAAATAAAAAAATAAAAAATATATAATCTTAAAGTAAAACAAGATCTATAATTTATTTTTTAAACTTTTGCTATTCGAACACGTATTTTAAATGTTTATCGGGACATATCACGTATTAAAAATAAAATTATACGTGATAAGTCCCGATAAACATTTAAAACATCTTTAATTCATACGTATTCACTCACTCATCAGTGTTCTTGTTTCTAAAACGGCACCAGCAGCAGAAGCATTACTCAGGGTTTTAAGTTGTCCAAAATGTATTGGCTGCTCTGACACTAGGACTAGTCAGTCAGTCTACACAGCAAACATGTAATCAAAACAATTATACCGTTTACTCTCTGAGAACAAAATAGGTCAGTCACCTGTGTAAAGTAGGTTCTTATGTTGTGATTAAACTTTACCCTTGACAATAGCAGTCTCTTTACAACAGTGTTGCGAGCTACGTCTGAAAATAGATCTCGAATCCACCAGTTACTGATTGTACAGAGAGGAACGCTCCGTGTAGCGTGCAGCCCCGGTGGACTCCGTGCTCTGCAGATAATCTGCAGCAACGCGCGAGGTCGCTCGATTTCCAGCGAGCTGTAATAGTTAGGGCCGGTATCCACTCGGCTCCGGATCGTCCCTCTGGAGATCCCGGAGCCCTCTTGCCAAGGTCACCGGGAGGGGGAGTTTAGTGGGTATAATCCCACATAACCCGGCTGCACCCCAATACAGCCGAGTATTGTTTAAAAGATTTCCCCCTTAATGAAAAAAGTTACTGTACGAAATAAAAATGACGTCAGTTGGCAGCGTAAATTGTGTACTCCTATATTGGTCAGTGTCTCGCCGCTCTGCTTTGCTCAGTGCATGCCGAGTGCATGCCGAGCCACGGTCGGAGGCAGCTTACATCGCAGTAGATATTTACCATCGCGTGCAGCCGCGGTCGTGTCCGTCCGTCCGTACAGGCCGCAGATTGCGTGCTAGTCGCTGGGTGCAAGGTCTTTAACAGATTCACCGTGTTGAGGATATAAATACTTTCTTATGCGAGCAGCAACATTTCCCATTTGATTCAATTGTAAACAGTAAACATACTTCCATACAAGATTTTTTTGAAACATTATAAATGCAATATTGTTTTCAACAATTATTTGTTTACAAAATTAAGCTTTAAACCAGTTTAAAGCAGTTATCCTGTAAATTTTACAGGTTCATATGAAATCTTCCAGTAAAAATCTGTATCTAGTATATTTACACTTATCAAATTGGATTGGATACATATCGGAGAGTGTGCATCAGATCTGCATGATTTAATTCCCTCCTGCACATTTTTCTATAGGACTACCAAAGCAGGCACGAAAAATCGACACCTATGGTTGATATTCCGAAAATTCGTACGAAACGCTTAGATGCCACTTTTATTGTGCGAACTGCTAGTCTGTGGTATTCGCTGCCTGAATGGGTGTTCCCCAACAGTTACAACCTGTATGTCTTCAAGTCGAGAGTGAATCGGTTTCTTCTATGCAAGCGTGCTCCATCGTAGACCACATCATCGCTTAACATCAGGCGAGTTGAGCCAAGTGCAAGCATATTATTTAATAAAAAATATAGTACACCCTTACATGAACCCAGTCTGGCTATACATATTACCTACACCACACATATTAATATCCAGTTAGTTCTGGAGGTCCTAAACAAAGCTGCCATCGATCTCAATTATAGATAGCGTCCGGTGCCGGGCGGCGTCCGTCCGGCGACCGGGCGGCGCCGCGCGGCAGCCGGCTCAGATCAAATTGACCAATGAGAGACTATGGCGATGCTTGCCACGACTAAGCTTTTCATTTTATGTGCGATCATAGGGTTACTCTGACTCATGTAGTACGCAATTTTGTTGTTTTTTCTGCAAAAGATAAATGATGTACCTAGTTCATATAACTCGTATTTTCATCGTATACAAATGAAAAACTACATTATATTAGGTTTGATTTGCTAGCTTTGTTTTTTTTCGCGATTTCACGAGTTACTCCCATAGTTGTTCATAATGATATGGACTCCTTTCGGCTTAATACAACCTTTCCGCGTAACCTAGTATAGTACAATATACTTTATAAGTACCCTCATTTATACTAATATTACCTATTATGATATGTGGTTAACGTGAAGCTTGCGATTCGTAGAACAAAAGAGTTAAACGCGCGCGACGACCGACGTCGGTTACTGAAAGGCAGACCGAGAAACGGTTCAAAAACTTGTACCATTACATATTTCATTATTTATATATTAGAAATACTCCGTTAAATGTCACTGAATATAACAATAACTTGTTATAGTATTTTTAGTAATGAAATAGAAAATTTAAATACTAGGCTAATTTTAAAAATAGTATTGTTTAAGAATTTAAATTATCATAGCAACTTAGATACCAGAGCAGAAAGCCTGCAGACCGGCCTGCAGACCGGCTTACAGAACACTGCGTTTTACATAATGTTTTAAGATTATTCTATAACAGCAGCTTTCTGGTTCAATAACAGGCTCGTGTTGTAGTCGACGTCGCATTTTTTTTAACTTTATAATAACTTTTTTATTTGTATCATCCCAAACTCACCGAACACCTAGAGCCGCTCAACATGCGCAGAGAGTATCTCTGTGTCTTTTATCGCATTTACAACGGGGAGTGTTCTGAAGAACTGTTTGATGTGATGCCGGCGTCGCGGTTTTACCATCGCACTAGCCGCCACCGCCTGAAAGTTCATCTACATAAATATTATCATAAATCAGTGGACATCGCACACTGTGCGATTCACACAATCTTTCTTACCTCACAAAGCTGCTCATTCCAAAATGTGGAATGTATACCTTCCGCGGCGTTTCCGAGAAACTACTACATTGGGTTCTTCAAAAGGCGAGTTAATCGATTTTTAAAGGGTCGACAACGTAGTTGTCATGCTTTTGGTGTTAAAAGTATCCCACTGCTTACCATCAGGCAGCCCGTCTGCTTGTTTGCCACCTATGACATAAAAAAACGTCGCACGAACTGGTAGGAATGAGTCCAGTAGGCACCTCCTCGTATTTCTGAAGAGATCGCCGCGTCTCGTCACAGGGATCAGGAGCGATTCTCCCCGGCGGGTCGCTCGGCGGTCACGTCCCGTCACGGTGCCGGGCCGGCGCGACCCGGCCCGCGTCGGACCACCGCCTAGAATAAATTACATTACACGCTCGGGAATTGGACGAATTAGATTTGATGCCTTTTTCTGTTTACGTTTGACATGGTCGGTCGGCTTCGCACGAAACGGTGAGCCGAGTTAATGTCGACTACAACTCGATTTCATGCTCGCCTCTCGGAACAGAACGCTCGAATATGCGACGAGTTCGGGCTTTTTATTTATTTTTAGAGTTCGATTATCGACTGATTTATTAGCTTCTAGTTTTTAAATTAGGATATTAAATTCCTACTAAAATAGCTCTAGTTTTTAAGCTAAAGAAATTATACCATAGTTAAATACTATAATAAGTTATTGGAATGAGGCGTCACTTTGCGGAAGTCCATGTTTTATTTGTATATTACGAATCTCTAGTAATTCCGCTTCTACGTCGTGTGCGAGTACTATAATAAGGAATTTGGTATAAATTCGTTATAAAAATTTGTATTAATGCTATCAATTTGAATTAAAATATTTGAAACTTTCAGCAATTAATATGCAATGACTATAATAGTACATTGTTACCCTAGGGATGAAAGTAACTTAATCCCTCAAACTATTAGCGCCCTCGCTACGCTCGGGCGCCAAACCCCACCTCGGGACTAAATATGTCTTTAACCCCGAAGTAAACACTGTGCTTTTCATTACGAATACAAGGAAACTAAAAATAAAAACATGAACTGACTAAAGAAAATATGAGTGATATGATTTTAAGTATTTTTCTTTTGATTTAGGTGGTAAAAATTTTTCCACTACTGCTTTAGCTTCTTCTCTTATGAAATCAGGCGTTAAATCCATATCGGAATCAGTTGAACTCATTGTGTTAATACAAATCTAGCTGCTATACGGAAGCATAAACAAAACACTACAATGAAGATTGGATTCCCGCCATTTTTTTTTTGGAACATCCTGACACTGGCAAATGCGTGAGAAGAGCGGGACCATAATCCTAAGAGAGAAAAAAAGTTTGAACATGGTTCAATACGAATGTTAAAATAGAACTAGTTTTTTTTTTTGATAATTTGACTGTCTGTCAGTTATCAACTGTCACTGTCAGTTGAAAGTAATTCTCCGTAGGGCTGAAATGTATTACTTTCAACCCGCTCCTCAGGCAACTTCAGACCTACTTTCCGAGTATGAGTAACGAAAATATTATTTAAATTAAATTTAAATGAAATAAACAATTATACCCGATTCTTCAGTGCACCTTGTCGACACGTGTTTCGCATCTTCACGAGGCATCCTCAGGACGTGTTGTTGACTCCGAGCGCTATTACACTAGAGATTCGACATAATATACAAATTACTATAATAAGCATTGAACTGATATTGTTACAAATAAACCGAACAAAACTTACATAACTAATTTTGTCATACAATAAATTTAAATAATATAAAGTATGTGACCGTTACGTTACACGGAACCCGTCGTCGGTGAGAACTATATTAAGTCGGAACTCGATAACAACGAGCCTACAATGGGACAATTACTAGAGTATGGTAATACGGCTCCAACTACAGATAGACTCGTCTCCCGGACAATGCGCGTGCACACGTCAGCTAGGGAACGTTGTAGGCGGGTGTGGCCATATCACTCTATCACATTACTTACAACACTTACTCACCTTACCTGCACAGTGGAAGGGGGCGCTGACATCGTATTCTCTAAACAAAACTGAACGTCTCCACTAGAACAGGTTAGTTTCCACATCTGGCCACCTGTAGAGATAGGTCGGTCGCAGGAACTAGCGGACACAATCACACAACTTTCTTAGCTGTTTACCAAAGTTATGTTATAGAAAACGACGGGGTGTCGGAAAGGTCCAGAGAGAGATAAACGTAGAGAGATACTAAAATAAAACGATATCTGTATTGAAAGAAAATTGTCTACCGTTACATCGATAGAGTTCCAGCGCACGCGCAAACAAACTTAAAGTATACAACGAACAAGAACAGTGTCTTATATTTTGTAATATAATTTTTGAAAGATTAAAGTTTATAGATAACGTTATTTCGTAGTATACTATTCAGGTGCTTTTATCATTCAGATGTGAGTAAAGGTTATCTCGTGCGGAGACGCGCCCGCGGGGCTCTCACGTTACAACATACACACATTATCAACATTTCAAATTCCATAAATATCCCGTAACAATATCGACAGTTATGAGCTGACGCAGTACTACCTACTACAGTATTACTATTAGTTCTTGAAGTCATCATCATTTCAGCCGTAGGACGTCCACTGCTGGACATAGGCCTCCCCCATCGATCTGCAAAATGGCCGGTTCGAAGCGGCCTTTATCCAGCGTTTTCCTGCGGTCTCTTAGATCGTCTGTCCATCTTGTGAATGGACATCCTACGCTGCGCTTACCGGTACGTGATTGTTTATTCCAGAACCTTTGATTCGATCTCATAGAAAAACCCCGTTCTTGAAGTACATAGTAGGATCTAATTTAGTAAGTGGCTGATTTTTACCCCCGATGCTAACAGAAGGTGCTATAGGATTGACGTGTGTGTTTGGGTGACTGTGTGTCTGGCATCGTAGCTCCTAAACAGCTGAACAAATTTTGATTTAGTTTTTTTGTTTGTTTAAAAAGTGACTTGATCGAGAGTGTTCTTAGCTATGATTCTAGAAAACATGTTAATCCGATTGACGATTATCAGCTCTTTTGTCGGTGATTTAAAAATAATCAATTGATATCTGTCGTATGAATACCTACTACAGTTCAGTACGAGCAGTGTCTACTTAGGTACATTAATCAAATTAATTTTATTTCTACGACAAAAATATCATACAACATGTTACAAAATTATAAATATAAAATTAAGAATTTAAAATTACTGATGACAAAAAAAACATAATTCATAGTAACTATAACTAGATATTTTTTTTGTCACTACAGTAAAACTACAAACATATACTACTAAACTCCTAAATTATAAAAATGGTAATTATTAGACAAATTTCATTCACGACTTACTGTACAACGTAGTACGTCGGTGAAACGATTCACTTTACCTCTTTCTTGGCGTATCGCTACGAGTAGGCCCTAGCCTAGAGGTACGAGTAAGTCGGAGTAACGCTTCAGCGGCCATTCCATGTTCTGCAAGTGTCAAACAATGAAAGAAACATTAAAACCAGACGATGTATAGCTCAATACTTGTAATGTTTGAGAGTGAGCATTTCTGAGAAAAAAAATAGTTTTTAGTTTCTCATTCTGATTCCGATCATTTATCTACTTCGTTAGTAAACCCAAACAAATGATAAAGCCGTCTCCAGCGCCGACCTGCGCAGCCGAGGGGGCATCCATACTAACTCACTGATAGCTTGATAACCAACGAACAATCTCCATATCCATTATATTCCCCCCATTACGTACGTCCCAAACGACAAAACTTTATTAAAACTAAATTTATGTATTCCAGCTACATTACGAAACATAAGATGCGACATTAATTCTTACTACAAGTCTTTTAGCCGTAATATATTGCCTATTCAGTTTTTGATTGGGAACAATAACGGATGAAGTAACGTTACTCATAACTCACAACGAGGACAGTATTGAAATGACGGAGAAGGAGTAAATTGGCACGACAGTTGCGCAACTAGTTGGCGATCGTGAACAATTTGCTCCGAGGCGAGTGTCGCGGGCGCGCCGTATGATGGATGCCTCCGCCCCTGGCATGCTGTGACGGACAACTGGACAACAATTGGACGACATAGCACCCTGTCACAATTTACACTTTACAAAATGTTTGAAATTATTAGAACTAGAGAATGTTTTTGTCGTGACAAGGTTCCTCAATACGGACGTTGGTATAGTTCACTGCAAGTCCCTAGCGTGTGAACAGCATTACAAAAGCGAGCCATTCTGACCACTTACGATTATGCTCAGTTTGGCACATTTATGTATTTCAATCATGACTTCGTAGCCATTTGTAGAGATTGTAGATTCGGACAGATTGCCGGTTATGCAAACTGACTGATGAACACATACGAACACAGCTATTTGTCTTTTGGAAGATAAAGGATAAGTAATAGGCGCTTGTCTATTTCTTGATGCGTTTCGTAAAAATCATGTAACATTTGACAGCGTGATATGAAGACATCATAATTTATAATTTTACCATCCAAGTCATAAATTGTAAGGTTATTGAAATTAATATATCTGCTGATAATCTCTAGTAAACATCTGTAAGTGCCAATAATCATCGGTTTCAGCACAACGTGCAAACAGTTCCACCGAGATATGATCAAGAGCGTGGGTCCGGTAGCGCGCCCTGAGGGAGCCCACCTGTCCCGCGTCGGCCGAGCGCAGCCGTACAGCCTGCAGGCTCTCCTGTAATGGCCCAACACTATTTCACCTCTCAGCGAACGATATTTTATCTCCATGCAGCATACAACGACCGTTTTACATACGTCCATACTATCAAGCGCCTAAGCAAAGTCGCAATGAATTGCAAAATGTATCAAGTAAAATGTTGACAGTTGAAGCATAGTGATGTAAAATATTGTATTTTATTAAGGCCGTTACAGTGCGTAATGAACGATGTCCCGGGGCCGGCGACACTTTATGAAGACATTCTTCACACTAATGAGATAATAAAATCGTTCGTGGGAAGTCTCGACACGCGCGTCATGCTGCGGTGTACGCGCGCTTTTTTACTTGTCATAATAACGCGGTTTGGTGAAAAAAATACGTAGAAAATGAGGTTGGCGACCGCCCGCGAGCATGCGACAACCCACCGACACGACCGTGAGAAACCTTCCAGAATATTTACTGCATTCGCTTAATTCCTCGGAAATATCTCATCTCGAGCCTGCACCTTAATGACAGAATTAAAGCCGAATGATTTGAATTAATCAGTAATTAAAATTTGATTGCATTTGCGATGATCCATTAAACTTTCTATTTTGGAGAGAGCGCCCACCTCAGGCTCTGTAATTTAACAATTAACTCTTTCGCACTCCGAGCCTAATATCCGCTCGAGATTATGATTAGTCGTGTAGAGTTACCCACGGTTTTATTTATATGACACATGAATTACTCACGTATGATTACGCCAGTTACTCTGACCATAGTACACCACTCACCAGTTGAGGCGGGATCAGGTCTATCTCAGTGAAACTACATGTCATATCTCAATGCAGAAACAATAATTGACTTCAAGAGACCTGTTTCAGAACAATTTTATTACAGCGCTCGCTTTCTATCAGAAAATTAATCCTGTGCTCCAATTGAGCATGATTATAACGAATAGGAAGATAATGATAGTTTCGTATTGCTGCGGCTCGAGCTCACGACGCCCACCTACATACCTACATTTAATCTCATCGAGCATTACTAAGATAGTTCTCGTATCGGTGAGAATCGATCGAGAGCGGAGTCCGAGGATCCTGCCCCCGATTCGATTAATGACAAATTTTATGGCCGATCCCGCCCACGGCCGGCTTCCGACCTGGACCGAACTATTCCAAAACCCGTTAAATACAGCCTTATTACTTTATGACCGCCATACGTTTATTATGTAGATCGAGCTGGACCATAATGAAGTTCAATTTAACACCTGCCTCAAAATGTTTTGGGTAATTGACGCACTAGCCACTGACGGCACCGCTCTTGCCAACGGTAACTTGTCGCATCAATCAAGTCGGAAATGTGCCAAAACTCTCTCGACATACATTGTAAATTAAATGTGGACATGAAATTTTCGAGAGTTGTACTACAAAGTTATTATGAGTAAGTGCACCGATAGTACCAGTTGCTATTACCAATACGAGCATATTCCACTCGAGTAGTACCACCGTAGGTATATAATTTGCAAGAATCATTGTCCGTGTGTCCGTCTCGCAACTACCTCCAATTGAGTGCGGAGTCAACTGACATACATGTGTTGCGACACTACCGAGCCGTGAGAATGCCGTCTGAGCGGATATCGATGCTATTAAAGCTTTAAGGATAGATCTTGATCTTATCAGCTTACCTATTGTGAACGTACATCTAAGCATTGAAAAGAGAGTATAATTAAGGATGAAACAAAATGTATAGAATACCAAAAGATCACTAAAACACCAGTATAGTTAAAAGATCTAGAAATGATGATTCCAAGTTTTGGCAGGATATTGTATATTGACCAATAGCAAATATTATGCAAACGAAAGTATTGGAGTCAATAGGATATCTATAAATATCTGAAATTTTAATTAAATGGCATTATTATTGACGAGGTTACGAATATAACTGAGACTACGTAATATGCATAAATATTCAGTATTATTCTAAATATAGCCCGAGTTCGATCAGTATAATATGAATAAATAAATGTCGTAAAGTCAAAAATAGAAAACCAACAATAATCATTTTACCATCAATAAGCCACGAATTGAATTTGGTCCAAATTTGTTTATGATCGGGACGAGTGGTGTACAAGAAGAAAAGTCAATGCTCAGCAGTGATCGATCGTGGATGCGGGGAATCATGATGATGATGAACGTTTGAACGAGAATTGACGTGATCACCATCACTCAGTGCAATAATAGCAGTGGAATAAGGAACGCTGTGGATGAAGATGATAATTAAAACATAATGTCAAAAGATGTCTCTACCCACACGGGTAAGAGCAGCATCAAAGAAAGCTCACAAACAAATAAATCATGGGTTATTATAACGCTTGTGGAATGATCAGCAACTGACAAACAGACGTATAATTTGAGCCAATCAATAGAGCACAATGCCCGCGCGGCTTCAGGTATAATTCCACTATAATTGCGGGTAATCTTTAACTGCCGGTTACCGGGACGGGTGAGGGGAGAGGGGGGAGATAAACGATTAATTCGTGGTGGCCATTACCGCGCATGACTTGACGCTACCGGGTATTTGGGATGATTTGGAGAACACAGACATGTGAAGGAATGTAGCTCTGTATGCATCCGGTGGATATATACAATGAATTATCTAATCGACATTAAAAAATATTTAAAGTTATGGTCCTTTAATCTTTGGTCTATTTATACACCTTGTGGTAATAGTACATACACTTTTCTATTACAGTTTTTGACATGTCGCTGCGTGGTTCCGAAGCACTGGCATGGCTTCTCCAGAGCCGTCCATGGAGACTGGGAGGTTGGTGAGGACAAGTCATGTTGTTGTAGTGACAAGATAAGTAGCAGTAGTAGAGTGCCAAATGCTGATAAATTGATATGATAATAAATGGTTGTTTTTCATGCCACTTTTTCTTTTTTAGACAAATCATTCAATTTTCCACGTCTTAGATGTCCTAAAAACTTCTTTCCACATAAATAATAGTTAAATCCATTTAAAAACAACAAAAACCCGGCAGCCAACACCAAATGAACCGTAACAAAGAGTCGGAACGCGCCCGGGGCTCGACCCGCCTCTCCAAGCCGTTCGTTTAGCGCTTCTATCTCGCCGGTACGTTCTGTGTAGACTCCTCACACAGGGCAACCACTTTCAGCCTACTCATGAGCACGAAAAGTACTTATAAAAATGCCCGGCCACCAATGTCGGGCCGGTATCGATGTGATGGCTTTGAGCGGGCTATTGAGCGTCCAAGACCCCATGAACTCGATTTTTGAATCGCTCGTTTGTAATTTGCACGAAAATATCATGCTGAATCATTCAAAATAACTAACTGTCAAATGAAATCCCAAACAACTTCAAGCCTATTAAAATTAAAATTAAACGTTTATATCATATCACTCGCTAACGCAACGATTGGTTTGAACTGTTCGAATTATCTTTCTAACAATAGAAAATCTTTATGATATTCTTATGATATTTTCGTGCAAAATCAGTGACAAAAAAATTGGGTTCCAGTCTTTCAGTATTTCATCCTCATTCACCGCAGTTATATACAAAATTGTTTTCATCGCGAATAATTTTGATGTAATGTCTATAAGGCACCAGTCGTTGACGCAGCGCGCTTCCACCTCTCTGCTTCGTTTTGTGGTTACACGCCACAATTACCATGCACCGATTATTTATGATTTATGCAATTATAGACTTTAAATCTAGGTGTTAAAAGATGAAGTAGTCGAGTTAAATTTGTAAATGATTGCACGGGTCACTGAACTACAAAAGCTTCTGGATATACCACTTCAAATTATTATCTGAAATCAAGTCAAAATATTTAATAGTATTGAATAAGCAAGTGGATTTACAGGGCAAAAAATTATAGGCCAAGCCCAGTTCTAATGTTGTTTTCGAAGAATTGAATAGTCGCATGTCATAAACGTTATCTCAGATCCTTATCTGTATCAAACGATGGAGTCAATTAATTTACAATTTACATATGCAATAGGAATGGTAATATTGGAGATAAGTGACGTGCGTGAGCCGAAGGCCGCGGAGAGCCGGATCAGATCAACTCGCTGATAACGATCTGCGGGTGGCGAGTACCTACTGACACAAATGTCAAGGTTTAACTCTCATGGGCAGCTTCAGTACCTGCTTCAGTAGGAAAATAACCAGCAGCAGGCGGCGGTCGGGGGCGTCCGAGCGCTCGGGCCGCGGGCAGCAGCGCGAGGGCGCCACGTGCAAGGTGCAGCGAGACACGTAGGAACTGCTCGATGGATGCCAGACACCAGGACAGAACCTTGACTGCCCGGTGGCCCGGTTGGTAATGAACCTGCCTTCTGCCCTTGGGGGCGTGGGTGATTGTTTCTGTCTGTTACCTTTTCGCGACTAAACGGCAGAAGAGATGCGCAAAAATATCTGTGACGGTTGCTACCGTAACAGATATAAAGAAATATATATAAATGATATGGTGTTGGTAGTTACATTGGTAACTGGTACTACTGCGGACAATAGACGAAAAAAGAAGGATGTATGAATACTTCCAATACTTTTTAATTCGGATTATAAAAAAAACACTAAAACTTACTGAACTAACTAAACTCGGTCCAAGCAGGTATATTTGCTCTAGCTGATTAAAATATTTTCTTTTAATATTTCACTGAAGTACATTATATCGACAACTAGTCTAAAAGAGACCGCAGGGAAACGCTGGATGCAGGCCACTTCCAACCGGCCCTATTGGAGATCAATGGGGCAGGCCTATGTCCAGCAGTGTACGTTTTACGGCTGAAATGATGATGATGATGATATCGGGTACTTGCTAGTCTCATGTTAAAAACTAAGCGAAAGTGATCAGATTATCTCGGAAAATAACACACGTGTAGCTAGGTTTATCTACTGAGCTATAAACTGTACGCACCGCTCACATCACAGATGCACTTACACGCGGCTCACGCGAAAACAGATTACATTTTTCATTATCGTTATCGACCTTATCAAAATATTGCTAAAGTTTTCGCAAAAGTAAACATAACATTCAGTGGTCAAATTAATGGACTTACTCATGAACCGAGACGCATTTCCTTTCAAACCTTGAAAAGTTTTTACCGACTGTCCAAGAAGGAGGGTAAATAAAAAAATAAAAAATCGTGACATTTTTACAGGCGGTCAAAGGCCAGGTCAGGCCCCAAACTAAGCAAAGCTTGTGATATGGCTGCCAAAGACTAATATACATACATAAATAGTTTTAAATTCATATTTAAATAGATATTAACACCCAGATATAGTACAAACACAAATGTTTCTGGGTTCTTGTAGTACCTCCTGTAGCTTAAAAGGCTTGACAGATTTTGACGAGTGAAGTGTCGTTGGATTCCTCTTTACGTCCAGAGTGACACAGGCTACATTTTCCTCTTTTTTCCGAGTATTTCCAAACAAACTAAAGGTTTGGTTTTTTGCCGAACTAGAACGATATGAGGAAAACTTTCACGAAACGGAACAGTGATTTCACGAACCGGAACGGCGGTCCCGTGCATTCCGGTCCATTTCGAGCACTGATAACATTGCCAAAGTATGTTCAACACTGCCGAAACATGCAATGTGCGATCTGTCGCTATCTTGACTGAGTATAGCCTTTACACTTTAGAACAAGAAGAGAGAGTGAGAACAAAATAAACGTTAACCTGCGTCTGTGATGTGAACGACGCGTAAGTTCGGATCCAGTTTTTGAAACTTTTGGGAATCACAATCAGGAGATCTTTATCGCGTTAGATAAATGTAATTTCTGACCTTGAACCTAAAGCAGGTGTATGCGTGGGAATGTCATAACATTTTGCGAACTGTGACAACGTGGTAGATATTACAACTGATAAGCTAATACAAATCATAAACAAAACGTGCATCACTTTATAAAACATGTCAGGCGACGGAACCTTACACACTAAAATAATAATCTACTTCTTGTATAATATAAGGCGATATTATACGGATGTTCCCTAAGGGCTTCAAAACAGCTGGATTGATTTTGACAAAACTTGCACTCGCACATAGCTAATGATGTAAGGTTATAAGGAATAAACCACGCGGGTAAAACCACGGGACGCAGCTAGTAATTAATGATAAATAAATTCAGTAAATTCAATAGCTAAAAGATCTCGTTGAAATGATATTGGCAAGGTGGGTATATTATGTATTGTCTTCAGGATGGATGGAGGGTACTTCATATTCCGGAAAATGTGAATGGAAACTGGAAAACAGCGCGTAAAGCAACGGGATCGTGCCCGCGCTATCACGTGTTACTGACACTTAGTTCATCATCATCATTTCAGCCGTAGGACGTCCACTGCAGGACATAGGCCTCCCCCATCAATCTCCAAAAGGGCCGGTTGGAAGCGGCCTGCATCCAGCGTTTCCCTGCGCTCTCTTAAAAGAGACCTAAAGGTCGTCTGTCCATCTTGTGGGACTTTGGACGTCCCGCGCTGCGCTTACCGGTCCGTGGTCTCCATTCGAGAACCTTTCAGCCCCATCGGTTATCTGTTCTGCGTAATATGTGCCCTGCCCACTGCCACTTCAACTTGCTAATCCTGTGGGCTATGTCGGTGACTTTCGTTCGTCTACGGATCTCCTCATTTCTGATTCGATCTCGCAGAGAAACCCCGAGCTTAGTCCTCTCCATATCTCGTGCGACTTTGAGCATTTGAGGTCCATAGTGAGAGACCACGTTTCAGTGCCGTATGTCATCACTGGTAACACACACTGGTCGAAGACTTTCGTCTTAAGGTACTGAGGATGAACAGATGCTTGCTTATGAAATTGTAATGCAGGTACCTAAGTACTTATTTGTAAACGTTAGATGTATTTTTTTTAATTATTTTTTTCTGTTTTCTTTTATATTTAAAATAATTATAATAATTAAAATAATTATTCTGTTTATTTAAGTTTGCGCCATTATGTTAGTGCGTATAGTGAAGCTTAGTATCGATACAAACAGCTTAGTTTTTCGATACTAATTTAAATTAATTATGTGTAAAAAAAAAAAAAAAAAAAAAGGTATTTTGGACGAGAAGACGTTGCTAAGTTTACAAAAAGTAGGCTAGGCTTAATATTTAAGCCGCCCGAGGGCATGGCATATATCATAATGTAAGGTTACTGTCACAAGACAAACAAACGGACAACTAATCATTTGAGATCTGTTCGCCATTGTGTTGAACGTGTTTCATTTTCTATTATTGTACATCATCATCATCATCAGCCAGGAGACGTCCACTGCTGAACATAGGCCTCCCCCTAAAGGCCCCTCCCACCTCCCTCCTACCTCCACACTGAACGACAGCCTGACATCTGCATCCACTGGATGCCCGCGTCTCTCACAATGTCGTCGGTCCGTCTTCTGGGAGGCCTAACTACGCTGCGTGTTCCGGTATTGTATGTACAGGTAAGTGTAAGGTGAATTGTTGACATTGTATAGTGTCATTAATGTCTCGACGTCATTAATGATAACATACAACTTATTATTTTTGAATCTAATTGTGACTGAAAAATAACTAATAATACTTATAAAGATTTATCAAGTCACCTAAGGTCGAAGCATCTGGTGACCAATACGCTGACGGATATGTTGCGCGTATCCTTGGTTGTACCGTACTAGTTATCAAATAAATAACAATAATACCTTTACATTCGTATCTGTAACATCTTCTGAATAACAATCAAGTAGTTATGTGTGCGTGTGACAAAACGTGACACTAGTTAATGTGAATTGGTCGCCTCGTTAATTGGAGCTGATTAATTAATAGCTATGAGTTTGCATTCTTCCAGCTACCGAGCCCCGACCCCGCGGAGCCCCGGCACTCCGCACATGGCCCTGGCGAGGGCCTGCTGGCGCCGTGACCTCACTCCTTAACTACGCACTTTATACATGCAAACAGAACATGGTGGCAGGGACTAGCGGGCTCGGACACGAGCCTTGGAAGAGTCCTACCTATGTTCAGAATATGTCGAAACTGGATGATTTCATAGGTTTACGTCGCGTGAATTTTACATTATTTTAATTCCTTAATTTTATTTTATTTTATGCCATAGGTGGCAAATAAACAGACGGGCTGCCTGATGGTAAGCAGTCACCGTCGCCTATGGATACTTGTAACACCAGAGGCGTCACAACTTGTTGTATCTTCTCGTTTCCTGACGTTTGGAGCACTTTGCAGTGTCCGTGGTCACAGGTAGACTAGCTGACGGATGTCTATACAAATGTTACCAAATTATTTACAAGAAATCAAAAAGACAAAAATCCAACAAACAACGAGTAAAATTAATTAAAAGTGTTTAAATTCAATGTCGTAACTGGACGTAGACTGATAACAACCTATAACTGTACCTAAGTACTTCCTAACTTCTAACCTCCTTATTTTAATGCTAATGGCGTAACAAATCTACCCGGTCCTAAAAGGTAGGTGAAGTTTGGCCGGTCAGTTTTTGGATGGGTAACCGTGAGAGGTGTTCTGCAACTTATTTTTTTTTATTTTTATATATTACTATATTTAGTTTACTAATGCAACCGGATTGGTATGGACAACCGTGCCATTGTTGCTAAAAGTCCACAAAATGAATACAGGGGGCTTAGTCCCAGATTTGATAGTTTTCGAAAACTTTTTTCGTTTACGTATTGTTCCATACGTTGCTGGGCTGAAAGGTATTCGAAAAGTTTTTCGTATTAGAGTGAAGCAATCTATACCGCCGATTTTAGTTCCTCCGCGTTTCCGCTGGAGGTGCTTTACTAAAATGTATGGAACAATACGTAAACGAAAAAAGTTTTCGTAAACTATGAAATCTGGGTAAGCCCTCAGAAAAAAAAAAACTTAAAGAACCTCTTGTGTTTAACAACACTTACTATAGTCTAAATAGATTAGCAGGTCTAAGTTTTAATATTTCGCTATTTGAACAAAATTATTAATTAATTTTAGTTATTATTGACAAATAAAATAAATAAATTTAAATAATTTAAATATAATGATTACAATAAACAAACAATACGACGATAATTACGATAGATTAACTAAGTCGAAAAGAATTAAGTCTGGCAAATTATTGGATAGGTGACCGTGAATAGCGCTACCTACTTGCACTGAGTGCTATGGACGTGCTTCCATTACATATTCTATAGATAACTAATACTCCACGAGGCCATGAAATCTTTAGGCAGCTCGAGCAGATACCTACTCGAGTTCGAGATTTAATTATGTTGTTTTTTTTATGTTCGGATTATTTATTCTTTATTAATAATACATTATTTTAAAGTAAAATGGGGTACAAGACTAATCAGCATAATTGAAGAATAAAAGAACAAGCATATATGCTTGTTTATGAGAAAACCACATAAAAAAGCGCTGATAATCTTCAAACGGCTAAACAGATATTAATGAATTATAGCTAAGAATACTTTCCATCATGTCGCTTTTCAAACAAAACAATAATAACTCAAAATTGATCAGCCGTAGCTACGATGCCACAGACTGATGATACACACGTTACACTTATAACACCCCTCTTCTTGCGTCGGAGGTTAAAATAAACGAAATATCCACTTATTAAATACACTGTTGTTGTAAGCCGCCACTAACACCGTTCCCAACGGTACCCAGTAAGTCCTCTCAAGTGTCAGAATGCCTATTTCCACGTATGAATGAAAGCTGAAAGCGTCAAAGAAGTCCATTCCGATCACGAATCGGCTCAAATCGGCAAAAAGCTATTCGCGTCGATTTATTTGCGACATTTGTGATCATTGAGAGGCTAGTTTGTCCACGCAAGGCTCTCATTAGCCGCGAAGGGAGTCTATAAAAGCGCGCGTGACGATTTTTTGCTTGTTTCTTGCGTTTTAGAATCGTGCGCGTCTATCGAAGTGCTTCCATAGACGCGTTCGCGTTTCACACCTCGCGGGCGGCTGATTGCTGCCTGCTTTTGCAAGAAATAGTATGCCTGTGTTATAGTAACTAAGTTTTTATTCAGATAGGTCTGATAAGCAAGTATTTGTTATCTAAAAAGTAAACTGCCTCGTTTCGTCCCAGTCTGTCAGTGAATAGCTGACAGAGCTGTTTATAGCATTGATTAGTTTATAAAACTTTTATAAATAAGGCCATTTTCAATTTTTCCAAATGTTTGTATAATATTTCCTCTTACGAATGTAAAAAGCGTTTTTTTTTGTCTGTTTGTAACATGTTCAAATAACTAAATTAATCTAATAAGGAGTAGCTATTCTTACTTACTTATTTTGTTGTAGTTTTGAATGACACTAACAGTCTGATCATTTATAAACATTTAATGTTTATCATTTATATCAGTCGGTCAAAGAGAATATACAGTCGGTGTTCATTTCAATGTCTAACCGACTTAGTGGTGTCTGCGTAGTGTGCGTTTCTGGTCGGGTAATGATAACGCATGGCAGCCGTCAGAGTCGCGCGGCGCCCCGCTGTGCCGCCGCCGCCCCGGCCCGCTCGCCGTCTAGATATACTGCAGACCTGCACCAAGCACTACCGCTGTACTGTACGCAGCAACACGCTTTAACACTTTGTCGCAGTTTACAACTGATAGACAAACTACTAAAACGTACTCAAAACCTCTACATCAGCTCATAGGGACACAGGACAGGTCTCTCACACTCGATTCACGGATTTCTTTTCCAACCACTGCCAATACCTTTCATAAATATCGTCAATATCGAGTGACAGGGCATCCGAAGCTTCGTCTGCCAATTCATAGTTCTGCAGTTTTTGTTTACCAATCCTTCAGCCATGGCCGGATAAAAGACACAGCACGGTCTTAAATGAGAACAGGCTTTTAAAAGCAGTTTCAACAAAATATTTTACTAAGGCACTGTCACAATTTATTAAAATGTAATTAACTGTAGACTGACTAATAATCGCAATATGATTTAATACCTTGTCACTGTAGAAATAAAACTTTTGTAATTGAGATTTTCAGAAAACTTATCGTGCCAAAGTTCGAGACTGTTGGTAAGGTTATTGTGGAGCTTACAGTGAATGCATAGCGCAGTGCAGCAGCCCGCGGCCCGAGGGGTTGGAGGGGGGAGGGGGGTTAAGCCCTGCACTTGATCACTTTATCCAGATTTGCGGTCCACAAGCTGTCAATACAAGATTATTTCATTTCAAGAATGCGCTCACTCAGCAGTGTTTAGTTTACGTCGAGTGATTGCGAACATTGAGGCAGTTAAGTAAGAAAAATGAATCAATATTGAATGCAGGACGCGTACTCGTAACAGGTATTTATTGTTCATAAATACTTACCTCCCTGCCAAGTGTTCTAATGTTTCTGTTTAGTAAAAAAAAGAAATAGAAAATATTACCTACTTATTAACAAACTTCAAAAATATTTTCCGTTTTTACTAATTTTGAAGTCGGTTTTTTAAATTGCTAATTATTATAACTTATGATGAATATACAAATAATTCGATTTTTTTAACTCGCGATAAACGAGCTGATGAGTTTCAAACGAAACTGGACAGATTTTGTTGAATCATACTTCGACCAAAATCAAATGAATGGCCAGACCCAGAAAGCGCATTTTTTAAGATTAAAAAATGAGCGCCGGCGCTCACTTCGTTTCAGTTGGTCTCTAGCCGTAGGAAGTGCAACTCAAGACTATTGTTACATGATAACGAAATATCTGACAAAATTATGCCTTCGTGTGCTTTCCCGAAATGTAAAAACACAACAAAACCAGCTATCAATTTTTTGTAACAAATAGGTATGTACTGTACATAATTAGGTGTTGAAGTATATGTCCAACGGTTTTGACTTGTTTTTACTGAGCAAGTTCAATGGTCGTGGCCCGTCCATTTATTTTATTTTGGTCGAAGGATAATCATAGCTCAGAACACTCTCGATCATGTCATCTTTCAAACAAATAGAACTAAATCAAATTCGGTTCAGCCGTTTGGGAGCTACGATGCCACAGACACACAGATACACGCGTTATATGTATAGCATCGCGCGGGGGTTAAACATGCGTTCAGAGTGACAGAGTAAGGTGAATGAAAAGCTTGATCGGTCCGTGTTCTCGAGTTCTCGTAAGACACCTTGTATCGCCAGGAAACACAAAACGGAACAAAAAGCTCCAGCCTCCAGCCTCCAGCCTGCAACCTGCAGCCCGCAGGCAGTCGGGCGCGGGGTCGACGACCTCTAGATCCTGCGCGCCCGCCACTGATATAATAATCTCGTCGGTACCAGCGCAGTACACGCACCACGCAGTACCTCAACTTGACACCTACTGCAGAATGCTGCCTTCATGTACATCTTATTTGCCTGCTTCTTCACTTGTGACATTTTTGTACGATACTTTAAAGATTTTAAATTTTTCAGTGATAAAATGTTGATGTCATTATGAAGATATTTATTTGGATTGCATTGAAATACTAAACTGCCATCCAAACCAGACATTTATACTTCTTTTCATCCTGGTAATGTCACGTACCTGATAGAAACCCCTTACACAATTAGCTTTGAAGACACGATTGATTGGGACACACAATTTTATTTTAAGTTAACACTTGTTTTCACTTCACATTACAAAAAAAAAACTAAACTTTATATTCTCATTGACCTAATTATAAATGCCTCAGGAACATAATTTCAAATTAGAATAATGTAAAACACTGTTTTAAACTATCACGGTTGTTCACTAAAGTTATTATAATATGTTCTTCAGTCTTCCCGTGAACATGGTGCATGTAACTGCGCCGAAATATCGGGAGCTCATTCCACAACCTTACCACGGTAAATATCCCGTAAATAATCATATAACTTTATAATAATGTATTTCACAAAACGTAAATAATGTATATGGTAACACCTCATTGTTACAATTTAAATTATTACAAAGTTTAAAGATAAAATAAACTTGTGTCCAAAATTTTTATACTCAAAAAATGATGCAACATTGAAAACATCATTATTATATCTTCTTATAATACAATATACTTATAATACGTCTTAAAATACAATAACAATACTAAGTCATTACAAAAGATATTTTAAATGTTTATCGGGACTTATCGCGCATTATTTTATTTAAGTAAAACGAGGTACCTTTCGATTTAAGCGAAATATTTATAACAAGTATTGTGTTCAAATCGCGAAAGTTCTTGTTGAGAAAATAAAGTTCTTTAACCCGAAAGTTAATCACTATACATTTATTATATATATATTTAATGTCTAACTTTATAATAAAAAAAAAACTAGTCATCCAGATTACATTCTATTCAATTAATTCAATTATATCCAAATATAAATTGTTTAACACATAGTTAAACAATTTATATTTAATGTATATAAACTAGCAACAGCATTGTAACGAAACTGTATATTGAATTGTGTTAACAAACGTCATGTGTATTCGTTGACAGTTGACTGCTGACAACTGTCAACGAACACAGTATATAAGTTGCGGTTGCATTGCAATCGCCCTCCGATCCGACTGCTCCTAGCAATAGGAAATATTCCGTTTTTGGTACAGGCGTCGGTTACCAGAGGCACACACACACACAGCGATCCCGCCGGCAGGATCGTAGACCCACAGGATCTGTTAGAAGATCGGTTAGATTCTCTCCAAATAATCATTCAGTTCAACAAACCGTTAGGGCTCCAGGGCACACCCCCTCTGGGGTGCCTGGGCAAGTCTGATTCCCACTCCCGGCGACGGCCCAAGCCGAGGTTCGTACCTTCGAGGTGCCCTTGTGCTAGTCGCCTATAAACTTAACCACCAAGTTATGCCGAACGCACTCTGCGTTCGCTAACTAGTCCGGTCAAGCTGTAGAGGCCAAAAGGCCAACAGTAAAAGTCACTCATAAAAAAAAAATAAAAAAAAAGTAATCGCCCTCTTTCTTTGCTCGAACCTCGAAGCGAGAACAAGTGTAAACGAATTGTGAGTAAAATAGTTTAAAAGGTGATTTCTTGGCTGAAAAGCTAACATATGTCCATCCATATCTTTAAAAAAAAACAGTAATATGCCATGTCAATCAGAAATTTCATCTTTTTATTTTCATAGCTCGCCTTTTTATTTTTTTATTTGTGAAGTTCTCATTTTATTATATCATATATAAAGCAAACATAAAATATGTTGTATTTGTGTCAATAATTGAATCAGTAGCGCGCGATGCAGAACATACCGATCTTAAACGAGTGATCAGACCTCCGCCATCGCGCCAGTTTGTAGGAAAGTTCGACAAGTGCGGAGTGAAGTAACTGTCCGTAGCGCTGTATCGCACCTGCCCTCTCCCCGCCCACGTCATTAGGGACATTCCGGGAATCCTGATTGAGAGAATCAGCCCGTTTATTATACTTTATTTAAACGGCATAACAATTACTTATACCGCGCTTTTTGTTCAACATCACGGATTGTAAGTCAATTTTAAATGACCGATTTCAACATTGTTAACTACATTTTACGCGACAGTGGAGGCTCGCTCCGCGCACGTACAGAAAGAATGGCAAGAAGTGTACTGGACAAAGAGGAGCAGCTGATAAAATAAATCTTTAAACTAAATAACTAAAAAAACAGCTAAAAAAGAAGGTTCTCAATTTGATTGTATTTTTACATTGAAGGTTATATCTTAACGTTGGCACTCTAAACATTTGACGAAAATATTCCAGCTCTCGGGGTAAAAAAATTAAATAAAAACCGTATAACTCCCGTTATTGAAGTTGGTTTTAATTTATTTGTAAAATAAAAACGGACTTTAAATGTATTAATTATAAAACAACTACCTGCGTCCGCAGCTTCTCCCGCGTGTCACAAGTGCGAACGGGTACATCCCGTTTGGTAAGAATCCCATTTGGTAAACCACTTGAGATACCTACTAAAAAGTTGCGTTTGGTAAACATTCTCCTTTCCATACAAGAAGTAGCGTTTGGTAACCTTTTAAAGAATTTCATGTATTTTATCCCATTTGGTAAACTTTCTGTAGAAGTTAGTACACTCATGATAAAAATAAATAACATCAATTTTTTTTTTTTTTGGTTTTACCTTCGTTTGAAACTCACTCTCGCGGGCCGCTTGCGGCCTAGCAAACCACGTGACTTTGACGATTTTTTAAAACTTTGTACATCACCTTCGCCTAAAACTCACTCTAACGGGCTGCTTGCGGCCTAGCCGACCGCGAGCGACGCAAACTCTACGGTTTTTTTTTTCCATTTTCAGGGTTCCGTACCCAAAGGGTAAAAACGGGACCCTATTACTAAACCTACGATGTCTGTCCGTCTGTCTGTCCTACCCACCTGTATTTTTCGAACCGTAATAGATAGCCCGTTGAAATTTTCACAGAATATGTAATGTTACGGCGGATAATTAACAAATAATAAAAGTCATAAAGTAAAAACGAAAGCGGGGTCCCATACAAAAAACTTATTTTTTAACGTGTTTTTGTATATGCTCTAATGTAAAAACGGTAATACGTACAAGTGCCAATGTTGGCATTATTACACACTCTAAAGTATAACAACATATAATTATAATAAATGATGGCCAAGTGCTAGTCGGTGACCAATTTCTGTTCATTAAAAGTTATACCGAGCGTCACTTGCAAAATATTATGAACTATGTGACGGCGAAGCAATTGCTTTGCTATTTTGGTAGGCGTTAAGTCGTACCAAATAGTTTTTTAAATTGATAATTATTGTATTTTGTGGTGGTACAGCACCCTCAGTGCGCGAGCCCGACTCGCACTTCGCCGGTTTATTAGTACATCACCTTCGTTTGAAACTCACTCTCGCGGGCCGCTTGCGGTCTAGCGAACCACGCGACCTCAAAGGACCTTTTCCACTTATTTAGAGTTCCGTACCCAAAGTGTAAAAACGGGACCCTATTACTAAGCCTACGATGTCTGTCTGTCTGTCCTACCTACTAACGGCTGCATTTTTCGAATCGATTTTTAGATAGCCAGTTGAAATTTTCTCAGAATTTCCGTAATACATATTAAATTATAAAATAGGCAAAAAATAAAAATGAAATGGGGGTCCCCATACAACAAACGTATTTTTGTATTAGCTCTGATGTCAAAACTGTAATACGTACAAGCGTCAAACTTAGCATGATTATAGTACACACTCTAAAGTATAACAACAAATAATAAATAATGGCCAAATGCGAGCTGGTGACAAATTTCTGTTCATTACCAAGTTATAACTGGTAATTTCAATTTTGAATTTGGTGGTGGTACGGAATCCTTTGTGCGCGAGCCCAACTCGCACTTAGCCGGTTAATTTTTACAGTCTTCGATGGCCACTTTCACCATTTTTTTTTCAAAACTCAGAATACTAAACAACTAAATTAACCACGAAACTAAAAAAAAACATATTTGATTATTGGACCTGACTGTACCGTACAAAATTAATGGTTTGCCAAACGGGATTAAATGTATGAAGAATAAAATAGTTACGAAACGCAACTTTTTAGTAGGTATCTCAAGTGGTTTACCAAATGGGATTCTTACCAAACGGGATGTACCCGTGCGAACAATACCAGATCAAAAAACCTAAGCTATGTACAGTCCAAATTTTATCAAACTCGGTTTAGTAGTTGTGGAGATACATGGTAACAAACATTCACACAAACTCGCATTCATAATATTAGTAAGTAGGATAACACACTTTCAAGTTAAGTGCAAAAACCTGAACCCAAAGTCTCGCTTATCAGAAAGGTTTGATCGCGATTTTCAAAAATACATAAAATGTATCTCAGTTACTAACCGTCACTACCGTCACATAACATTCCCCACAAGTTCCTCTCATGCAGCTCCATAATACTCTGGCAACACCGCAGCGGGCTGCAGGTAAATTAACATGCCAATACTAATCCTGACATTACGATACGTATAAATCTAGCACACAACTTCACGCTGCAGATTGCTAAGGGAATTATTCAAATTAGCCACAGCTTCCTTTGAAACTGCTTTGAATTGTATGATAAATGAGTATTAGAGGCATTCAGGCGAGGCCTCCCAGCGGCGGGCGGTGTGACGTCATCTGTTCCGCGACTGCTCGTATAGCTTCATTCGCATTTCACACTCATATTAGAAATGCTACAGTACCTCTGTCTTGGTCTATTTGTAACTGTTTCGCGGCCAAGCAGCTGAATCAATCCTGATTAAATTACACTAAGTAGGTAATAGTATAATGAGTATAGTCTACGAGAAAATTATAGATAATACATTTGACAAAGTGATTGAATAAAAGTGCTGCCACTGACGCTCTTATCGCTAAAAGTTATCTCTTTCTGACAACAGTTTTGTTATTTGTTTGTAATTTTTATTTCTGGTGTACACAATAATGAGTTTCTGTCTATATTTTGATCGAGCAAGTTTAAAAAAAGTTAGAGTATACATTTAAACTGAAAAAGACAGAATTTTATAAAATCACGGATCAAACCGCACTGCGCAACTTGTAGCGCATAATTCCTCTAAGTTCGCACTGCACGCATTAGCGAGCTGGTATCTAAGGGGTAATCCACACGCGCGACAATAGTGGCGCGCTCCCGCGGCGCGCGACAATGCGGCGCGGACGCAGCGACGCCGGGAGCAGAGTATTATGTATCTACCCTACTGACAAAAACTAGCTCAAAATTATAACTAAGTTTAACTAACTTGGTTTTTTAACTAACAATTGTTGGTCTCGTTACAATTTTTTTTCTTTTCGGTCTATCTTTGATAAGTTAAAACCACCTGCTTACAGAATAGAGTTAGAATAATGCAGTTTTTAGTCAAGACTGCTTACAAATTATCATTCTGCTAGAGAAATGCTCACTGTTTAAGATAAACCAGCAGCTACTAAAGAACCTGAAACTAGGAACGCAGGCTCCTAGCTGCTTAAAGCAATCCAGTTTAGGTGATGAAAAAATATTGCGCGACCGCACTCCGTATCTGGGCGCGATAAGGTTCACGCTCGCGAGATTTTACGAACTGTGCGACTTTAACGTTAGTTTGAGACCACGCAAAGAGTTGGGCGTAAGGCACCTGACCTTCGATAAAATAGCCGCCCCGCGCCGCTGCCGCTGCGAAAGGATATACCTATGATAGGCGGCGCATTAAACGTTCTGTCTACATTCATAGCACGCTTTTTATCATCCAGAAATCTAGTTACAATCTAATTTAAACTGTATAAAAACCGAAAATAGAGTTTAAAATAAGTGATAACGTTAGTCTGTAAGCGGAAAATATAAGCCAGGGTGCAGACCGTGCGAAATGTTGCGGAATGATATGCATCGAGAGCGGAGCGGAGCAGAGCGAGACACACTCGTCAGTGCACGGATTAAAATAAATGCGAGATGTAAAGTTGCCGGTAATTTATTGTGTCCTGCCGAAGTGTCAGCGGTGACGTTTCCTGCTCGGACAGCGTGACACCTGGCGGGGTGACGCGACGCTGACGGTATGCGGGGAAATAAATTAGATGTCTAGATCTGACACGTGAGCTAGACGCTCATTTGAATATCCTTATTAGAAAGTAGACAGATTTATTAGTACTTAAGATTATAACTAAGATTGCTTGTGCTGCCTATAACAATGACTCACACTACAGTGGTTGGGTAATGTGTTTAATGATATGCACTCAGCATACTAACTTACTTGCTAGTAGAAGAAAGGATTCATACTTGGTAGAAGTAGGTAACAGAAGTTTCACGTAACAAGTAAAATGTTGACAAAAGGTCTAAATTATTATAGAGTCAACAAGGTCAAGAGAAAATGACGCTGAACTCGAGATCAATAATCGTAGAAGCCATTATGAGATAGGAACAGTTTACGGCTCGTTTCCCCGCCCCGCCTGACTCCACTCGGTACGGAAGCGTCGAGGGAGCTCTGCATTACGAGCGTGCTTGAAGCGCGATCGCGATAAACCACGGAATAGATAATAGTACAGATCGGCTGTTTTCCCTTCCAAATCGCGGCGAGTCGTGTTCGATGATATCGTACGATCGCGTCGCGTCGACAATACGCGAGATACCATCAGCGGGCGTGCGTAATACTGGAGAACTATTCGTTGGCGTGATTACCTAACACATATTTCACACTAGAGGCTAGGTATTTTTTTAAGCCCCTGATATTAAAAAAATTCAAATGCCTCTTCAGATATTATTAAATGATGGCTAAGAACACACTACAACCAAGACACTTTCAAACAAAAAAAAAACAATCAAAATCGGTTCGGTCGTTTGAGAGCTACGACGCCACAGACAGATACAATCCCATCTGGTTGCGACTAATAACAATAAATCTAATAATCCAAAGTAAATCTTGCTATCACCAATATTGCCAGTGCCAATGACAATCATCCAAACAGGGAGGAAAATTGTATTGTAGAACAAAGGAAGAATAAGATTGACTCTAGTTAAGAAGAAAGCTAAAAGGCTGATCCCACCACAGAAGAATATTTTTTCGTTTAATCTCTTTTCTGTGTGTCCCACGTTCTCCCTATAGCTACGCCAGATACCACTTTATCACGTCAATATATTGTAATACGTTAAATTACTCCACAGTTAAAATGGATTGGTTTGTTTACAAAAGACAAAGGCCGATTGTCCTAAATAATGTTTGTAGATAGCGCGGCTGGCGCGGGGCGCGAGTGCTCCGACGTGAACACAGTCCGGAGCCCCCGACACTGTCAGGTACCGCGTTCTACAATTAGTCGACACGCCTAACTTAACTATTGTTGCTTCATCTTACCGATTAACGATAAACAACTGTTTAGGAGTCTATGCTGCGTGCCTCTACTATCTCGCTCGAGTATTTCAACGTTTTGTAAGATACATAATGTCTGAATGTACTTGTTTTTTTTTTTTTAATGTGAATACTAAGCTACAGTTATAAATAGTTAACATTACATATATGCGGTAGTTTTTTTTTCATTCGTATATGTTTTCATTTATAAATATCAATTCTAAATTCTAATATAACTTTCGCATCGATAACATTAGTGGGTATATAGAGCACAATCATTTCCCCGCAGTGTTTCCCGCAGGAGTGAGTGCGGGTCACCTGACGCAGCGAGTGACGCGTATTTACGGTTATCCCAAATCTCCTAATCTGAGGGAAAACAATAAATCCCGTTTCCCGATCGCCTTGTACGCATTATTCCGACTATTACAAACAATAAAGCGGGCCATTCACGACGCGACACGTGATCGCGACACGCTACGATTTACTGCGATCGATACGCGCGTAACTAACCTAGTCCCAAATAGGGCGCGGAAACACGGCTCTGCGGAGGAGACAGATGGGGTGCCGCGGGACCGGTAATGGCAAGCTTTAGTCGTGAAATGTTAGCCAGTAGTGTGGGAAGCGTGACAGACGGCTGCGGCCTGCGGCTTGTAGCGGCAGTGCAGCGAGAGGGACCTAATTAGGGCTATAAATATTCACTTGTTGCGAAAAATGGACCAAGCATTACTGCCTCGCCGGGCTCTCAGTAGCCGAGCCGTTACGACACTACGAAACTTGCTACAGTTCACTTGGAATTTTGCTTAAATTAGTGCCGTATTTTCCAAAGAGGTCACAACTACTTACTCAGTCGGGCACGATTAAATCCCGAAAACTCATAAAATTATTGAGTAAATTACAGCCAATGAAATTTGGGCTTCAATCACTTAAATTTGATGAAACCATGGTCTTTTGTCCCTCATACATAATACCAACCTAAAGTTATATATCGTTCACACCGTCGCTTATCATCAGTAAGATCTATTCGATATAAAATAAAGATATTTTTAGAAGAAAAAAAGAACCGACTTCATGACTATACCTTCATTTACAAACTGAAACTAAAAAGTAGAAAATAATATTTAAATAACTTCAAAGCAATGAGCATTAAAGGACAATCAACGAAATTATTAATACATATTTATATGACCTACTTATATACATATTTACAATTTATAATCAGTTATTTTTGGAGTCGGTGCCAGCCAAAGCAAAAATAACCTTAATAGATACATGTCATGATATAGGTCATGAAAAATTTAACGAAAAACAACCTGTGACAACAGGGCATGGTCGCCATGGAGACACTTCTTTGTTTTTTGAAGTCTGTTCCTCTATGTTTGCCAGTAGTCGTAGTACTTATACCAAAGAAAAGTAATATATTAAATCTTTGACTTATACTAAATCTATGCCAGTAGTAGATCTGTGATGTTTGCTGTTTAGTTGACAGCGTCACTAGTGGAGAACAATGTATGAAATTCACCAAGAAATAACTGTAGTTCCAATGTTGCCCACCTTAACAGCTAAGTTGGTGGCACTGTACAATGTTTACAATGTACATTGAATTTTTAGATTTTTTGTAGATTTTTCAAAAAGCACTGAATCAATGTCGATAAAAAAAATATGGGACCACCTATGAGATATGACCTACCAACCAAAAAAGAATCATCAAAAACAATTCTAAATTGGCGGAGTAATCGCGTAACAAACATACAAAAAAAAAAACGTACAGTCGAATTGTTAACCTCCTCTCGAAGTCGGTAAAAAAACGGAAGCCATGTTTCGTTCGATTCGTATGAAGTTAGACCATCCACATGACCATCCACATGACCATCCACATGACCGTCCATCTACATGACGCTAGATGGCACTGCTCTTATTTCTTACAAATCATAGTTAACGTTAAAGCGATCAGAAACGCGCGATCAAGTAGGTAAATGCAATTGGAAAAACTCGCACTAAGCACTTTGTACTGAACATAGTGGAAACGCAGCGGGCGAGCTATCTACGCCGCGTGCGTCGCGTCGCGCCCGCTGTGTGTCCGTACCTTTGTTAGTGCAAGCTGCTCACAGTTCGGGACGGTTCACGCCCACGGCGCGTTTTTTCGCCATCAAACTAGAAGTAATTCATTTAATAACTAGTTTAATATCTGGATCAGGGCTATAATTCACATTACTTTCTAGTTTAATAGCGACGGTAAAGTGAAGCGGCCCCATGCTGCTGCCTTGTGCAACTCCGTAACTACTCCCCAACTCGGAACGCATAAACTCTTAATGAGTTGTGTCGACATTACCAAATTATAATTATTGTATTAGTGCGCAGTCTGACCACTTCATATTACAATATACATGTCATAAATAATAGAGCCAAGTAACCTACGCTGCGTTTTCCGGTTCGTAGTCTCCACTCAAGAACCTTTTTTCCCCATCGGTTATCGGTTCTACAAACGATGTGCCCTGCGTATTGCCACTTCAACAGGCACGATATATTATATCACCCTTAAAATATAAATCAATACAATTAATGTTTCATTGTAATGGAATTCTACTACTTCCTACATCAACCCTCACGATTCATGCAGAAATATAGTTGAAATAGTTATAAATAGATAAAGGTGTAAACACATCGAACGTGTGAACGAGTTAGTCTGAGGAGCGGTTGCTTTCTCTCAAATAAAATGTCCAAGGGTTATTAGTGTCGGCGTCATGCTAGTTCCAACTCACTAATTACAGCCATCAATGCAAATGGCGCGGTGTTACACTGCGACCGACGTGACGTGTGTGTCGACACGCCGCTCGTGGCGACCACTTACTATCGCATACATGATCGTGGACAAGCTGGTCGTAGGACAAGCTGACGAACTATTGGAATTAGTGATTATACCAGGTTTTCTATACTAATACACTGTTTTAAACTATCACGGTTGTTCACTAAAGTTATATGATTATTTACGGGATATTTAACTGCGCCGAAATATCGGGAGCTCATTCCACAACCTTACCACGGTAAATATCCCGTAAATAATCATATAACTTTTCTAAACTAATATTATAAAGATTAAAGATTTGATTGTTTGTTTGTTTGTTTGCATTGAATAGGCTCCGAAACTAATGAACCGATTTGAAAAATTCTTTCAGTGTTGGGAAGCCACACTTTCTCGGGTGACATGGGCTATAATCTATACCCGTGCGAAGCTGGGGTAGACCGCTACATTTAACCCACTATTATTATTACACACACAAATTATTACACACGTTTTTATTTGTCAATTATCACTATTATTTTACACTTGACTATTGTTATTGTATATTTAACCATTATTGTACACTTGACTATTGTTATTGTATATTTAACCATTATTGTACACTTGACTATTGTTATTGTATATTTAACCATTATTGTACACTTGACTATTGTTATTGTATATTTAACTATTATTGTACACTTGACTAATGTAATCGTACTTTTAACCGTTATTGTACATTTTTCTATTGCAATTTTACATTTAACCATTATTATACACTTGATTACTGTAATTGTACATCTGACCGACCATTTTATAAGTCGGTTAAAAGTAATATTACATTGAAGCAGGTTCAGTTAAGTGTTGTCGGCGTGAAGCAGCACAACACGCATCAGTTTCAATTATCACAAGTAATGGCGCGGTTCTGGGCCAATGGCTCCAATAAAACTAGTTACGACAGCTTTTATACCTCCCAGGACAGTTAAAACACACTCAAAATATTAATTATCTAGGTTATGATGGCAATGAATATCTATGGGCTTAAACGAATGGATATAAAGAGACTAAGCAAAGTTTCTAGTAATATAACTGTGAATAGAAGATAATATAAAACGCATATGAAATAAATGCCATAAAAGCATTGCTTGTCAGTTTAATGAATAATATTTACAAGTTGCCGTGTTCACAGTGCAGCGGTCCAGCCGCGGCCAGTATCTGCGCATCGTTTTCTGCAATGTAGGTATATAGTTTGTTTGATAAAATTGTTTTTTGTTTTGTTCAGTACCGAGTTCCAGTTGTCTAGATAAAATATCTAACACAGGTTTTAAAACAACTTCCTAATATGAAATGTATTCTATGAATAATCAATCGTAAAACTGCACGTCAGAGGTGAAAACTTCACTTTTCCCAGAAGAGATGGCGGTATCTACGCGTGACGGTCACACGATTTCAGTGCTTTTTCCCCATCCCAAAAAGTACACAACGTGCCTAAAGAAGTTTTTACTTCATATATCGGATGGGTGGCCGCAAGTGGCGTATCGCATTTCTTATAGCACGCTAAGAGCGCCTTGAATACGCATTACTATACCTACCTTATTGTCATCATTATTACTAAATGATTATAGATACGTTTTTATTTTTTATTTTGTTGTGGTGTGCTGTATGTGTGCCTGTACCGAGATATCACCACACGGCTCCAACGGAAGACCAGCGCGGGTTAGCAGCCGGCATTATGCTGAGTTGGGCCTGATTTGGGACTTTACTTATAACCTTTGGTTTTTAGTGATTTTTAAAACGTTATTAGTCACAAATTGACTTTTTCTCTTTCTTTCTTCTTTTCTTTATGTTTTGTCTGAAACTTGCTTTCGGCGAAATATTCCACCACACTCCTTCAAACTCAGATTGAAACGTACCGTGTAATGAGCAGTGGCTGGCCTTATCAGGCCTTATCGTTCCAATCTCGAGCGCCCCGATGTATCTATACCGGGCTGCAGGGTCCAAAGGAAACCAGCATTATGATCTGCGATAAGCTCGGATAGTGGGGACCAGCAGAGACAGCCCCGGAGGTGTCTAATTATGGAGCGAGGCGTCGCGCCGCCGACCAATTATTGTTGTATGTCGACTAGTACGGACTCGCTCCTTTTACTATATTGGACAAACATAAGGAAACAAACAATCACTAAACACGTCATAAATATCCGGGAAATTTTGACAAAATACATACTTACTAATATATTATATATAAATTACATTTAGTAGATAGATAAATAGTTTCCTGCCAAAAATATAAGTTGCATATAGGGTTACCATCCATCCAGATTAGTCCGGACATGTCCGGAATTTCAGCCCCTTTTCCGTTTTTTTTTTACCTTGGGCGATGTTATACAAGTACATCTTGATTATCGTCTCCCTACACGGAAAAAAAAGATGTCTTATATCAAGACAATATCCTATTGGTCAAGACATTGCGAGACTTATATATGGGGAAAACTATATATTCTTAAATAAAGTAAAATATTTTCTCAGTTATATTGTCTTCGTATAAGACATTAAAATTTTGAATCAAGAATTCTGAATCAAGAATTCTGAACCAAGAATTCTGTAGTATCGTATGAAGAATGTACAATGTTTTGATTGAAGAATACATATCCTTGGGTGAAGCTTCTACTATTCTTAACTAATAAGAAAATGTTTTAAGACAAGACTCGTATGTTTCATACTAAGAAAACATAATGTTGGGTAAAGTCTCTTCTGTTCTTTGTTGTTTTTTATTTATTTTGAGTCAAGATTAGTATGTTTCATATTGAGAAGACTTAATCTTAGGTGGAGACTCTACTATATTCAGCTAAACACATATTTGTCTTGAGATAAGACTAGTATCTTTCATACTGAGACTACATAATCTTCGGTGAAACCTTTACTATTCTTAGCTGAAGAGGTATTTGTTTTGAGCCAAGACTCGCATATTTCATACGGAGACGACTTAATCTTAGGCGGAGACTCTACTATATTCAGTTAAATAGATATTTGTCTTGAGACAAGACTAGTAAATTTCATACTGAGACTACATAATCTTCGGTGAAGCCTTTACTATTCTTAGCTGAAGAAATATATGTTTTGAGCCAAGACTCGTATATTTCATACGGAGAAGACTTAATCTTAGGCGAAGACTCTACTATTTTCAGTTGAATAGATATTTGTCTTGAGACAAGACTAGTAAATTTCATACTGAGACTACATAATCTTCGGTGAAGCCTTTACTATTCTTAGCTGAAGAAATATATGTTTTGAGCCAAGACTCGTATATTTCTCGTATAGAAGATTTTCGGGGTTGTTATTATAATAACAACCCCGAAAATCTTCTTTCAGAAATTAAGCAACAGACTAAAATGTCCGGACTTTTATAGAAATATCTGTGTGGACTTTTAAAATTTTGGCATAAAAGAGTTTTGCATAATTTTGTTATAGAGCTTGAGTGCTGTGCAAACATTTTTGTACGCTACGCTACGCTATGAGTAAGTTTTCCTCAGAGGAGAGTCGCACAATACTTTTAATAGCCGCGGACCAGTTATCGACCGATTTATTTCACAGAATAATTAGCCCCTACATGTAACGACAAGGCCACAAACTGTCGCGTGTCTCGACAAAGCAGAGATATATTATCTGTTCTGACTACAGTAATAATACCCTATAAAATATCGCACGAGTGGCAGGCGGGACCCGTAGTTCGTCTATTTTGCAAATTCGGTGTGAGATATACGACACATGGTAGTTATGAAGCCATCTGTCAGTAGTGTGTGGTAGTGTGCTGACATCACGCAGTATTGGTACACAATGTTTTTAGTGGAAAACGAATATTCAACGAGTGAAGTACGATTACGAGCAAAATAAATTGATAAAAAATATCTCGTTCAAAAACATGTAGAACACTGTGGAACATAAACACGTAGAACACTGTGGAACAAAAAATACTCGTTAGACGAATCTCATAGATATAGCCCGAGACTACATATCCATTCAAGATTGCTACTATGCCTTCAAGCTCCATCATCAGACCAGCTCAATTCTACCATATTATATTCAAAATCAAAAAAACTTTTGATGATAAGCGATGACGCGGCCTACGATGGAGCACGCTTGCCTAGAAGACATACATACATTTGGAAAGTTCCAAAGACCCATAAAAGATCATCAAGATATAAATAATAGCAAGTTTTTTTTGTCATGCACACCAACCCCATATTCTAAAATTACTTACTATTAGGCGAACGATTAGCTCGTCTCCTTACTTACTCGTTAAAAAAAGATCAGATGGCGCTGAGTCAATCTATTGTAAACGAGCGCTTACCATCACGCGATCGACTCACTTGGCCCTTATTGTATAAAAATAAAGAAGAGGACGGTCCCAACCCGTCGCGTGTCTCGCCAGGTCTACTCTATCGCAGTAACAGACAGATTATAGGGCTCCACATGTCACGAGATCGGCAGACGGTGACATTTTAGTATAGGAGGTTTTAAAACGATCCTGAGTAATACATTTGTTCTGTGGCTCTTTATTATAGTAATTATTGTTTGGTGCTCTCGCTCGTTACACTAAACTAGGGACTATTTGATAGTTTACATTTTGACACTTCTTCAAAATTCAACAACGTAACGTATTATTTTTTCAAAGTTAGAACTGCACAATTTTTTAACTTTTTTCCGCTGAAAATACATATTATTTTAAAACGAAAATGAATAATTGATTTATTGTAGCAAACGTACACGTAACGTAAAACGTATTTATTGGAATAATGACAAAAGAAGGCAAATTTACGATTTTAACTTCTCTTTGCAAAGACTGACAGATGTCATATGATATATTGGCCCTACTTTAGTCAATAATAAGACGGAGTGTGTTTATCTGTAGCAATTTTTTTTAGGTCTGTGGTTTCACTTCAAGCTTAATTTTTTCCTATTGATATTTGAATAAATGTGTGTTATAAACATTAGGGTTTATGAACTTGGTCAGTAAAAACGAGTCAAAACCGTCGGACATACATATACTTCAACACCTAATTATAAAAATTTACAGTACATTTGTTACAAATTAAAGATGAAAGTTTTTTGTTGTGTATTTACAGCACGGGAAAGCACACGAAGATATTTTGTCTCAAGTTTCGTTATCATGTAACAACAGTCACGTGTTGCACTTCCTACGGCTAGAGACCGAATGAAACGAAGTGAGCACCGGTGCTCATTTTGTTATCTTCAAAAAATGCGCTTCTTTTGGGCCCGTCCATTCATTTTATTTTGATTGAAAGGTTAACGTCCTTGTGTTTTTCATTACCACACTCTCTTCCGGTCAACTTCGAAGCTTTTTATTGCGTGGTATGTGCTTGTTCCAAGTGTATATCCAGCAGGAAGCGTGGTATGTGCTTGTTCCAAGTGTATATCCAGCAGGAAGCAGTCTCCGATGAAATAAATGTTTTACAGGATGTTTAATCACGTTTTTATGTAATTTGTTGTCTTCTCGTCTCGTATTCGTCCACTGCTGGACATCCCACGACACGCCACTCAGAGCGATCTTCAGCTTTCGCTTCCAGCCACTACCGACTGATCAACGCGTATCATCTCTTGATCACGTCTCAAGCTGTCCCAGCTCCGTCAGTAGCGTTAGCGTTCCTGTTGATAATTCCGTCGGTGTCTATCTCCGCGCCAGTCAGTGGCTGGAACTATCGGAAGATATTGAGATTCCGAAAAAAGTGCTTTGATTCCACTTTTATTGTGTGAACTGCTGTCTGTGGTCTTTGCTGCCTGAATAGGTGTTCCCCGATAGTTACAATATAGGTGTCTCCAAACTCGAGTGAATCGGTTTCTTCTAGGCAAGCGTGCTTCAACGTAGACCGCATCATCGCTTAACATCAGGCGAGTTGGCGGCCAAACGCAAGCCTATTTTTAAACAACCAACTAGCAGATTCTAGCATGTTCTACGTAAGCTTGCCCGAGTCAACTCTACGGTAGAGCTTAGAGCGGTCATCCGTTGAGATCAGAGGATTAGTGGCACGCGGGATGCATGCACGCCACTCACGGCCGAGCACATGCTTACATATACATCGGTAGAGTAAAATAAAGCTGTATTCACACCGTCAGCGAAGCTAATACCAAGAAATACTACAACACATTCATTCCTACTAGATTCCTTACAATATCAAACCCGTACAAATTGGGTAGTCTGCTAATCAGTGGTACAATACAAATCCACCGTCATTCCTCCCGTACCAACTATTATGTTTTAACAAGTATGAATGCCTGTAGATAGATTTTCCCTCAATTATTAATTACTAGCAGCGACCCGCGGCTTCTCCTGCTATCCTACAGGGACCTACAGGAATACATAATCTTTCACATTGAGTTAATTTACGTCAGATAATTGAATTGAACCCATAGAACGGTCAAATCAAACATTACAAGTCAAATAAATATATTGTATTGAAATCAAAGTTCTTAATTTAGGTTCCGCAGGTACGAATAACTGCGGCTTATTTTCATACTCTGGTTCTCAATTTGCGGCAATAACCGAAGCAATAACGTCACAGTCACTGAGCTGAGCTGTATGTATTGTAGTCGCTTGCAGTGTGACCCGCACCCAGCATCCTGCTCACGACGCGTTATATCTACACACAGTAACTCTTATTGAATCTGTTAGAGTATGGAGATAATCCCCAAAGCCCCGAGCACACGTCTGTGTGGCTTAGATCTCTCAAACGTATAATGGAAGCTGTCAACGAGACGTTCTCATCTCATAATAAAGCATAAGCTACTTTTCAAATACGGCGTGAATGTGTGGAGTGGAGACGCTGACTTATGTGGAATACCTTTCTGGCTAACTACGGTGGTACATACATTAGCATTATCGCTTCGGCTGCCTACGTAACCATAGTTTCGTAACCAGTTACGATCAAGCAAAATGATGACATGTTATGTTCGATACTAGTTACGAAGGAAGACATGTTACTGTTTACGAAACCAGCCACCATCTTATTTGCAACTTTGTAACAAATGTGTAGATACTTGTGAAAATAAACTTGACAAATAGCTAAACTGATTTACTGTGGACGAGTATTTTTTTTTCTGGATTTGCAGGTTGTTCCCTGATAGGTACATTTGGATGTCTTCAAATCACGAGTGAATCGGTTTATTTATTTATTTATTTATTGATAGAGATACGCCAACAGTGAACATATTACACATTCTTAAAAAATACAAAATAATTATACATACATAGATCTGATATGAACACCTTTTACAGGCGTATACAACATTCGCCAAAAAAGTGGTTAGACACTAAAAACTATATAATCTAATAACAAAATTATATGATATTCTTAATATTATTTGTCTCTAGTTAGAGACTTTACTATTTTGTTTTTAAAAACATATAAAGAATCATTAAATACATCCAGATCACTCAAGGAAACGTTAAATTCGTTATAGGTGCGACATAATCTGTGTGTAGGGGAGTTAAGTGCCAAATTGGTTCTAGCAGCTTGCCGCCAACCTAGAATTCGAGAAATTCTGTGCCTAGGATAGTGGTATGGAACCTTTAGAGAGATTTCTTTTAAAATAGATGGACAGTCAATAAATGCATGGATCACTTTATGAAGAAACGTTAGATCGCGGATTTTTCGCCTGTCTCGCAAGGTATGCATTTTAAAAGTTTCTTCTAGGCAAGCGTGCTCCACCGTAGACCGCATCATCGCTTAACATCAGGCGAGTTAAACGCAAGACTTATAAAATACAAAGGCTTATTTCAACCCAAAATGTACAGTGTCTATAAGAAAATGGGCGAAAACTTCGGTGATTTATCCAATAGTGTATTTCATTAGATAAAAATACGGAACAGTTGGTTCCCAGTGCTCCCACGGGATGTAACAGAGTATGTCTGTCGGCTGCGCCTGCGCTGCGCCTGAACTCGACATGGTTGGACCGCCGCGCGCCACCGCCAGGAAACATCTGTCGCGCAATGTACGTACTCTTCACTGAATCTCTGTCTGTACGTCAGTACTCATACTGACATTACCGCAACAGCTTTGTTAACTTTGTAATTGTTTCCAATTAATGAATTAAAAACAATCGTGCTATTTATGTTTAACCGACTTAAAAAAGGAGAGGGTTATCATCTTTTTTTGTAATTATTGTTACCTCAGAACTCCGTTATTTATAAACATATTTGGAAATTGCGTATATACTAATTTTGAAGTTGGGTTTTTAAATTGTTATATACGATTTAACAAGGTGAAAAAAAACATTTTAGTACAGTCGTAGATTTAGATGGGCTTGCACAATAAGAAAAAAATAAAATCAATTCAAGTTCAATACTCACTTTGCATACGATCTCCTTCATAAAACTTTAATAGTCAAATAAGAAACTCTCAACTTACTTGGAAGAGATAAACAATACCAGCGGCACATTCTAAGTTTTACAGAAAGAGAGAGAGAGATAGGTAGATCAACAACCTGTTGAAGTACTTATCTATCTTTTTGCAAGTTGATGAGTTCCCGCAACATCTCGCAACATTGCAGCACGGACGGCGATATCGCGTGAGATAGGGCTCGCGTCTACAGACAGATGCACTACATCCGGGAAGCGCGGCCCTTCAGCTTGCTTACGGAGCAGGCCCGCCGAGTGATGGTACACGCTCGACCTGTTACACTACCTAGGAACAGGATGGAATGGATCGAAAGGTCATTTCATTAGCGATGCAAAAGAAAATACTTTCAATCATAAAATATAACATTAAAAACTATACTAAGAAAAACTTTTCTGTACGTATAGTTGCGTATACTTAAGTAAGTAACAGGTCCTTTGTTTATAGTACTAAGTTTATCCTTATTAATCATTCTTTTTAAATCTTTAAAGTTAAGCAAGCTTTCACACTATCGGTGTTTCCCGAGTGAACGCTACCGTGACAAATGGTAGGTCGACGTTGTTTGCTCAACTAGCTCTCAAGCTCAGACAGCTTCCTACCACGACTCTGACACTATGACTAGCTAATTAAAACCATTATCTTGAATGTTTTGGCATGTTATTAAAAAGCATGCTAAATAAAAATGTAATTTTAATCTAAACAGAAACCATTCGCCGTTCAAGTAAAGACATAAAGACACCGTTTATACCCCGTTAAACGCAATCTGCGGTCGCGGCGATGTGATCATACGACGGGCGATTGATTCCCGCGATCGGCTGCGGTCACGGCGATCGATCGCGTTGTGGTCGCGATCGATCGACGGTACTTGTAGCTATTGTGGTTAGACGTTTTGTCAATATGGGGAGTGGTTCCTCGGTGAGTAAGTACATTATATCTGTTAGTTACAGTTGGTTGATCGTCTTACTTTGCATCGTGTTCTTGACACACACACACACACACACATAATACTAAAGTTTAAAATATTTATTAAGAAACTTATTAAATCTTTTCTTTAAACATTTTCTTTTTTCTTTTCGTCAGTAAATATTTTTTTTGAGTATAAAACTGGGTGCACCAGCTACATATTTCCAATTTTTCAACTTTTTTCTAGTTTTAAAAGAATTCTAATCTCATTACCTTTGTGTTGTCTCATGATTCACATTATTTATTAATCAAATTGTATTAAGATCGGTGAGTTTAGCCATTAAAAATGGTTAAACAATCAAGACTGTTTCTTTGACGACTCGCTAGTGAAAAAACACAAGAATGAACTTTTTTTTTTTTAATTTAAATAATAGCCTTGCGTTTAGCCGCCAATTCGCTAGAGCGGTCTACGGTGCAGCACGCTTGCCTAGAAGAAACCGATTCACTCGTGATTTGAAGACACCCAGAGAGTTACGTTTGCATATTTCACAATATGAAGTGATCTTGTTGTTAGAAAACGTTCAGGTCGTTGTTTCCGCCGTCCCCCAGTGGAGGCCGGGTGGAGCACGTGACCGCAACGAGAAGTGAAGCTGCACACATCTCGCATGATGCTGTAAGCATGTCCGATAGCACGGAGCATCAAGTATCGCCGTATCGTTGGTTTATAGCAAGCCAGATGGATTAGATACGCGCGGAGCATGGTACCGGGTGTCGAACTCGCGATACGGAGATATCGTAACTGCTCCGCTCCTTCTAAAATGTGCCATTACGTACGATCACTTACAAGGAAAACGTCACGTTTTCCTTGTAAGTGAGACTTCCTTCGACCGCTCATCATCGCGCATCACAGGAGATCTCGGTTACCAACATGTTTGCTCTAATTTTTCTAACGAGTCACTTTGAACTGTCATACTTCGCCCCGCTGACTCACGCACGGTTCGTTGGGAAGATGGTGGCTCAACTAACTAAAAGACGGACATAGGATACTTTTTCCTCCAGAAAATGCAATAAAACTGAAAAATGTTAACACCGCGGGATTCAGTCAGTTATATTATATAGTTCCTATACAGTGGCAGCAGAGTGCGTCTAAGTAAATTAATAAAATGTACGACCGTATTATACTCTATAGAACTGAGCTTTATGTCAACACTGCAATGTCTGTCATCTACTCATTCGATCACTCATCACGAAATCTCGAAAACTACTTGACTTACGAAGGTGAAATTTGGCAAGTAAGTAGTTTCCTTATGGGATGCAGACTGTGCAGTCTGCATCCGCTAAGAAAGAATTTTGCGAAGGGGGGTAAATGGGAACTGAAAGTTTATATGAAAGCCTACGCGTACAAGTTGCAGGCAACTACTAGTATAACACTGTTTTAAACTATCATGGTTGTTCGGTAAATATCCCGTAAATAATCATATAACTTTAGTTTAACTACTAGTATGCCTATATTAGAAAGTCTCAATTATGTTGATTTCATTAAGACTGCTTCCAAAATGCTATTTCCAAAGTAATTATTTGGCCATTATTTATAACTCAATTACCAGATCGTATCTCGATCAAAGATTTCTGTATCCAATATAAATGAGCGGTCGCGCTGATTCTGGTCTACCTCTATAAATGAGTAATTCATGGGCCATTCCACTGCGGAGTCACGAGCGCGGAGAGTACGCGCTGGAGGAAGCCCGTGGACGGTGAAGTTCGTATAATTATTTAAATGAATATTAATTGACCCCACCGCTGATAGGCGCATGCGCAACAACAATATACAGATATCTATTCCAAGACATTATCAGTTTTAGAGTTCCTTGGTGGCGCGAGGGAATCAAACGTTATTATTTTTTGTAGAATTGGTCTACGTTTGGATACCAACCCGCCTGATGGTAAGCGACGGTGTGATTGAAAAAAGAACACGTTGATCTAGAAGAAATCTATTCACTCGATTCCTTGACGATGTCTAGATTGTAGTTCTCAGGGAACAAGCAGGCAGCAGGCAATAGTAAGTAGAATTACACTTAATTAACCGACTTCAAAAAAAGAGGGGGTTCTCAATTCGGTTGTATTTTAATGTTTGTTACCCCAGAACTCCGTAATTTGTAAACCAATTTGGACAACTCTTTGTTATTATTTGAAAGGATATACTTTTAGATTGGTCCCATAGAAATTTCATCAAAATCGGTTCAGTAGTGTGACTTTTAAATCAAATTAACTGGGTTTTTTGTCTTCCATGTATATGAAATTGTGTATTTACTCATTTCTAAGGTGGTTTTTTTAAACTGATAGTTGTGTTGCTTCTTGTAAATAAATATAATGTAAGTAAATATAATATATATATATATATAAATATAATATATTCAATTTGCTGATTGTGATGTTAAGAAGAGCATACAGACAATTTCCTCTAACGCTGTCGGTAGCGATGCTGTTAGCCGGAAAATGATCATGCCCATACTTGATGAAATCGTCCATGTCATCCAGTATATTCTCAATTTTTCCATCTCCTCGGGCACGTTTCCAGTAATATGGAAAGAAGCTCAAATAACGCCCCTTCCCAAAAAACCTAATCCTAATTCATGCTCTGATTTTCGTTCTGATTCATTTCTATTCTTCCCTTCCTGTCTAAAGTATTAGAACGGCTTGTCCACCAACAATTATCCTCTTACCTGATCAAAAATAGTCTCCTTAATCCATTCCAATCTGGTTTCCGTACGGGGCACAGCACTGTAACTGCTCTGACGAAAATCACAGACGATATAAGGGATGGCATGGGTCATTGTCATCTGACTGTACTTTCGCTACTAGATTTTAGTAACGCTTTCAGTAATGTTGACTTTGACGTCCTGTTGGCACTGCTTCGCTCTCTTAACATATCTCCAACGGCAATTGATTGGTTTCAAAGTTACCTGTTTGGACGCCGGCAGCGCATTCGTATTGATGATACGTACTCTTTGTGGTGCAATATCTCTGCTGGTGTTCCTCAGGGCGGCGTGTTATCTCTCCTTCTTTTTGCAATTTTTATAAATTCAATATCACAACATCTTACTTCTTCCTATCACCTCTATGCAGATGACTTGCAGATATATACCCAAGCTCCATTAGGTCTATTACACGAGGCAATTGAGTCGACAAACGAAGATCTAAGGCGTATACGCGATTGGAGCAGATCATATGGCCTTACAGTGAATCCTAGCAAAACTAAGACAATTATTATAGGGAGCTCCCGTATGATCTCTAAAATTGACTGGTCCCGTCTTCCGCAAGTGATTTTTGACGGAATTCCTATCCTTATTAGCGAGACAGTTAAGAACCTGGGAATTTCTATAGATAGGCAATTTAATTGGTGTTCTCAGATTGCTGAAGTCAGTAGAAAAATCTATGGTTCTGCAGCATCACTCAGAAGGTTGCGTAATTTTCTGCCTATTTCTACTAAAACTGCGCTCGTGAAATCGCTCTTATTCCCAATATTAGACTACGCAGACGCCTGCTATCTGGATTTAACCGAAGAGCAACTCGACAAACTCGAGCGTTTACAAAATTTCTGCATTCGGTTCATATTTGGTTTACGCAAATATGACCATGTATCTGAATTCCGCCAAAAGCTCAAATGGTTACCTATCCGCCTTCGCCGTAATTCTCATGTCCTCTCCTTTGTCTATAAAATTCTGTTTAATCCCAATATCCCTTTATACTTAAAGGAGCGCTTTGAATTTATTCAAGCTCATTCCAGTACTTTGCGATCCTGTCGTGCCCTCCAGCTAAAAATTCCTCCTTCTTCTCACGTCAATCTTTCCTACTGTAAGTCCTTCACTTTTCAAGCTGTCCTACTGTGGAATGCGCTGCCTGTTTCTATCAGGCAGGCCAAATCTCTTCCTATTTTTAAGAATCAAGTCTATACACATTATTTTTCTTCGTGTTAATTGGTACGTATATATATTATGTATTTTATTTATAATATTTATGGCATGTATTCAGCATTGCGTATTTAGTGTATATATGTATGTATATATTATTTATTTATATTTTATGTGCACCACCGACCGTTTTTCAACTTCTTTAGTCCTGTCCATCCAAAGGTTGCCTGGAAGAAATCGCTTTAGGCGATAAGGCCGCCCATTATACTGCCGTTTATTTGTTTTTATGTTACTTTAAGTTTCATTTGTATTTTCGGTGTGTAATAAAGTTGTATTGTATTGTATTGTATTGTATTGTAAATGTAATTAAAAATATCTGAGTTACTTATTTATTTATTTATTTTATTATTACACAAATATTTGTCACACTAACAGCGACGCCAAGGCGTGTGACGAGCTATAATTTTTAACCGACTTCGAAAAGGAGGAGGTTATCAATTCGACTGTTTTTTTTAAAATATATATTATTTTTATTTATTTAAACTACAAATTAATAATTCCAAACTAGTAATAAATAATTCAAATGTCAAGTAAATTATAATTAAATAAAGTCAATTAGCTAACTTATCGTGACTCAAATTTAAATAAAAAAGCCAAAGCTAACTGCAATAAGTAATAAGCTAGTGAACCCTGGTCTCCGTCCCAGGGCCGGCACAAGTAGCAGACCACCCGCTGGGTGTCGCGTGTCCCTTATCGCGCCGCCTCCAGATACTGCCTAATGGAATCGACATCATCAACTCTACGTACCTGCCGCTCCACAGCACACTACCGCGGACTACTGCACTACACATGTACATCATCAACTCTACGTACCTGCCGCTCCACAGCACACTACCGCGGACTACGGCACTACACATGTACATCATCAACTCTACGTACCTGCCGCTCCACAGCACACTACCGCGGACTACGGCACTACACATGTACAGAGAGGAAAGATAATAACATCTCCATGACAATAACTAACAAGGAGAAATCAAAACAGACCCCATTCCACTTCTCAATGCGCGCCAATTTTTTTTTCACGAAAGTACTAGAAAATTACGTTGTCGATTTTCATACAAACATACCAGTTAAGTTATCGGAAATTACTCGTCCGATTCCGATGAAACTTGACGTGTAAGACAGTACATATATTCAAATTAATAGTAAATTTTATGTTTCGGAATAAACAATAGTTAGTGCGTGAATTGAAGTGAATTGCATGAAATGAATGAAGAAAATATTAATCTAAATAATGTAAATAACTAAACTAGCTGCGCCCCCGGTTTCACCCGTGAGCACATTCCCTTAAAATCGTATCTACATATAAAAACAATTTAATAATCCTCTATAGCACACCCCGTCTTCTACGTCTTCTTATAAATCCTTTCCATCCTGAGGTTGCCTGGATGATATTGCTTTTAGCGATAAGGCCGGCATTTGTTACACTAGTGTTTAAAAGTTATTTGTCCTCTGTATCAAATTTAATGGTGTGATCAATAAAGAGTTAATAAATCCTTACAAACTACTTTTTCCGAGATAAAAAGTATCCTATATGTCCTATATTTAAACAAAAACCACGTCCATCCGTGTCTCTGCTGTTCTCTAAAGAGGAACAAACAAACACATTTTGCATTTATAATATTAGTACGTATAACACTGTTTTAAACTATCACGGTTGTTCACTAAAGTTATATGATTATTTACGGGATATTTACCGTGGTAAGGTTGTGGAATGAGCTCCCGATATTTCGGCGCAGTTACATGCACCATGTTCACGGGAAGACTGAAGAATGCGGATGGTTGGAGAACAGTTAAAAAGTTAGGTTCAGACATAACGATCTACCCTCTTTCTTAGTCTTTTGCTACGGTTATCACTGGAACTCGAACTCGAACCTAAGAAAGAGGGTAGATCGTTATGTCTGCACCTAACTTTTTAACTGTTCTCCAACCACCCGCATTCTTCAGTCTTCCCGTGAACATGGTGCATGTAACTGCGCCGAAATATCGGGAGCTAATTCCACAACCTTACCACGGTAAATATCCCGTAAATAATCATATAACTTTAGTACGTATAGTATAGTTATAGCTTCTTTAAAAATACCTTTTATAATTAATTACTGTTGTAAGTAAACACAATAAGTCACTCTGAGTGATTGTACCGCTCTGTCCGTTTGTCACAATAATTGTCACATAATAAAAGAGAGTGGAAACAACATTACCAGAAAATAAAGACATTTAATACGTACGTATTTATTTCTGTGATTTACATAGTTGTGAGCGAATGGACTCCTAATGTGCAGGAATATGATACTTATCAACCACACTTCACGCGGACCACACTAACAATACACTCTACATTAAACATGATGAAGTTTGTGTGTTTGTCTGTCTTTTACACCAAGATGATGCAATAGACACGTGACTTTTGCACAGAAATAGAGTTTTAAATTTAGACAGGCTGGACATTTTATTTTACTACAGCTCCTGTTTAATGACGCCGTAAAAGTGGTGAACATACCTAGTCTGGAACAAGAACTGGGTCTCAAGTGAAGCTGCTGGCACACATCGTAAGGTGCCATTCGAGGTACCTTTATTTACGTCTGTCGTCTACGAATATGGGGGTAAAACATACAAGACATGAATAATCCCGGAAAAATTAACGTTTAATGTGAAATGAAGCAAATAAAACCACGTCACACGGCTAGCTAAGAACGAAATCTCTAGCGGGAGGTGGTCCCAACAATTTCCCGTAATGTGAGGTATACATTACATAAAACGTATATCCATAGAGCCCCACCACCGAGGTGGGCAAAACTCTAATCTCTAATGTGCGTACAAACTCAACTGTTCTCCTGTTACATACACTCATAACTATTTAAACACTATCATTTCTACATTCATCATCATCATCATTTCCGCCATAGGACGTCCACTGGTAGACATAGGCCTCCCCCATCGTTCTCCAAAAGGGCTGGTCGGAAGCGGCCTGCATCCAGCGTTTCCCTGCGGTCTCTTTTAGGTCGTATGTCCATCTAGGTGGACGTTCTACGCTGCGCTTACCGGTCCGTGGTCTCCATTCCAGAACCTTTCGGCCCCATTGGCCATCTATTCTGCGTGCTATGTGCCCTGGCCACTGCCACTTCAACTTGCTAATTCGGTGGGCTATGTTGGTAACTTTCGTTTGTCTACGGATCTCCTCATTTCTGATTCGATCTCGTAGAGGAACCCCGAGCATAGCGCTCCATGTTTCAACATTGTGTTTAGTGAATTCCTATAACTCCACACAACATTTAAAACGAAGTTAATCTGCATGCTATCGAATTACGATCCATGATAATTGGGCGATGCAACAATAACCAGCTGCTCTGGCGGATACCATTATGCACAGTTAATAAATTAATTTAGATTTTACGCAAGTAAAAATAATCATAATATTTCATCTCCAGTCTCATGCACTACACTCCGAGGGATTCAACATGAATTAGTTTAGAGAGGTGGTTTGAATGTCAATTATCTTAAGAAGGTAATTGACGCTTGAAAAATGTTCGCCTATTACTAAGATAAATGTGTGTTTCTATTAGTCAAAACATAATCATTGAACAATGAAAAAAACATCAATCGTTCCGTTTATCTAAATACCGAGCAGGCATTACAACACGGACGGCGCGTATCGGCGCTTGCGCAGCGATCTATCTCCTCACAATGCACAAAGGAACTTCACCTTTTAATGCTTATCGGAGATCTGTGAGGTAAATATAACAACGGCTGTCTAGAAACCACAAATACAGCGCACATACAACCTTGTCTAAGTTATATTTTATCATCTTCTCTTACAAAAATATAGATAATATTTTTGCAAGTTTTATTTAGACAGGGCGTGGTGTGCGCCAGGTCAATGTTTCCTCCAGGTCGGTATATGGGCACGGAACGTAATTACAAGAACACGATACAACAATGGTCAATCACGGGCCGCGACCTGGACACCCTGCGGTCCTAGCGTGCATCACTATACCTACTCATAGTACAGCAGTTTACTAACTCGATGTCAGATGATATGATCTGGAGGCACATGCAGACGGATGTGGCCAACTTTCACTCGCTCTGGTAGATAGCTGACTACTCATCAACACAAAGTTAACGCACAACTGAAATAGAACAAGATGCTAAACACTATTTTGAGAACCATAAGCGAAGAGTCCTGGTACACAACCAATGCAGAAATCCACAACAATCTTGAGATAACCTGCGAAAACTGGCAAAAACTATAGACATCACCTGCTCAGGCACAATAGCTTGGCTGCTCAACTCACGGTGCTAAAAAGAAAGCGCGTTATCCCCAGCGAGTGACCCCATTTGGTCATCAAGAAAATACGTAAAAAGTGATGTCCTCACTGGAAGACACACTCTACAAGGCATACCCTACTCTCAAGACATCTGCTTATAGTAGGTACATATAACTGATGGCAGATAAAATCAGAAGACAGAAAAAAATCCTATAGTAAATGGCATGTCGATGTTATTGCCATGATTTGGTTTGTTGATAAATTAATAATTAAATTATTTCATGTATCTATTTCTTTTGACATTTATAATTTTATTCAATTTGCACGCCCTTTATTTGAAGACATGGCGTCGATTCTGTTGTACCATTATTTAAACTAAACTAAATTTGACAGCTCTAAAATTGTTGCCATCCTTTTCTGACGTATTAAATTAAAAAGAGACGCCGATAATTTTAACCCTGTTTAGTTTAGAGAATGGTACAACAAAATTGACACCGTATATCCATTAGCAAGCAAATAAAAAACGTAGACTTTGGCTTTGAATTTTTTTCCATTTCCATGGCTCTGTTTTAACTGAAACAACTGTCAAAAGTTTATTTAACATATTACTCAAATCGATACGTAGATCTATTCTATAAAAAAATCGACACTTCTTAAACATGTAGTTAGTAATATCGCAATGACCGCACTCGCTCCGTTCGTTCATACCAGCACCGCACCAATCACACGCATCGAGAGATATCGCCGGAGAGAGAACACTCGGACAAAGCGAATTACTGCGCACTGACGTCACTGAGTACCGTAACCATGACGACACACGACAGTTCATTTTGTAAAGAAACGATGATATTTTGGTCTTCTCGTCGAATATGGCCCTGTTAAAGACATCGACGCGCCCGCGCACACTCACTTTCCTCGATCAGTTTTTCCGCAATGACATTTTAAATACAGGTTTACGCGGAAAGGGAAGAAGCAGAAACATTTTCATAATACCCATCACTGTCAATATTTTTTACAATGGAACTAATCCTAAAATCGTGGAAAATATCAGTTGTTCCATAGAAAACTGTCATTACAACTCGACGAAATGTATGGAACAGCTGTTTTTTTATCGATTTTAGGTTTTTTTCTCATATAATAGAACTTGTCCATAATAATGAGTTTAAAGTGCCCCTTTCCGACTAGGACACCCGTCTCCCATAAAAATAAAAATAAAATTAAAAAAATGTAATAAAAATATCTACGACTTAAAAAAAGTTAAATAATGAATACCAGTACAAAGTTCTTTTATGTTAGAACATGAGAACGTTCTAGTAACAACAGCAGCGAATTGACAGAGAACAGTACGGCAGCTGGGTCGCTCTGTTTGTCTGCGCGGGGTGAATCTGTGTGCCAACAGAACTGCCAAGCTAAGACAAACCGTCCGTGGTTTTTTGGTACATTTTTGTAAATAAATGCACCGCATTGTTCAAATATGAAACTCCAAAATGCTACATACGTAGTATTATGATATGACCCTTGAACGGAAACATTGCTTGTTTATGTTGACAAGAAAATGAAATCAATGAAAAAATAAAACTCATGTGAAGTATTAAATGATAGAAGGACAGACGACCTAAAAGAGACCGCAGGGAAACACTGGATGCAGGTCGCTTCCAACCGACTCTATTGGAGATCGATGGGGGAGGTCTATGTCCAGCAGTGGGTCCTATGGCTGAAATGATAATGATAAAGTACTAAATAAGGGTTTGTTTCAAAGAAATTAATGTACCTATATTTGTTCAGTCTATTTAGTAGTTATTCAGTTTGCTTGTATTGTTTCTCATGTTATGAACGACATGTTATGAACGACAGACCGGCGCGGCGCGAGTCACCGCTCGCCCCGTGTGTCCCCGTGCGGTCGACTCTGAACCCGCTCGTCCATTAACTCTGATGTTTTTACTGGTAAGTGGACAATTTCAAAGATTTATGTTAATTTGAGCCAACCTCGTGCCGTTAACGTGTCAAAAGTGAACCCGCGCGTTATTCGGGTGTTATTTAGTGCGTCGGATGACCCGCGCCAGTACTACCGGATAATGCGCCGGAGTCTGCCGCGGCCTGCTGATAATGTCCGTACATGTACGTCTCTACCTACATGCTGATTGTTTGGAAGCTGGGCGAGTATCGTGGAATCATTTTTCTTGCATCTATTAACATCGATGTTTATAAATTAAACTGTTCCTTATATGAAGTCAGGGCCCATTGTTTGTCCGCACTCAACTACGTAAAGCTGAACGTATTTGAATGAAATTTGTTGTAGATGTAGTGTATGGCGGTACCTACATTAGTACATTATAATAACGCGTTGAAGTGTAACCGAGGGTAGGCGCCGGCGGGCGGCCATCCCGATTTCATTCCGAATAAACCTGTGCTAAGTACGACAGTGTTTCCCTTTGCTCCCGTTTTAACCTAATATTTCCCAGTAGAGATAGCTTATATTTACCAAAAAAAACTGTTCGCTATAATTGCTTTGTTTGCCAACATTGGCATAGTTTTTTTAAAATCAAGATTGGAATGCAATTTTTTATAATAATTTTAAGTATTAATATGAAATGTTTTTACGTATTTTTGTCAAAATTAGGCGGCTTTACTCTTTCTTCTGTTTATACGGTGGTTAAAATTACTTAAGTATCATTTTATTATTTTTGTGCAATTATAAAACCATTTATAATCGCAATTGTAAGATAAATAATATTAATAGTAATATAAATAATAAAATGACACGAAAATTTTGCGTATGATTAAGGTGGTTACTCCAACTATAGTTTCGCGGCGCGCGACTCCGTCTCGCACAACGGAACGGATCGCCGTGATTTTTGCATAGGATAGTTGAAGGGCCGGAAAGTGAGTGTTTTGTACACTGTTATTCCAAAAAAATAAGCCACGCAGGTAAAACTGCAGACCATAGATAGAAAGTTAATAACCACAATCAAATAAACAAAATGTAATGCTCTCACATTTGCATATCTCGTAGAAAACTGATCGTACTGTATATAAAACTATTCCCAAATATAAAGCGGTAAATAATTCCAACTGAATACGTAAATAAAAATAAATGTAGTAAATATAGAATGTAAACAGAAGGTCAGAGATCAGTCGAGCGATCCACTGCATACTACAAATATTTGGACGTGACGCGCCGTCCGAACTGATGCCGCGTTCAATGTGTGCTTTATAAGTCCACTTCCAACAGTCATGCTTATATTCGGAGGCTTCGTGTTATTTAAAGCATCGTTACGTTTAATCGTTCGGTCAGTTTTTGGGAATTTGTCATATAAAAGCTATAACTATAAAGTAACACTTATGTAAACGCAAACGTCGAGTACTATTAAAATAATTTAAACATTTCTACTAGTTATTACTTTAATTGTTAAGGTTCCGTACCCTAAGGGTGTAAGCGGGACCGTATTACTAAGGCTACACTGTCTGTCCGGCCGTCCCTCCGTAATATAGCCAGATTAAAATTTCACAAAACATGTAATGTTACGGCGGATTAACTAACAAATAATAATAAAGTCAAAAAGTTAAAACTAAAGGAGCATGTCACCATACAACAAACTTTTTAAAATTTATTTTTGTATTGGCTCTAGTGTACAAACGGTAATACGTACAAGCGTCAAACTTAGCATCATTATAATACATACTTTAAAATAAAACAAAATTGTTGTTCACCGTAGTTAAACAACGTCGGCCGCTCTTAGACGTTGTATTGTCTTTTTGCACTAAGTACTTTTTGGTACTTAGTAATTCATAATTTTTGTAGTGATACGGAACCATCAGTGCACGAGCCCTAGTCGCACTTTGCCGGTTTTTTTAAACCACTTAATAGGCTGACCGCCAACATTTTCGCATTTTAATATTAGTATGATTGATTGGTGTTGTCTTTCACAAGTATTGAAGACTGTAGAGCTGCCACAACATCACGGCGCCAGAACAATAACGGATCGACCGCGTGACATGAGAACACCATCACCTCAAACAGACAGATGAACGGACAGACAGCGTAGGCTTAGTAATAAGGTCCCGTTTTCACCCTTTTGAGTACGGAACTCTAAGAAGTGTGTGTTTTTTGTTCCCTTTTCACACAGCAACCAACTATCGGACTGACGTGATTTTCTGCATAGAAACAGTTGGAAGGCAGGAGACTGACACAGAGTACTTTTTATCCAGGAAATGTCAACGCGAATGAAACTGCGAGGCACAGCTTGTACAATATTGTGATATCGATTCGTGTGATATTGAAAAGAGCTTAACGAGTGACGAGAACTGGAAACAAAGTCGATTACTTGAGAATCAACCCGCATTCTATCGATATTCTTTATAGCCTTAATTATGCAAAATACCGACACGTGTTGATATCCCGCTGCGTTTAAACTTTTTGTGGTAAATATAACTTTATTTAGCAATAAAATATTATGTAATAACCGCTATCAAATATACATATTATGAGTGAATGGTATCGATAGACCTTCAGCTGTGACCTGCGGCAGGCTTCTCTCGACACGACCACATAAAGTACAACAGCAACTCTGTGGAGGTCACACGCGGCTGTAGACCAAATTGAATCCAGTTATTGCTGCATCCTGCAACCCTGCGCGCTTGTGACACCAGGACATACGTTTTTGCCCTCACATTACTACACAGATTATGAGCGATGGTGGCCGAGCGGTAGCATGTGCGTTTTACAATCTGATGGCACCTGGTTCGATCCTCGACCAATGAATTATTAATATTTTAGTTAATTAATTGTGTGCAATTTCGATGTCATCGCTCAAAAACGGCGAAAGGAAACATTGGAGGAAACCGGTATGTCCCAGAACCTCAAAAGTTCAAAAACTGAGAGCAATGTGAACTCAGCAGTGGAAATGCGATACGCTGATAATGTAAAACTACATAGATATTATATGAATAGAACGTTAACCATGCAGCCTACTTCGTTTAATTAATTTTAACATAATTGAGGCAAGCCCTCCTAAACAGTAGTGGTAAAACTACAATTATTAAATCGAAATACGAGAATTCATAATGAATGTATACATAGGAAACAAATACTTAAGGACGCGCTCATAGGTCATGATTTTTCTCTCATTAGCCATTGTCTTCAGAATAACAGCTAAAGTGAGGTGAAGTAAAAATTGCAGATTAAATTAAACCATTATATTTATACCCAGAAAAAACGCATAAAAAGCAGCTATTTTAACCGAGTAAAATAATTAAATTAAAATTGTTACCCGTTGATAAACAAGCCGAGGCTGGCTCCGCGTCTCGTACAGAATTTATAATTTAGATTTAGTCGCTGTAACAACACCGTGCAGTTTATGATTAAGCTTTCAACAATCAATTGGTGTTCGAACTAGGAAGTCAATTATGGAGGCGCGTCCAGCGGTCCGCTCCTCGCTCTTCAATTAAATGATAAATATCTCTCATTAACGAGTGAAGCCAGGTGAGAGGCATAACTAGAGAGCTATGACTGTTTGTATATGCCAAGGTTAATTAATTGACCCAGGTAGCCAGCGTTGGTTATGAACGTGCCAATAGAATACGGTATCGGTACCCTCTGAGCAAAAGCCTAGCTTTAAAAAAAACAAACAGTTCAAACAGAGGACGCTGGTGCCTGTAGCACAGTTTAATTACTAGTACGGGTGCCAGCCAGTTCCACACACAAACAACATTGTACATTTTAAATGTTATCATTATGTCCAGTTCGATTGCTTTTTAACAATATTGTTGTTGTCTTTTTAATTTTCGATCAATAAACTATTTAAGCCTACTAAAAGAGAGCCTCTTGGCTCGTGGTTGCTTGGAGGAGGTCTGAGTGATCTGACCATCCACCACAGCCGGGGAGGAGGAACACGCTGTGGTGTCCGTGATCTCGTTGTTCCTGGACAGCGGGTAGCTCGCGCGAGCGAAACTAAAGCACAGAGCGAGTGTGTCCGGCGGGATTCCTCTGAGTATTGAGGTCCTTCCATCAGTCCTGCGTGTATCGTGCACTAGTTGCGTATTGTGGTTTCACCCACGTTGACATTCCTCCAGGAACTGAACATTATTCCGGGATAGGAAGCATCTTAAGCTATTTTCTGCCTCTCCTAGTTCTATGCAAACATCAAGTCACTCGGTTGGTATATTGCTGCGTGAAAAAGAAACAAATAAATAATCTAACACACTTTGACATAATGTAATATTAGTATGATAAATATAATATAAATAAATAAATATAAAATAATGATAAATATAATATATTTTTTTCTGGGTGTTTCCATGTCGAGAGTGAATCGGTTTCTTCTAGGCAAGCGTGCGCCATCGTAGACCGCATCATCACCGAGTTGGCAGTCAAACGCAAGCAATGACAAACAAGACGAAACTGGGTCTTATGATTAGAACCATAACTACGTGTTGAATGTGGCAGAGCCCAGTGTGAGCACCTGGGGCCTTACGGCTACTTTTTAACGTGGGCTCGAAATAGCGCTGAAACAGCGAAGTGCGGAAAATCACGCAAAAGTGAACCTTAACGCGGCGAGATACGGTTTGCGGTCGTGCAACTTTTCGCATCTCCTTACCAGGAATTTATTAAAACAGGTAGCTGTAAGGCCCTGGAGACATGCGCCATCAGCACGACCACGTGACGGTGCTCACATGAAACCTGTTTTCAGTTTGCATAATTTAATTTTGTAAGAGATAATATTAATGTATATGCAGTGGTCTACATTTTTCAAACGTTATTTTGTCTTTGGTTATAACAAAATAAAGTTTTTGTTTTTTTGATTAATCAATAAATCTGAAATGTATTTTAAATATACTTACTTGTTTATTTTTCATTATTCTTAAGTATTGTTATTTTTTTTTGATAAAAATAACTGTAACTTACATAAATAAAAAATATGTAGTTAATTTAGTAAATTTTATTGTATGTTATAAGTTTAATTGTTATGTTAATAAAACAAATAAACAAAATAGATGTTACAATCCCAGCGCCCTCTGACGCGACGCGACACATAAACAAAACTTTTTCAATTCGGCTCGTGTCCTCTCTCCATAACAACATGGAATTATTGCGTCGTTACTTATACAAACATCGGAAACTGTAGATTCAGATACTCTATAACGAAATAACAAACGAGTGCTGTCCAATAATGAAACCTTAATCCATACATATAAGTATGTATGTTAGTTACGTGTCTAACAGATAAGACTCTCTTTGACATTTACGTTATGTCACAGAATACATAATTATTAGTACAAGCTTATGTTTAAAATATTTGTACTGTAACTTATTTACTAGAGTATAGAATGGTATCTGCGACGTTTGTTGGTACGCTGTGACGCCGCTTGTAGGTAGGTTGCGACGCTGCTTGTAGGTATGCTGCGACGCCGCTTGTAGGTACATTGCGACGCCGCTTGTAAGTACGCTGCGACGCTGCTTGTAGGTACGCTGGGACGCTATTTGTAGTTTTAATTTTTATTTATTTAGACACCCCAACGAACAATTCACAAAACATTAAAGGTTAGCTTAAGATAAATATTCAAATTTGTGAACCAATCATATACAGATGCGTACAACACTGAAAATATAGACAAAAATGACATGATAAATAGAATTTAAAAAAAGATACTAACAAAATATGTATACACAATAAGAAAATTCAATGTACATTTTAGAATAGTATGGTGGTACGCCACTTCGAGTTCTTATCTCTAGAAGCCTTTGGGCATAACTAAACTTATAAAAATAATTTATAATGAAATCTAGCAGACAATTCTCATGAAAGTGTATCTCCAAGCAGCTATTGCATTTCGGTGGCGCTATGAAGCTAGTAATAAACAAAAACCAGTGATATATATATGTACAAAAACTATATTCTTGTCAATACTTCCGGTTTTGTAGATGACGAGAGTTGGTAACTAGCAGTTAGCACCGAGCTATATCCACTTGCTTCTTTCGTACTATAGAATAGAGCCTACAGTTTTAATAACTTCTACTCTATTTTGAAATGTATATAGTAGACAGACTGTCAAGAATATTTTCCGAAATCCGATCCTTGTCCTTGTAAATTATACATAACACAGGCAAAACCACGGGGCGCGGCTGGTGTCCCAATATAATAACGAAACAATTGAATAAATCTCCCGCTCCCGCGCAGCAGGTCGGATGCAACAATTAGTTATCGTTGTCGGAGTGTTGTCGTTCTGTTGTCGGATCGCTGCCTGATAGTTGTTCGATGTACAACGCAGTATATTAACGTATGTACGTATTTAGTCGTCGCCACTCGCCGGTGCTGTATGTCTTCAGCTGCCGCCTGCCACGGACACGAATTGATTGTATATTCCTAAAACTATCTTGTTCGTATTGAATTATTATTCATAAAAATTATAAGACATCGTTCTCGGTGTTTTTTTTTTGTCTTTTATAGTATCTGTGATAATAATTAATATTGTTAATAAGTACCACAATTTTAGTATTTGGTTTAGAAGCGTAGCCTGCGTGGTCCGTTTATGACCTACAGTTCCACGCCGACCTGCCCGACACTTTAGTATTTCGGTCACTGGATTGATTTTAATTGTAAAAAATAAGCAAATAAAGAAGCAAGGAGTACTAATGCACAGTAATGAAGTTTATTTTAGTTGTGCAAGTGACCTGATGATGTTTATAATGACGAAAATAGAAACCACACGTACTCAGAACTCACAAAAAATGTCGCCGAGAGCGAGCCAATAAACTTGACAGCAAACCAATGGTATACCACTTACCGCCGCATTACGGGCAAACAGTCGCGTGGGGACAAACACTCGCCCACGCCGCACGTACTCCCATCCACATGGGAAAACACGCGGCAGGGTACTAGTGTCGGTGGACGTACCTAGGATAGGCCGGATGCAGGGACACTTGACTGAACACTCCCCCCTGCCTACATTGACTTATGGTGCTAACTGATGACCTGCAAGAGTGTTCGGATTGTAAATAAGTATTACACCGATATTATCAAATTCAAATTGCAATACATATCTGGTGTTTTTAAATACATATAAGTTTAAGTACTTTAACAATCGTATATCGTTTAATTAATAAAGGTACTTGTCAGATAAAAAAATTACAACTGCCCTTCTTGTTACATTACGACACCCGCTTATGGACATTTCCTCAGGAGCCGTACATTACAACTGCCCTTCTTGTTACATTACGACACCGGCTTATGGACATTTCCTCAGGAGCCGTACATTACAACTGCCCTTCTTGTTACATTACGACACCCGCTTATGGACATTTCCTCAGGAGCCGTACATTACAACTGCCCTTCTTGTTACATTACGACACCGGCTTATGGACATTTCCTCAGGAGCCGTACATTACAACTGCCCTTCTTGTTACATTACGACACCGGCTTATGGACATTTCCTCAGGAGCCGTACATTACAACTGCCCTTCTTGTTACATTACGACACCGGCTTATGGACATTTCCTCAGGAGCCGTACATTACAACTGCCCTTCTTGTTACATTACGACACCGGCTTATGGACATTTCCTCAGGAGCCGTACATTACAACTGCCCTTCTTGTTACATTACGACACCCGCTTATGGACATTTCCTCAGGAGCCGTACATTACAACTGCCCTTCTTGTTACATTACGACACCGGCTTATGGACATTTCCTCAGGAGCCGTACATTACAACTGCCCTTCTTGTTACATTACGACACCGGCTTATGGACATTTCCTCAGGAGCCGTACATTACAACTGCCCTTCTTGTTACATTACGACACCGGCTTATGGACATTTCCTCAGGAGCCGTACATTACAACTGCCCTTCTTGTTACATTACGACACCCGCTTATGGACATTTCCTCAGGAGCCGTACATTACAACTGCCCTTCTTGTTACATTACGACACCCGCTTATGGACATTTCCTCAGGAGCCGTACATTACAACTGCCCTTCTTGTTACATTACGACACCGGCTTATGGACATTTCCTCAGGAGCCGTACATTACAACTGCCCTTCTTGTTACATTACGACACCGGCTTATGGACATTTCCTCAGGAGCCGTACATTACAACTGCCCTTCTTGTTACATTACGACACCCGCTTATGGACATTTCCTCAGGAGCCGTACATTACAACTGCCCTTGTTACATTACGACACCCGCTTATGGACATTTCCTCAGGAGCCGTACATTACAACTGCCCTTCTTGTTACATTACGACACCCGCTTATGGACATTTCCTCAGGAGCCGTACATTACAACTGCCCTTTTTGTTACATTACGACACCCGCTTATGGACATTTCCTCAGGAGCCGTACATTACAACTGCCCTTCTTGTTACATTACGACACCCGCTTATGGACATTTCCTCAGGAGCCGTACATTACAACTGCCCTTCTTGTTACATTACGACACCCGCTTATGGACATTTCCTCAGGAGCCGTACATTACAACTGCCCTTCTTGTTACATTACGACACCCGCTTATGGACATTTCCTCAGGAGCCGTACATTACAACTGCCCTTCTTGTTACATTACGACACCCGCTTATGGACATTTCCTCAGGAGCCGTACATTTTTCTGGGATGAATTATCTTATGTAACTCTCCAACTAAATTAAAAATCACGTTGATTCGAAGCTCTGTTGGTATTTGAAAGGAATAAAACAAACCAACTAACAAACATCCTTTTGTATTTATAATATTAGTGTGATCAGGTGATTATTGGGATGAATTTTTTTATGACCATATTCTCTCGTTGCGTAATTAAGTAGACTGACTCGGAGAGTGATGTCAAAGTTTGTGGCCATAAGAATTATTCAATAAACATAGAAGAAAACAAAATATTTATGTCAGCAGATTTGCAAAACGTGCGTTTTGTGAAATAATTTGTCCTCTTGCAGTGAGACACGGCGAGATTAAAACAATAATAATCGATATTTTTTAATGGAAATTGTTTGTTTTGCCCCCACGGCGACATCCCTGATTCCGTCCTCGCCCATAATATGTTTGCGTTACGCGACAGATGGAACCAGTTAGCTTGTTTTGGTTGAGGGTACTTGAACTAGATCTCGGAGTTCTGAGTTTGGAACTTTTTCTTCGGTAAAAATAACAATGTTAGTTTTGATAGAGCATTCCGTTTGACCACCTGTGGACTTACTGCGCTGGACGTTCCACGAAGTTAGAGCTCTAATTATTATATTTAACCATTTAATTTTCATTATTTCAGCTGATAATTATAATAATAATAATAATATCATCTGTCGGGCATGCCACCGTCCCGGAGAATCTCTCCGACATATAATTTCCGGTTGTTCGCATCTTGCTAACGGCGAGTACTTGCACAGGCACAACCAGGTGGCCAGGATCATCCACCAGCAACTTGCCCTTCGATACGGCCTTGTCGAGTCTGAGGTGCCGTACTATAAGTACGCACCAGCGCCAGTTCTTGAAAATGGTCGTGCTTTGCTCTATTGGGACCGCTCTATCATCACGGACAGGACTATTGTCGCCAATAAGCCTGATATCGTGTTGGTCGACCGATCCCATCGCCGGGCAGTGCTCGTCGACATCACCATCCCACATGACGAGAACCTCGTGAAGGCCGAGAAGGACAAACTCAGCAAGTACCTTGACTTGGCTCACGAGGTTACCGCCATGTGGGATGTTGACTCGACGATCATTGTCCCGATAGTCGTATCGGTGAACGGCCTTATAGCGAAGAGCCTCGACCAACATCTTAAGAGGCTCTCGCTAGATGGTTGGGTCAAGGGTCAGATACAGAAGGCGGTAATCCTTGACACGGCACGTATTGTCAGGAGGTTCCTCACTCTGCAGCCCTAACCACCGGTAGCTTGGGCCCTGCCCCGCTGCCGGCGGCACCCTAGTTTTTAAGTTTTTTATGTTTTTTATGTAATTTTTTATTATATATTTGATGTAAAAAACTTAAAAATTAAGATATAAAGTAAATAAAGAGAATAATAATAATAATTCATTTAATCCCAAATCCAGTTATTTAAATTAACAATCATATAATAATTACCAACGAACAGTTTACTAGCAGCAAAAATAGTTGTGCCAATGGGCCCCAAACTAGGCAAAGCCTGTATCTTGGGCGCCCTATAGCCAGTTAACAGCTTCTGTTAATGCGCTAATGTTTGTACACATTGTTTTATATTAACAGTAGAAATGTATTAATAAATATTGAAATATCAACAACGATTATATAATGCAATCAAACGTCACCAAATCAAACACGCTATTGGAAAATCTTAACCGTTACATTTCCAAATTAATACCTACGTCAAAAATTCTTTCATGAGTATTTAATTGAACTATATAACATGCTACTATTAAATTATTAAAAATATTAAATTATGTAAAAAAAAGATAGTGTTAGTGATAACATTCCTCAGCAATTATTAATTTTACAGTTTAATCTCATTACAAAAGCTAAAACAGTGAACATAGTAAAAGAACTGTGAGATCGAGTCAGCGTGGGAGTGCTTTTGCGATGCGTGTAATTGTGGTCGTCTCTACAATACCCAAGTTCTCGAAAGATCCAGGGATTCGCAGGAACGACAGGCGAGTGTTGCGTATATATGTGTTGATTGCGCGCTCGCCCATGAGCGTGTATATTAGTGTGTGAGCATGTGTGTATGTGAAGGTTATGTGTGAGAGTGGGGTGTGTGTGAGTGGGGGGGTGTGTGTGGGTGGAGGTGTGTGAGAGAGAGTGTGTATGAGGGGGTGTGTAGGTACGTGTTTAGTATATGACCTGGGTGATATTAAACGCTAATTCCTGATGGGAAAACGTCTTTGAACCTCATCTCGCTGAAGGTCACAAGTTGTTCCGTTTGCGTGTAGGATAGGGATCCCAGCCACCTCGTAATTTTACTTTTGGCTTCAGCAAATGTGTTTTTGATAATATCAATATGCCTACATACCGAATTGTATGTAAATATGTGAACGTACCTTGGTAGGCGTGAAGCAAACGCACTGTTGCATCTTGGGAGTTTCTGATCTCGCGGACGATTGCGGCTGGTAGGATCGTGGACAGCTGATAGGTAGTGGCTTTTGGCAATAGCCCGCAGGACAAAAAGCTGCCGAACTGTCAGCACAGAGGCTTCCTTGTACAGTTTTCCTGTAGGGTATCGTCGCGTTTTGCCCAACATAACTTTGAGAACTGCCCTTTGAGCGCGTTCCGCCGCAATCATATGGGTTGGAGCAGCACCTCCCCAGACTCCTATGCAATACTGTAGTAGTGACTGACACAATGATTTGTACACCATGATTTTGACATCGTCTCTGGCAGTTGGTCTTAAGATTTTCATTACGTAAATCAATTTGCGCGCTTTCTTTGAGATATACGTAATATGGTTTTTAAAGGACAAACTTTGATCGATAATCACTCCAAGATATTTTGCATATTCAACTCTATCAATTGTGCTGCTAGAGCAGCAAGAGTCGGACTTATTGAAACGATCAAAGTTTTCGCATTTAGTGTTGTGGATTTGTATCTGAGACAGGTTCGTTCCGGTAGCTTGCGTAATGCTGAATGCAATAAAATTAGTTTTTTTTACATTAAGGGTTAAAAGATTAGCGTCAAGCCACCGGGACAGAGTCGCCATTCCAGTTTCAGCTGCTACAGTCGCGGAATGCCAATCTTTCCCATGGAAAATGGCTGCAGTGTCGTCAGCGTAGCAAAACAAATCTGCATTTGGTAAAGAGAGCTTCAGTATATCATTAATATACACAGTAAATAGAGTAGGAGCCAGAATACTGCCCTGTGGGACCCCGAAAGTAATGGGCAGCTCGCAGCTCTTTAAATCTCCTACTCTAAGATATTGCCGTCTATTCGAGAGATAGCTAGTGAACCAATTTAAGGTACTACCTCTAATGCCAAAGTGTTCGAGTTTTTTCAATAGCATGGGGGTAGATACTGTGTCAAACGCCTTGGCAAGGTCGAGGAAGACACCGATGCATCTTTGTCCATTGTCCAGGTGTGACGATATAGTTTCCGTTAGAAGTTGAACGGCATCCTCTGTGGACTTCCCACGTCTGAAACCGAATTGGCGATCACTGAGGAGCTCATGTTTCTGCAGGAAGTTTACAAGTCTCTTATTGACCAGTTTTTCCAGTATTTTTGATACGACGCTTAGTAACGAGATGGGTCTGTAATTGTCCGGATTCGACTTATCACCACTTTTGAGCACCGGAGTAACGACAGCGGTTTTCCAGCATTCCGGAAAGACACCTGAAGCCATGCTGAGGTTACAGATGTGAGCTAACGGCTCAAGAAGCGCATGTTTAGCATATTTCAGCAGCAGGGGTGTTATAGCGTCGTTGCCCGGGGCACTAGATGGTTTAAGTTCCTGGATAATGCCATTGATTTCATAGAGATCTGTCGGAGCTAAGAAAAATGAGTTGGGGGTGGAGCAGTTAGAAGTTTCTTGCTGACACAGAGCTTCCTGTGTGGTGTTAAGCTTATGCAGGATATTCGAGGCCAAGTTAGCACCTGCTTTAACAAAATGTCCGTTGCAAGCATTCAATACCTCCTGAGGATCAGAAGCCCCGCTCAGCAGCTCGTGCGCGCTGGTTTTGTTCTATAGTAGTTTGGTAATTGGTAAATTTTTTCAGTATGTACTACTAGTTAGCTAGTGTGGCTTAAAAAGCTTTTAATTTTATTACTTTGAGCCTGTGCAGATGAGGAGCTCTGTAGTCTGTGGGCATCAAAACTCTACAAGAAAAAGAGAGACAGGTGACAAATTCGTGAGTCAGAGAAAGAGAGAGAAAAAGCCGCGGATTCTGTTGTTTTCGTAGGCTATTTCAGTTTCTCAATCGATTCTCATAAACTTTAATTACCCGATCCTTTCTGGCAAATATTACATATATTTTCAAGTCAATAACGTTCCGACAAGCAATTGTGCATTCCCGCCTTTTTACAGAAAATAAATATGGCGGCCACTTACAGCGTAGACGCCGCAGCGGGTGGACGTGCGGGCGGTCAATTACGTCGGTATTAATATCGGTAATTGGGCGGTCTGTTTGTAATTACTGGCTTGCGGGATACTGTGATGGATGGCATGCCGCAGTCGGCGGGCGATCGACACGGCAGCTCAACGTAACCATAGAGAAATGTATCACAGATGAACATCGAAACGTAGCTCTAATTACGTAGCTTTGTATTTTCGGTGTGTAATAAAGAAATATTGTATTGTTGTATTGTATTGTAACTAATATCAAACGCAAAAAATTGTTGCAGGATGTTTGTACTCAACTTATCCGTTTTAAAATTTGGATAAAGATAAACTGTACCCTTAATCATACCAGATAGAATCCTGTTACGCACAGCTCATATACATAAATCAAGTGGAGTTTGAGCCAGCTTCAATCTTCGCTAATCCATTACCCTCAGTAGAAATTACAAGAAACATAACTATGTATGCCATAAATTACATCTGACTTCCGTTTGATACGATCAAACCAAATTATGAGTCGTAAAATAAAAATTGTCTGACAGAAAGCGGAATAATTAATGAACACACAACAGTCGTGAGCTTCACTCTGTTATGGCTGCTCTCTCATTGCCTGCTGTGCTCTGTACCAGTGCCTGGTACTTCCGTACTTACGTCAGCGAGGTTTTATTATATATATATATATATATATATATTATGGTTTATATTATATTATTATTATGGTTATATTGCAACAAACTGTGAAAGAAGAAAATAGATTTCAAGCAAAAATAAATGTTAATTCTTTGAACGGTTTCTTTTCGACGCCGCAGGGTTTTTTAGGTCTGTCGGTGTTTTTGCAGTAAAAAAAAGGTTCGCAGCATTTCAAGATCTTGTTGCATATATAAATAAACTGAATAAAAAAAAATTGCTAACCTCAAAAATATATAGCCTTCATTATTGTAAAAAACTTTTAATAAGATAAATATCCTTAAAATCGCTAAAAAATATATCTTTTCCATAGTATAACAGCACTTTCGCTTTATCCATAGTAAGTATAATAAAACGAATTCCTGATAAGTATAATTATAAAGGCGGCCAAATTCAAGCTTGTTAAATAAATAAAAATAGAATATATTTGCATCGTCGGAAGTATTAATTACCTCCTGGTGTCTGTAGACTGTGGCTTCCAGTATCGACTCGCCGTGGATTTATAAACCGTGATATAAGGCACGACGTGTGCTGTTGATAAGTTAGACCGACCGACCGTCCGTCTGTACGCCAGCTCAGGATGGATTGTTCACGACTGTTGATTAGAGAGCTTTTTAAATAGAATCAAGATCAATCAGAACTGAGTGAGATAAATATTTTATAGCAACATCTTGAAACTTGAAAACGATTAGTTGGCACCTTGATGAAGTGCTCGGTATAATTATAATCTACATGAACACTAGGATCAGACTAAAAATAAGTTTTTTTTTAAATTGTTTTCATCACTAGGTTCCGGCTGCCATCTTGCTTAATTTTAAGCAATGATGCAGCCTACGGTGGAGCTCACTTGCCTAGAAGAGGCCGATTTACTCGCGATTTGAGCACACCCAGATTTTATATTTTGGGAACAGCTACTGAGGGGTAGCGCATCCCACAGCATTTTCACTTCTACCTTTTTTACAGTTTCGTACAGGCTTAGTGTCTAGCTATATATACTACAGAAATATTGGTAGAGTTTCTTCAGCGAAGAAAGTAAGGTCATTTTATTAGTTTAAACTGGCGTTTAATGATAATTTATGTTAGTAGTTTCGAGATTATCAACTCTATACGTTTGTATTTCGATAAAATATTACAAATACTTGCAACCTCACAAACTGTATATTATATTATAATTATCTGTTATCTGTGGCAGCTCTCGCAGTATTAATCACAGACATTCATACATTTTTAAGCATCGGTTCATAAATCGATGCTATCTTACATTATCGCACGCTCGTCTGTTTTATACCCCACACAAAGCATTTATGCTTATATTTCGAATCGAGGAACAGCCGTATCGATTACACGCAATTACAATAAACATAAAATCGATAAGTGAACGGACGGTGCAATTAACTCGATGCTGGGGTGTTAGTATCGAGTCGCGGACCGGTCACGCGTACTCGATATTACGGCTGCAATATTCGTTATCGAAGCCTCGTGACAACTTCATTACGATACGACTATCTGAAACTCGCGTGAAAGGATAACGATCAAATCCCACGTGAATTAACGAGTGGACGTACCTGTCTTTTCTAATGAGATTATTTAAAATTCCGCTGTAAATTGTATTTGAGTAAAACTTGAATTTCATAAAATGTGCGGTTTGTATAATATAGAGTCCGCAGTATGGTGTTGAATGGCGTCACTTGAATGTTAATTGAAGAAGTGGCTCCCAATTTCCCGTAAATACCATAGATAAAAAGCCCCTTAGGTCCAGTTGGTAGTGAACCTGCCATCTACTTTTGGGGGCGTGTGTTCGATTCCCACCTAGGACAAACATTCATGTGATGAATATTTGTGTTTGTTCTTTATCTGGAAGTTAATATATATTTAAGTATGCATTTAAAAATATCCATTTGTACGTATATCAGTCTGTGGCAGCCATATTATACAAGTTTGCTTAGTTTGGGGTCAGATGACCGTGTGTGCAAAAAAGTCCCAAATATTTATAAATAGCGATGTCAACATTTTCAGAAAATCTTATTCAGTTCTAGATTGTGGCTGCCGTGAGACGGCGGCATTAGTGTTAGAGTACTAACTAGACAGAGTACTAACACACACGTAGCGACGAGCTGTTGACTTGTGTTGTTCTGCAACGATCTGTTGCAATCATTGCAAGATAAGTATTTCTCAAACTTCCATATTTAAAAATACCATTTGATATTCCAAAGAGTTTTTTATTCGAAACATTTACCTCCATGAAGTCTGCATCGCCAGTATCTCACATGTAACGGCATCTCTCTAATAAGCATTCATCTCGCGGCTGCAGCCTGTCTCCGCTCATGTACTACATTCACATCTAAACGAATGTTTAAATGCATAAATCGTGCTTCGGCCAGATCGCATCTTAAACAACACAGTTTTGATGTTTTTGAGTTATTTTAGATCTCATTTCTAAGCACTTATTGTAAAGCTGTGCTCATATTGTAGAGAGAGCGAAGAAAAAAAACCTTTTTATTTATGTATCGTTGCCTCTCCTTATGAGTAGTGTGCGGTATTCAGTGTTAGGTTGTATTTTGTAAAGATAATAAAGTCATATGGCATTCACCAACATGCACTGGGCCAGCGTGGTGGATCACGGCCCATCCTCTCTCTGAGAGAAGGTCTGTGTCCCAGCAGTGGGAACACAATAGGTTGATACTGATGATGATGATGAATAAAGGCACTTGCCCGATAGGAAAAAAACAATTGCATTTCTTGATATTCTAGAAAAACATATCGAGAGAGCTATCTAATTGTAATATAGGGGTCCACTGAATGGTAAAGTATTTTTATGAAACACCGTCATTTTAGTATCCATTTCCTTAGTTCCCTATAACACTTGGCCACAACATACGAGTACCACACCGTCCCCAAGCAGCTGCAGCGCCGCCTTACCGTGACCAGCTCATTACCGACAGTTAGTATGCTGTATGCCGCCGCTGGGATCTGGCGCATCCATCAGCTCGACTCGGAGCCATCAGCAGTCAGCGCACGTCGCTCACTGTACGGACCTCTCTAAACAACTCGCGAAATGTGGGATAACGCGAGATACCTTGATTACACGGTTCAGAGGTCGCCGTTGTATGACTATTGTGAGAGTATTTTATTACGAGTAAGAGTTGTTTTCTACTCACAACAGGAACAGAGCGAGACGCACAAATCTAACTAAATTACAATTATGAACACCCATTATTATAATCGTTAAAAAATACTTTTATGAGACTCGTTAAAACAAACCAAATGATCCTAAACTCGAGAGGTATACTAGTAGTTATTTGTACTATCCACGTCCTGTCTCCATCGTCAGATCAGCTCGATGGGATTCGATTATTGTATTGTCATCCGGATTACAAGTAGTTAAAAATTTATTTTATTAAGTAAATTTCACGTATTTGGAAAATAAACAAAAATAAAACTACTTACAAATAATAATACCCTGAACTAAACTAAAAACTAATCTGAAAGCCTCTTGTTTTTTTATCGCGGTTTTTTTTTTTCTTTCTTTCTTTCTTCTTTCTATTCACTCTGGCCTTGAAAAGGCCCAGCTTATATCTCTCAGGACACAAGGAAGCGGGCAGGTGTATGGAAACGTGGTCAGTATTCTATCAGCATTGCCACGTTGAATCGTCAATACTAATTTATTATTTATTGTTGAGCACCAGCATTCCTGTCACTAGTCGTCTCCACCAAACGTTTGAAATTCACTTTAAATTTTGAGTATAAAATTGCCTTCCAACATTTGTTTACATAATTTGTTAGTTAGTTACAAGGGAAGCCAGTGATTAAGTCGTGGGCGGTAGCATCATCAACACCACTAGAGCTGCAGGTAGGCGGTGGTAACCGCTAACCATTAGAAGGATCATCTGCTCGTTTTCTGGTCTTAAATAAAAAGTGTTATGTTTTCGCCTAACGTGTACTTTTTATCGTTTATATTCATACTAAATCAGTAGGAAATTAATAGTATTGTTTAGAATATGACCAGATTGTTATTACCATGCAAAAGACATCAACGCGCTCGCAGTTTCAGTTCTACGCCACACTTCGTATTTTTACATAACTTCGACCTAATTATTAAAATAGGTTATAAAATATATTTTTCAGTGTACACAATATCTAAATAAATAATTACTTGATTTCGTCATAAATATTATCACCATAAAATATAGCATGAAAAATAACTAATTTAAATATAGTTGATTTAATCAAGCGTTAGTTTGCGGAAGTTCAAAATCTGTTCCTTTGACGAACCTCTAGTGTATTTCTTGTGTATTTTTAGTGTATTTGTATTTTTAACTATTTTAAGTACATCAGTTGATAATCAGAAATCAAAAAATTAAATTTCTAATTCTATTTCAATATGCAAAACAAACAGATCAGCTTTCCACATTGAAATTAGTTCTATTACACATTCCTACGAGTGCTCGTGAGCAATAAAAGCACGAATTCGCGTGGCTCCGCACAAAGAACAAAAGCTATTAATTGCGGGTACTGGAGGTAATTGGAGCTCGGATCGGGTGCGCTTGCGCAACCACGCTGTACCACACAATAAATAAAGCTGAATATATACCGAGCCGACACCATGCGGCGTTATGGCATACCACATGAATGATACGTTAACAAATTAAATCATTGCGCCATTTAAATAAAGTTGAAAGAGCTTTTATCAATTTTTTTTACAACAGACTAGGCATACCATTGACCACGATTGTACCTTATGGGAAGCGATGAGCGAAGGCGTTCGAAGATATAACAAGTAGTAAGACATACCTAATCACTTTTTTAGCAACTCCGGATTATCCTGATCGGAACTACAGAAGCTGTCCCCAATCCTAAAACCTCTGCTGTTCTATTGTTACGTGAAATTCTAAATACATCTAGGTATGTCTGATGTTTTATTTTGAAATAACGTGAAATTCAACACCTAATTAATAAACCACCACCAAACTAACTAATAATAGATCATACAATATCTATAGACAAAGAAGGCCTATAGATAGTTCAAGAGATCTCTAATTTCAGGCAACGAATAATACGTCTAAATAATGTATCATGTCGAGATGTCGAATGATACTCAGTGTATTCAGTCCTTAAAGCACAAAGTGATACTCACCGTGCCACAGAGTACGCAGACTCCGCGCTCGCGCATTACACAACCTCCAGCAAAAACTAATAAAGAGAGCGGACTGGACGAGAGGTAAGGTTGGTAGGCCACTCGGACTTGAAGGTCTGCTTACTTTTCACCCGACTGCTTCGGAAGAAGGGTAATTATATTCAAATGTTCGTATATTTATATGTTTTATGAGACCTGTAGTCTGAACTGTTTGACAGATTTTGTAGAATGACACGAAAACAAATCTAACGACAGACTTGTTTTCACATCTGAGTTGGTATTTATCATTTCCGGTTGGTTTTTTTATGATACGGACTGTAAAATTGCGGTAAGTAGAAGTTTTTCAGGACTGTAGGTGTTTCCTAATTTTTTTCTCCATGACTATATAATTGGTAGGAATTGAAATCTTCAAAAGTAATAGATTGAACTAAATATATATTGAAACGATTTCACACATACATGCATCTTTTCACTACAAAACCATTGATTCTTCACATCTTCCAATAACCAGAGCAGCTTTTATTCGAAATTCCAGCAAAGTGATCTAAAAAAATAAGCTTTCACGCTTGTTCGCAAATTTCATTACCACCCAGTGCGTACAGTCCCAACGTTCTGTGACCACAAATAGTTCATTATCTCGGCTCCCACCGCTGGAGGTCCGCCCTAATCACGGTCACGCTCATTGTTTACATTCACGACCGTTACGAGACGGGAGCGTTACTGAGCTGGCCATTCTAAGGGGGGCAAATGCAAGTTGCACTCCTTTCCCTTTTCAACCAATGGCAAGCTTTTACCACGCCCCCCTACCGCCACCTCCGCCCAGCGGCTGCCCCACTGGTGACATGACCCCGCAGTCTCAGTGCCCCACTCGGTAACTAGCACTAACTGGACCTATGTCGTGTCGAGATAAGGTCTACGATCTCAAGCTGGGTGTTGCTCCGGAAATGGTTGGCTGATGACTGCTGCTATTTAGATGCGAACGATAGGAAGGGTGATGTCATGAATGCTGGAGAAATACTATACAAATACTGGCTAGTATATAATATTTGTTGAATCACTCAAACACTTCTGTTCGAGAACCTACAAGCAGGGAAGTGGCTCTTCTGAGGCTAATAATGTTGATTTAGGAGTTACTAGATAAATATGATGCTAATTCATAAGAAAATTACGATAACAACTAACACCAATACAATACGCGCAGTTAGTTGACTTCACTTCTACGAGCAAAGAAATACTTTCTCTTAGCTAAGCTAGAATTCTAGCCATTGTCAAATGAAAAACGCACCTAAGTAGCTCCGGGTTATCTAATGCAGCCCAAAAATCTACGGTTCCTAAATGTCTGTGGATGCCGAATAAAACAAAATCGTTACAGATTCAGTCAGCTCTTACACTTTAATAAATAACTGATAATGTGAGGGTCAATGACATCACTAAACCAGTAAACCAACCGGCTCTACAAACATTGTGTAGGTAGTAACGCAAAACCAATTAAAATTAAAACATTGAATCTAATAAAAAGTGCTAAAATCTAGTGCGAGTAAAACTTATATGTAAAAACACGAAAACGGTCATTGGCAGTAAGTTTTGTGGGATCAATAAACTTACTTATCTAAAGGTTGTATTGGTCACCATGCACTTAATGTTAGCAAAAACTAAAGAAGCATAAAATTCTCCGTAAATAAGTATATCATACAATTAAATAGTTTTATTTTTTGGTGTTGTAAAAGATTTAGTGCAGATTGTAAAGGAAGTCCAATACATCAGACGGACTTGTTACACGCCTGAGATTGAGATCCACGACAAATGAAATGTTCCCGCGTGTGTTCCCGGCTCTCGTCATATCACGCTCGGCAATCTGCGCAGGCGCCGATATTGGCTCGTTTGTTTTAACCGTGGAGTGCTACAGACATAAGAAAGACCTTCTGATATACCTACAATATTTTACTTTGAAGTTCCTTTTTTTAACGCGAATAAGTCCGTGTTTGACCGCCAACTCGCCTGTTGGTAAGCAACGATGTGGTCGAAGATGAAGCACGCAGACTTAAAACATACATAGAAGCAGGCTTTGTCAAAAAAAATACAATTTATAGTTTAACACACCAAAAAAACACGCTTATGTGACTCGTTTAAACAAACCAAAGAAGCCCAAACTCGGGAGGTTCACTAGAAGCCATTGATGAGTCCCACTATCCTGTACCTGGTTCCATCATTAAATCAGTTAGATGGTAGCAAATTATTGTATTGCCATCCGAATTACACACACTTGCAAAGTCCCAAGATGGTAATGCAATTTTTTTAAAGTAGATATTAGAATTGTTAGCAGAGTTACAGAGTTAGTGACACTAAATAAAATATTTTAAAGGGAGGTTCCACAAATATCGACGCAGTTTTCTAAAATATTTCACGTACCATTTTTTCCTCGTATCTTATTTCTAATATATTTATAACTTTAAAAATATTCGACGTGTATTGTTGTCATTTCATTGTGATTACTCATACTTTTGAAACCTAGAGAGTCGCTACTCGCTTTGCCATAGTGGCGTTTGTTTAGCTACGAAGGCTTTCTGCGAATCTTCCTTGTGATACGCCACCATTAGGGCAATGCTTTGTCCATTCCGTGTAGTAGTCTGTGGTTATCTCGCTGTACCAGGAGAGCAGAGTGCAGATGGTGATAAATTCACACCATTCGTAACGAGCTAACGAACGCGCTATCACCCATCGGAGACAGTGGCCCACTGTGGGACAAACTGCTAGCTCGAGAAAATACTGAATGTCAGGCACTTCACAAGTCGATCGTGTGATGGCAAGCGCCACGCTTACTCACTACAATTCAGTGCCGCCCAAAATACTGAACTTACGCATCTGTATGCGACACTGAAGTGCGCGTCACACTGCGCTTCAAACATTTCCTGAAACGAGGACTTTAGCTGATCGGATAGTTCTTCATGGAATGATCGCTGATGTGACATGCCTTGAGATCCTTAAATTATGGGTACTATTCATTCATGACGCGTATCTATACCATATTTATAATCGACTTCAAAAAGGCCCCCCTTTTTTGAATTCGGTTGTGTTTTATTTTATTTATATGTTATGTTTGTTACCTCAGAACTTTGTCATATATAAACCGATTGGGAATATTAGAAGGGTATAAATAGGTACTTTCAGATTGGTCCCGTATAAATCATCAATCAGGAAATCGGTTTAAAAGTTAGGCTTTTAAATTAAAATAACTGGGAAATTCGTTTAATTCGAATATTGCTTATTTAACTAATTTTAAAATAGTTTTTTTTTGTAAATAATTTGAAATTTAAGTATTGATAAATTCAGACAGATCGTCATTGCAAATATAGGGTTAATTCTGTTGCCAGTTGCGTCCACCAACAAAGTATGTACAGTGTAGTGAGAGACTGCGGCCTATCAGCAGCCACCAGCGGACAAACGATCACATGGCACGCCACCGACCACCGAACACCAACCACTGACCACCGACCACCGAACACCGACCACCAACCACCGACCACCAACCACCGACACGGACAATAGCATGTCGAAAGATACTCGGGACAGACCACACGTCAAGGAGATAAGGTGATCAAAGTGAGAGGTGCTAAACTTCTTTAAAATTCTAACCAAACCTATCCGGTATATCAATAGCTCGGTTATTTTGACATTATTTTTTAATGAGTAACTTGGCTATAGTAATTTTTAAACTTTCGCGATAATACGTGATAAACAAACACAATAAACATTCCCGATAAACATTTAATTTGGATATTTATGGGAATATAATTATTATTATTAAAAGGAGCTGAATTGTATAAATGCTATCTATGGTGCTATGCACGTTGTTAGTGACAGAACCCGACGCAGCACTGCACTATGTTCGTCATCCTGGGCTGTCCAATTCTGCTGCTTCACACCGAGCCGAGCGAGCATCATCTGTCGAGAGTTATAATACCTACCAAAGTACCAGCATCACGCTTTAGAATTCTATCGCTAATAGCATCGCTCTACATGTGGCACAAAAGTGGAGCGATGACGTTGTATAGACGCATAGCTAACATAATACAAAATCAAGATAATTGTACGTAGATATTAGTAACGTGTAATAGTTCCCTGAACTACGTGGAGAGATCAGCAATCCCACAAACAGGCAACTCCTGCGCCTGCGCTAGATTCGTGACCGCGCTGCAACTACACGTCACGCGCGGCTCCAGCCGACATCGCGACGGTCATTTATGAGGGCCTCTTGCCCCTGCGAGCCCCCGCCTGCCCCGGTGCCTGCACTTGCTGTGCGGGGGATATCAGGCCAGGAAATGGGGATACTTTTGATATAAACACGCTATGATACAATTTGACTTAAATATTAAATATAGTTAAACATACAGACATACAGACAGAATCTTTCACAGTACCTTTGTGTTTACAGCTTTTACGATGGATACTGACCATTTATAAATAAAAACTGGACAAGTACGAGTAGGACTCGTGCTCTGAGGGTTCCGTTGGACGGAACCCTCAGAGCGGGAGATCAAAAAAAAACTAACTGAAGTTGAAATAAATAAGGTTCTTCCATACATTCCAACTACAAAATGTAAGTTTGTAATAGCAAAATAATTATTTTTAAATAATAAAACATTTATTCTAATTCATGACTTTTGGATTTATTCCTATATATGTGCTATGAGACCTTGCGTCATGCCAAATTTCATGATTCTTCTGAACTAAGTCAACGGGAAGTACCCTATAGATTTTGATTCCCCTGTGAAATCTCAAAATATACGACAAGCGTTCATATCTTTTGATTGCGTTGACTTAAAACTTTTATTTTTTTACAGCCGAAAGAAACCGTAGACCCTAGTATTTAGTATAAATTTCAACTTGATACCTTTACGCGTTCTTGAGAAAAAGGGTCTTGACAGACGGACAGACAGACAGACGGACAACGAAATGATCCTATAAGGGTTCCGTTTTTTCCTTTTGAGGTACGGAACCCTAAAAATAATTGTATATGTTATGGGCATTACATTCAATTATTGAAACGAATAAAAATAAACTTCCTGTCAGTATAGCATTAATTTGTTTAGAGCGCCCTTTTATGTATATAGTAGATCTGTGAGAGCGCCACTTTTATTTCTGACTACATTTCATTTCCATCTATCAAGAGCTATTTCAAGATTGTCACTACACATATTGAATATTTTATTAGATTCAATGAGGCATTGTTGCTTACTCGTCGTAAGTATAGGTTTATAGGAAGGCACACCCCTTATATGTACGACTTTACGTTAAAGAAACATTAACCCTGCAATGATTTGATAACAAGGTAAAATTAAATTCAAAGTATCAGTAACGAAAGTACTCGTTGAAGTCTTGTCCTAGAGTTCCCCACGTCATGGTCGCCCGTGCGCTCCGCCGCGGCCGCGGCAGAGGTCGGCAATCTATCTGTCATGGATACGGCTCATTGTGCGCATTTTTGCGCGCTGCCGATATATCTGCTCATTTGGCGAGCGGGGCGGCGAGCTGCGCGGGCGCATCGTGCGCTTGTTTTTACAGAGGTTATGACCGTCATACCCGCGGAGATTAACGACCTGCCTGGAGCCAGTGGAAATACGTATAGGTAAGTAGTTTTGGTAAGATATAGGCACACTATTACAAATGCGAAAGTGTGTGAGTACCTACATGAATGTACAGGTACACTCGGCTCCGGAGCCCCCCTGGACGGGTTTAGTTTGGAATGTTGTACGGGGATTGCCGGTTGCCCGTTTACTGACTTTTATTTCGGGAAACTGCAAAAACACAATGACAATGGACAATCATTTGAATAACTGCGCAGGAGCCGAACATGAGCGCCGCTGCATTCTATCATCACGTGATCCTGTATTTTGTTACCTTTTTGCTACTGTTAATTACAATAACAACATGATATTTTTACTATTGACATCGTTTCGACAACGTTTTAAATTAAAAAATTATCTAAATAATATTTACGGTATGTATATACCATCTCCCTAGGTGTGTGCACCTGCTGATTGTGCAAAACATCAAACAAAGTGACTAATATTAAAATTCTAAGCACCTATTGTGCATACGTTTATTATCTAATTTTAAAATACCTATTGTGTATGATACACTCTATAAATCGATATTGTAGAGGTAGTTTAGGAACTTTTATCACGAAAACGGGCTGTGGATGATTTATAAATAACTAATAGCAATCTCTAGGTAATTACTTCGACCAAAATAAAATTAATGGGCAGGCCCATTAGAAGCGCATTTTTGAAGATAACAAAATGAGCGCCGGCTCTCATTTCGTTTCAGTCGGTCTCTAGCCGTAGGAAGTGCAACACGTGTCTATTTTTACGTGATAACGAAACATCTGACAAAATTATGCATTCATATGCTTTCCCGAAGTGTAAATACACAAATAAAACCGGGATCTATTTTTTGTAACAAATATATTGTACATTTTTATAATTAGGTGTTGAAGTATATGTCCGACTGTTTTGACTCGTTTTTACTGAGCAATTTGAATGGAAGGGCCTGTCCATTCATTTTATTTTAGTCGAAGGGTAATTATATAAACTAACCGATGGCTAATTAACATATGTTTATGTGGAGTGGTCAGTAAACAATAATAAGTAATGAGATAAACACTGCCCACAGTGCCCACTTCACGACTTCCATTAAAACATTGTAATTAAGATTTGATTAAATTTAATAATCATTAACTAATAATCATTAAAGAGCTCTCCGCCGAGTTCTATGAACACAAGCTGAGTATGTTGGTCACACGTTCACGTTCAGCTGCTGCCAGTGGCTACTGCCAGATACAGTTTCAAGAAATATTTCGTCAGAGAAGTCATTCCGGAAGGTCTCTTCTTAGTTGTTATTAGTGGGTTAGTATTATCGTATCGATAGCTGACTCGTTATTGTAATATTACGATAACTCCGAGTAGTCGATAAATCGGACGACAGTCGGACAGACGGGTAATGTTGGACACAATTTTCAAAGAGAGGTTCCGTTGATTTGTTTCCGAGTTTCTGGCATTACGTATTTCTTGTTTATTTGGATTGTAATTTTTTTCTTTGTATTATAGGGTCGATAAATAAATAATAATAAATATTCGGGACATTGTTATACACATGGTCATGTGACCCCAAACTAAGCAAAGCTTGTGATATGGCTACCAGAGACTGATATACATACATATAATATATTTTTAAATATATACTTAAATAGATATTAATACCCAGATATAGAACAAACACAAATGTTCATCACATGAATGTTTGTCCTAGGTGGGAATCGAACCCACGGCCCAAAGCACAGAAGGTTGGTTCACTACCAACTGGACCAACAGGCTATCAAAGTTATAGAAAAGGCTATCGATGTTTCCTAGTTAAGTGCTAAGTAATTAATGTTATTGGATCAAAGTGTGATCAGTGCCAAGCGAGACGCAGCCGCGCGCGCGCATTCACCTTGAAAAAGACTGCCTAATGCGGTTGAAACTATAGTCGGAGTGACCGGCTTAATCTTACGTGAGTAATTCCCGTGTCATATAAATAAAAAGTGTAGAAGTCCGATAAGATTTTTTTTTTATAAAATGGGCGAATTAAGAGATGGAAATGTCAGTCTTCCGACATTCTAAGAACCGATAACCGATGGGGAAGAAAGGTTCTTGAGTGGAGACCACGAAGCGTATAGGTAGGCCTCCCACTAGATGGACCGACGTCATTGTGAGAGTCGCTGACATACAGTGGACGCAAAAGACAGGCTGTCGTTCAGTTCAGCCTATGTTCAGACTTATTTAATCCGTTTAGCATGAATACCCGCGGAACCCAAGAAAAGCAATCAAAACAAAACGAGGCTGTAGTCGCGTGGGCGCGCATCACGAATTATACAGCATTTGTCCAATAAATACCGCTCCGACATTACCATGGTAATGCGCGTGTGTGACCGACCGCGCCGCCCTCACACATCTATAGAACTCTACGGAGCAAGCTAGCTCATACAGGCCGAGTGGGCAGCCCTGTTGTCAGCGATTCACAAGTAGTAGAGCTTTGTTTGCTCTAATCAGTCTGGAGCTGTGGTACCTATATTAGCTTAGTTAGATTAGAAAGACATTTGTAGCCCCCGACGCAAACAGAGGGGTGTTATAAGCTTAGCATGTGTATATGTGTGTCTATCTGTGGCATCGTAACTCGCAATAAGATGAACTGATTTTGATTGTTTTTAGGGTTCCGTACCTCAAAAGGAAAAAACGGAACCCTTATAGGATCACTTCGTTGTCCGTGTGTCTGTCCGTCTTTCAAGACCCTTTTTCTCAAGAACGCGTAAAGGTATCAAGTTAAATTGTATACTAAATATACTTGGGTCTACGGTTTCTTTCGGCTGTAAAAAAATAAAAGTTGTAAGATATGAACGTTTATGTCGCATATTTTGCGATTTCACAGGGAAATCAAAACCTATAGAGTACTTCCCGTTGACCTAGAATCATGAAATTTGACAAAAGGTAAGGTCTCATAGCACATATAATAGGAATATATCTGAAAGTTACAAATGTGAAGTTATATCATTTAAAAATAACCTTATATAGTCAACTACAAAGTTAAGTTTGTCTTTCAATATTTTACTTTAGTTTTTTTTTGGACTCGCGCTCTGAGTGGTCTGGCCAACGGAACCCTCAGAACACGAGTCCTACTCGTACTTGTCCGGTTTTTTTCTTCTTCTTGAGTTTACATATCACCATCTTGCATTTATGATGACGTCACTTACCCAGTCTGAAATTACACGAATCACTTACACATCATTTATCTATATCGGAGGTAGGAACATACATGCATACATAACCCTCCTTTAGGTTCGCGTCGTCGGGTAAAAAGGGAGAAAGGATACCTGCTCCGATACTGTATAAATAGCGGCAGTAATGTACTGGCAGAGACGTCGGAGAATTGTATATAGAGTCCGTCGGGTCGTCGGAATATGTAAATGTAATGCGGACACCGGACAGCTCTCAATTACAATCCGTGAACGACAATTAGCGGCGAGGCCTGTGGAGTGTTGCCAGAACAACGTGTTACCTAATGATAGTGCTTTCTATGTTAATATCGCTTGAACCAATGTAGCAATCGTCCATAAATGTATCACTTAACACTCACAACGTATTAAAACTGGATATTAGTATGATATTAGGTTATATAGTTTTTCCCGATTTCTTTGCGTGATAGAATTCGAAACGTGGATATTCGCCAAAGAACCAGAGTCACCGACATAGCTGTTAAAATTTGCAAGTTGAAGTGGCAATAGGCAGGCCACATCACTCGAAGAACCGATAACCGATGGGGAAGAAAGGTTCTTGAGTGGAGACCACGAACCGGAAGACGCAGCGTAGGTAGGCCTCCCACCAGATGGACCGACGACATTGTGAGAGCCACTGGCATCCAGTGGATGCAAAAAGCATGCTGCCGTTTAGTATGGATGTTAAAGGGGGAGGCCTATATTCAGCAGTTGACGTCTTCGGGCTGATGATGATGATGACTTTTTCCCACATCTTGCTCGTTGTTGCAGCGACATTTTCTTAATGTTGAAAATAAATAGGTACCTACTATGCAAACATTGGCGGTTGAGATAGCGAGGAGTCACGTCTATGTGTGCCTCGGTTTCGCCTCGACTTGCCTGCCGCTGCTGTACTGTAAGTAGTACTACCATTATATTCGAAGTCATTTATTTAGTATGCTCAATACTACGTACGTAGGTAAATAAAGATAATTTACGTGAACAAAACATGCATGATAAAAAAATATAAATTAAAGTTACTCCATTAAACTAAACCATTTCAATTCATTAATTATATAATAAAAATTATCATCATTAGAGTCTCACTGTAAGAATTCATTCATGTCGTAGAAAGAGTGCTCAATAATAGTTCCAACCAGCGCTGAAACTGGGACTTAAAATTATTCAGACTTGAAGCTAAGGTTTAAGTATAGATTGCTGTACCTACTCGCTAACTAAATAATTACGTAGGTAAGTAAACGCTTGGCTTACAGTTTAGGTTACCGATTTCTCCGCTACCTAAATGAGTAAATACTAGAGTTAATTGGCCCATGTTGGTGTAATGGCCAGCGCACGACTTCCACCGCTCCTTTAATTTCCTCGCGCTTGCCTCACCGGCGTCCTCTTTCACTTCTAAACTAAAGCAAATCCACTAACGTACTAACTACTACTCAATCTGTACCCTCACTTAGATAAACAACTCAGATAACTTCTCCAATATCCGGCCCTGGACATGAGCGCAGATTCATAATACTTACCTACCCGTACCATTACTTCGGTGCACGGAATTACCTATAATAGGAGAGTCCCTACTTTACTGAAAAGTCATGTGATAATTGACCATTTACTTACCTACTAAGTAGGATTTATTTACCTTCTCACCGGCACCGGATCACCAGCACGGTGGGTAAACTACATTGCAATAAGGATCAGGAAAGTAGCGGATCAGAATGTTACAGGGGCCTTACGGACAACTGCTATTACAGGCACCTAATCCGCTCAGTTGGAAAATCACGCGACCGCAAACCGTATCTGGGCGCGATAAGGTTTGCGCTCGCGTGATTTTCCAACTGAGCGGATTAGATGCCTGTAATAGCAGTTGTCCGTAAGGCCCCTGGACATGATGAGCGCAAAAGAAAAACCGAGGGTTTATGTGTAGAGAATAGTTTATTAATCTATACTAATATTATAAAGAGGAAAGATTTGTAAATACGGTAACGATGTTTGTAACGAATTGGCTCAAAAATTACTGGACCAATTTGAAAAATTCTTTCACTGTTGGGAATCTACATTATCCCCGGGTGACATAGGCTATAATCTATACCCGTGCGAAGCTGGGGCGGACCGCTAGTGTTTAATATAAAAACAAGTCATCTAAATCATTGTTTGTTTGACCGGAGTATTCCGTTAGCTCCGGTCTTGATTATCAATTTTTTTTTGCGTTTAGAATTGGGGGGCCACTTTAAAATGTAAAAAAAAACATTGTTTGCCTAACTAGGCGCAATAGGTAATTCGAGAGCTGCAGTCGGAATCGCGACCGACCAGTGATTATACCCGCGGTTCCAGTAATTGACAGACACGACCAAAAACTGTACCGTAATCCCATCTAATTTGCTCCGAACTCATTTTGCAAACAGTTATTCGAGTTAGCCAACCGCTAGATCTAGTACTGTTCGTGTAACTAGGGGCAATTAGCCGGCCCTGGTCGGAAGACACGGCGCGGCAGATGCGCATCCAGGCGGGGGTCAGGCGCAGGGTCGGCCGACCTCTGATGCATCACTTAATGAAGCGGATTAATGAACTTGTGCATACGACTCATTACTGAGATAATTAGTGTCCACTGAGACCGGCTGATCATCATTAAAACTAGAATGGCTTGTCTGCAAAATGTAGGAGTTACCTAGATTTCTGGCAGATAACTCTGGCGGCTGATAACAGTGGACCTGGTAGTAAGAAACTGTTTTTTTTTTTATTGTTATTTTAAATAGGCTTGCGCTTGGCCGCCATCTCGCCTGATGTTAAGCGACGATGCGGTCTACGATGGAGCACGCTTGCCTAGAAGAAACCGATTCACTCTCGACTTGAAGACACCCAGATGAAGGTAAACACGTCTAACTTGGATCGAAAACTGGCTCTCAAGTGAAGCTATACCGAAACGATAGCTGATACTTAAGCTATTAAATAAATACGAGTAATTTCTATTTGAGTAGGTACCTTATGTAATGAGTAATTTTAGATTTTTGTGACTAGCTTATTGTTGTACTACCCACAGATTTATTTATTTTTTCGTTTTATATATTAAAGTAGGAAATAAGAGCCAGAAAGAAATAATAATGGATAGTAATAGTTCTGCAGTGGTAGGTAGGTATAGGTAGACATTATATGATTTTTCCGATCTCATGGAAGATGCATTCGTAGCTAGTTGATCGTTAGACGAAGTTAGAAAACAACTCTAGTACCTATAAATTTGTTAGTGAGATCCGCGCCTGGCCGGTCCGGCGCCGGGCGCGGTGCCCGCCGGTCACGAGTCTCGTTACACGCCGCATTTGACTTTTTGATGTCGCGCGCAAGTGTGAAATAATGAGACGCCGTGACAATGGTAACAGATGTAGCCGATTTGTCGATACGTTACTGTGACACGCGATCCCGGCACCGACACGCTGCGGCGCGCAGGCGTGCCGGTACGTTCCTAAACCCGCTCGTTAGGGAAACAAACGATGAAGGTGATGCAGTCAAATGGGAACACGGACGATGGACGCCGACCCATAGAGATTGATTGCGCGCACCGACGCCGTGTGAATGTCTCGACACTTGAAAGCGCTTTTAGAAATTTATCTCCCGATTCAAACGCTATTCCAATTTATTTTTAATAGACCGTCCGCAGGCGGCTATTTCCCGGACCATTTATTTCCATATCTCACAAAAAACGCGATAAAAAACAAAATTAAATACACTTAATCCCCTTATTTATCGGCCAACAGTAGCCATCATTCAAATTTCGATTCGACGCGATCATTCATGGCGCTCAATTATTCTAACGGTAGCGATAAAATCGTTTACGATAATCGGCATAATCGGGCATCGGTGATCGCTCGATTGAAATGAAGCGTTAATCGATCGGATTTCACGCGCGGCCGCTCGCGTGCGAGGGGTGACAACAATACCGCTAATGAATAAAAAGATATTACGTACGCGGGGTCGCGTCATGTCGCCGTGGGATGGCATGAGAGAGAGTGGGCCTAATTTTAATAGGGCCACCGCATGTCGCCCCTTAAATAAATTATAACAACAGTTTAATCCCATTTTTGTGGCAAACGCAGACAATGGAGCACTTGTGCAGCTGACGCTAAAAAACCTGCCCTCGCGGCGACTCTTGTATACTGCAACAAGTGGCCATCTGCACGCGGCACACGTCGCCAAATGTTTTTATCGCTCGTGTAAATAAACTAACCCCATTTTCATGCAGACGTTGGCTGCAATTGTTTTCGAGATCCCCGTATCATGATTTATGTCGTAAAAAGTAATTCCATTGAGGATTCCGCGGACGAGTGCTTACGAGTAGATAATGTTTGTATAAAGCTTGGAGCTTTAGATAAGAATTTGGAACTAAGTCTGCTGATGTACAACAGAATAAGATGCATGTAAACGTGCACTGAAAACGCTTCGGGAATTAGTTCTACGCTCTGTTAGGGCTCTTTACCCGACATAAATTTCCACCATTATTTATCTGTAGAGGCGAGTAACATGGTGTGAGAACTATTTTCCCCATACACCTACTAGGTACCTATAACTTTGGTCCCGATAGTAGCTCCCGACCCAACTTCACAGATAATTTGATCATTAAGTAGGTAGGTATACTTCGATTAGAGAAATCCATAAAAGGCGGCATAGTCGTTACAATATGTCTAGTTAGGGTAGGATATGTACAGCATGTTTGTCCTCAGTAAAGATGTGGTAAGATAACGCGGACCCGCGACCTCGCCCGCGTGCTATTGTGAGCGGTACTGCTTCATTAGCGCCGAGGACAGGGGATTATGTTCCACGTGGAAGATAGGTAGCACGCAGACTGTTCCGTAACTATTCACGACGAAGATATTTGCGTTCGGGGTAAGAGGTTGTTCATGTGTATTAATCCAATATTCCCCCTTAAAAATTAAATAAAAAGGTTTTTTAATTGAAAGGATTTCCTCCCTTGGGACCAATCTGAATAGAGCCCTTTCAGTGTGGTCCCATATAAATTTCATCAAAATCGGTTTAGCAGTAACTGCTAAACCGATTTTGATGAAATTTATATTGCTGTTTTGCTTTTAAATCAAAATAACAGGAAAATTGCTGAAAAATGGTGCTTGGATGACAATGTCGAGGCGACAAAACTGTACCTACGTCACAGAAGACATATACCTAAATACACATCATCATCAGCCAGCAGACATCCACTGCTGAACATAGGCCCTTTAACCCCTGCACTGCACGACAGCCTGCCACCTGCATCCACTGGATGCTCGCGACTCCAGTAATAGTACCTACAAGCTACGTAATATATTCTAGACGTTCTAGCTAAGTCATTGATATTTCCGTGAAATTATCTAGCAATGCACGTTTCCCCATGCAAGTGGTTATCTCTCTTTGGTTAAACCATAAAAAGTATAGGTAGATGTTATATCGGGAAGATAATTATTATCTGTGAAATTTGTCCACAGAACTAAGCTATTACCTAGGTAAGTAATAATAGATTATGCACTGAGGGAATACAGCATTGTCTTACGTCGCGGGCGGCATATTGAACCCTGAGAGTATCGAGGGACTCTAGAGTCCTGAGTGAAGCGAGGGGTTGAAGCTCTTCAAGACGAAGACAGGCTTTATTCCAGAGGAGCAAACTCTACTTTTCACACCTTCTGCGAGACAATAAAAAGCCAGGTTTCGTTGAAAATCACAACAACAAACACCGTCTTTTGTTTCACATTCTTTGTAAACTCACTTTTTTTGAGTTCTGCTTATGGTGGCCAGTTCGAATTTCGAACAAACTTCTTTACAATGCCATTTTTGTATTTGTATTTATATATGGGCATTTTTTTACTTACGAGTTTTCCACGAGTTTCCACACGAATTTGACGTTCTAAATTCATACAATTTTATATCCCTTAAAAAATAATGCTTTACTTTACGTTGAGGTTGCACGACATTACATAATAGGACATGGTGTGAAAAGTACTTAATATTGCGAGTTCGTGATGGACAACACTGTTGATACTTATACTTCCTTACTTTTCCGTCCATGTATCTACATAGTTTATATACAATAAAGATTTTCTGATCTGAACAAACTAAATTGCGAAATGTCTATATTCTACAACCTAGTTACCTAATTTCTTAACCATTTAGTATGAAAACTTACCATCTGTTATATCGGAACTCTTATCATAATAAGACGCGTCTCGACACACTCTTGGCCGTTTTTTAATCTATTCTCAGAATAAATAATAGTATAAGCTCTAGCTAGTGTAGGTATACCTAAACGGGTAATACGTACATAAGTCTACGAACGTCAAACTTTACATACTTATAGTTCCCGAACACCTAATGAATTAAAACAACTAATAATAGATACCGGCCAAGTGCGAGTCGGGCGCTTTAAGAGCTCACGGTACGGCCCCAGCCGAGCGACGCGGCGTCCACTCACGTACCTAGTGGGAAGAATCGCCCCTGTCACAATACCCCAGCCGAGCGACGCGGCGTCCACTCACGTACCTAGTGGGAAGAATCGCCCCTGTCACAATACCCCAGCCGAGCGACGCGGCGTCCACTCACGTACCTAGTGGGAAGAATCGCCCCTGTCACAATACCCCAGCCGAGCGACGCGGCGTCCACTAACGTACCTAGTGGGAAGAATCGCCCCTGTCACAATACCCCAGCCGAGCGACGCGGCGTCCACTCACGTACCTAGTGGGAAGAATCGCCCCTGTCACAATACCCCAGCCGAGCGACGCGGCGTCCACTCACGTACCTAGTGGGAAGAATCGCCCCTGTCACAATACCCCAGCCGAGCGACGCGGCGTCCACTCACGTACCTAGTGGGAAGAATCGCCCCTGTCACAATACCCCAGCCGAGCGACGCGGCGTCCACTCACGTACCTAGTGGGAAGAATCGCCCCTGTCACAATACCCCAGCCGAGCGACGCGGCGTCCACTCACGTACCTAGTGGGAAGAATCGCCCCTGTCACAATACCCCAGCCGAGCGACGCGGCGTCCACTCACGTACCTAGTGGGAAGAATCGCCCCTGTCACAATACCCCAGCCGAGCGACGCGGCGTCCACTCACGTACCTAGTGGGAAGAATCGCCCCTGTCACAATACCCCAGCCGAGCGACGCGGCGTCCACTCACGTACCTAGTGGGAAGAATCGCCCCTGTCACAATACCCCAGCCGAGCGACGCGGCGTCCACTCACGTACCTAGTGGGAAGAATCGCCCCTGTCACAATATCCAGTCGGATATAAAATAAAACTTCAAGCCATTATTATCTATTTTCACCGATTTAATAGACATGTAGGATTACATATACATATTATTCTCATCATAAAACTATATTATAATAATGCGTTAATTTACTCAGCTAAGTGTCCTAATAGTGAATCAGTGAACAAACAACAAATATAAGTACAACTGCCGTGCGCACGCGCCTCCCCTCCACTATTCGACTTGCCAACTAATCAACCAACACGAGCATGTTTAGATGTATTTATAGTATTGTTGTCTAGTATAGGGCAGCAACAGAGAAGGCGCCGTGCGCTCGCCATTCGTCCCTAACGTTACCTGTGTTAGCTACAGTCAATCAACACAAACTAGTTAAACATACATCGTAGCGCGAGGTACACCCTATACCGACCATACTAGGTTCACTTTCCATAAACACGCGCTGGAACATAATTGCGTGTATTTTTTTTTCATTGTATCATAAATCTCATTTAATAAACAATTAACGACTACAGTCTATATTGTGCAAGTTTACTAAGGTCATTTTTTTTTTTTTGTTTGCGATGTTGAAACATAAAAATTTGAGACACCTATAAAAAAATGCGTTATTTTGTTACGTACCCGAATCACAAAACATTTCATAAACGTACAGCCACGAGCCCGCGGTAAATGCATATCAATGTCATACAAACGGACGTACTCAATTCATCATTTTAATAGGCCAATTTTTCAGATCACACGTAATTTGGTCGGCAGATGTCGGTACTTTCCCCCGGCGATGCGTGCACCTCGCGCCACGTACAAACTCCCCGAGTCCGCCCTACGTCTACGTGGCAAGAGAATATTAACTGATACGATAAACAGGCTTACAGCCCCTTTGTACGTAATCCTTCTTTGGCTATAATCACACCTCTCTGAAGCGTTACATTTATTTCAATAATTCATTTCTCATATAGGTAAAGCGTATTAAAAAATATTTTAAAAAACTAAATTACTTATGCACTTTCGGTTGTAACCTTCGTAAATTCATTAAATTATCCTTTAAAATATAATCTGTTTAGTTTGGAGTAGAAACATAAAATGAAGAAGTGGACTTCCTCGCTTCATTTCTTAAAATACATACAGTCGCGCTGTTTGCTCCTTATTATACGCTCTCGCAAGTGTAGGACGCTGGAAGCGTTGGCAAGGACTTTCAACTAACTCCTCTAATATATTGCAGGAAGTCCTCACTTTTCTAATCTCCCCCCTGGCATAAAAATAATGCGTGCAGAAAAGATCATAGTTTCAAAATGGTTTCACAAATATCGACCTCATTTTCAATCATCTTTTGGTTGATTATGTTACGAAGATTGCAACCGAATGTCACAAAAAGAACCAATGCTCTATGTCTGACACAGGACGACATGGCACCACTCGTATAAATTCAAATAGATCACTGACATTTCATTATAAATACAAAATATATCGTCAATAAAACCATCGAGAATACAGCATGATATGTCAAGTTACAGCTAGCGCGGAGCACGCTCATTGGCGACAACTCGCGTACGGCACTGCCCGTGAACCACACAACCCTGGCGCGTCACGTGTACGATATACTGTTGTACGTAACAAGACACAAGGTCCACATTTCAGTGCGTTCTTATCGCCATCGCCACGGCTTCGTCAATAAGCGTCCTCCTCAAAGGTGTGTTCGCGACACGCGTAACACAAACAAACGTTCGCGAACACACCGTATTGTTACAAAATGGCATCGAATAGCGTTACTGTATGTTCGTTTCATGTTAAATGGACAAACGAGCGATTGTGCAGCGACCGAGCTCGGCCGAACTTGCCGAACACCGACGATCTGTTACACGGTTACTGTTTAAATTAACCACAATGACTAGAATTCTTAAAATTACAATTTTAATCTGGTTTTAGTGTTCGGTGTCGCACGTCGGCCTGCCAGAATCGCTTCAAGCTGCGAGTACAAGCTATTTATAAGACAGCGGCGACTCCGCCAGGGGCCGGCCGACCGACATACAGTGCTACGGCTACGGCTAATGGTGCACAAATATTGCGTACAAATTGAAAAACAAAGTGATGTTGCAAAATACCGTGACCGTGAGTAATGTGATGGTACGAGTCGGCAGAGACCGGCCATTGTCGACAACCGCCTGTGTAATTCGATACTTTGGCACAGTCGGTGACAGACAGAAACGCAAGCTTATTTTTTTTTCATTCATACTGTGAACGGAGAAAATGTATAAAGAACATATTATAAACTAATATTGCAACAGAAATTATCAATCATTTACTTTTATGGATGTACCTGTTTCTGTCACCAAGCAATTGAGATCACTGATTTCAAGTTAGTTAGCCAGCAGTGTGTTGACCAAAGCTTGCACATTTGTAACATTTGACAAGACGTAACAAATCATTATCTTTTGTATACAGGCCTCGTGCCATTACTACACATTATTTTAACTTGTTCAACAAAAGCGGCCCGTGCGTGCTAAAAATAAAAGTGTGGACGGCTAACGGTTCGTACACACGAGGGCGTGTGCGCGAACAAGCATCGTATTCTAGTGTGTACGAACACTTACAGTAAAGTGTACTAACTCTCTAGGTACGCGGTGTGCGTCTCTATATAAATAGCTTGTCGGTGGCGAACTGGCGGAGGCGGCGAGTGGCGACTGCAGCACGCTCGGTTACTAATTGTACTACTATTTAATTAATTAACAGCTATTATAACCCTATCATAATAAATAGAGAAAATAAGGTAAATATTTAAAAAATTAAACAATAAACTTTCTTCAAAAATTTTAACATTTCTCTATGAATTAGTTTAAATTTAAAAGGTCGGCAAATGAGAACACCTTGTGCTTTTTGGAAATTATTCGACATCGCTCGCAACGGAATCTAATCACAGCTGACGTAAGGCTGGTTCCAGCGCTCGACCGACCGTCGGTTCATACGTCGTCGTCGGTCTATTGTAATCATGGACATGCCGTGCCTAACGACTTAAGTCACCATTTCATTAATTCTCAAATATTTTAATGTGATGTGCCGACGGTATCAACCACAGAAAAAAGAAGGGAGATATTTTTTTCTTTTCTGTATGTATCGACAGTCAGTCGAGCACCGCGCCCGGCCTAAGATCGGAGATAACTTGCACTCTCTTTATAAAATAAACGTTATATCAAAAATTGCACGATTAAAATAAAAAGAAGCGAGAGCATTACTTTTATTTTAGTTTATATTTATTTATAGATATATCTCCAGCCATGGCGGCGTAATAAGTACCGACTACCGAGACAAGAGGCTTGAGGCGCTGCGACACTACGCGACACGCACCGCTCGACAGTTAGTCGCACCGGCTGTCGGAGGCCTTATTTTCATACTACAAGAGCAGTAAAAGAACGTGTGTTTAGTTTTTGCTTCTCGTGGCTGTTAGAGATGCTTTAGTACATAGTTGTTTTGAAGAACATTACATTGTATCATGTAATTCACAGGAACGACACACTGTCGCGCTCGGCGGCCTCCCGCACGCACACTAATATACATACATCCATACACGCACACAACGAACGATAAAAAACATTGTGAACAACACACATCTATGAAATGATCTGCGAATAAATAATACCATTACTTCAGTATAGGGCGAGACGTCGCCCTACCGTCGCCATTCACGGCGCGACACCCGCCGCGTGCCGCACGCCGCGTGCCGGCCGGCGCGTGAATGGCAAGCTTTATTCATATAAGTAATAAGGACGCGAGGCGACACAATTATAACTTTACTTACACTATTATATTTCTTCACTATGCTCTATACTTTTTTTATGATTTATTAGTACGTTTCACATCAAAAAATTATTTTTGCACATACATTTAACTTACGGCTAAGCAACAGAGAAACGACCAGATTAACATATTATAATATATTCATTATTATAACGGTGCGCGACTGTTACAGAGATGCGGTTACACACACTACCATGCACATTACACTCTACCGTTGCCGTGTGAACACACCTCAGTACGAGTTTTATTGCCGTTACCCAAAAATCTCTCTTAGCACCACACTTCAGTGTGTAACGAGCCTTATCCGGAACCAAAACCTCCACACCTGAATATTCAGTTTAAACATCATTATAAAATCATATAGACACATTATAAATATGACTACCGACGCAATAGAGGAGATTGTTTTGAAACCGAAAAAAGGCACGGACTTTCCAAAATTGCTTTAAACCCAGTTTCCATATGCCTATCAATCAAATCAAAATTAAATACCTTTGCCATAACTAACCTTATATATCATCATAATGTCTCAAATACCGTTTGGTGAACAAAACAATCTGGTTTGTTTATTATTGAAAGTATGCATTGTATGTTGCAGATAGTGCGATAGCAGCCGCATCTTTGTAACGTCGTCCGCGTAGAGATAATGTGGACGAGCCACGGGAACCCTCCACTATACAGTTCAACAGGCAGGCGGGCTCCCGCCGCTCGGGACCATTAAACAAACTCTGTTATATATAACAATATTAAAACCCTTGAGGTTAATCTCACAAATCATACAAAAATTATTAAACGTCAGATAAAATATAAAAGCCTTCGAGCACCGTCACAACTGCATTGGAATATGGGCTTTATAATGAGACACATACGGTAAATATTTCGAATGTTGAGTTAATGACGCGTGGCCAACGTTTCGTCCACGCGTCTACCTAGGTTCGTTTGAAATCAATGCTTTTCTTCGAGTTGTTTCGGTGCGCGAGACCATTCTATGTCAAAATACATAATAACACTTTGAATATGCAAACACGAACAGAGATTTGTTATAATTATATTAATAATATATTTTTATTATATTTATACACTAACAACTACATAAAGCATTACATTTGTGCATTGATCTCTGCGCCGCTTCCTGCGCCCCCGAGTCAGGGGCCTACTCTCGCACAAACCCCTAACAAATAATACTACATTATACTAGTGAATAAACTTAACACCTTTGGTATACAACTAACAACTAAACAAATAATACTTATAAATCAGAATACTGTCCGAGACGGATACAGCCGTCGCTGCACTGTCTTCACACCAGACTCACTGAAAGCAGACCGATTCCGAGCCTTGTATATATCCCATACAGTACAATTTCATTTGACTAACTTCGAATGACGTTTTCGTGAGTGATCCCACTTTCTTGTTTAATATATGAAGTTGTTCTCTACTGGAAGGGAACAGGGACAAGGTTAAGCGCTCATTTCAAAGTGTTGCTTGCAGTCAGTCCGGAGAGGATTCGCTTCGGTGAGATGACCATTATGTGACTCAACGTAGGTAAATAAAATCTACATGATATTAGTAACTGTAACGGTAAATAATGTACTTAGAGTACGAAATAATGATTAAAAAACTATTTATAGTAAATAATATGCATTAATAATCTCAAAGTAGGACACGTAACGCAAATGTTTGTACTACACCTTATTTTCTCAATAAAATCTCGAGACATGGAAAATTTGAAATTTCACAACATATTTTATATTCTAAAATACATAATTAAAACTATTGTAACATACTACAAGATCCATAACTGAGATATTTGCTGGAGATGTTTACATTAAAAAAAAAAAAAACATAAAATATGCGTAGTGCAAACATTCGGATATTATAAAAAAAACGCATTCATCAAATGAACACTGCGGATAGTAGCCCACAGACTAAAAAACTGCAACAACAGAGAATATACTCCAACACCTTTACTATAATGCCTGTATTATTCTTTAGCAACATCTGCCCTCATTTTGGTGCAATCTTTTAGTATAAGGGCTCCAGTGTCGCCAACAACTATTCAGATTTGGAACTATCTGTTTGTCTCCTAGCCAAGTTGTCAACTGAACAGACAAGGTCCGCGATGTCAGCGAATCGGCTGCACGCTGCACTCGCCACGGTGTTCAGGTTTTAACCGAACAGTTATCTCGCTCGCACATTTTCAAATAATTGAAGATATAATATCAGTGATCGTGAATTTCCAAAAAATGACAACCATATTTGACTGTATGATAACATTAGAAACAGACAGATTGCCCGCGACTGTACTGAGGATGTATATTCACGTGCAAGCGAGTCGCTCGCAGCCGACATGGGACACCTCGTTGGCGACACAAACGTAAATATAAATAATACTAAAACGCGAAATGTAATGAGTATTGGAAGAAATGCCTCGCAATTCGACGCAACACAACACAGGACTAGAAGCGGGGTAACTATACTCTAACTAACAGCCGCACTCAGAGACGTTACTTAAGCTAAGGAATACTTAAAATTGCTGTTTCGTTTTGAAGTTGACAGAGGAATTTTAAGTATTCCTTAGTTTAAGTAACGTCTCTGAGTACGGCTGTTAGCATTCTGTGTCAACAAAATGGCGGACTGTCAGCCAATCGCAACTAGACTCGGCATCCATCAAAAATACAATAGATCAACATTGACAGCGGATATGTCAATTGCGTAATTCATTAGCTCTTACGGTTGCTAGTTGTCAGTCCGCCATATTCATTAGCACAGTTCTACTGCTAACAATAAATAAATCTCTCAGATCGTGCAGAAAAATAACATAACAGCGATTTAGAACGCTTTACGTAGGTTTATACCGCGATCCGACCGTTGTAAAAACAAGAGATCGTTATAAATGATCATAAAAATTTGAACCTTAATATGGTACACATAAATAAGTTATTCCACCCGTGACCGCTCGTACCAGTACCTTACACACATACGGCGCACACACAGTCATACTTACACACGCGAAGACACGCAAATATAACTCTTGCTCCTATCGCAAATGGGGTTTACAATATTACACCCGTCCCCCTCTCTCAAGGCGACTCTGTGTTGCCAGCGGGGAAACAAACGTGCTCACTCAGGGTACAACGGGACAGACTGATAGATCACTCTCTAAAACGGCTAACTGTTTCAAAATATTAAAACTATTGGTTATTTTCAGCATCGAAACATTGAGATTCTGTAGTGGTTGTGTGACTGGGATGTTATTATTTCAAAAATAAGTTTGTTTACGTACATATCAATAACTCGAAGTTTTCGACATCATTTAAAAACTCGATAGGGACTTGATATTGTTATTCTCTTTGGTGTAAAAATAGAACAAGGTACAAAGAGTTAAAAAAACGAAGGTCAATAATAAACACGGGTATTTAACATTAGGGTTCTGTAGAAAAACTATTGCCCCATTAAATACTATTCTATCATAGTTTTGTACATACTTCATTATTTTAAGTTAGTCATCGTCCCAACCTACTCTGCGTCAGTAACTGAACATTCAAAAATAAATTATTAATGCTCTGTTTTAATATTTACAAGTATAATTCGCCCTGTCATGGTTCCAACAAAGTAAATACTTCTCTTCAAATGCCCATAACACTGTACCGAGTGCTTAAAGTAGCCAATTTAATAGATCACGCTTGATATCTGTTGTCTTAGCAAAATAAAGTCAAAGTAAATCGTAAAATTGTCGGCTTTAGTCAATATTACAATAAATATGTATTTTAACAAAAAAAATTGAGTAATTGTGCAGTTCTAACTTTGAAAAAAACCGGACAAGTGTTAGTAGGACTCGCACCCTGAGGGTTCCGTACAAACTTAATAAATATGTATGTAGATCCATCCCGAAAATCGAGTCTTGAAGAAAAAGGGTTAAAAAGATTGAAATATTGAAAGACAAACTTAACTTTGTAGTTGGCAAACTGGTACTCCCATACATACCAACTACAAAATGTAAGTGTAAGTGATGAAATATCAAATTAACAAATATCGTATTTTTTCCTTTATACGTGCTGTGAGACCTTACTACTTGCCAAATTTCATGAATCTTGGTCAACGGGAAGTACCCTATAGGTTTTGATTCCCCTGTGAAATCGCTAAATATGCGAAAATATGCGACAAAAACGGTAATATCTTTGGATCTCGTTGATTTACAAGTTTGATTTTTTCACAGCTAAAAGAAACCGTAGACTCGAGTATTTGATATAAATTTGAACGCATTATTTTTACACGCAATATTTATTTTATGCATTTTTTTTATTGCGTTCTTGAGAAAAGAGGTCTTTACAGACGGACAGGCGGACAACAAAGTGATCCTATAAGGGTTCCGTTTTTTTTCCTATTGAGGTACGAAACCCTAAAAAGAAATAATATTGTTACAAGGTTACATTTTAATGAAGTGTCAAATGCGATATATTAAATTGGCTCTAGTTTAGGCATCTGATGCGGGGTCCACTTTGCTATAAATGACCTAGAAACAAACAAAATCAACCTGTTTAACATGATTTTCATAAATCATATGCCTGATAGAGATCTATCAGGCTATCATAACTTGTTCTATGTAATAGAAGCGAGCCGGATCGTCGGCCTTATTATAGAAGTTTGATCGGGATCGAGATTGCATGCCGTCCCGTTCGCATCTATTTACTCGCACCACGTGCGCAAGTGAGATGGCACGCGATCGCGATCACGATCCGAATCATCCATAATAAGGCAGCCGGTTAGATCAACAGCGAGCAGATCTGTACTCAGTTATTTCAATAAATACTTGTTCAAGTGATTTCACTTCTATCCACAATGTGGTCTCAAAACTACACTATAATTACATTCAATAAGGAAATATTACACTTGGTGTACAAATATACTGGTTCTATCCGGACTGGGCAAAGAGAAATGTTTTTTTTCTTACTTATGTAAGTGTAAACAAACATGGCGGATCGAGAAACAACTAACCAAATTTCACATATATAAATGTTGCATCAAAAAAGTGTTGGCGCCATCGTAAAAAAAACATGTCGGCTCGTTGTATTATTATCCTAAACCATCGCGTATCGGGTACTATTATGTACTGCGATCAGACTGAATCTTGACTAGAAAATAACAAATGGTTGTATATTTTTATTATGCAAATAAAAACACGAGCGACTTGTTCGCGTGATGGTAATTTCCACGCAGGGTAATAACATCTACAGTGCCACCGAAAACGAATTTAAAATACTGCGGCATTGCCCTTTTTTTTTAAATAAATCAGATCAGTTTTGAAACCACACTCTTTTATACACGAGTTTAAATATTACTTGATATTACCTATGTAAATGATTATGACTGCAACTGAGCTACTCAGTGTAGATTCAACTATCTGTCTCTTTTTTCTTCTGTGAATATTTTCATTCGTTAATTTTTAGCTTGAGGTACAATTTGGCATTGTTGGTTAAAAGTTAAGCGCTCGAGGTAACGGATGTAAGTACGATTTTTTCTTAGATTTCCAATATGTAAACAAATATGGCGTTTTGGTAACGATGACAGCTACTAAACGCTTAATGTAAACGACGGACTTTTGTCGGTGGATCCATGAAAACTACGAGTGAGAGGAACGGGAGATACATTCTGCGCGAGTTAGAGCGAGACTAGTCACACTGCTACAGTCCGTCCGTAAGAGTTCGCTTTCACAGCTGTCATTGGTTGATGAAACGCCATGTTATTTACATTATGAGACCCTTAAGAAACGAACTTTATTGCTGAGGCGACAGAGTTCAAATAACCACTGTTTGATCATCACATCACCCCGGTACGATACTAGAGATTGTTAATTTCCTAAGCTATTTAAACGTAATAAAGACTATTATGGCGTGAGACTTTTCTATTCCCAACGTAGGTAGATCAAAGATCAAGAGACAAAGTACGAACACATTGGAAAAAGTATTTCTAGCGAACTGGCAACAATGTTTATGAAACTCGAATCGCATACTCGCTATGGGACGTGACAGTATCGGTATCCATACAAATTGTAACCGTAACGTTGCGTTTTCAAAATTCTGTAGATTTCCAGTACTTCGTCCCCTATTACCTAGTAGTAATGTAGTAGGCTAGAAAGTAGTATAATACGAAATGAATAATACTTGCGTGGGCGCGCGGCGCCGCTCGCGCACTTTGACTAGACTGATGGCTTTACACTAACGTAATATTATACTGCGACTTTTGTATACGACAGAAACCTTACACGGTACGTTGGACTATCTGTTTGCATCCATATGACGTGGACAACATATGACGTGGACAACATATGACGTGGACAACACTTTCTCGTTACTCGTTGTAAACAACCAATTTTAGAGTTTTGCATGTACCATTATAGTGTTAAAAAGAGATTGCATTACGCCTTAATTTTTATGTTGTACACGTTTGTAAGCATTTTAAATAATTAGATTAGTTTGTAATCGGTGAGATTCTTTATTTACCGTTTTTTATTTCTGTCGTGTACAAACAGTCGCGCAACAAAACAACAAGTGCGTTACAGCGAGGTAACTTGTGCTGCGAACCGCTGAGTGTATGTTGCTTACACACTACGCGTCACTGGGAACACCAGCGTGTTGTAGTGTACACATGGAATACCGTTGTGTACACAATGTATATGGCATACAACATAATATTACATATACCGCTGTATACCGTTAAGTACACGGTAGATATGCATACCGCTACAGACATGTGACGTTGCATATACGTTGTATATAAGTTGAGTGCCACTGCATACCGTAGTGTACATGTCGCATATAGGGCGCGTATACTGTGTTGTGTACCGCTGCGTACACGTTGCATGTACATTAGGTCCACGTGCGGTTACTGCGTGGCGGCGCGCTCGGCGGCGGGGGGCGCGGGGGGCTGCGGGTTGAAGTCCTTGTTCACGAACGAGAAGCCGCGGAACTCCTCCTGTACCACACAAACACACAAATCGTAAGTTTGTTGTAGATGACACACACACACACACTCACACTCACAAACAACTATAGTAAACGCATTACCATCTGAGTCGTTGCGCAATAAACGTCATACCATAAGACCTGTAAGTGCGAGCGAGATAGACAGATAATGACCCGACGACTCGATTAACAGTGTGTTTACTATAACACCAAATAACATCAAACAATTTGTCAGAACATGGTGGGTACATACATATACATACAGGGTCGTACAAATGGAGACGTAACTCATGTCCTTGCCAGGTTCGGCGTACAAATGTGAGGATTTTGATAGTTTATTTATAGTACAGTAAAAAAAAAAGCTATATATGTGTGTATATCAGTCTCTGGCAGCAATATCACAAGCTTTGCTTAGTTTGGGGTCAGATGACCGTGTGTGCAACAATGTCCCGAACATTTATTATTATACTATACTCAATACTTTATTGTAGACATATTTTATAGTATATATTTTATAGTATATATTTTATACTTTTGTTAAAGTTGAATATGTCTATATTTGTATATTGTCAAAATCGCTTATTTTATAACTAAACTAACTAGCTCCTCCCCGTGGTTTTACCCGTGTAGTGATGAAAAATGGTGATGGTGATGATGATGATGAAAAGTACGTCACTCTCTGGCTCTTGAACTATACCCGTGCAAAAAATCAGGTCGATCCGTTGTTCCGTTGCAGCGTGAAAGTGGAACAAACAAACCAACAAACAAACACACTTTCGCATTTATAATATTAGTATATAACTAAATTAATAAAAAACATGTCAATTGCTACCTAGGCCTAGGATATTAGTATTTTTTTTTTCTAATTCCTAGTCTCGATGTTATGTCAACTATTTAGTGTACATTACATTGACAAAGAGCCGGAGCTTTCATCTGTTTGTGAAATCTGTTTGGTCATTTTTCTTTGTACTATGATATACGTTTTTAAGCTGTTTGTATTCCGTAAATAAATAAATAATATGGTACGTATAGGGGGTATTCCGAGTTGAGCGACAGTCTGCATACACAGAGCCGGCGTGTCCGTCTGTCTGTCCTCACCTGGTTGATGGTGCGTACGACGTCGTTGGGCACGGGCGTGAGCACGGGATCCTCTTTTGTGAACTCCGCGTCGAAGTTGGCCGCCTCGCGCTTGCTTTTCTGAAACGTTACGCAAAATCACGTCAATTCCGTGACTACTTACGTAACTAGACTTACCGGATCATTATCTTCTAGATCGTCTGCCGAGTTATTGAGGTATACTTCAGGTGCCAGCAGACTTGATTAGGCCTCTCTACTAGGGAAGGCTAGATTATATCACTGGTGAGAAATTGATGTCATCATCATCATGTCAGCCTATAATGTTCCCACTGCTGGGTCTCGGGCCTTCTCTCTGAGTTAGAGGATGTGCCCTGATCCACCATGCTGGCCCAGTGCATGTTGGCGAATGTCGTGTCTTTGAACTTTAGAGGCCAAAGGTTTTGTCGCGTGGCGTAAAACGAGTACCGGAAATGAAAGAATTTCTTGTTTCCGGCAAATTTCGGATGCTAAATGAGGGTGTTTTCTGACAGGGTGGCAGGCATTCCGTGACGTCATATCGCGTTGGCAGGCGTGCAGTGGGCTGTCGGAGTACAGTGCAGTGCGAGTAATGTCACCTTGGGTCGGAAGGGCGGGCGCAGGCGGCGCTGCGCGAGCGCGTCCCAGTCCATGTCGCGGAAGAAGGCGTGCGCGCGGATGCCGCCCGCGCCGCCGAGCACGCCCAGCCGACGCGCCGGGTTCTTCGTCATGAACCCTGCAACATTGTACGTGCAACCATTGCTCACTATTCTTCATTTTAATTGGGGGGAAATATAATCATTTGGATAAAACCGTAAAAAAAGTACCTTCACACCAAATTTCATCCAAATCCGTTTAGCCATTACTGAGTTCAGTATGATGATAATTTCCAATTTAGAAAACCGAATAATGATGTTTTGTAGCTGTACTGACTGATCATTCTCCACCAGACAACAGGGACTACATTGTGCTTAGTTGAGTGAAAATTCAAAAACAGTCATGTCAGACTCAGTTTTTGGAGTTTGAGTCAGGTTCTAGTCCAGTCCTTGAAGGCGAAACTCCCCCGGAGTTGTGTGGAGCTAAGCTGGGTACAAAAATGCTCAGTTTTCAAAGGAAATTCGAAACAAACGAAACACATTGAAACTTAAGGTGCGTTCTGAATCACCAATCCCAAACAGCACAAAACAAAACTCTTTGCCCTATGTTGGTTCCTATAAATGCTGTAGAAGTCATCAAAGAAAGCCTCATTTGAAGGCAGTGTTGGTCCAGACAGTGTCGGTGGACAGCCGGACTCACCCTTGAGGATGGAGACGGCATCCTTGGAGAGCCACACGGGGTACAGCACGTCGTCGTGCAGGATGGACTCGAACAGGTCGTCCTCGTTGTCCGCCTCGAAGGGAGGCTGCCCCGCCAGCATCTCGTACAGCAGCACGCCCAGCGCCCACCAGTCCACCGACGGACCGTATTCCAGCTCTTGCAGGATCTGACCAACAGACACCATTAGTTGAGACTATCCTAAACTACATTATACTGTTGACCGAACCGCGTTCCCGCACTAGCAGCATAGCACATCACTACAAGAGCCCGCGGATTGGCTCGACTGATGACGCTGTGTGAGAGAGCTCTTAAGGAAAATTCTCATAGAATGCTCGTCGTTCGTGATCCTACTTGACCACTTGATTGACAATGTGTCGTCTCCCTCTCTCGTTATTACAGGCCCACACGCTTCGTCTATCTTTCTTTGTCTCTAGTTGGCATGTTACGTGCACTGGGTTACAGTGCCATCAATTAATGAATCGAATGGAGGGAGACGCCTGATGTATTTTCTGAACGAAACTGACTGACGTCTGTATTCTGTATTCTGTATTCTGACTGCTATCGGTAAATAAACCGGCCAAATGCGAGTCGCGGACTCGCGCACTGATAATATAATACAAAAAATACCACCACATATAAGACAAAAAACTCAATATAAAACAATATTATCTGTTCCAATTTGCTGAATTCTTTAAAAAAATAAACACGATTTCAATTAAGCTATTTAGTTTATACCCTTTGGGTAAGGAACCCAAAAAAAGGAGTTGTCTGTAAAGTAGGTTTACGGACGATAATTTTACGTGATAACGCTTATCGTGCCTCTCTGTCGCTTGTTCCGCGCACTCGCTCGCACGCGCGGCTCAGGCGGAACGTGACAATTTTTCGTGCGTGCAGCCGGCGTTCATCGATTTATAAGACGTTATCACGTCAAAAACTAATTTTTATTTGACCACCACTACAGCTAAATTGGTAAGTCTAATGAGGTAACCGGTATTAACTATCTGTGGCTTTTCCAAAAACAATTATTTTATTGAATTATAATTCTATATTTATAACTAGCAGACCTGACAGACGTTGTCCTGTCTTAGAACTGTCAAACACGCAAAGTAAAAATTACAAACTTTATTTTTTACACCTTGGGTTTCATTATTGGAGTTTTAGTAAGGATCCCTATTTTTTTTGAAAATATAATATAGCCTATGTTAACCGGGGATAGTGTAGCTTCCCAACAGTGAAAGAATTTTTCAAATCGGTTCAGTAGTTTCGGAGCCTATTGAGCCTATTCAATGCAAACAAACAAACAAACAAACAAACAAACAAACAATCAAATCTTTCCTCTTTATAATATTAGTATAGATTATCGTTATTGGTAGGTATCAGGTATAAATAAAGCTCACCTCAGGAGCGATGTAGTCCGGAGTGCCACAGAACGTCGTAGTCGTCACACCCTCTGGAAACGACATCCGACATATTATAATATCAACAGAGTAGATTGAACACTCGTAACAACACACAGGGATCGAACTACTTTCGCGATTTAACTATTATTACATTTCATGTGTTTTCAACAAATATCTACAAAGAAATATACCAAAATCAGCCTTATGAATAGTGCACTGCTGGACTTAGGCCTACCCCCAAAAGGCCGATTGGGCCATATCCATCACGCTGGCCCAGTGCAGGTTGGTGGATTCACATACGCTATTGAATTTCTTCTCCGTACGTATGCAGGTTTCCTCACGATGCTTTCCATCACCGACAAGCCAGTGCGTATGAAAGTCCGTACATAAACTCCATTGGTACGGGACCGGGATTTGAATCCGCGACCTCACGCTTTTAAGTCAAGCGATAGACTCGAAAGGCCACGGGTTTTTTACAAAAAAGAAATATGAATGTACGTAAATAACAGTAATAATACCAGATATTCCTTCCTTGCACATGCCGAAGTCGGCCAGCTTGCAGTGTCCGTCTGCGTCCAGCAGGATGTTGTCCAGTTTCAAGTCACGGTATATGACCCCGTGGGAGTGAAGGAACTGCAGCGCTAGCGTCACTTCCGCTGCGTAGAACCTGGCAACACAAGGGCATTGTCGGGTTACCAGGAAGTATCGGGGCGGATATTGGAGCTGAGTTTTTTAAACGTCTTTGAGGTCAGTGCAGTACTAATTGAGTAACGGCGTGGAAAAAAGAAACTGCCCGGCCGCCATGTTTGAATGGCCATAGCGCTCCTCTCCACAGCTTTAGCACTATACAACCGATAGTTTCGTGTTCTGGACATCACAAGGAATCCAACCAGTCATACCAGTCGTAGATTTCTAAAACATTTTTACTCAAATCTGCACTGTATTATGAATTGTTCAGGATAAATCCTGGTGGTAGTTACCTGGCCCGTGGCTCGTCGAACTTCCTGGCGCGTTGGATCTGGAACATCAGGTCCCCTCCGTCCACATACTCCATCACGAAGAACAGCCGGTCGCGGGTCTGCAACCATACAAACATACATTATTGTGATGCTCTACGACATATCAGTACTTGACGCAACCATCGTTTGATCCCAGTGTCATCGTGCTTATTGTTCAAGGATGGAACATGAGTTTTGCTTCTATCGTCTAGTTTCCGGAAGATTTGTAGTGGCTCTTACGTCAACTGGACTCGCTGGAACTGGACCCGTGTGGTCAGTTGACATAATGCATTTTTGGATTGGTCTACTGGACCGGTTCAGAAATTTTGTATTTTGTATAGAGACGAAGAAAAGTGTGTAACGTTAATATCACGAAGATATTAATATTTACGAGATTATTTTAATTGAATTCTTGATGAGAACTGTTTATTGTGAAAACTGACTGATAGGTACTTGGATATCAAGTTTTAGAATAACGAGGTGGTGATAGCATTAAAGTGCTAACAGACGTGTAGATTTGATACGACCGCCGACCAACCAACGAGAGAGAAAGAGTGAGAGTATGTTTCCTTCTCTTTTTCTCTCGTTGGTTGGCGTCAATCAAATCCACACTTCTGTTTCGGCTTTTAGAAAGGCGCCCAGCATCTGCGGCAAGCGTACCTGGAAGGCGGAGTGCAGCGCGGTGAGGAAGGGGTGGCGGGCGGCCAGCGCCAGCACGCGGCGCTCCGTCAGCGTGCACTCCACGTCGTCGTCCTGGATGATGGCGTCCTTCTTCAGCACCTTCACCGCGTACACCTGCACACACCGCGCGACTCTCTCATGGGGAACAAACACCATCTCAACACTCGCATCCCTGCACAAGTTCCTTCATTCCACTAAGGATGACTGCTAACGCGCTGCGCAAACGTAGACACTTTGTGTCTTGTGTCAGATACAAGCTACCAATGAATATTTGATTTTTATATAAACAGTATGAATCAGCCACTTTCTGCGCAGACTTTGTGTCCAGTTGCTTCCACTTGATTAGTACTTGGTGTGAAGTGTCGGCAAAAATTTTTTTTCTAAGTTTGCGCTGCGCCTTAGCCTCCACTATACTACTCGCGAAGTTGATCAAAATTAGGCAAATACGAGAGTACTTCGGTTCGCTTCGAGCAACATCGGCTCGACTCGGCCGATTTCCGATCGTTGTCAGTTTTTGCGCCCGATGTAAAGGACTCGAAGCGTCCCGTAGTTCTACAACGAAGTGTGTAGTCACGTACTTCGGACTTCGGTCAACTTCGACCAGTACTTTGTCGAAGCAACTTCGCGGGTAGTGTAGTGGAGGCTTTACTGGGACAGGGGGTTTATCCCGGGACAGTCAACAGCTCAAACTTCTGAAGGGCATTTTGCATAATTAATAGTTAACATTAGATCCTCAGAAAGGCTAATTTCATCATAGAGTGAACCAATTAGGTCCGTGATCTGGAGGTCTTCCATTCATTTAGTTTACTATTATTTCAACTGATCTTGATATCCTAGAAAAGTTATACCTTATTGAGTAGTTACCTCGTCAGTGTTCTTCTTCTCAGCGAGCATGACCTTCCCGAAGGATCCCTTGCCCAGCACCTTGATGAATGTGAAGTCATCCAACGTGACTTTATCTCGAGCGGTCATCGTGGAGCCCGTGAACTCACTCGCTGCAATCAGTCAGTACAGGTTAGTTTTCGGAGCATCCAATACTCAAACATCATCAGCCCCAGCACCGTGAACAAGTCCACTGCTGAACATAGGCCCTACGACCTCCACGCTGAACGACAGTCTGCTATCTGCAGCCACTGGATGCCCGCGACGCTCATGCTGTCGTCTGTCCATCTAGTGGGAGGCCTACCTACGCTGCGTTTTCCGCTTCGTGGTCTCCAATCAAGAACCTTTCTTTACCGTCGGTTATCAGTTCTTGGAACGATGTGGCCTGCCCAATGCGGCATTGGGCATTAGCAGGCAGTTGAAGTGGCATTGGCAATGCCACTTCAACTTGCAAATCTGAGCAGCTAAGTCAGTGACTGGTTCTTCGGCTAATATCCTTGTTCCAGATTTTGTCACGCAATGAAACTCCGAGCATAGCTCTCTGCATTGCCCGCTGTGCGAGAATACTACATTTTGGTTATTATCATGTTTAGAAGGGGGGCGTCACGCAGCACGTTAAGCGTCACGTCACGCGGGGCGTCACGCGGGCACCAAACGCTTCAGCGTAAGCGCTCTTATACATGGCCATTATCCGGCCGACAGATTATCGCGATCGCCACGAAGTGGTCGAGCGAGATAACTATTCTTAGTAACCCTTCGCTACAATAGTTACTGCATATTAACAAAATCGTAGCATCCCCGAGCGTGCAATCTACAGTGTTAATATCTATGAAACGTTTAAAATGTTTCAAAATGTATTTTGTAAATATTGGAATTTAAAAACCCACAGAAATAAAAACCGCAACCAATAAAACACAATGAACAAGCACCTTGACAGCCGAATATATCTTCCAAGTCGTCCCAGTGCGAGCGCCACACCGCGCCGGCGGGCGACACACCTACGCAACACGCAACATAAACACAACACTGCGACAAATAAACAACATGTGGCTTCAGGCAAACTAACAAGTGTATCGGGGAGTGTGGACAACGTCAGGGAGGGAACGTCTACATAATACTTAAAGGCATTACAAATAAAATAGAACATAGTATGGGGACTATGTAATGGGAAAATTAAACTAGTGTGGCCAACGAAACTTGTCACTGGTAAGCGGAGAGACATTAAATTTTTTTATTTTTTTTATTTGTTGTGTGTATTCATAATTTGAAGAAAACTAGCTCAAGTTATTAAAGTGTATAGTAAATATATAAATAAAGGTGACAATTTTTTTATCCCCACCAAAAAAAAACGGTTATTAAGTTATATGATCATTTACGGGGAATATTTACCGTGGTAAGGTTGTGGAATGAGCTGTCGATATTTCGGCGTAGTCACCATGTTCACGGGGAGACTCGAAACGTAAATAATCATAGTATATAATAATATAATATATAATCACGGTTGTTCACGAAAGTGAACAACCGTGATAATTTAAAACAGTGTTAAGGGCTTACATATATCAAAATGGTATCAGTCAAATAGAAAAAAAACAAATCGGTTCAGTAGTTTCGGAGCCTATTCAATGCAAACAAACAAATCTTTCCTCTTTATAATATTAGTATAGATAGTATAGATTAGGATTAGGACACCAGCTTATTATAATACTGGGGGATGTTAGGGTAACTTCGCCGCGCTACAATTTGTGATGAACAATTCTCCGCAAACAGGGACGTCGCCTACACGCAATATGGAAATAAAAAATTAATTCTTCTTAAATGTTGTTACATAAAGAATGTTTTATTTGGCTTATGACAAGTTTCGATAGCCACGTGTGCGGACGATGTTCATGGATATTGTGGAGTGTGGACAAACAAAAACAAAGGACAAATCGGTAGCAGCTGTACCAACATACAGCCATACATTGTATTCATGTATGTAGAAACATCACAGGTCGCAAACAAAAATAAATCATATAAAAACATATACTACTAAAATGACTACAACCTAACTAATGCCGCGTCTACACTGTGGCTGTGTTTGTAATTAATTTTCCAATTGTTTCTTATTTTTTTACATTGGCTCCTTTCATTTTACATAAACGTGTTTTACTTTTCTCACACACTCAATGAAAAGCATTTAACTTGGGACAAACCTAATTCACCCTTGAAATAAAATAAATAAAATAAAATAAATATTTGGGACATTTTGCACACACGGTCATCTGACCCCAAACTAAGCAAAGCTTGTGATATGGCTGCCAGAGACTGATATACATACATATATAGTTTTAAATACAGGCCTTCATTGTGTGAAATAGTATGCTTTAATCCAATAAGCAATTTAATATTAAATTAAGACTAGAAATTCAATTCCAATAATTCTAGGGCGTTTAAGTAAATCGATAGGTAAAAAACCGAACAACAAAACGTCTGAGACAGGTCTTGGATAAAACACTGCCAACGTGTAGAACGCAGTATACATAATGAAAATGAGGTGTTTCACTCCGCTATTATAGACATCACAAAGCAACTCACACTTGTCGTCATGTTTGTCGTCTTTGGAGTCGGATTCTCCTGAAGAGGTCAGATCGGAGGCGCCTTCCATCAGAGCCGTGTTCTGGTACTGCGGAGGAGCGGCATGTTACAAAACTGATACAGATTACATTATACATACAATATGTACAAGTCATACTGTACCATGTACAACACTTCCTATTGTACAGGTTTTGCGTTTTTATGGTTCCGTACCTCAAAGGGAAAAACGGAACCCTTATAGGATTATACACTTTGTTGTTCGTCTGTCCGTCTGTCAAGACCCTTTTTGTCAGGAACGCGTAAAGATATCTAATTGAAATTTATATCAAATATTCAAATCTACGGTTTCTTACAGCTGTGAAAAAATCTAACTTGTAAGTCTACGCGATCAAAAGATATGAACGTTTATGTCACATATTTTGCGTTTTCACAGGGGAATCAAAACCTATACGGTACTCCCGTTGACCTAGAATCATGAAATTTGGCAAGAGGCAAGGTCCCATAGCACATATTAAGGAAAAAATCCGAAACTTATAAATTTGATGTTATATCATTTAAAAATAATTGTTTTGCCGTTGCAAACTTACATTTTGTAGTTGGAATGTATGTCTGTCTTACTGTCCACTACAAAGTTAAGTTTGCCTTTCAATATTTCAACTTTTTTTTTGTTTGGACTCTCGCTATGTGGGTTCCGGCCAACGGAACCCACAGAACGCGAGTCCTACTCATACTTGCCTGGTTTTTTTAATGTTGTCCTATTGTTTTTAAATGTAAACAAACATGGCCGTGTGTGAAATCTCATTGAATGTCAATCCAACATATTTGTTCTCACTTTTGAATTATTTAAAAAAACAATATTGAAGTGATATAATATTGTAGAAACCAGTAGGAAGTGAGAGTTTACTGGACGCCTAACTGAGATGTTTGTTTATCAACAGATCAGATTGGATTTTGTTTTCCATATCTCATTGAGTGGATGTGTTACCTTGGAGGTCCGGGGGCGCGGGTTCTTGTCTGGAGAGATGCCCATTTCGTTGAGTATGTCAGCCATCATCTTAGTGTTGATTCCACAGTTGTTGGCTACATTCTTCTGGCAGCGCTTGTGCACATTCATTGAACATACTGGAACATAACAAACAACGCATGGAGGTCTGGACCAAAGTTATTTCCATTATTGCCACCGAGCTATCTGTTCAGTTGACAGATGCTTAGTTCCCAGAAAAAAAAGTATAACTATCACGGTTGTTCACTAAAGTTATATGATTATTTACGGGATATTTACCGTGGTAAGGTTGTGGAATGAGCTCCCGATATTAAAAAAAAGTATGTAATAAAATGTTGACGTTTAAAGTAGATAACAAACCTTCACACTGCAGGCCCTGCTTGATGAGTCCGTAGAGAAGCGAGCCACAGTGGTCGCAGAATGTGAACCGTTTGTATGAATGTACCACGAACCGATGCGGCACGTTCACGTTGAACCGCTGCCCACTGGCCACGCTCACCGCGCTCGTTTGCTAAACACAAGTTTTACTCATTAATAATTTATCAACTTAAAGACTACAAAATTAGTAAATAAACAATTTCGTTTACTAGGATGACATATTTTCTCCAGTTATTTTGATTTAATATCCAAACAACTAAACCGATTTGGATGAAATTTCTATGAGACTAATCCGAAAGAATATCCTTTCTAATAAAAAAAAAAACCAAATTGGTTTACACTCCGAACCGAATTGAGAACCCTCTCCTTTTTTGAAGTCGGTTAAAAATGGTACACAGAATTGACTCCATTGTTAACTTTAGCAAATCTCATTAACGGTTAAAGAATAATGTTTGAACACTTACCTCATACCCCAGAACTAACCTGATCATTTTAGATCTATTCAATGAGGCTGCACCTCACAAGAGGGGGTGCGCCGAAAGATTTAATCTTCAATTTAGTCGTGTTGTATTTATGACGTCACCTCCCCAGTGACACTCCCTAAGCCGTCCCTGAGGCGTCGTGTACGCCTCGTTATCGAAATCAGTTTACGCGTAGATGGAAACATGCAACGTACCTACATCCATACATACACAATAACTACAATACCCTCCTCTAAGCTTTGCAGTTGTCGGGTAAAACCACACCATCACTACTATCATTATAATTGAAATATTAACTTGTGTTAGTAAAGGAGGTGGTGAAAGGTCCCAATACATTGTATGTACTTTTATCACCTCTTATTTTTCTACTGTACGTACATTTCCTTCTTCCTTCATGCCGGGACACTTGGTGACGACGAGGGAGTGGCACCGTTTGTGCACCACACACGTGCATACTGCAAAATAATGTATCACGTTTAGGAAAGGCCCATTACAATAACTAATGATTTCTTAGGGTTTCGCGATTACACACGCAATATAATTGGTTTAATAAAATGTTTTTTTATTCAGCTTTTCACAAGTTTATTGCAGGTGTGAGATCCTATGAACACTAGGAGTGAGTGTAGAAAGTGATTACCTTGACACTGGTAGCCTTGTTTGCCGAGGCCCCTGGAACAAGACATTCATTGAATAAGTAGGGGAATGTACCTGGCACACAGTGCAAGTAATCTGCTCAACTTGGAACCGTGGCGGGCAAGGCAGGTTGCACATATGTAATGAAACATACATCCTTCTCCACCTGTGCATTCGATGCGCCGTGTGCAACAATCTCAAACCTAATTCAAAGGAAAATAAAAGACCTTTCAGTATTTCTGATCGAAGTCTATCGGTAAATGCTTCACCACGAAGCTGAGCTTGAACTGACATTATTCTGTTATGAGTACAACTTACTTCTTACTGTACATCTGACTCTAATGGTACGGCTAAGGTGCCAACTCTGGGGATTGCGATATGCATCACATCGCAATAACATTTGGAAGCACGTGCATGGGCTAGAAAACACAGAGTACATATCCACTGAAGCAGAGCAGAGATGTGAAAAGAGGTGGGCGTTTTCATTGAAGCAGAGAAGAGTAAGTGCTAAGCGGAGACGAGCAGATATTTGTAGAGACAAGCGGACTTGTGAAGCGGAGTTGTGCAGAGCATTACCTAATACACTTTTAGGTAGTGTAACAGTATCTGTCAGAAAGCATTTTGTTGGCGATAAATCTGTATCTCACATTGTATCTTTAAACTCTTGATCGTTTAGTATTTTAAATAATGTATACTGTACACGTAGTCGCGCGTAAACAATTTTTGTAACCCGATTGAACCGGGCCACCAAGATACACGCCTCGCCTAGTTTGGGGCCCATTGGTATAGCACTGACTATGTAACAGAACATTCTGAACTGAAATAATAACGAATAGGTACTTATCTGCTTTGTCACATACGAAATGTATTTTTATGGAAATAAAATTAATTTATTATAAAAAAAAAAAAAAGAAAAAAAAAATAACACCACTTGTAAGGGATGCAAACATGGCTGATGGGCCACAAGGAGATTCTAAATTATGTTGCTATGTGGCACATCAATTCTGTGAAGCATCTTTGGGTAAAAGGTTGGTCATTCAACATCTGCCCGGGTAGATTCTCATCTGTATAGGGGTCGAGGGAAGCCGTCACTATTATTCTACAGTATCACTGACCAGATGAACTCGCGGCAGTGGCTGCAGAAGGTGGGCTGCCGCAGGAAGGTGGCCATGAACTTGTGTCCGTTGACCTGGTGCACGCGGCGCCGCATGGCCCCGCGCCGCCTCGCGAACCCCGTGCCTTCTTTGAACTCGCGCCCCCGTCCGCCGGGAGCCCGAGGGGCCTCCGCCCTGCCTGTACACATCAACAACACTAAAATGGCTGGTATTGACTAAAGCAGACCAGTGCGACGTAGACCATTATGCGCCACATAGTAGCGGTCCATTTCTATAGGTTCCATCGAACATCACTGCTTGCCTGTTTGAGATCACAACATAGCTTCTGAGGTTCTCACTCACACTCATTAGAAATGACACAGAAACGTCAAGCTCCATCAATAAGCCTGAGTTTTCGATGCAGGATGACACCGTGATGTGACAATATCATGGTCAATAATTGTGTACTCAATAATATGGTCCTTTGTGTATTTGCATTGGTATAATATTGGCATTTTAAGCCTCCTTTACTCCAAAAACATTGAGGTATATAAAAAATATTAAAACAGACATAATAGTAATTATGGAGTTAAAAGTATTAAATCAATACTGACCTTGAGAATTCCATTTCAGATCTATTTTGAGATGCAGTTTTCCTTGTGGTTCTAGGTCCACCTGCAAACACAATCAATTTTCAGACAATGTATAAAAGTACTGATTACATTTTAGGGATAAAATAGTAACAAACCAAACTTATGGACGAATACATGTTGCAGGAAAAACGTACATGTGAAATAACTAAACTAAAAAATTATTATTCACAATTTCTTATCAAGCAACTTGAGTCTTGCATGAAATAATTAATTTGTTCTTATGGGTAAAAGTTTTGGTATTTTCCTTGTGAGAGTTCAACCAAGGTCATGTGAAATACCTGTGATTCATCTCACTGACTCACTTCAATGAGACGGTTTCACAGAAAGCTCCCAATAATAAACAAAACAGGAAAACAATACAGGGCAGTGGACATTTCTCTTGCACCCGAGATCTTCTCGAGCACAGATCAGATGGTGATAGATTTAGTCTTGAGCAAGCTAGGAAGTTAGGTATACAGATATAGGAATAGTAGCATCTCACCTCATCTTGTAACTGGACATATTTAGGATCAGGGGAAGAAAACCTTCTCCGCAAATGATTCATACTGTAGCGTATACAGTGTGTTTGGGTGTTACACCTTCAAGCGTCTGCAGAGGCCATATGTTACATACTGACTGATAGTTTAGTTCAGTGAAAGTTAATGGTTGTTGGGTTGTTTCTGTACAGAAGGAAACTTCCCTGTTATGCACGTAATTTTTTTTTTTTTCAAAATCGAAGGGTATTAGTTTTAAAAAAATGGCGGATCTATATATTCATAAATCTCTGATGTTTTAGTACACCAGGCCTCCATGGAGGCTTAAACAGAAACTTCACTAAGATTAAACAAATTAAGTAATGAGACTGGATGCGACAATGGGCGCATGCGACAATGGGCGCATGCGACAACACGTGTCACTAAACTCAAATTATAGCTTATTGTCTTCAAAAGACAATTTGCTTTACAAAGGGATGATAAAAAACAAGCAAACAAGTATATCAGGGTGCAGTAGTGATGTTATGAAACACATTGTTGTGGAATCTCTGTTGTGGTACCTCTGGTCCACTCCATTATTATGTCCTTACAACACTCTTGTAGATGAATAATTTGTTGTCAAGCGATTGTCTAGGATGCCTCGCCAAAAGCCACACTAAGGAACAAATGTGTCATAAACAAACAATAATTATTATTGGCGGGTAATAAGTGTGTTACTAGTCCACTCATAGAGTTATGGGTGTGCTGAACTCACCAAACCTGTGCTGGTATGATATTACACATACTAATATCAAATTATAATAACTTCATCCCCTATTTAACCCCTTTAAGGGATGGATTTCCAAAAATACTGCCTTAGTGCCCATTTTTGTTATAAAAGGACCACTCACGCAAAGTTTCATAGTTTTAGAGGCAGCAGTTTAAGCGGTGCATTATAAATTTATCAGCGATGAATAAATTTAAGATTTTTTTGTTAGTAGACGACCGAAGACTGACCCAAAGTGATGATACTACCATGTAAAAGTTATTTTGTCCCACAAGTAAGTTACTGCAAGAGTCTACAACCATTCTTTTACAAACAGGGTAAATTCCTACTTCACATAAAACTTTAAAATAACTGATAACCATCAACTTTCGCTGTTTCGCTACAATATCATTGAATAAGTAGACCACAGCCTTTACACAAACTGAGCAATCATGAAATGTTTCTGTCGATAGGCAAAACAAAGCAACAGCTAGCAGCTAAATTAAATGTAAAAATCAGGCACAAAATTATACCCAATAATTAACTAACTCAATTTTAGAAACAATTGCGACATACTGATGTATCTAGTCTTATTTTAAAGGTTATCTGCCAAAACAAACAGTACACAAACATTGATAATACTGATAAAAACATTCTTAGTGCAAACAGACAATCTTTATATCTTATCTGCAGATTACGAGGGATCAACTTCTAAAGATAGACTCATCATTATCAGTGGCTAAGCAGTGTTGATAGTATACAGTACTGTTATAGTTGTTGCAACTCACAAGTGGGCCTTTTGACTAGTGCAAATTTTATTATTTCTTTGATTCAAGTTGTGTTTAATTTTTTTTTACTGAGTGCTTGTTTTCTTTAATATCTTACAGACAGAATAAGATTCGCATCATATCAAGATTGAATTGCCAAGCAGATCTAACCTAACACTTATGTGATGAAGATACCTTAAAATGCAGTAGAGGTGCTGCCGCCAGAATGCTCACTGCCAATTGCAGCTATCTCAGTGCGAGTTGAACTTAAGACAAGCGCATGCATCATACATTAACAAATTAGCATCTATGCACATATAAAAAGAGAATTACAATAGTTGTTGGTAAAATAGCCTGATTCAGGGAAGTGTAATCTCACCCAGAAGTCTGAAGCATCCTTGTCTCGATGCACGAGGTCCTCAAATGGTATTGTGCAGTTTGCGACAAAGTCATCTGGAGGGATCGCAGCATCGTGGAACACGGTTATGCCCAGACTATAACAACAGGAGGCATTAGGCGATCACACAGTACTGAGAGGTAAGGAAATACTAACACATTTTTAAAGTCACTTTGAGCTGTCAAACCTCACCTCCACAACTAAACACCGGTGAATATTTTAGTGGTAGTGTACAGTTAACATTTAGTAATCGTAAAAAAAAATAAGTTTTAACTCCTTAGCTTTGCACAACATATAAATTTAGACAAGTGCAACATTTTTATAACTGTTCAATTTATTTTACTTTAGAGAATGTTACAAAAGGATCCACAGGCCTTAGATTATTAGCGTGATAAGTCATGTACTAAAATCACTGCTCACTGCTGTTGTGTATTACACCGTCATTCACACACTAGCACAAACAAGCCAATCAAAATAAGAGTGGGGCTACCCACTTGGGTAGCTGGCTGACTAACTGTTCCACTTCTATTTCATTTTCTGTTTTGGTATAATATTTTTAAACTATACACACAACTAGACTACAAAGACTAGTTGCATGTAAAGTTAAAGCTCAAAAACATACCTAGCGACATTGTGAACCTCGTGAATGAATGTTTCGTTCCAGACTGGATCGAATGTCTTCGGCTTGGTGGTGGAGCGGTCCAGGTGGTGCTCGTCGGCGTCTATCGACACGTACGGGTCTATCGGCTGGTCGTCTGCAACCATACCCCGTATTTAAACACCAACACCCATTTTAGTAAACACACTATGCCTACAGAATGTGCAGTGTTACTCGTGGGCCGAGCCTCCGTGTTGATGTTTATGATTACAAACGCGCTCGGAATAGGTCGGAGACGCGGCGGAGGCCAGTTTCAGGACCTACCAGGTTTCCCGAAGGTCATGTTGTGCCGTTTCTGAAAGTCGGTCGGTCTGAGGCCCGTGGCCTCACAGATCCGCACCCGCACCGTGCCACTGAACATGGCGCCGCCGACTGTGCGCCCTATCGCCGAGACCGCGCCGCCACACGATCACTTCCACACTATTAACCCACTTATAAACATTGAAGGTGCTTCATTTTAACGCAAAAAATTAAAAGCCTTGACATCGACGGGATCCGCCATGGATGGAAATTTTGCTCTATGGTCTATTTCTATTACTTTACTTCTGTGACTTTACTCATCCGTCGATTTCGATTTCCTGAAAAAGTAATCTTTTATTTATGGTTTCAGTCATCGATACAAATTATTTTTGGATTTCGATTTTATGGTAAAGGCTACGCAACGGCTGTGAGGCTATGTGAGTGTGAACTAAGAACGATCTTCTTCGGAGTTGTTTGTAGGCAACTAAATACCTAGTCCTAGTCCTCCCCGAACCCATCCCAGTTTGAAGCAGCCTGCCAGTGCTTATTTTTCAGTAGACACTCAATCCACCCTTAGCATAAATATTCAAGTTCTTCCGAAGGAGTAAGCCAAAGGGTCAGTGGCAAATAAAATACGGCATAGTCGAGCAGTATTTTATAAACATGAGTCATATCGGTAGGTATTTTAAGTTTTAATATCACTACACCACTTCAACTGAACCTCATTTTCGTGGCATGAGTGAACGGTATAAAACAAACCAATAGTGGTCTGTGAGTAAAGCATAACATAATCCATTTCAAAACTTCAAGCGGTATGACTTTAATAACTTTAGCCTACCCAGTAATCTACGAAAAAATAAGCTACATAACTATTTATGTTTCTGTGATTATGTCAATGTCAACTCTGTCAAGTCAAGACCCACGTAAAATACAAAATAATAATTTCGGCAAATCTGTTTTAATTTAGTTCCATAAATTCAGATTTTCTGGAAATATTTAGGTTTTATTCTTCAAAGAAACGAAATATACGGAAAACAAATCCAAGAAACCTAACGTTTACACGAAAACATATTTTTTTGTTTGTTTTTAGATAATGGGATTCCTTACAATTTTAAAGAAACTGCGACAAAAGGAGAAAGAAATGCGAATTCTTATGCTGTATCCTTTTCAAAACCCGACCTCTGTGTATGGTTTCAGGCTGTATATTTTCGTCTAGCATTATACTATAACAATGTGTTCTACCGGTCCTAAATTTTCTTATGTTGCCCAAATGTGGACACTTAACTTTAGTGCTTAGTAGTACTTCAACTGCCACTTCAAATAAACAAAACGCTGCCGACAATGCGTACTAGCTACTTACAACTTTTACTTGCTACTTGTACTACGCATTGTCTGCAAGCACCCTTACAGTTGAAGCAGTGCACAAGTTCAAAGTCGCTCAGCAAGCTACGAAAAGAGCTATGCTCAGTGTTTCTCTGTGGTATCGTATTAAAATAATTCACCAGAAAACAACACTGCTGGCCAGATGATGCCAAGAGTTACAAGTTTGACCAGAGTTCACCTGACTTGATATGGTCATTGTTTTGCAATGATGCGGCTCAAGTTAGTAGGTGTCACACAAAAAAAAATATCCTTAAGTTTAGTTGATTCCTTAACATGTATGATTATCAGAGGTTTAGATAACGCTGGCAAGACGACAATACTGAAGCGGTTCAATGGAGAGCCTATTGACACAATATCACCCACACTCGGCTTCAACATAAAGACTCTGGAGCACAAGGGGTACAAGCTCAATATATGGGACGTCGGAGGGCAGAAGTCTTTGAGGTAAGCTCTACTTTTTACTTGACTGTCTTAGAACACACAAAAAACCAATACCCTCATTGCCCTCATAAGAAGGTGCCATACTTCTCCTCCATATTTTTCCTTTGGATGGAGAAAATGCACCAAAAATGCATAAAATTTGTCCAAAGCTTATTTTAAAACTTTCCTTTTAGATCATACTGGAAGAATTACTTCGAGAGCACAGATGGAGTGACCTGGGTAGTCGACAGCGCTGATCCACAGCGGCTGGCGGACTGCGCTCGGGAGCTCCATTCATTACTGAGAGAGGAGAGGCTTGCTGGAGCCACGCTACTAGTGCTGGCCAACAAAGCAGACCTGCCGGGGGCACTGCCGTTGCATGATATTAGACAGGTGGGCTTTGTTTTTTTTTAAATACATTTTCACTGTGGACAAAATCGTCCATGCCTTTATTTACTCATTATTAAAAATTTCTCTTATGCGTAATATTACAAGACTAATAGTGTTAACACACGTATGGATTTGGTTGACGGACCGCCGTCCAACCAATGGGAGAGAATATCATATTTCCCTCTCTTTCTCTCCCGTTCGTCAGATGGCAGTTGAGGTCAACCAAATCCATACGTGTGTTAACACTATTACATTAAACTTAAGTACTAATGAGTCAATCTTTTTTTTTAATTATTATTATAATAACTTTTATTTTTAGGGGGGTGGGCATTGGTAGGTATTTAACACTGTCGGGGACATAGTGGGGGTCAACCCACTAACACGATGATGACACTGTCTTTAAAACATTTAAAACGTTTCGTAAAAATGTGGATTTTTTCCTGATTGCCCATGAAAATATTTATAACGATTTTTATTAGAACAGGCCTGTCTTCTCATTATATCATAATATTCAATTTGACGCAGAAAAAGTCTTGCGGTCTAACTTTCTTTCATTAATTTCTATTAACTCCAATTCTCGTCCCATTCCAGGCTCTGGATCTGGACAGCATCAAGACCCACCACTGGCGCATCGAGCGCTGCTCAGCTGTCACTGGAGAGAACCTCATCGAGGGAGTCAATTGGATGCTGGACGATATCGCTTCTAGAATATTTACACTCGATTAAACTGGCCTTTGTGCCTGAACTGAACTGGCTAAGCTGGCTGGTGTACATTCAACATTCTGCTTCGATGCCAATGATAATAAAGCCTATACAGACTTTAATTCTAATATAATCTTAAGGATGAAGGAAATGAAAAAGATTGATGGCCCAAGAATGCCAAGTAATAGCAAAATGAAAATACTGAACTGGGGCGAGATTCATTCCAGCCCAGTACTTCAGATCTCGAAGACAACCATCTAGCTACGATTGGTCTTCGCAAACATTTAGATCTTTTCTAGAATTTGGCCCAGCTTAACACTAATTTCGCTATAAATTTTTCACTGATTGCTGGTAAAATTCTAAGACTGGTATTAATTAGGGTCTAAATTTTAGTACTTTTGTTCAACATGTACTTTAAGTCCATGATTGGCACTTAATCTGGGCTCAGTGACAGAAGTCATCCTTAGCTTATCATGTATTTCATTACTCAATAATTCTCCTGCACTACTCAACTAATTTACTAAGAATGGTGAATTTATATATGATCATGTAAATATATAAATTATTGTAGGCATGAATCTTATTCCAGTTGGTCGAGAGCCAATCTGTTATTTCTAGCAGTGCTTAGATTTTGTCGCTATTTATTTTAACTTGAGGTATTACCTGTGATGCTTTATAAAATAAAATTGTAAGTTTTGTTAGTAAACTTTTGTAATAAACACGACTAAATACCTACTTTATCTTTTACTTGTTCAGTAGGCCACCTCACTATAAGTAAACCGCCTAAGTGCGAGTCACACTTGCGCACTGAGGGTTCCGTACCACCACAAAATACAAAAAGTAGTGCAAAAAGACAACATTACACCCAGGCGGTCACCCATCCAAGTATCGGTCGCACCCGACGTCGCTTAACTTGGTGATGAACAGAAATTTGTCACCGACTTGCACTCTGCCATTATTTATATATAAGAGCATAATTTACAAAATTACGTTAAAAAATACCCTTGTTGTATGGTGACCCCCCATAGTCTTTAGTTTTAACAGTCTTTACTTTTTGACTATTATTAAACTTTGGTATTTCTATTTATTTCTGTTTGTCTTTTATAAGGTGTTTTTGATGCACGCCTACCTACCATTTGTTCCAACCTGGTGGATGACTGGTAGAAAATGCTTAGCATTAAGTCCTCCAATTGTACATATCTACTTAATTTGTAAGCGTGCAATAAAGTATTAAATAATAATAATAATTATTATTTCTTAAATATTCTGTGAAATTTTTAAATGGCTATATATTACAGTTCAAACAGACAGACAGTCAGTGTAGGCCCACCGTAATAGGGTAGTTATAAGCGCTTCCCATCAGGTGAATGACCTACTCATCTTTGGTTATTATCATTTTAATATAATAAATGCGAAAGTGTGTCAGTTGGTGCCTCTTTCATGCAGCAAGAGCAACAGATTGCCATAGGATTATTTTTATAAAAATATACAGTTTCTTGGGGGATTGTCGCTATTTTATATTCTGATATCTGGCCACAAAATCAAAGTCAGTGGTAGCGTAAAGTCCACAATTTATTTTTATCTATACAGAATGCACACAGGCTAGGCTATAGTCGTTGTTAGGAATGTTCAGAGGGCTCTGCCACGGGCTCCGCAGCTTTACTCTGGTTCTGGTCTTCTGCAGTCTCCGGGTTGACCGCAGCTTCCAGAGAAGCGACACTCACCATGGTTATGTCGGGTTCCTCTCCGGGCACTGGGGGCATTTCACATTCTATGGATTGCATGCTTGTGTCTATTTTATCCATTTTTTCATCAGGTTGTGTTGAAGCTGTGAAAAATGCAATGTTTGAAATTAAAAAAGTCTTGCACCTTCATACTGAAATCTTAAAAATAGCGCTGAAGTTTTTGGACATTTTAAACCCAACCACATTGTGTCGCGGACGATTCTGAAGTAGCAAGTTTTTGGACATTTTAAACCCAACCACATTGTGTCGCGGACGATTCTGAAGTAGCAAGTTTTTGGACATTTTAAACCCAACCACATTGTGTCGCGGACGATTCTGAAGTAGCAAGTTTTTGGACATTTTAAACCCAACCACATTGTGTCGCGGACGATTCTGAAGTAGCAAGTTTTTGGACATTTTAAACCCAACCACATTGTGTCGCGGACGATTCTGAAGTAGCAAGTTTTTGGACATTTTAAACCCAACCACATTGTGTCGCGGACGATTCTGAAGTAGCAAGTTTTTGGACATTTTAAACCCAACCACATTGTGTCGCGGACGATTCTGAAGTAGCAAGTTTTTGGACATTTTAAACCCAACCACATTGTGTCGCGGACGATTCTGAAGTAGCAAGTTTCAGGAGTCAGCTGAAAGTATAAAGGTAACAGCGGCGGCGGGTTACTATGAATATTGATATTTGTTTACATTAGTTGCGTTTGCGTTTGGCTCTACCTCGTCTGATCATAAGACGACGATGTTGCGTGTTGCTGGCCCAGAAGACATACACGGTATCAGGGAAACTCCCGAAAACGAAGCATGGTGATAGTGCTGGTGATTGCTGATACGATACCACAAAAAAATGCTGTTTTATTTAAATAAATAAAAAAGTTTGCAATGTAATGCAAATAAAATATCTGCTGAGGACTCTAGAGGTCAACGAACGACTTGCGCCGCGCGCCTTGTACGCTTTACATTGCTGGTTTGCTAAATGCTAAACCACTAAAACAACAAGTGTAAGGAAAATGGGTACGTACTGATTAGATTGTGTTTATATAGTATAATAGGTAATACCGTTTTGGCTTCGGAATCGTTTCCCTTACAACCAGGGCCTCTATTCCCTAGGGATTAATGACCAGCTTATATTATAGACGTTAACTTAACGCGCTGCGTTACGAGCGTGTTTGTAGTTAGTGACTATGGGCCCAGTATATATATATTTTTTACATTACACTGTAAAACAACCCTAGTGGTAAATAGTTAGTGAAGTTAAGTTATAAGAGACAGCTTAGCCTTCAAATTACCACAAACACAGTTGCATTATATGCTTTTTAACTGAACTAATCATTCAGTGTTGAGAAGCTGTGACCACCAACCTGCATCTATGATTTCTTTATCCGTATCTTGTTGCTTCACTTCCACCTCATCATGATGATCGTCATTATCACTGTCCTCTTTATCCATGTCTGTCGCAAACTTGTCCCTCTTCCGTCCTCTTTCCTCATCATTTTCTGCCTTTTCCTCCTTAACATCTTGTCCATTCTTCTCATGGGTCTTATCTTCTAGTGTTTCGGGGTCATTTTCCTTGGCCCCGGGCCCGCGCTGACGTAAGCAGCGTTGCTCTATTCGCTGTAGCTCCTCTTGTAGCTCTTGACGTTTTTTGGACATGTATTCTGAAATATGGGACATTCTGATAAGATTTTTTTAAATGTATCTACTAATAACCCAAAAGGTAATTTAAAGGCAGAGTGACTTCTAACTGCCTGAACGTTTAATTAATAATCCTTAAATAACCCAAATGTTTCCCAGAAAACTTGCAAAACTTGACTTTCTCCAATCATAGAGTTTCAGTGTAGCAATGAACTATCAGTCAGACGTTTCTTTCAATTTAATAGATCTGTATTTTTTTACGAAAATAATGGCTTAAAATAAAATAAAAAAAACTCAACATCAACTTGTTACCTTCAATTTACAAAAGAGTTTTTAAGTTTGAGAGTGGATTTCGTTAAACTACTGACATAAAACAAACAAATTTAATGTTATGGTTTACTTGTTTTCCCCTCGATATATGATAGAATTTCTTTGAAACTAGTTATCAACATGAGTTCCATTCGCACATAAGGTTACTTGATTCACAGTTTCATCAAATTAGCCTCAAATAGGATAGATAGAAAAAACAATATGGTGGCGTGGCAAAGCGTGAATTTCTGTAACACGCTTTGAGCACTGTCTTATAAAACAACCGTGTTCAGACTTGACAACACCATGAGACTCTTCGCTGCAGCTTCCATGTGTCCCACCGTGCATGGAAGTACATGGAGTCCAGGGTCATAACTATTTTATCACTTAAAAGAACAAAAAAGACTCACTTTCATGATACTTTCTACTTGAAATAAGTTTTTCTTCTGCCTTATCGTTCATCTTCTTAGGTATCCAGTACATGTGAGGCTTGCTCCGGGTCAAGATGAAGTTTCCCAAGTGTTTCTGTGACTCCTCCCACTTCTCAAACTCCTGGACGCGCCCCATTTTGGCCTCTAGAGCCTTAATTGTGGCTCTCTTGTGCTCTCTCTCGGCGAATAGTGTTTTCCGTTCCTTCTGTTCTCGTTCCTTTTCTAAACGAGCTTGCTCTTCAATTTTACGCTCAACTTGTGCTTTCTTTTCTTCCTGTAATATATTAAAAAAAATTGTCTATAAATAAATAAAGCAAAGATCACAATAGACCCCAAATGGGATGTCAGTGCAGGACTTATCGCCCCCATCTCGAATAAGAATAACAAATAAGGCAAAGATCTTTTAAACTATAGATTCAATATTACCAATGAAATTAATAAAAATAATAAATAATAAATATTCGGGACATTTTTCACACACGGTCATCTGACCCCAAACTAAGCAAAGCTTGTGATATGGCTGCCAGAGACTGATATACATACATATATAGTTTTAAATACATACTTAAATAGATATTAACAACCAGATATAGAACAAACACAAATGTTCATCACACAAATGTTTGTCCTAGATGGGAATCGAACCCACGCCCCCAAGCTCAGAAGGCAGGTTCACTACCAACTGGACCAACGGGCTATCTCAAATTGCATTTTCAGTTAAACCACCGTTGACTACCAACCCTATTGCCATACCATTACGACTCACAAATGCGCGGCTGTGGGTAATGGAATGTTTCCCGCCTAAATAATGGAAGCATTGTGTTTTGTTGCCGTTTTTTGGGGTATTGATCTATAGTTATAACGATATGCTCGATCTCTCATATGACTGTTTCGAGAGCGGAGACGAGATATTGTTTTCAATCAATGTGATTGATCAATTCTGGAACATCTCACCCACCTCTGTGGAAATGCACTATTAGGTTTGATCTATTGCCTTAATTTTGCCTCATCACATCAAGTGCCAATCAGGGACATAAATAGATAGACACTCATACAACTCTTTACTGGGAAAACCACGATTTTTTAAAAGAATTTAATTGGTGGTCTTATCACTGACTGCATGCATGATCACAACCTTCCAATCAAATAGAAAATAATTGATCTCTAATTTAAACTTGGATTTTATTGCTTGTATTTTACTTTATTTTAGTTCCTCATGTTTCGAATACTTTGCGGTGCCGTGCTCTCAGGTAGACTAGATGATGGATGTCTATAGAAATTTACTATAGACTTCCTTATAGTCTTTAGTAAATGACTGTATAATTATACCGATACTCGGTGCGAAGGATTTGAAGATTATCAATAGGATTGTAGTGGTTGGGGTTTTCCAGGGCATGCTCACAAACTGCAGACTTAGTTGAGCGTGTTTTTATGTCAGCTATTTGTTCTCTGATACAGATACCAATGCTTCTCTTTTTTTACCCGGTATAGTATAAACCACACTCACAATCAAGCTTAAACACTCCTGCATCTTGTACAAAAAAGTGTTAAAATAAAAGAGTTTAATTTCTAATTTTTTATTTGATACTATCTCAAAGGATTGTGTTACCTTGGTCTGTAAAACAATTTCCTCCTGCTTGAACTTGTGCAGAGTGCCGAGCAGTGAGCCGAAGATCCTCCTGTTCCTGGTGCGGGCTTGTTCATCATCCCCCTGGGCGCGCAGCACCGCGGCGCGCGTCGGCAGCTCGCGGGACACCGCTGACGGCATGCGGACCCGCTTCCGACCCGGACCTTCCTCTTCGCCGTCGCTGTCGTGCGTACGGGCTGATAGCCTGCAGTTTTGGAATAAAAATTTAAAGATAAAATCACACAATAAATTATTTTCTATGACAGAATTATTTAAATTAACAAATAGGATCGCATAGAGAAAATGTGTTCCTATTTGTTACTTTTTTCACAAAAATTGCTAAACCGATATTGATAGAATTGATACCGATATGATAGCGTTCTAACGCAATTAATTAATAAATTAAAAAAATTAACGAGTCCGGTCTGGGCTCACCTGCTAAACACAGTCTTGGTTTCTTGTTTTCGTTTGCCAAAATGATCATCGATTTTGTTGAAGCTGTTTCCAGAGTCCCCGAAAGAATTACGGCCTCCTGTACGATTGTTAGCCCTTGGATATTCCCCAGCGGCATTTATTCTACAAATATATAATCAAATTACATCCAAAAACAAACATACGAACGAATAAAGCTTCAAGGTAAATTGCTAACCTATCGTTTGAGAATCTTCCACTCGTTTGCACGATTTTCTTTATGTTTTCATCTATTTTGTACAAACTGCTTTTTTCATTTTCAAGTTGAGTACGTAAAGTAGTAAACGATATTGCAACTTCTGTCCCCATTTTCGTAAAAAACAATTAAAATCACCAAAAGCACTTCAAGTTAAGCAGAATATTTTTTTACTTTGTTTTTTTTTTAAACGACTGCAGGCGCAGATAAAAAATCTTATTACGTTCCGTTCCATCATTCTGGTGTATGGACAAATCTCAATACATTAATTTTATGACAGGTTGACCTTATAATTTTAGGAAATAAGAATCAAAGATCTTGTATATACCCTAAAATGATAAGAATTAACTATTATTTCAAAGTTTTTTAATCTAGAAATGATTAAAATAACTTTTTTTATATAGCCAGCATAAATTTTAGTGTTCTAGTACAGCTATTTAAACACAGATGGCGTGAATATAATTGTTTATTATTAGTAATTCTACTTGACAACAGATAGCAGAACTAGTTGGAATCTTTATAGTCAAATGAACTTACGCATCAATCAACTAGTTAAAATAAAATAAATGCTAGCTGTAGGATCAACCTACGTTAAAAACTAAAATTAAACGCTCTTTTTAGTAAAAAATACGACATAATTAACTAAGTTGTAGCATAGATAAAATACTAGGTTGTAGGTAAGCCTAGATCCTCAGCCTAGATCATAGATCAATCACCTGCCTCTAGTCAGTATTTAATCAACTTCTAGCAATATATATTTATTTACTTACTCGAATAATATATTTGAAACAATTATTATAATATTATTTACCTACTTAGGTACCTACCTTTATACATTTTTTTAAATCATACTAATCTAATATCCCCTCGGTGAGCAAAAAGTGGCTGGACAGTTTAATTTTACGCATGTACTTTCCATAAATATTTTATGTCATTATTACAGAGTAGATACTCTTTGGTATGGTGGTACTGTTGGTAGATATAGGTATATTTATTTTCATTTTGTCGATGTATACTACCAAATACCTACTACCTACCCTACCGAACCCACGCATATCTATCCTCCGTTACGCTGCGCCTGCGCCGCGACATCGTCGTAGAGAGGTGACTAGCCGCCTCAGCCGAAATCTGATTGGAACTAAATTCATGGTTGAGAATGAAGAACCGACACCAGCAGCGCCAACAACCGCACGTAGGTAGATCGCTCGTGCTGGGAAGTACTCAGACTCGTCTAGAGTACCTACCTAGGTACCTACTCCTAGGTAGACTAGACATGGATACAGCGTCAGGCAGGATTGATGAAGAAATTGTTAGCTTTAGTTCTTGAGTAAGGAAATTTAGAACAAAAATCCAAACTGGCTGGAGAAATCATTAGCTTTAGTTCTAGAGTCTATGAAAATTTAAAACAAAAATCTAAATAACTTTAATCGTTTAGCAAAATAGGGCGGGAGTAGTGTGCGCTAACAATCAAGCGAATGATCTGCTCATCTCGTCACATAAGTCTATGTGCCTGCCTAGGTAAAAAAAACTTCTCATGATAATTTTCAAATTCCTCAAACATCACACATTTTTATTTTCATCATATTTGGAAACAAAAACCAAAACTCAACGCCACCGCTACACATTATGGTACCGCGCACTAAACATCCGAGTTGCGTTCGAGCGCACATCCTCCACCAACTTTATGAAAAAACCAATTAGCTGAAATGTGGAGATATTCTGAAAGTGGCGAGTGACTCCGGGACTCGGCCAAGCGTTCACGCGTGCATGAAAAATGGCTGAAGCGAGGAGACGCGCTCGTAAAAGTGTTAGAAGCTCTATTTTAAAACTTCCTACGTTTTCAGACACTAGCTGTTTGAATAGTAATTATACATTCATTAACAACCCATTTCGTTTGATTGTTCGTATATGCAGCGCAGTCACGTTTGCATGGTCCGTCGTTTTGCTCTACCTAGAGTAGTAAGTAGCATTTCGCTGGATATGCATTCTAGAAGTCGTTTTTTGATAACAATTTTTTTTTCTTTTCTTTGTCTACAACTTTTGGTAAACTAGTCTTGGTACAAGCTGAATGGACGATGACAGATGGCGTAGCACGAGAGAGGCGTACCTAGTGGCTCCACTAAAAAAAAAACGGAAAATAGAATAGCTTTGATAATGTACTTATAATTAATGGTGTCTATAAGCCGCGAGTATATCGGTTTTCTAGACAACTGCGTGCGCTATCGTAGACCGCATCATCGCTTAACATCAGGCGAGGTGGTAGCCAAACGAAAGCTTATTATTGAATAAAAAAATATCTACCTAATCAGAGTGATGTCCCAGCTAGACTAATAGGTTGGCTGAATTCAGACCGACCGAGATTTAGGTGTCCCGACGAGACAAGCAGTAGAATCCGAGTGAAGGCGCCTGGCATCACAAAAAGAAAACATACTTCTCTTTTCTGTGACTTGCATAATTATGGGACCAAGGAGTATGGCTTAGCTGAAGAGAGGCATATACCCAGCAGCGGGTTATTCAAGGCTGGTTTCAGATTATTTCTCTGTCATTTTTGTAGGTAGGTCTATCTATCCTAGAGGATTTAGAGTATAGCATCATGGAATATACAAACCCTGCCGACCTACTGACGTATTTAAAGAGTTCATAATTTTCAGTTTCCTCTCTCCATGACTGTACTCAGTCACCGCGTCACGCCGCGTCACTCGGTGTCACGTCACGGCTGCTTCCCGAGATAGATCGGCTCCTGACTCCTGATGATGTACTTTCCATCAGTCTAGAACGGGACGGGGTCACGCCAGTTCATTCTACGTCTATAATCAGGATTTCTGTCTGTATACGTTTGTTCATCAACGGATGCTGCAGGTGGTAATCTGCGATTTGCATATGCGAGCGGTGAATCTATAGGAATTCAACAGTTCTAGACCTCAGTGAAAGGTTTTGGAAAACAGTTCTAGACCATAATAATTTGGTTTGTCTTATTTAATTAGCGGCAGGTACGTAAAGACTGTATCTACAGTATAGGCACAGCGGATCTTTGTATCTCTGAAGTTGGCTGCAAGGCTGCGCAGTAGCTAGGTATTTATTGTGTCGCAAGGGATGTGCTTCTTGTGCAATGTTTATCGCAGAGCTAACTTCAGAGACACAAAGATCCGCTGTGCCTACAGTTAAGTGTCTGAGGGGTTTGTCAGATAGACAGAGTATCTAACTAGTTTAAGATTAGAAATAAAGCTTGAAAATTAAAAATATTAGGTATACCTGAGATAGAGTTCCTACAGTATAGACTATGATAGGAATTCTACCTATCACAGATATTTTTTTTTGTCTGACAAACCACTCGGACACTGACGTCGATTCTGTCATACTAAACTAAACCAATCTGACAGGACTAAAATTATCTGTGTCTTTTCCGTATAATATGTGAAAGAATGATGGCAACAATTTATAGCTATCAAATTTAGTTTAGTTTAGTTTTAGTGCATCAGAAACGATGCCACTATCTGCCTAACATAGAGCAGCTCAAGGGTTCGTCTGAAAACCGGCGCTGATAGTCCTTGACTATCAGCATTAATGCTGAGACAGACCCATTCGACACTGAGTGTATCCTTTAGATATAAGTTTTTGTAAAGGTGTCGAATACTTACATTTTTTTTTTCTTTCTTTCTTTCTTTCAGTGTTAAAATTCCAAAGCCAAAGGCACAAATATAGGTAGTAGATCTGTGGCCAAAAGGTATCAAATAGCAGTCAAATCATGACGTTTCTATATTTTACAAATTACACAGCAGCACATCGGCAACAAATCGGCGACACGTCTGATCAAAGCCACGCCACGCCACGCCACAGCCATTTGCGGCAAAACGACGCGTACGCCATCTTGTGTCGTCTGTTTGCTGCTGTCACTCCGCACGACGGATTTGGCGGAACCGCGTGCGCCGACAAATAATAAAACGCTTACCCTGATTCATTGCGACGTCATTAGAAATAACTCAAGACTCTCGGACACGGTTTGTTTGTTCTCTGGATATTAAATAAAAATCAAGAAAAAGCGCGGAACTAAAATGTTTTCATATCATAGCTGTAATGTAGCGTTCGGAACGGATCTTATTTTTTATTTAACTCGGCTGGAACGAATTTCATAAATCTTACACGCGAGGAGCGAATTTTAAAACATGGCTGAAACTGCTAAAGTAGCTACTTACCTACTTTTCTAATAACTTTATGACTGCTCGGGTGACTTGTACACGTCGGTAGTATCTAATCTATTAGTATCTTCAAATTATTAACAATAGGAATAGTAAAAAAAATACTGCTGAAAATAATTTAATTAACCGCAAGAAAAACGCTGCATGCTGTTACTTTCAATTGAAAGGTATTTTCCTTTTACTGTAAAATAAACCACACTAAGTATTTATATCTACTTACGTACCTATACTTACTTATTAGATGTAAACCTACCTTCGATTAAAAATGTAGAAAAACTGAGAAATGGCATCAAAACGGGCCTTGTTATAAATATACGCTAACAGCCTGCCTGCGGCACAATAGAGGCAGGTACTTGGCCACTTTGTCACTAACCAAAATCTACCTCCTGAAAAACATCCCTGTACAAAGTGTACAACGGACGTTGCCCTCCCAATTAACCCTGAACCTCGTAGAGGTACGCCAGCACGCAAGGCTACGCCACACCGCGCCACGGCACGCCACGCTACGCCACGCTACACCACGGCACGGCACATGTGGCGGCAACAAGGTGTAACCGAGTACGCGGGTGGAAATGGCCTGCGGCCGAGCGCGCCCGGCCACGACGCCGCCGCCGCGGGCGCCGCTGCGCTTGCGACGCTTCATGCCATGCCACTGGTACTGTTGCCAATTGGACGCGTCAATGTGACCCAAGTTCATTGTCAAATAACACATTCATCCTAGTTCTTATCAACTGACATGGTTGATACATTACCTATCAGATGACATTTCGTTACAATTACTTACATAGTTTGTAAGCATGTTTGTTACTGTAGGTACGGAGTTGAATGATCAACTCTGTAACGGCTGAAAAGATTTTGAACAAATTTGGTATGGACAATACGACTCGAGACTCACAATATTTTTGCACATTATGATATTCACACACCTACAGACGTTAGATAACATGGAGGCGGAGAAAATCCAGTAAGTAAGTAAGTAAGTAACAAACAAGTTGTTATTGAATTCCGATAAAATTGTTGGTTCTTGTAAAAGTGCGGGTGACATGCAGGGGGAGAGGGACATATGGTTTATTTCAGCTTTTAGCACCCGTTTCAGTTTACTTACTAAAAACATGTGCGGCTTTTGCCAAGGAAGCCATGACCAGTCTAGTGAATCAGCTGACTCGAGTAGAGGCACAAAACAATAGTAACCTATAAGTACTTACCTTCTAGGCAGGTTTAGCAAGGCGGAAGTAAATGTGATATTTGGGTTTACATAAAATGTAGAGCTAATATGTAACACGTTATGAACCTGTTAACAAATTTTAAGATCAAAAACCTTATTTCAGCGGATCATAATTATTTCGCATAAGGAGCACCTATACAAACAACAATTATGGACCAAACCTTATGTTTAATTTAAAAGACGTATTTAATTTTATTATTCAATCAATCCAATCTATATTATACTCTCAAGGAGGTATCATTGAATTTCAATGATACGCCTCTTGAGAGGGCGCAGTCAAATTTATTTTATGAGGGGACACTGTAGCATCTTATAAATAAGGGAAGCTCACCTTATTTTTTTTAAACAGAGCCCCTGGTTGGTGCGACGAGTACCGGCGCAACTGCGGCTCAACGTAAAGAATTACCATTCTGCGTGGTAATGCCGCCAATATGCTGGGTAGTGGATACGCTGCTAACTGGTAGTGTGCATGATTTGTATTGTCTCTAGACCTTCAACGGTCAGTTTTTTTATAATTTTTGTTATATGACTGCGTTTGACCGCCAACGCCTGATGTAATATGTCTATGGGTAATCCAACTGTTTTTTTGTAAAACAGGCTAAATATTTTTGATATAATTTGTTTTTGTAGACCCTAAGACATATGGACGATAGGTTTAAGATAGTATAGCGTCCTGATACTTACCACATTTGTAAAACAATTAATCACGTTTGCGACCGATGCGGCCGGCAGACACCCGTAGTTAGCAACAAGTGACCTACATCCAGCGCTGGCAGCATGCAGTGTGCCTGGACATATTGCCAAGAGGAGTGTAGGTACATTTATCAACCAACCTGGCGTGCTGTAAATCAACTGCTTGAAATGTGTTGACATGAGCTGTGGGGGTAGGGATTTCGTACACACAATAAAAACGTTTACGACGATTATCGTTAACTTTGTTCATAATATACGTTTTCACAAAAAATTACTACCAACTTCACGGAAATTGAAGTGAACGGAATGTATTGTCTAAGTTTCCACACTTAGAGGTGGAATATAGCCGTATCCTTTTTTGAAGTCGGTTGAAAAAGAAATCAAACTCTTTTACATTTTCAGTACTTTTATACATTGGCGATTTAAAGTTGCCTCAATGCTGCATTTCAGTAACTCATTTCATTTCATTTTCATTTTTGTCTTTTCATTTCAGAGAGCGGTTATGAGAAGTGTATTACTAGGTATAAGGTATACAGGTTATTTTTTTTAACTGTTCTGCAGATTCTTGTTTCAGATCTGATAGTCTGGAAAATGTTGAGCTTTGAAATTGTTTCATTACCTTCGCGATGACATTTCATCGTCGTCACTGAATCGGTGAAAACCATAGATGAAGCATCAAACAATGAATAACGAAGTACGGGGTCATAATTATTAACCTATCATGTTCCCACTGCTGGGACCCAGGCCTTCTCTCAGAGAGAGGATGGGCCCTGATCCACCATGCTGGCCCAGTGCATGTTGGTGAATGTCGTGTCTTTGATTCTCGGACGTACCCATGCACCGGTTTCTTCACGATCTTTTTCTTCACCATTTTTAAGTGATGGCGTCAAAACTGCACATACTGCAGGGCCGAGGATCGAACCCGGTGCCGTCAGATTGTAAAGCGCACAAGCTATCGCTCGGCCACCATCGCTCAATATGGGGTATATACCTACTAATCCCGTATTTATAGGCCGGAGTCCACTCTCCACCCAGAGCTAAATATTTCTCTCGCTAATGTTTTACATAATTACAGAAAAAAAAACAAAGATTAAAGAAAAAACAGTTTGTGCATCACCTTTAGAACAATTTGGCTGCACGACGAATTTGAAAAAGACCTATAATAATAATGATGATATCAGATTCATCAATGCAAAGTATCGAGCGCGCGATCTATATCAGCACGTTTATGGATGGTGCTGTTCTGGCACATAAACTGCAGTCACCGACCCACTCTAGGTACGTACAGTTACCCACAGCCAGAACGAATAATAGTACGAGCTACTACTGAAGCAGGAGATGAAAGCGTACTTGTACGAAGCAGTGGTCGGTCGAGCGAGCGTGGCGCGCGGCGCTCTGCGGGCGCGGTGCGTCGCCGCCTTTATGTTTCGAATATTCTATTGAGTTACAAATTAGTTTGATTTTAATTTTGAGAGAGAGAAATGATAGGAATAAGTCAAGAAGATTGAAATAGATAAAGTTTCTTGTGAACTTTTCAATTGACGATGAATAAATCAGATTAATATATAGGTAGAAGATAAAATTAATAGGTACGTACCTAATTACTTCGTGAAAATTAAGTTTTTACAACCCAGTAATGGTAGGTATAGGGAACAATCTTGAAAATAGTAATTTTTAAACTTTCGCGATTTGAACACATGTTTTAAACGTTTTTCGGGACTTATCACGTATTATTTAATTTAGGTAAAAAATAATATGTACCTTTCAGTCAGCTCGTGACCACGGCCATTGTAACATGCTCGAAACGTCGAGCGAAAGGTACATATTATTTTTTACCTAAATTAAATAATACGTGATAAGTCCCGATAAACGTTTAAAAAATCTTGAAAATATTAAGCTTGTTTGCCGTGTAGGCTCTAGCGTCGCAGTTTTTATAGGCTGCGAGGCCTAATATATTATTTTTCAATGACACATCCTGATTGGAAAATGTTGAAAACCAGAAAGGTGAGAAACAAAAGAAATAGGTACGTACCTATATATTTTTTACACATAGTAAAATATAACATTTCAGATGAAAAATCTACAGCCTAGATTAACTTACATAAGTTAATATTTACACAATGACAAATAAATAATTTGAATTTGATTAAAGCAATCCAATAACATATATAGGTACCTATCTACTTTATTGAAACAAAAAATATACCTACTTAGTAATTTGTACATAGGTAGGTAAGTATATATTTATACTATTAGTATTTTATACACATTCTTTCATTTGCATAATACCTATTGACCCTTTGGTCAACAATGGTAGGTAAATAGAAAAAAACTGTGACAGCAATGTCGTTTTATAGTCGTATAGTAGGTAGGCCGATGAAAGGAGTGTAGTTTCGCTCCGATGTTACTGATACCCATCATCCTCCAACGTCTCCAACCCTCTTGTAAACTTGTAACATCTCCACAATCGTGTAAAACTAAAAAGTGAGTGACATTTAGTAGCAATTAAAGTAACATAATCGTACTTCCACGCAGCCGTCGGCGCAGTTGTTGTCAATAACAAGCCGCATGTGTGACAGACTGTCTGTCCGTCACGCTGGCGGCGCCTTTGACACATACACCTCGCCGCGTCTCTGTTTGTTTGTCACAAGAGCTTGGGAAAAAATGTAAATGTAGAGAAGCAAGGAAGTAATTATTTATAGGGATTCATATTCTATTATTTTTTTGAGTACAAAATCCGTGTCTAAATGTTATATAGTTTATTTTAGTGACATATGTGTTTTTTTTAAGTGTTTCTTTTTTAAGATCATTTATTATATAATTTTAGGGAACTCCTGTGATCGTGGAATGCTTACAACCTTCTTTAACTCTTCTTCTACTCACAAGTTTATTTATAGATAGACGTATATCTAGGTATATCTTATGTACCTAATAAAAATGCATCATCAAAATTGGACGACACTGTAAAACTTATACGTGGTCATAATTATGTACCTATACCTATATAAAAAATACGAGTCGACTTGGGAAGTTAGGAACCTCCTGCTTATTTGGTCAGTTAATTTAATTGTTAGGTATATCTAGATAGATGCCCAAAACACTCCGAAGGCAGACGATCGCAAACCCAACTGATGATCCAATTATCGCTTCGGATAACTCGCGTTTCTTAATTAAACAGTCTAATTAAAGACCGAACAGATACCATCGGCTCGGATACCGCTTCCGTTGTCTTACGCCCTTTGTCTTCACTGCGATACAAACAAGACCCTAAACCAGACAAGCTAACGTTCAAAATTTCACGTGATCCAGTCCTGAAAGCTCTCTACACTTCTACAAAGGAACTGTAACTGTAGCAGCGGGTGTGATAGAGTTGAATTTGCAATGTTGTGGTGTTCGGTGAAGAGTAGGGTAGGCGGCACTATTACTGGCGGCAGTGGCGCGGAACGCCCGCCGGCCGAGATCTGAAGCGCATGCGCATGGGAAGTACCCACACTATTTATAGGGAAGCGAGTGAGCACTCTTCATGTATACCACAAATATTAATGGTTTTTACTGAAGGCCTTTGTGCTCTGCCGAGGGACTGTCAAAATATGAGCTCCCGAGTGATGAATTGGAACTCAGTTCAGGTTTCATAGCTTTCAGAGGGAAGTCGCGGAAATGTGAGGTTTACTTCGATAGTAGGTACAAACTTGCTGACTTTTGTTTATTTATAGCGAGTCTTTATGTATCCTACATATGGATAACTAGTTGCAAATCATCACATTCTGGTAACGTTATTATTTGTTTATTCCAATAATCCGATAAGTAATAAAAAAAATTGCCATTGTGTTTTGGTAATGGCATTTAGCAATTACGGTCCTTAAATTCTAATATGACACCTTTAGTTTATTTTGTTTTACAGTCACAAAATAAACTGAAATGTTAGGTATTATCTAGTAAACGATTTTTCATGTTAGATAATTATCCTTTAATTTTTTTGCTAACAAAATATTTAGATAGGTATATACTTGAATCATTGCAACGATACTGACGAGCTCGAGCGAAAAAGAGCTTTGTAATGAAACCAAAGATTATTCAAATGATGATCCTAAATACTAAATAGACACAACATTTCAGAACAAACTTCAAACTACTTATTCTATTTCGATCGTAAACGTTCATCACAGTACATTAAATCATGCAATCCCTAATAATAACGCAAAGGGATGCAGCAGAGCACCCGTTCGCGCGTGACGCCCGCGCCGTCTGCCGAACAATAGCTCCTTGCTCGCTGACATTTACTGCTGGTGAGAGTATTTTGAAGTATTAGTCTAATGTGACAACAACCTTTATCGAATGACTATTCTTTTGCTATTCCTAAAATATCCTAATATTATAAATAACGCAAATGGACGCGGTACGGAACGCTCAGGCGCGCGTGACGCCGTCTGCGGAACAATGGTCCTGGCAACATTATTTTGTTGCTAACTCTGGGGCGTTTTATATATATTTAGTACGCACCCGTAAGGTAATCTTCTAAGGGTAAGAGTAATTGTTACCCTTAGAAAACTTCGGATAATCCTTTTTTACCAAGCACTTGTATCACTTAAATAAACCAGAAAGGAATCATGCCAAAATTTCACTTTCATGTAAATATATAAATACAACAACTTCATCAAAACTCGCGCGACGATTCATTATAATAATTTTAGATACAACAACTTAGTCTCTTTTTGTCAATGATACATAAGTACCTAAGTACCTATAACTGAATTTTATGAGGTTTAGTTTCCTTTGGGATAACTTAAATAAGTTTCTTGGTTACTAATTAAATATTATAGAAGAACAAACTAGAGGAGGATATCAAGTCAGTGAAAAAAACGTAGATATAATACTTCGTTTTGATTTTTGATCGAAGATACGTAACATGCTTATATAGCCTAAACATTACTATATATAATAAATCCGTGATTATAATGATAAATACATGAATATATACTAATATTATAAAGAGGAAAGATTTGATTGTTTGTTTGTTTGTTTGCATTGAATAGACTCCGAAACTACAGAACCGATTTGAAAAATTCTTTCCCTGTTGGGAAGCTACACTATCCCCGGTTGACATAGGCTATAGGTATATACTTAACATATCTATACCAGTGCAAAGCCGGGGCGGCTACTATAGTGTTTGATAAATTGTATGTTGCTAATGTCATAACAATAATACTTAGTTAGCACTTATTTCTTTTTATGTGTTGTTTTTTAATCTAATAATATATGCTTGAGTTTGACCACCAACTCGCCTGATGTTAAGCGATGATGCGGTCTACGATGGAGCACGCTGGAACTGTTTTAATTTGGAGAGCAAAGTGAGGCGTCGTCTTGGTCGGCGGGGCGTGACTAGCGTCGTGTTCATATACTAAACCTTCGATATTTTACTGCAGACGAATGTAGCTGCTATGTGCAAATCTAGACATCGGAGCTTTTGTAACTTAAACTTAAACGTAAATATTACTAACAGAACTAAAATACTTACCTACTTTAAATACCTGACAAATTACTCTTAGTTAGCACTTACTTAACCAGAGTTTTAACAGAAATGAAACAAATATTTACGACGTCTTTTTGATGATTGTAATTTCTATTATATGCTCTACCTATTTAGGGTCTTAGTATCTATTTCTTTGACTGTATAAAGTCACGTCGTAATTTGTTTTTTCGTGACGTCTGCTGATCATTTCTTACGCAAGGCTATTTCATTCGATAACATTTTTCATCGATAAAATCTAATGAAACACAAAGAAAAATGCGAAAAATATCGATTTAACGACAGCTATAAATCGAAATTCAATAGAGAAAGATAAAGGTTAAACAATGCTGTGTGGGCCGGGGTCGCTTTCCAATCTCGGGCTCGCGGGACAATTGGGTATAAACCACGCTGAGTGGCCGAGAACAATGCCTTATAGCTTATTTATTAACGCCACGTCGCGGCGCGGCCGGCCCGGCGCACTGCGCTGCGCGTACGCACCAAAACTGTTGTAAGAATCGCAAAATAATTCCGAACAAACGAGCTTGTTATTGATATTTTATTTCCGCTTTAATTTAGCGGAATTCTCCGTCGGGTGGAGTTTGTCGTCAAATTATTGGAATAAAAATTTAACGAATAAATAAATTCAAGCCATTTATGTACTTACCTATATACCTATGCATCTGTTTAGGTACACTTTAGCTACCTAGCAATACAGATATAACGTATATAGGTAAAATGCAATTTTCTCATAATTTTCTCTATATACAAACGATTTTCGTTCTCGTGGCTCCTATATAGTTTTCATTTTATGCATCCCAATAATTAATTTTATGCAACTAGTTTTAAGCATAAAATTTTGCAGTTACTATGCTGCAAAATGTGTTGCCTACCTCCCTACTTATATACTACATAATTGAAATATTTATGCAGTGTAGGCGTCTGCGGAAGTCCATCCCCAAAACTGCTTTTCTGTTGAATCTCTAGCTTCTATCGATATCTTATAGAAACGGAATTACACTACCTAGGTATTCGTCAGAAAACCCAATAGGTAGGTATATAAGTACATTATATAAGTACTTACTTTTTTAAATGTATATAGATAGTAGTACGTACTTGCTAAGTATAATAAGTATCTAGAGATAAAAATTACAAGGATCTTGCATTTTAAAAACCATGCATATAAATATATAGATCTCAGATATTCCCAATATATACCTGCTTAGGTACGATATACAATCCTCTCTATAACGGGATATTCCACACAACGTAACACAGGTCAACAGAGTCCATCGGTGCGTTTGAGTCTGCATCTTGTCGCGCATCATTTGTCGCGCGGTAATTTGTTCCCATCCGCCGTCGTCGCGTCGCTGCCGCATGCGACAAAGGCGGCCTTATTTCTGTAATTTTTTCACCGAAATGCGCGACATATTTGCAGTAATTAACAGAAATACGTCGGCGCGGCGCGACTGACGCTTTTTTGTAGGATTATGCATGGTGACTTTAATTGCTGAGTTTTGCTACTGCATTATCACGTGGGGTTGGAATGTTGCTGGAAAATCTATAGGAATTTGTGATATTATGGTAAAAAAAATATAACAATTAAGTTACAGTTCATTTTTAGAGTTCCGTTAAGGGTGTCAATGGGACTACTTATCACGAAGTCTATACGCTGTCTGTCTGTCCTACCTTTGGGCCGTAATGCCCCTTGAAATTTTCACAAAATATCTAAAGTAACGGCGGATTAGCGATTTTTTTTTTTTATCAATTAAAAAAACCGACTTCAAAATCAGTACATTGTATAGGTAAACACTAAATACGCAATTTCGTTTAGGTATAGATTTCAATTTTAAAAGTATAAAAAGGATATAATTTTACATTTTAAAGGTGGCTTTGGTACAGGTGAAATAGGGAGGAAATATTTGATTACGCTGCAGGAGGGGGTCCTGTGAGATATTAGATATTGAATAGATCTTTTGAGGGAAGGTTTCATACAATAGGTATCACTTTTTTATCAAGTGTAGGTAAGTACCTATATTTTGTGAAATAGGTACCTACACCTTTGGGTTGTGGTGGATCCACATACGCCATTGAATTCCTTCTCCGTACCTGTGCAGGTTTCCTCACGATGTTTTCCTTCACCGAAAAGCCAGTGGTATGAAAATAGGTACATAAACTCCAAAGAGCTCATTGGCCCAGGGTTTGAACCCGCGACCTCACGCTTTCAAGTCTAGCGGTCTCCCAAATAGGCTACCACGGGTTTTTACCAAATTCTAATTACCAATTATAACTTTGTAATGAACAGAAACTTGTCACCGACTGGCACTTGGCCGTTATTTATTATTTGTGTTCATACTTTAAAGTGTTTACTATAATCATGCCAAGTTTGACGTTTGTACGTATTACCATTTTTACATTAGAGCTAATACACAAATACGGTTAAAAAATAAGTTTGTTTTATGGGGATCCCCCTTCATTTTAATTTTTTTTTTTTTTATTATTTCTCAGTTAATCCGCCGTAACATTACATATTCTGTGAAAATTTCAATTAGCTATCTATTACGGTTCGAAAGATACAGCTGTTTAAAGGTAGGGCAGACAGACAGACATTGTATAGGCTTAGTAATAGGTTCCCGTTTTTACCCTTTGGGTACGGAACCCTAAAAACCTTCATTCAAAAATTATTTCAAATATTTTATGATTATAACTTTTTGAGTTATAGCGATAAAATTGTAATTGTAATAATAAATTTAAGACGTTCTAGCTCCAAGGTCATTGACCTATTCGTAAAATTGTCTTTTCGACTAAATCATAAAAAGTATATGTTTTGTTGGTACCTATGATGCACCTATGAAATTCGGTCTATCGAATTTTAAACTATCAATTTCTGATAGGTAATGAGTGTGACCACAATAAAATTATATAATGACTTTGCTTAACGGATTGACCGTTTGTATAACGGAACCCTACTATATGTGTGTCATGTCTCGACACGCTCTTAGCCTGTTATTGACTAAACCATAAAAAGTTTAATTATGTAAGGTAAGTATGTCGGGATGATAGGTAGGTATATAGGTATCTCTGAAAGGTCAAGTCCACAAGGTTAAGTATGTTTGATTTTTTCTATATGAATCCTACCTAACCACCAATTCCTGAACCATAAATGCGTGAACCCTATCATATTATGCGTGTCTCGACACGCTCTTGGCCTGTTATTAGAAGTTAGTTCAAAATAATTACGAGTGAAAATAATAATTCCTCGTTTCAGAGTGAATTCGCTAGATGGCGCTGTACGGGCTTAAAACGCGCAAACGTTTTGTTCTCTGTATTCGGGGGTGTAATCTTGAAACGTTTGACGAACAAGAAACCGATTCATTCCAAATATTAGTATAATATTTGCTGATTTTTGTAACGGCTTCAGAACCTTGCTTCTGAAGCGATATCAATGTTTAGATAAAATATAGAAAACCCCAGCTTGAAATGACAAACCAGACAAACTGCATGTCTGGCACGGGCCGTGGACAAATTGTCATTCCACCGTTTTATCCATGCCTAGACGTGACAAAGCTAGAATATAGATACGTTTGTCTCTTTCTCGCGGGATGAAAACCGTGGATAGACAATTTATCCACGGCCCGTGCTAGGCCTACTGATCGTTTGCGTGGGTGGCGGTGGCCGGTAGTGATGTTATATTTGGTTGAAGTTTTCGTATTCCTATGTTTCCTATTATCGAATATAATTATCGCTTTAGCAATAGAATATAATATAATCATTTATTGGCCTTATAACATTCGTTACACTGGGCAAGTCAATTTACAGTGCAACGCTTAACTTAAAATATTACACAAACCAATACAATTAATAATAGCAAAATCAATGGACAACAAGTAAATAAGAATTAGCACAGGATAATAGGATTGGGAATAGAATAATAAGATTAAAATGTCAATATTAAATTATTATAAACGTCAAAATGCCACACCTAATTATCTATACTAATATTATAAAGAGGAAAGATTTGATTGTTTGTTTGCATTGAATAGGCTCCGAAACTACTGAACCGATTTGAAAAATTCTTTCACTGTTGGGAAGCTACACTATCCCCGGGTGACATAGGCTATAATCTATACCCGTGCGAAGCCGGGGCGGACCGCTAGTATAAAGGTAATAAAGGGAATGGGGAAAGGGTTACAGGGCATATGCCCTTTTCCCTGGCATTTCTACGCCCGTAGCGATGGGCGTTATGTCTATTGCTTGTATAGTAGGTACTAATTATTACCGGCACGATGAAGCGCCGCCGGGTGAGATCCCCGGTTTCCCGGGAAAGGCCCAGCGGACCGATCAGCGGCCAAGCCATTAGTTGTCTGGGGTGGCGTTCCGGCTTTGAGTTTTTCTTCTCTCTCGGTAATCGCGACCATATCCCTGGGATGTGGTTTCATTCTTCTTCTTTTTCTTTCTCTTTCTTCCTCTCCTTCCTAGGCAAAAACGCTTGATACAATTGATGTTTAGCACGCCTTACTTCACTAAACATAAAATTCTTACGCTTCCGTCTCTATGTACCTACCTAAGTATATTGGAAACTGCGTTATTCGTAAAAACTAATCCAGAATTATTCCCAGCAATATCTGATATAGCGGCAAGAAATCGTATAGAGACCAAAACAGATGTCATAATCACCCATCTAAAACCACAGTACCTATAATGTGTATGGGACCGATTATCTACAACACTATACCGGTTTCAATAAGGGATCTAAAACCTAGTCAATTTAAAATAAAACTAACTTTTAACTTTTAGTCGAGAAATGTTATTAGGTACCTACAAAGTTAGTGATTTTATAATGATGATAAATTTTATTAACGAATGCAGTAGGTTAATTTGTTTATCATACAATTATAGGAATATCCATCTGTTAACTATTTAAATTAATAACATGAAATTGTTTCGACAGTTAATTTAATTAATACTTTTTTTAAATTATAAATAATATTTATACGGCTTAGAATAACTATACAAAGAAACCAAGTACATTCGCAAAATTTAAGCCATTCAAATGGAGTCATATATGGCTCCAAAAAAAATATAAAATTTTTACTATGACAATTTGCGCGGTGAAATCGTACCACAACAAATCAGAAAAGCAGCATAAGAGTTATGGTGTGACATTCCACAGGTAATCCATTAATTTTCTTGCTTAAATCGTTTAAAACACCAATCGAAACGTAAGCTACAAAGCGAATTTGTAGCTTACGTTTTGAGAAGGCGTTGTTTGGAAACCTACCTTCTTTCTATGAGTATTAGTTATTCTAAGTTATACGGTATTTTTATACCATCTCTCTAGATTTGTACGCCTACAAACTAGACAAAACATGATACAAAGTGACCAATATTTTAACCCACCTATAATATTGTGCATGCCTTTTAAATGTGTGTATGATTTACTCGTGTTTTGTGCAAATAAATAATCTATATCTTTATCTTCCGGTGGTGGAGTGCAGTGGGGCGATCCTCCTAACAAAGGATTCTGGATTTCATTTTGAGGGGGGGGGGGGGGCATTCTGACAATGTTCGAAGGAATCAAATCGAAAAAATGAGTCGAATGTATGGAATTGCTAGGTGTTTCATGGCCATGAGGAGAACTTCTCTCCCTAACAGTAGGGACATCTCTAAGGAGAAGTAATTAATTTATGATCAGATTTTTTTGAGATAGGTAGTACAACGATAAAACTATAATAAATTCAATACGTTCTCATCTCTCTCAGCTCATCTCTTTGGTCATTGACCTTTCGTAATTCCCTTAACATCCCAACACATTTTAGGGTGCGGAACAGTCGGTGCGTGAGTCTGACTCGTACTTGGACAGTGTTTATTAAGATGCTAGGTACCTACATTTTGTGAAGACATCTGATATTTTTTTTACTATCCTAAAAAAGACAAAGAAAACTAGAAAACCGCAGCTGAACAGCAAATCGTAGATAAAAATCTGTGCAATTCTTAACGTTCTTTATGTACCTACCTTCTTATTTACCTAGGTGATCAAACTACGAAAAAACTATTAAAACTCATGTCATTACGTCATCAACACGTACACGTGCATTAATTTATCCATTACCCCAGTAAATTACAGCGAAACCGTACGCGCGTTAGAAACATAATTTAACGAACATAAAAATATCAATTACATTCCCCGCGTGGAGCGGCGGCGGCGGGCGCTCCGCACGCACACAGCGGGACGCGCGAGGAGCGCCCACCGACGTGCCAGTGCCCACATTATGTGTAGTTTACCCTACCTACTCGAGCGGGACGCATTTTCCTCGGCTCTCGTCGCGCTCCTGGCCGAGCGCATCCGACCGAATGGGAAAACAGACATATTTCTACACCGCCGTCCATTCGACTCTCGACTCTATCGGTTATCGATAAAGTTGAAAACACAACGCTGAAAACTGAAGATGCATCAGCACGCTTCAAATAGAACGCGACATGGAAAAAGGAAAGCGTTTGAAATGGAGCGCGGTGATTGGTAGTCGCGCGCCAATGGCGGCGGCGGGGCGGGACGGGGTGCGCGTGCGCTGGCGCGGCGCCGGCGGTTGTCACACGTCGCGGTGCCTCCGTGACGAGAGCACGGCGAGGCTAGTGGTGTACATGTGTAGTGAGAGTGCGAGATGCTGGGCGGAATGGACGGGAAAGAGTACGGCGCGCTGCACGCCGCCGCCGCTGCAGCGGGGTACGCCATGGAGACAGGTAAGCATCCCTACGTCTTTCTAAAATAACGCTTATTTTCATACCGCTGTTCAGAGGACCCTGAAGACGCAGGGTTCAAGGACAAAGCTCACAAATAATATTCATCAAAAATAATGACCAAATCTAGCGCATATGAATTTTAACAACCATGTGCTAAGTGTCACGGGCGGAAATATCCAGAGCCGTCGGGAAAATCTGCATGTAAAAAGCTTTTTTAGTGCGATAGCTCCAAAGAGACATTTTTACCAATAACATCCAAGGCCAATCCAATAACTATTACTTATATACCTAAAACAGTGTTACCTATATCTCGAAGGCCATATAATATTATTTTAACCACGACGTGAAAAGGTTCACGTTGGGGCTATTTCCCCCCCATCTTACCGCAGCTACTACCTATATTCAAAAGCTCTTTGAAGTGTTTACACAGAATTTATATAGCCTTTAAAACTAAGTGAAATTCGATTTTATTTAAAAAAGGTATTTTTTTGTATGGATAGATACTAGTAATATCAAAATAGGTATGATATGCTGTGCTGCAAACTGAAAATAGTGCATGGGCTTGTCTTTAGACTTTCAACGGTCTATGTACCTACCTATGGGCAATATGGGCATTGCAGTCTAACTGTTTTTGTAGTGTTAGTATTAGCTTGAATTTTATTTAGTTAATAAAGGAAGTAACGTCATCTAGGTAAGTATTTATGTAGATAAATAAATAATAAATTGGCTTGATTTATAGTGTAATATTTGTATCGCGGAATTCGAAAAAAAAATACGTATACTATTACTTTTGCAAGTAAGTATACATTTGTATATCTTCGTCTTTAACAGATATTTAATCTGGCATATATTACAACCTATTTTGATAAGCAGACGCCATTTTTGCTATCGTTACTAGGTCGCGTCGCGTCGGCGGCTGGAAGCTTCAAAGCTACGTTCGCGCTAAAATTCAGCCGGCAATTTTTTATAACGTAAAAATATTTCATGAATTTGGGATTTATAATTATGCTAGTTTATGCGGTGCCATTAGCAGAGGGTGACACAAACCCAGCCCAGGTGAGTTAAGTATATAAATAAATAATAAATAAATATTCGGGACATTTTTCACACACGGTCATCTGACCCCAAACTAAGCAAAGCTTGTGATATGGCTGCCAGAGACTGATATACATACATATATAGTTTTAAATACATACTTAAATAGATATTAACAACCAGATATAGAACAAACACAAATGTTCATCACACAAATGTTTGTCCTAGATGGGAATCGAACCCACGCCCCCAAGCTCAGAAGGCAGGTTCACTACCAACTGGACCAACGGGCTATCATACATACTATATCATACTATATATACATGCACCATGTTCACGGGAAGACTGCTGAAGACTGAAGGGTGCATGTAACTGCGCCGAAATATCGGGAGCTCATTCCACAACCTTACCACGGTAAATATCCCGTAAATAATCATATAACTTTATAATATATTTCATCTATCTAAAAAACAATACCTATAGGTATAAGAACATGATCTGCAGCTAAAGAAAATGTAGAGCCAGGCCTTTCCTAACACAAAACATGATATCTTATAGTTATATCTTAGTAAACGCCTTGCTATCCCGTCGCAGTGTGTGATCGTTCGATTATCATGTTATTAGTTGAGATACTCGATGCGTCTCTGGGCCAGGATGGGTCAATGCGCGAGCGGTTCATTCATTATTCACTTTACTGCATGTAGGTAGGGGTAGATATGTGCTTTCTGATGTTTTCATTCAATGGCTACTTATTAAATAGGTATACATATATTTATTAGGTTCCTACGTTCTAATGACATCCCGATATATTCACACAAGGGTAGATGAGCATTACATTACATTACAATACAATTATTTATTGGGACAATATCTTTTGAGCTTTATTCTTACAATGGGTCAGGGGCAAAAAAGCCGATGACTATGATGACTTTTATTATTTGTATGACATACAAATTTTATGTTGACATATTTTTACAGCAATTTGTTGTATTTATTATATTAGTTTTTAATAATATTATTCCTATTTTTACCAGGAAATCTATTTAAGCTAACAGTATATGTGAGATAAATTTTAGTGGAATTTGTCCGTTATTATTCTCTATAAACAATTTGAATTTGAATTTATAAATAACTCCATAGTTACAAGTCAAACTTCTCCAGTACACTTTCTACAAAATAAGTCATTATAAAAGGTGAATAAAGGTCATTAGGTAGGTACTGTTTTTTTGTCTAATATTTGATAAATGTGGCGTTTATAATTAAACTGGCAATAAGTCGCTTAACGTCAGGAGAGTTGGCGGTCAAACGCAAGCCTAATATTAAAAAAATAAATAAAATGTAATTGTAATTAGGTATATAGCTGTACCTTTTTAACGCAAAAAGCAAGATATTAATATTTGGGAGAAAAAAAAAATTGAAACCAACAGTCATCAGTCATTGCCAGGGGGAATATAAACGCATCAAATTTCATCAAAGTTGGACGAGTAAAATATGTTTTTTTTCTTTTTTATTTGGCCAATATTGTCCTCAGCCCAGGCTTAATTTAACATTTGATTACTTAAAATATAACTTTGTCTGCGAGGGATGAACCAAACCGAGACAGAAAGTTGAAAAAGATTTTAGGTATAGAAGTAGGTAAGTAGGTATATATAAGTTAATATACATATTTTTAAAAAACCTATGCATAAGTACCATCAAAGATTATATACTACGCCTATAACACATGACATTTCCTACAAACTTGTGTGGTACAAACACAGGAATTTTTCAAGTTCTGAGCATTGAAAACCCAGACATTGGTAGAGGTCCATCGTTATAGAGCGGTTCGCCACAAAGGCAACTTATCTTACACATAGGTACATAATCTTAGTAGGTATATCAAGTAAATAGCAAATAATTAATAAATTTAAAAAAAAGTACCTAGAGTAAGAGTTCAACAAACTAGATTCATACCCGAATTTTTCAACCGTTTGTTTATAAAAAAAAATTGACCGCTCAGATGTGATCAATGAAAAAAATAATCGTCAAGTTCGTTTCACATACCTATTGGCGGTCAAGATATATTATCGCATAACAATCAAGCACAAAAGAAAACAGTCTAATAGAGAACATCCTTTTTTAGTCGGTTGAAAATAGAATAGATACTTCTTCGGCTCATCTACTTATTAAAACTACGTATCTAACTTAACCTGAGCATATACCTACCTACCTGTCTTATACTTTGCTTATACCTTATACTATGCGCGCTGCAGCACATACCTAAGCGGCCCGCGCGTCCGCGCCGCGCATTTAGGTACTTGTTTTGTGAAGTGTAGTCTTTATTTTTACCAATTATTATCAAAGTAAATTAACTAGTGAGGTACTCCTGTAGGTGCGTGGCGCATAGCTGCAGCGCGAGTTATCGACAGATCAGAGGGCGCCACGGGTTATCGATACCGATAGCGTACGCGCGTCACTACGCCTATTGTTAACTGCTAGTGATGTTACCTACACTGTTTATTTATATTTGTTTTTACGTGATAGATTTTCTTATCTTAATTTAAATAACCAGCCTACTGTAATTTCTGTAATTTTCCAGGCTATTTTATCCTTAAATGGTTTTTTAGCTCTTATCGCATATCTGAAAAAACAATGTACCTAGGTAGGTATATACCTAGGTACCTAATAGCGCAAGGTAAAAACGTTTATATAATCACTAGTCTTATTACAGCCAATTTATACCGAGATGGCAGCGCTCATATTCTAACTGTTTAACAGAGCGGCAAACAATCTTGCGGTCCGTCTGATGGTAAGCAGAAACCGCCGCCTATGGACACCTGCAACACTAGCGGTGTTGACGGTGCTTTGCTAGCCCGGAGAGGTAGTTGTAGACACCCTTTTCGAAACGCCTCATGTTGAAGCTCGGCGGGAAGACCTTTGGGGGAAGAATATTCTACACCTTGCAGGTCCGCGGAAAATCGGACGGTGTAGGATTTCTAGCTTTGTAAGATGTGGGGGTGAGCTTTTTGACGGTGTCATGATGTGCGGTAGTGGAAGTCTGATGCATGAATAAGATCAAAAAGCTCTTCAGAACATTCCCCGTGAAACAAACGATAGAAAATACACAGGGAACCCACATCTTTTCGGAGGCCATGTGAATACAGCTTGATAGTGAGGTTAAGATCGTCAACAATTGTAGTGGCTCGGCTCTGTAGGGAGTCAAGAGGCTGCAGCTGGTATTCCGGTGCGCGATTCCAGAGGTGGGAGCAATACTCCACGTGGGGCCACGCTTATAGAGGAAACCGGCGTGAAGTATCGCTTTGCTCTGTTAAGCACACCGAGCTTCTTGGAAGCGAGTCTAGCTTTGACCTCCAAATGACCTCGAAACTGGACCTCACTAAAAACGTTAACGCCGAGGATCTCCAAGTTCTTTTCGAGGGAATGCCCTTGCGGAACCGCGGAGCAGCAATAATTTTCGCAGAGAACGCGTATTATACCAACTACCTAGGTATATAATACCTATGTCGAGTTGGCTGTACACTCTAGACAAGACCATAGAGAAAATAATAATACTCCCAGTCTATGGTTATGCTATCGGGGCCTGCAAGGTCTCGCGTGAATGTTGGACACAGAGCTTGTAAACAGTTCCTCCCTCACGTTGAGAATCTCTTGTCAAGCGGGCAGAAACTGGAAGCAGAGAGCTGACGCCGGACCTCAGTGTGTATATTAGGAGAGGCCTAACTACGTCTAACAGTGAACAGATTGACGATGACTTTCGTTGTACAAATCCTTCTCCCGCCTGCCTAGCTATGACGCCGTTTGCAAAAAACTAGTGTAGTCCGCTCACGCCACACCGCGCGGCGCGCCGGCCTCCGCCCTCGGGCTGCGATACCGCCGTGGGAGCGCGGGGTCGCCGCGTATCGCGGGTGTCGCGGGGTTATCCGACGCGCGTCACCGAGCGCTCGCACGAGCCACTAACGATCATACACACAACCGTGACAACACGTGAATGTCACTAAGTATTAAAAAATATCCAAAATGAAAACCAACTCCTGAACTGAGGCGTGTGGCTTTCTCCTTCTATACGTACCTATTGCAAAACGTGAAAGTGCCTTCTTGATAGTCATGATTAACAAACGTCTATTTTTATGTCGACTATCTAAAATCGACCGTCGCAGCGACCCAAAGTGGGTCTTAATCTCCGACATTAGATATTCCATGACTATCGGTTCGGTGTCGCACTGTGTTGTGCCAGTCAGAGCAGTTTTTTGCTCGCAAGAACTTGCAAATATCCAACTCTACGACTTCAGATCAGTAATTTCAGCACAGACGTTTGCAAAAAACTCTTCTGCTGGTTTTCATCGGAAGTGAAGCATCTTTCAAATACATAATATAAAATAAATAGAGATAACGTCGATCAAGTAAGTTTAAGAAATAAAGCTTAGTTACTGCTTTTGGAAAAGTGCATCAATCGGATAGCAGAAAGTTTTTTTTTTCATTTGAATAATATAGGCTATTTTAATCGTATAAACTTTATTATTATTTATTATTAGGCTTTCATTTGACCGCATTTGTTATGCAATGATGCGGTCTACGGTGGTGCACACTTGCTTACAAGAAACCGTGTTGATGACACCCAGATTGTAACTATCGTAGAGTGTCCTCCGATTGTTCAGGCAACGCATTCCACAGAAAAAGGGGAGACAAAGCGCTTCGTGAGGGTTTTCGGAATATCTTCCATAAAGCGGTGTCAGTTTTTGGTGCCCACTCGTGCAGTCCTATAGGTATAAAAATGGGCAGGATAATAGATCATGCAGATAAAAGACTAGCAACTTTGCGCCGATGCTCAAGGCTAAGAAGCATAATCTGAACTATGAGGATTCGTTGCTGATGAGCTTCTTGACATGTCTCTCAATAGACTTCCCAACGCCTCAAAATGGCATTTAGCTGATCCATCCCAAAGGGGCGAGCAGTATCTAGTACCTACCTACTCGATGCACGACCAAACTTGTGCGAGTGTTTTAATACGTACTAAGTATACTAGAAAAGGTAATCAACAACAACCTACGTACAATGTGTAAAATCGAAACCAATCACTCTATAATTAGGTACTCATTTATATACACATTTATTCTGGTCAGCTAAGTTAATTAAAAATGCTTATCGGATCTGTTCAAATAAGTTCTGAAATGTTAGAAAATAACGTCGTGTTCTAGGAAAACATAACTATAACTACTTTCCTACTAATATTGTAAATGCAAAGTTTGTTTGTTTGGTTGTTCCTCCTTCACGCAGAAATATATCAACGGATCGGAGTGATTTTTTGCATAGAGTTAGTTGAAGGGCCAGAAACAGGATACTTTTGTATTCTGGAAAATAATTACGTACTCCGAAGTGCCTGATAAATTGTACCACGAGTACCTACTTACAACAAACTTGCCGGAAACTCCAGGTTTGGTGTGATTTTGGTCAGTGATTTAAATTTTTACTAATTTCTGGGCACATATTATTCTTTTTTAGGATTAAACAATGAGTACCTGTGGTTAGGGCTGCAGAAAGAGGAACCTCCTGAGCACGTGACCGGGGCGGGACCGAGTAGCGAAGCCACTAGAAAGTTATTTTTTTCCTCCGCAATGAGTAGTATCTTATAGGTAATTATAGTTTTTTTTTTTACTGTGCAATTGCCTTTATTAACTAAACAAAATACAAGCTAAAACTAACACTACAAATACAGTTAGACTGCCCATAGACCGTTGAAGGTCTAAAGACAATCCAAATGCTCAAGCCCACTACCAGTTGGCAGCGTACCCAACATGCTGGCGGCATTACCGCACGTTGAATAGCAATGCTTATGCGTTATAGTTATTGTGTTGTCATTATGTACAAGATAGGAGTAATCAGATCTGAAATACTTGATACCACAGATATACAGATCTGTGCTTGATACGGATGCGTACCCACCATTATCAAAACAAAAGATAATGAGACAGAGGAACGAATTATTGCGGTAATCATGGAAATAAAAATAAACAATGAAGTTAATGTACTCACTAGCAATGCGCCGCGGTTACACCCGCTATATTGCTAGTGCCGTTATTTTTTCAGGGCAGAAAGTAGGCCATAATTATATAAATCCAGTACCTCCATACAAAATTTCATCGAAATCCGTTCAGTTGTCAAGGAGTTACTGCGGACAAACGTTTACACATAAACTTTCGCTACAACTAACGAACTAGAGTCCAGTCACGCGTCTTACAAAGTATAGGTATTATAATTTATTATCACAAAACTCTTGACCCATTCACGGCCACTTTAAAACATTTCTACAAGATTATTCTTACTTTTAAAAGTATAAAAATGCTCTTCAATATTATAAATGCTCGCAATTCAATATTATTATTTTTTTATCTCGGATATTGTACGGCAGCGCACCGGACCGCGGACCGGTCGCAATAAAGGTGATATATATTTTAATTTTAATCGAAGAAAATTGTTTAAGATGAAAGGCGGCGAAGGCAATATGGGTCTTTTACCGACTTCAAAAAAGGTGTAAGGTTCTCAATTCGGATTGTGTTTTATATTTTATTTTATTATGTTTTATGTATGTACCTACATCGATTACGTCGATCTGTGAACCAATTTGCGTGGTTTTTTATCATATAGGTTATCTCGAGGTGGTCCCACAAAAATTTCATTAATTTTGGCTTAGTACTTACCTTGTAAACCAGCTCAAATAATATGGATAAGTTTGCTCGAGCGCTTACGAATTTCGCGATAGCAAATTAATATAGTGTTAGCAAATATTGTTCAGGCGTTTTGTTCGATCAAAACAAAGAGGTATTCATGGATGTGTATATAAACAAACTATGCAGTTCGACCCGAAAAGAGTTAAATAAAGTTTTAAGCATTCCGCTATCATAGGTCGTAATGTTTCACTACAAATAATAAAATGTTTTTTTCTAAAAAAACAAACACAAAACACTAACATTCTAAGTTAATCAAGGAATTAGAAATCTAAAAAAAAAACTACAAAAAAAAAACAACCTTAGTTGCATAATAAAATAGAGTTCCTGCCCGACTTCAAAATCCGTGTAAAAATATTATTTTGTCTTTGTAGTGGCATATTAACTTTATATAATGTTTGTGTTTTGTAGTTTTTTGAAGTCGGTTTTTAAAAATAATTTATTTACGTTGCTAATGGATAGTCATTGCAGGCTCATCAAGTATTACATTCAAATGAAGCTAAAAACTGTCTTTCTGCCTGTCCGTTTTCTGTTAAGGTTATTTTCAGGTATTTCAACTGATCCAGATTAAATTTAGAAAGGAAACTGTGTCCATCATGAAGACAGATATAATCAAATTTTTGCTCGAAGACGCAAAGCCAATATTAGGGTTTAGTAATTAGCGTGTACCTATAGGAGAGGATAGGTCCGTGGTTAGTGATTAAGCTTTTCAGGGAAGACTCTTGTTAAAATGTTTACTTAACAGATTCATCTGTAAAAATATCAAAGAATTTAAATTTTACCCAATTCTAATAGTCATAAATATATTGTAGTCATAAATTCGTTCTAATGCATTTCTAAATAGAAAATCGCGTTTCAAGTTATTTATTTTCATTCACGGGTCTAGCTCGGACTTGAGAGGCAATAGCGAGGTCCAAACCAACACCAAAGAGGCCCTGTTGGATTTAAAATACAACTATGAAATGTGAGTGATAAGGAATATAAAACTATTGTACAGCGGATTGTAGGATTGTAACACTCTAGGCTATTGTGGCGAGTCCTTTATGGCGTTGAGCTGGTCCATGATGAGGTATGGCACCAGTTAATTATTATTCTTTATGTCAAAATATTGCGAAGGGTGATGACTTACCACTCCTCTCTCCATATAGGTTGCCCAATATTGGCACCAGAGGGGCATAAGTTGTTTTATTATTATTTGAAAAATAGGTACATTATATGATACATAGGTAGATAGATTAGCAGATAAAGCCGCAGGGTAATGCTATAGTATAAAATAAGGTTATCTACCTACAGCTATTGATCCTCTCTGAGAGCAATGTCAGGTTTGTTGGGGACGACACAAGCGGTTTGTTTGTCTCGTCTGTTTGCTCGCGGCGACGCCGGCGCGCGCGCATGCAAACACGCGCTACCGGACGATCAATATACCACCCGACCGATCTCTGCAGTTGGCCAAACGAACGAACTAAACTTTCCCACCGGAGCCTTATATATTTTGATCAGAAAACACGATAGTGACTCCCCCCACTCAGCTGTACAGATAGCTTGGTCGCACAAAACGCCTTAAACGGACTAATTGAACTTATTGTTTTGAAAGGATTTAAAATAACATCTCGTTTGAGGAAAATAAAACTTTTGAGAAACATTATCAACCTCCTTAGTCGAGGAGCGAGTCACCTGACACTAGGGCTCACCTAAATAAATGAGTCACATTGTTACTCATTGGGGATTTTCAATTATAGTAATCGATTTATTTATATAAACCTTTTTGCAACTATTTACGGCATAATTAGTTATAGCTTTGTTTTCAGCTTGGCTTTTTTTTCATGTTTTGCATATTCCTACGTACTTAATCAGGTCATTATGATTGTAATGTTTTTACAAGCTTTAATTTAATTTGCAATGTACGTAATTATGTAGGTATGTAAATATATAGGTATGTTTGTTCGAGTGGAATCTTGCAACTCAATTTTGAAAGAGATATCTTCAACAGATTGAGCTGCATATTTATGTACCTAAGTTCAGTGACGCATTAAATTGTAAAGTGTGTAAGTACTATAGTGTGCCAAGTTAGACGCTTGTATGTATTACCGTTTTAACATTAGAACTAAAACAAAAATATGTTTGTTGTATGGGGAACCCCCTTTTATTTATACTTTCATCATCATCATCATTTCAGCCGTAGGACGTCCACTGCTGGACATAGGCCTCCCCCATCGATCTCCAAAAGGGCGGTTGGGAGCGGCCTGCATCCAGCGTTTCCCTGCGGTCTCTTTTAGGTCGTCCATCTTGTGGGTGGACGTCCTACGCTGCGCTTACCGGTCCGTGGTCTCCATTCCAGAACCTTTCGGCCCCATCGATCATCTGTTTTTAACTTATACCTGTTTATACTTTATGACTTTTTTATTAATTGTTAGTTAATCCGCCGTAACATTACATATTCTGTGAAAATTTAAACTGGCTATCTATTACTTACGGTTCGAACCGGAGCTGTCGACAGACAGACATTGTAGGCTTTAGTAATATATTATTATAAGGTACCGTTCTTACCCTTTGGGTACGAAATCCTAAAAAAGTATGTTGTATTGTATGGTCTTAATCATTAGTTATAAAACATGTTAATCTGCGGATATGAAAACTTTATTGAGCTTTTTATTTATATTACACGGGAATTACTCACGTAAGATTAAGCCGGTCACTCCGACTATATAGTTTCAACCGCATTAGGCAGTCTTTATTGAGCTTATTCTTACGATTTTAATCAATCAACAAGTAGCGCCCGGGTTTACTCGCAAAAACTAGCACTATTGACTCTCCCATTTGTATTTCCAATACAACGATGACTGTAACGTCACGCCCCGCCCTCTGGCGGCAGGCGGCGACTAAGTACTAGAGCAAACAACGAATAATGTTACTATTTCCTGTCAATTAGGACTGTTCGCCGACCGTTTGCTCAGACAATGTTATCTGTTCTACTTACTGTTTGGATAAGGAGAGCCACAAATTTTTGTCTCTGTCCCTATTAATTGTTTTTTCAAGTTAGCCAAAAAGTTTACAAATAAGAACACTTTTTTAAACAATCTTTTATTACTTCACCAAATTCGCGTGAGGATTCATTATAAATTATTGTAACACCGACTTACACTCCAACCGATATAACGTCATTGTGAGTGCAAGCCGGTGTTATAATAATCTTTTACTAGAAAAAAAAACAACTGTTTAAACTTACCCTATTTGTTTTAAATTTTCTAGACTCACTCGCAGTTTTCAGTCTGCTCGTGACCATGGCCATTGTAACATGGTATTTTACCCCCGACGCAAAAAGAAGAGTGTTATAAGTTTAACGTGTGTATTTGTGTATCTGCATGTGTGTATATATTTGGCATCGTAGCTCCCAAATCGCTGAACCAAATTTGTTTTAGTGTTTTATTATAATTTAATTTAAAAGGAGACTTGATTGAGTGTTCTTAGCTACGATTCATAAAAATCAACTCGGCCGTTTGAAAATTACCAGCTCTTTTATTATACACTAGCAGACCTGACAGACGTTGTCCTGTCTTAGAACTGTCAAACACGCAAAGACAAAATTGTAAATCTTTTTTTTTTACACCTTGGGTTTCATTATTGGAGTTTTAGTAAGGATCCCTATTTTTTTGAATATATAATATAGCCTATGTTAACCGGGGATAGTGTAGCTTCCCAACAGTGAAAGAATTTTTCAAATCGGTTCCGTAGTTTCGGAGCCTATTCAATGCAAACAAACAAACAATCAAATCTTTCCTCTTTATAATATTAGTATAGATTACAATAATTACTTTGTATACCAATTAATAATACTGACTTTGTTTCACGTGTCATATTTTCAATTTAGAATTTCAATTTTAGATAATGAACCAGCTCATTATAGTACAAATACAAAAGTAGTCTTTATTTCACCCATCAGGTGGACATTCCCTAAGGAACTATCATTTGTCCGGGATAATAAGTATCCTCCGTCACTCTTCGACTCTCCAACTCCAACATCTCTATGCAAAATCTGACGTCGATTCATTGTTCTATTTTTGTATGACCGCCACCTCGACTGATGTTAATCGATGATGCGGGCTACGATAGAGCACACTTGCCTAGAACCGATTCACTCGCGAATTGAGGACCCCCAGATTGTAACTATCGGGGAACACCCGTTTAGGCAGCGCATTTCACAGACTAAGTACCAGTTCGCACAATAAACAGCGTATTCCACAGACTAGCAGTTCGCACAATAAAAGTGGAATCAAGCGCTTCGTGAAGGTGGAATGAAAGGCTCTGTTGGTGCATGCAAGAGGAACAAATAAACATACTTTCGTGTTTATAATATTAAATATGAATATAGGTGTTAATATAAAATAGCCGGAGAAGTGCGAATAGGACTCGTGCTCTGAGGGTTCCGTTGGATGGAAACCTCAAAGCGCGAGTCCAAAAAAAGTAACTGAAGTTGAAATATTGAAAGACAAACTTAAGTTTGTAGTTGACTATAAGGTTCTTCCATACATTCCAACTACAAAATTTATGTTTGTAATAACAAAATAATTATTTTTAAATGTTATAACTTCAAATTTATAACTTTAGGATTTATCCCTATGTATGTGCTATGAGACCTTGCCTTTTGCCTAATTTCATTATTCTAGGTCAACGGGAAGTACCCTATAGGTTTTGATTTCCCTGTGAAATCGCAAAATATGCGACATAAACGTTCATATCTTTTGATTGCGTTGACTTACAACTTAAATTTTTTTACAGCCGAAAGAAACCGTAAATTCAAGTATTTAATATAAATTTCAACTAGATACCATTACGCGTTCTTGCGAAAAAGGGTCTTGATAGACAGACAGACAGACGGACAGACGGACAACGAAGTGATCCTATAAGGGTTCCGTTTTTTTCCTTTTAAGGTACGGAACCCTAAAAAGAAGCAGAAGTGTAAGAAAGCCTCCCTCTAATGGGGAGGCTTTTATTCTGCAGGATGATGTGTGTGTGTGTGTGTGTGTGTGATAGTTATTAATACATCATATCCACATAGGAATGTAATCAGCCAACCAAGGATACCAAAACATTCAACCATGGAATGCGTAATATTTTTGGTCGCCGTATTTTTATCTAAGAACGTCCGTTACGGCGCTGCACCTCCAGTTTGTTTTCTTTTGAAAACAAATTGGAGGCCTTTTGGCCAGGCTCCGCTACCGGACTCGCAAACAAGCTGCACCTTACCTTCTTAGATTATAGGTTAGACTGTGCGGTTGACATTATATCTATGTAGAGTTGAAAAAAGGCAATTATCATATTTTTGACGGTGTAGCAGAATACAAAAAATTTAAACGCTACTCTACCGAAACTATGGACCGTGAAAATGTGTTACTTTCCTCGCTCACATCACATAGAGACGGAGAGGGTAGGTATATGGATAAAAAAACTAAGAAAGGATTTTGCGATAGAACTGAATTAAGGAGAGGGAAAATGGAGGTTGAAAGTTTACATGAAAGTCTTTTGATGTTAGAGAGACATGGTATTTGGTATTCAGGTTAATGTTTTAAAATTAATAAATGCTGTAGTAAGATTTTTGCAATAAGGACGGACTAAGAAGGAGGATTATGCAAACGAAGCTGTACCTAGTTTGGCAAGTATATTCCTTAAAAAAGGGTGTAAAGGTCAGCAAAAAAATTGTTCGAAAGGGCCGAATTAAGGAGGAGCAAAAAAGGGAATTGAAAGTTTATATGAAAATCTGCGCGTACGAAGTCGTGGGCAACAGCTAGTGTTTATATAATATATTCATTTGGAAAGTTTCCATGTCAAATATATCACAATCATGTTCGACGTCGTCTCAACAGTCACTACTTGCTTCATCGTTATATAGGTACTTATAGCTACTTAACAGTGATATACACTAGACGTTTGAAGTCAAAATTTACCACACAAAAAAAGAGTTTTGCCAATATTAAGTAGTTTGTACACCAGTTGTCATAATGTTAGTATACTTACTTTAGCTAAGGCAATGCTAGTCGTCTGCCAGCTTTGTTCAACTTATCTCCGATACTCAAGAGAAAGCTCTCTTGAATCAACTGCCATTCCTTGGCATCGTCCAATAACTTCATCGCTAACCCTTTCCGCTTCTTGTTTGCTCACGCATTAGCCGCGACGCAAAGTCAACAGCGTAATGGCGGCAAATACCCCCCTCCCGCGCACAGAGGAGGGGTCATGTCGCCGCTACTGGGGACAGATGCGCGTGAAACGGGATTTATGGCCAACAAATTGGTTTAAAAAAACAAGGGACTGTTTTTTCTAAATCAAAACTTCGAAAAGACGGTCTGTAGGCTAAATGATTTAAAAAATTCATTGCGTTTCCCGAAGTTTGGTTTGGGAAAGCTCTTTATAAATCTTAATGATTATCATTATCACATTACACAGGATTCAAGTTTTTTTTCTTCTAAAACCGGTTCAATAGTACAAAAAATAACCGATAGATCGTAAGATCGTTCGTGTGTTCAATAGTCAACGCTTTAGAAAAATCCTGTAAAAAAAGTTGTCACATTCTCTCACATTTTTGCCGAGCGAAAGTATATTTCAACTGAAACATTTCCATTATATTAGATAATTTTGATTAAGAACAGATAATAAATATAAATAAATAAATATTCGGGACATTATTTCACACACGGTCATCTGACCCCAAACTAAGCAAAGCTTGTGATATGGCTGCCAGAGACTGATATACATACATATATAGTTTTAAATACATACTTAAATAGATATTAACAACCAGATATAGAAGAAACACAAATGTTCATCACACAAATGTTTGTCCTAGATGAGAATCGAACCCACGCCCCCAAGCTCAGAAGGCAGGTTCACTACCACCTGGACCAACGGGCTATCAATATGGATTAGCACAGAACCGATGCAGATGGCATAGCAAGAGAGAGGCATACCAGCAGTGGGATAAGGAAGGCTGTGGATGATAATGATGAAGACAGTAGGTATTTTTAAGACTGAATTCCGGCACTAAGTATATTAGAGCTCAAATCCCTCTCTCATTACATTGCTCCAATAATAGAACTCAATATTCGCCAATTGTTCCCACAAATTGCAACATGGAGTTAATTAAAACACTCCATAAATACCTCATTACGAGGTCCAGCTGCCACGGATATCCCGAAATACCCCAAACGTCCTGGAATACCCGGGACGTAGAGTCGGGACAAATCAGAATCACCTCTAACCCATAAAACTGCCACAAGTTACAAATTGCTGGGACGAGCTGACAGGCCTGTGGGCTCTGCTAGTCACGTGGTGTCGATTTTGGGACGTCCGAATTTATTTAACTGTCAGATAACTTTAACTAAAACTGCCCTAGTTGTTTTGTATAAAAAATTTAAGAACAGTGTAAAATTTAGGCAAATTTAGATTACTACATACTGTCGTGAACGGCCCGTAATAGGTATGGAGATTGAACTGTTCGTTGGTAAGCGCATCGCTTGAGAACAGCTGGACAAATTGTACATTTTTTCAAATATTCGTAATAGTCCGAATAAGGTTGAATGAGGTACCTATGTTATGTTTTTGTCCCATAAATTTGGGAAAATTGAATAGTTTTTTTTCTATGGGATTTTTTTATGAATTCAAGACCATAAAACAAACATATTTATTGAAATTTGGACGTTAGTTGCGTCAGCTAGTTTACAACATATTATTATATAAAACATGATGTGTGTATGTATGTGTGTTCCCTTTGGACTTCGAAACGGCTGGATCGATTTTGAAGGGATTTTCACTGGCAGGTAGCTGATGTTATAAGAAGTAATTCAGGTGCAGCAAGTTTACAATTTAAATCTCTGAAAACTAACATCATTCAAGGAGTAGCTACATTAATCTACTATCTACTGGCTATCTTTATTTATTTACTACAGCTGATATCCGCTACTTCGTACGCGTAGAGCTCGGCCTTCTGCCTCAATACTACGACCCGCTCCAGGAACACAAAATTTCATCCAAATCGGCCCAGCCGTTCTCGAGTTTTAGCGAGACAAACTAACAGCAATTGATTTTATATATATATATATATATAGGTATATATGTAGATAATGCCTAGAATGTTTTTCAGTTAGATATCTCTTTGAACAAACCATTAAAAGTATATAATTATATTAATCTGAAATTGAAGCTACTCTAAAGTTAGCGAGCTTCATTTGTGCGTTTTGTTAAACCACCAAACTCTGAACATTTTACAGTTATATGACTTGGACTTATTGTCTTCGGAACCCAACCATACGAGTGTATCAACACGCTCTTGGCCAGTTATTATAGATGGAGATGGCATCTCCCCTGTTAGTGAAAACGCTACCTCAAACACCCGTCATGTGAGACATCACCATGACATTTGTCGCGGCGCACGCGCCGCCGCAGGGATGGGCTGTGGATAATTAGCGTTACAAGAGAAATGGCCGCGAATACCTTCACCACCGTTCACGATGGTTAATAAGGAGCACGTGACCGTTACAGAGGTTAATAAGGCCAGCTGGCGCCTAATGGGGACGCCGCTGCCAAATAATAGGGTAATGGAACTAGCATCATTTTTCTCAGCTCGTTTGACGTGACTTTCAGTTATCATTTGTAAATGGTCGGAGCTGTCCAAACAGAATGTTTGGACAATTGATGATCTTGTATAGATGATCTCATTTTGTTGAAATCTGTTTCTCTCAATTGCCGATTGTCAATAATAAGTATAATTATCAAATACAATTCATCCAGAAAAAACGTCTACTGGTCTATCAAACATATTTATGCGTCATTGACTGTTTATTTAGGACAACAGAAAAATAAGTTTTTTTTCTTTTTTGAGGTTAGAAAGGTCTATGGGCCGTTATCTTGCTTGTGGGGTAACTGTTTTTGTAGTGTTAGTGTTAGTTTGTATTGTGTTTACTAATGAAAGCGTTTAATTAGATAAAACATAAAAAAACCGACTTCAAAAACCACAAAACACAAACATTACAAAGAACAAAATAATATTTTTACGTGGATTTTATTATCAAACTAAGATATTTTTCAATCTTATTTTGTAGTTGTTCCACCCGACTTCTAAATCCATGTAAAAATATTATTTTATAAGTTGTGCTCAAGCCCCACTGATTACAGTTAAATAACAATAAAAGAAGCAATATGTTTAGACTAATAACAATGCATTGCAGTTGAGCTTTATCCTGTTTCGGATGACATAAAATATGTTAGGTCGCTAGTAGGTTCTATTCTAGAACAACAATCCCTTAGTCCCGGTCCACCCACACCATATTTCAACGAGTTGTGGGTTGGGTTTACATCCTAGAACCACAGTTGGCAGCGATTGAGCAGCTGAATCTAAGGCTGGACATTCAAATATAACCAAGTTTTAACTAGGTATAATCAGGCGAGGTGGAGTCCGAGATCAAGCCGGTTATTCAAGAAAAAAGTGTCCCTTGTGTCCATGCCACCAGTATAGGGAAGGTATAGGTTTCCCCGAGGGCCCTCGAGGGACCACACGCGGCGGCGGGCTGCCGACAAACGGTCCGCTACGCAAACAGCTACCGATGGCGACGAGACGGTAGCCCCAGAGTACCGAGCTAATACACTCGCAAACAGTGTGACATGTATTTTAATGAACTACCTGCGCCACGCGGTTTTACGCGCTATATCACAAAATCCTTTATTTAAAGCCTGTTTTAAACTGTGGTATGAGCAACCTTTATACAAAAATATTCAAATAAGCTTAGGCCATTACGGAGTTGAACACAGACAAACCTACACACAAACTTTCGCATTTATACTATCAGTGTGATGTGGATGTGGGTGCTGCAGTTCTCACTAAGTTTGTCTCTCTTTTACATTAAAGAGAAAATAAGACGACAACAGCACCAAGCTCCACCACGCACCACGTCCATGGGTTGGAAGGTCTAAACACGTTCATGATGAGCCAGTCTGCACTGTGCCACAGAACAGATAGCAGTGCCTGGTAATACAAGTGACCAGAGCTCGACCTGAACCAGTTCTGGTGCAGCCGGCTCTGCCTGGATCGGAAATAAACCAAGTTGTCCAAACCAAGTCCAGATTATAAGTTATTTTTTTACAGGGCAAGTGCCTTTATTAGCTAAATAAAATACAAGCTAATATACTAACACTACAAATACAGTTAGACTGCCCATAGACCGTTGAAGGTCTAAAGACAATCCAAATGCTCAAGCCCACTACCAGTTGGCAGCGTACCCAGCATGCTGACAGCATTACCACGCTGAATGGCAATGCTTATGCGTTGAGCCAGAAACACGCCAGCATTGGCTTCCGTTATCAGAGTTATCATGAAAGTTTGCGATAACCAATAAACTTAGTAATTCTGATTATGCCACAAAATAGGATATAATTTTAATGCTGCCAGCATTCTGGCCACTTTTCCCTCCACCGAAGGGCTTTTAGATTAGTATTTTTAATGATTTTGATAATTTATTGTTCATTTTAATTTGTATATAATAATTAGGTAGTGATAGTTTTAGTTCTTCATTTTAGATTACTTTTTACTTTTTCGTAATATGAATAATTTTAGATCAAAAATGCAACTCTTCCAGGTGTATCAGTTTCCTGAGAATCTATGCATCTTTACGCGTAGAGTTAATATATTTCTTCTAGATCGACGTGCTAATGCTCAAACACGAGTTGGTCGCAAACGTCGATACTATGCTATCATAATCATCCACAACCTTCCTTATCGCACTGCTGGGTACAACCTCTCTCTTGGTATGCCCTCGATCCTGTGCTCATCGAGTCCAGGCTCGACCCGCGTGGATGACAATATCGTCGACCCATCTTGCAACTGGACGACCGCTGCCCCGCGTACCTTGCTTCGGTAAGCTATAGATATTGTAAAAGAGAAAACCTCACGGTTACGTGATTCAGTTCAAGGGTCATTAATAAAACTGTGCCACAGCTCGAGGAGATCAAACATCCACGTTGTTTGGAAATGTTAGCAAACAAATGTGATTATAAATTCATCCGGAAGGTTGTTTACCTCTGGGCGGTGCAACTGGTGGAGCGCTCTCATTGGCCGATTATCAGTGTGCGTGATGTGTGGTGGACATGGTTTTGCAACATTTTTGTTAGATACTAGTGTACAACATTTGTTAACCGTTGTAAAGTTATTTTGGTTTCCTGGTGGGTTAATTAGGTAATTTAGTGGCGTTTTTCTTTTATCAGAAACAGTTATTGAACCCAATGTACGAATCGCAGCTCCTCGATTACGCGGAACTATTAACCAGAACCTTATCTCTACGTTACAAACATAATTGAGTAATGGAGTCAATGGCGTTGTACATTTCAATACTACAGTGGTACTACACGTTGACACGGTGACAGTGTTGCAGCCCTGGCGTCATACACTCAAAGTTAAAAGATTTATTTAGAGCAATTAAAAAATTTGTTTAGAGCTAAGGTACAAATTCAAACTAATTTTTATTTGCGAATATTAAAAATAAATAAGGGTAATATGATTTGTTTTTTTAACCGACTTATAAAGAGGGAGTTCTCAATTTGGTTGTAGTGTTTTTTTATTTTATTTTTGTGACCTCAGAACTCAATCATTTATTGAGCCGATTTAGAAAATAATTCGATGTATAATTATTTTTATGTGAAAGGATATAGGTACTTTCATATTGGTCCCATAGACATTTTATCAATATCGGCTTAGTAGTTTGGTTTTTAATCGAAATAACTGGAAAATATATATCATCCAATTAAACTAAATTGCGTATTTACTAATTTTGAAGTCGGTCGGTTGCCGTATTTACTAATTGATAAATATTGTATTTTGTATTTAATTAAAACGTTTTTCTGTTTAAAGTGAGGTGTTTCGTAGTCTTTGTTGCCCGAAAATACAATGTCTTGAAATCACGAATGTTACAAAAGCTTTGTGAAAAGCCATGTAGCAAAAGTTGCCATGTACCTACTTATGTTCGAATGCTTCAAACGAAGTAATAGAGTGAATAGAGTCCTCAAAGGGGCAACGCACTGACAATGCCCTGGGCTTAGATTAACTACACAGAGATGGTAAGTTCCCAAACAACGCCTTCTCAAATCGTAAGCTACAAATTCGCTTTCATATTAACATCCAGATATAGAACAAACACAAATGTTTATCACATGAAAGTTTGCCCTAGATGTGGAACCCACGCCCCGAAGCGCAGAAGGCAAGTTCACTACCATCTGGACCAACGGGCTATCAAATAATTGTTTTCGAGATACCATGATGAGTCAGTCAGTCATTGAATTGTCATCATCATCATCATCAGCCAGAATACATCCACAGCTCAACATAGGCTCAATTTAACTTCCACACTGAACGACAGCCAGCCATCTGCATCCAGTGCGGATGCCCGCGACTCTCACGGTGTCGTCGGTCTATCTAGTGGGAGGCCTGCCTACGCTGTCTTCCAGTTCCTTATTAAGTTGTATTTCGCTTTTATGTACTGGGTTAAGCGGTATATCTGTCATTATTACGTTTAGGGTAACTCTGATATTGCGAAAAAATATCAGGAGAAAACGGTCATTAACATTTCAGCTTAGATGAATGGAACAGCTCATATTTTTTTCACGATTTCTGAGTTAATCCCACAGTAATAGTAGTTCATAATGATAGGTACTATGTTATGTCCCGCTTTCGGCTTTTACGCGTATATAGATTTATTAAAAAAACTGGACGGCCAAATATAGCGCTTCAAAATCTGACCAACAATTTTGGCTACAGAGGTAATATAGAAACAGTCAAAGATACCTATTTATATACACTCGTAAAACATTTCTCTCTTTTTGGGCAGTCTGGTAAAAATAAGCAAGTCAATTGGAAATTATGTCGACGTCACCTCTAACTATAAAGGAAATTGAAAGTGGATCAACATGCGCGAGCGCAGGCTGCGATTGGCTGCGTTAACCATCGTAAAACGATCATAAACGGGCAGGTTCGGTCGCCATTACTACACAACGATAACGATACCAAGTGCCTACTTACCTGGAACAGCTAAACCAGATTATTTGATAAAAGTATGTACAAGCTATATAATTATTAAAAAAAAAAATTAGAAATTAAAATTGGTATTGAATTTAATACGAATTTTACGCATCGAATATTCTCACTTCGGCTGAATGTATGTATACTTTTGTATAAATCCAAAATATATTATTACCTAACTTTTTACCAGATTTTATTATACAGGGATACGCGGAAAGGGTGTACTAAGCCGAAAGGGGTCTGTTATACTCTCCATTATGAACAATATTATATTTTGTATTGTATTTAGCGCTTAGTAGGTATGCAACACATATATGATTTTGCTGTACTTTAAAATAACTTAATTATAACTTATGTATATATTTGTGTGCTGTTGGTCTTGAATAAAAATAAAATAAATAAATAAACAACTTTTATTATGGGGCCACGCCTAGAGTCGCAATTTTTTTTTTATCAGCTGTTCCATATACAGGTAGGTACAATTTGTCGAGTGCCAATGACCGATTTCTATGGAACAAGTAACAACTGTCTTTTTGCTATTTCAGAGTTACTCCCATTGTAAAAGTTGTTCATAATTATGGGTACTATGGACCCCTTTTGGCTTAGTACACCATATCCGCGTAGACCTGAATAGGAACAAACTCACAAACTTTCAAACATTCTTAAAATAGTAGCGTGAAAAATAACGTTTAAGCGGTAATTTTTTAAAAACTATAAAAATGTTCTCGGAAACGCATCAATTAATTTAACCGCCAAAGAAACTTCGCCAAATGCAAACTTCAGAAACAACAAAGCGTCAACAAGCGCTTTAAAGTCGAGACCGAACGATTAATCACTGAAACCAAAGAATACGTTAAACGACACATATTACTGAATTTACTGCCACCTCGAATTTTAACGAACCATTGCATTCTTTGTTCCCTACTCCCGTTCATCTTGAGAACGAAGCCAGAAATATACTCAAACTGGCGTAAAAGTCGAAGTCTCGCTCGAATTAATGAATGTGTTATATTCGCCGAAAACACTAGTAACTGTCAGCAGTGAAATTCAAAGGAGAACACTAAATTATCCGTAGAAGAAAGATGTTTCCCGCCCCGTTGTTGGCGTCCTTTTCTAGCTACGGCGCTGAGGGATATATTTGTCTCGTTTTAGAACCAATTAGTCGGGAGTTAAAAGTGCCGACTGGAGAGGAATCGATTTAATAGCTACAGTATGGAGAATAGTGATATTTATTTTTATTTTAAGTATTTGACAAATTGTTTATAAAATTGATTTCTATTTTAAATCAACATAGTAATAATTACTTAAATTTTAATGGTAAAATATTAGTTCAGAGATAAAAATCTATTTACACTAAAATAATACCAAAATGCTCATAGTATTGTATCAACGCCGCTTCGCGTAGCAGACCTGCTAAGAGCGGGCGAGATATTGCTACGCAACGCACCTGGCTACGACGATTCGTAGCACTTTAGGAATCTATGGGATTTTATGCTGTCGATAAATTGTTACATACGTCCATCCCTGGATCAAAAAATTATTTATTATAACTGCAAAAGTAAAGTTTCTCTGTCTTTCTGTTTCGCTGTCTGTTTGTTACCTCTTTACGACTAATCGGCTAAATCGATCTTTTGGTGAAATTCGGCAAATAATACATGAGGATGGATACAATATACTTATGATTCGGGAAAAGGAGAGAAAACCACGAGAAAATTGATAAATTACAGGTAAAACCGTAGGGCGCAGTTAGTACTTGTATCTGCGTTAATTCCCAATTTTCTTAGATTTTTTCGAAGTGCAAATATATATGTATTTGTTCTAGTAATAAATATTTATAAATAAATAAATATTTTTCAGTAATTATTTCTGAAATATGTAAGTATGTAAATGTAATTTCCAGCGTAAATATAACTGTATTTAGTATCTACGTCATAAATTTTCCCTCTGACTGTACCTTAGTACGCTACAAACATTTGAGTGCACTTACTGTGTACCTACTGCCGGTTTACTGTAAATTATTTTATATTTACAGCGATATGCTCGATTATCAGTTTATTTATTTTTGGCAAGAAGAGCAGTTAAGCTGAGTTACGTTGACGGGTGACAGGAGGGGGGGGGGGAGGGGCTCACGTTAATATCATGGTAACAGAAAATAAGGGTTCCGTTTTTTCCTTTTGAGGTACGGAAAGACTGAAGGTAGCTTCCCCGTTGTTTTGTGCCTTTGTGTTTGTGAGGGCTATCACGACTAAGTACCACTAGTGCAAATTGATAAACGTAGCGTAGGACGCCTTGACACTCAATGGAGTGATGATATACGTAAGTATATCGACAGTGCCTGGAAACAACAAGATCGGGCTAGGTGGCGTGCCTTGGAAGAGGCTTATGTCCAGCAGTGGACTATGATAGGCTGATGATGATGATGATGAATGAGTAGCATGGCAAATAAGGACGCACCTAGCCAAAGAAATTATACATATAGATCAATGCACCTAGCAAACTTTTTATCTCGAAAATGCATCCCCCATTTTCCTTTCCCCCATTTACTTAGTTTTAATCTACCATCCAAAACACCCGTCGGCTGTCGACGCCGATGTAAACATGTAAATAACTAACAATTAATAAAGGGGAGTTTTGGCGCAAACAAACATGAAAAAACATGTCTCCTCATTGTATTATTAAGTTTCTAAGCTTGTGTTATTTGGAGCGGTAATGTGTAATAGCGGTGGATAATGTTCATGACCGTGCTCGAGTGTGGGCGGTGATGTATCGAGATGAAACATGTATTTTAGTGATGAAAACTCCATAGAAGTCTGTAGAGATGTCTCCAGCACTTTATACTATGGGCATGACATGGACTTGACCGTGATTTACTTTGCTTGTCTCTGAATTGTGTGACGATATTAAATAAAACTTAAAATATTTCAATTCTTGACACTGACAAAAATACACAAGACGCGCGAAGCCAAAGTCCTCTCAAGAGGAAAGAAAAAAGAAACAATATAAATTGATTATTTTTAGCAAAAATCCAACGTATTCGCAAAAGAAGTTATAACTTTAAGCCACTTGATAAAGTTTTATCAAATATAAATAAGAAACATAATTTAACTAACTTTAAAACAAATAAGCACATTGAAATAGATTCATTTACCTATTTAACTTAGATAAAGTACAATTTGTCAAAGCTATTTAGGAGCTTTGACGAGTGACATGTACCTTATCAAAGTTTAGAAGCTATGAAGACACAGACAGACACAGCGATACACAGACAGACAGACATAAGACGCGCTTTTTGACGTCAGGGGTTAAAAATAAGTCGCCTGTCGTTACATTTGACCAAAAGTGGCGCATTGTTCTTGCAAGCAACATTCGTTTGATCTGACCGCGGCGGGAGATGAAGTACGGCAGCGTTCGGGGAACTGGTCACATCTGGCTACTGGCCGCGTCCGAAGGGACGACCATGTGACGTGTATGAGACCATGTATGACAGTTCTAAGATATATGACATTCACCAACATGCACTGAACCAGCATGCTGGATTAGGGCATATCCTCTCTCTCTCTCTCTCTCTCTCTCTCTCTCTCTTAGAGAAGGCCTGTGTCCCAGCAGTGGGAATATGATAGGCCAATAATAATAATAGGTAATTATCAATTAAGAAACCGATTTCACAAAATTGGTAAAATACGCAATTTCCGTAACTGAATTTTCCAGTTATTTTGATGTAAAAAGCCATAAACTACTAAACCGATTTTAATGGAATTTATATGGGAGTTATATGAAAAAATATCCTCTCAATTCATCATCATCATCAGCCCTGAGTGACCCACTGCTGGGTATAGGCCTCCCTTTGTTTATGCCACTCTCCCCGACTTTCTAGATATGTGGTACTTTCAAAATACGATCGAGGGCGGGGTCTGTTTCTCCTGGCGTTTATCCCATGCCGTTTGTATTTCACACATTGTGTCCTTCGCAACGTGTGCTGTCACCAGTTAGCCCCGTCAACAGAGAGCGGCCACGTGTGGGTCGCTAACCACCGCCCCGCCCACCGGCTTCTGAAATCTGCCGCCACCGCGCCGGCCGGCGCTACTTATCAGGAATTTCACTGCGTTTCCCTTTGAAGTCCACCCTCTGTCAAACAAAGTATGTTCTTAATCTGAAACACTATAGAAATAATGCGTAGGATGTAATATGGGAAGTGTCAAAGTGTGAATTTTAGCGTTATATATCTAGGGCACACAGATGAACAGGTGACAGGCCTGTCGGTCCGTCCGTCTGTTCGTCCGTCCTACCTTTAAACTGTTGTTAAAAAAGAGGGTTCCCAAACGTATTTTTGTATTAGGTGGCTCTAATGGTATAACGTTAACAAGCGACAATCTTGACATTATTAGATTATACTACACACTTTAATGTATAACAACAAATAATAAATAATGGCCAAGTGCGAGTCAGTGATACATTTCTGTTCATTACCAAGTCATAACTGGTAATTTCGTTATTTGGACGACCTTATCATTCAGACCACCGAACACCCGAACACACACACCCACACTGAACGCCGTTCATTTCATCGAATCGAAATGTCATAGGTATAAAAAAAAACTGTTTTAAAATTGATAATTAGGTATTGTATTTTGTGGTGGTACGACACCGTCAGATCAGAGCACGAGCCCGTAACACACTTGGCCGCTGTTCACTACACGTAGGTACCTCTCCAACTTCCAAAACAACTAACAACTAAGAATAAAATGGCGAACTGGCACAGGTAGACCTTGACCATCTTGACCATCCAGTAGATCTGTGTGAACTGCAGTTCACACAGATCTACTGGATGGTCAAGCGTGGCCATGGTCACGCTGACAACATTCATTCCATAGTTATTTTGCTTACCATACTTAAATTTCTTGATCTCTAAAAAACTAAACGCGTTTGTCAAACGTTTTGTTAAGACGACACCATTTTGTCTGACACATAGTAATTTGCACATTTCGCCCTGTGTGTAGGACAATTTGCACATTTCCACGTCGCTCGATCGGGAGGGAGGCCGAGTGATGGATAACTGAGCACAGTTCCTTTTTTTTATACGCATTTGTCACTTTACACCACGACTGCGACACAAACGGACAAGCCTCGAACTGAACAACGAAAATATTGCACTATTTTGAGAGTGCAATTTAATATTTTTGTCGCAGTTTTTTTTGAAAGCTTTATTTGTGGCGCCTTTTCATCGCCATTATCGTATACTGGCTAAATGCGTAAGCCGCGAGAGGCCAAAACAAAAACCTAATAAAAAATTCTCGGGGACGAAGACAGAGAATAAAGAAATAGTGAAATGTACGATAATTTAATCTGACCATCCGCAGTCATTTATTCAAAGTTTAGAGTAACTAAATACCAGCTTCGAATGAGAGTACCTAATACTAATTTAAAAGATTAATAATAAAGTCCTTGACTTGCCTGTTTAACTAGATGAAATATTAACTAATTTCAAATACAAACAAACAAATACAAAATACAACTTTTTGCGTTCCTCGAAGACATTAAGTACTCCATATTACATCACATTGCCGAAAATATAAAAACCAACATAAATTAAAACCTCAAACCAACCCTAATCGTCTCAACAGCTTTGTAATCCATTTGTTCATCTCCCCTAGGTAGTAGATCTGTGATCTCCCCTCTATTTATAGTGAGCTGCGACGCAACGTGTCACGTCAGCTGTCAGCGTGACAGGCGTGTCAGCGTGACAGGCGTGTCAGCGTGACCGGTGTCGTGACGTTGTGGGAGGATGTAACACGAGTTGAGTGTTTGATGTTGCTAAGATCATCGCGGGATCTCGAAGCTAATAGTTTCAGTTTCAGTGTATTTCAGTGGCATCTTTGATTATGTTTGATGGGTCAATGTTTCAATTTCAAAGCGTTGCGTCTAATAAACTAGATATTTTGACTACGATATTTACAAGTCGGTCGTCCAATACAGCAAGTATAGCATACACACACAGTTGTCTTACTGTCTAAAGCATAGCCAAGCCTAGCGACCAGTGCCGGTTTTAGCACTACCAGCGCCCTGGCCGAGACGTCTATCAATAGAACATTGCTTTGTATAAATAAATATATATTTTTACGTAAAATAGGAAAAACAAAATAAATTGGTACATAACTTTATGTAGTCATTTAGTATTATTCAGGTTAATTCTCCATCACTAAATTTAATGTTATATGATAATATCTGACTGGGTTTTATTGGCTTAAATCCTTGTTCTGCCTATTCATATAGACTACAAAGTAATAAATAAATATTATGGGACATTTTGGCACACACGGTCATCTAACCCCAAACTAAGCATAGCTTGTGATATGGCTGCCAGAGACTGATATACATACATATATAGTTTTAAATACATACATACTTAAATATATATTAACAACCAGATATAGAATAAACACAAATGTTCATCACACAAATGTTTGTCCAAGGTGGGAATCGAACCCACGCCCCCAAGCTCAGAAGTTAGGTTCACTACCAATCAAAAGGGTTGCCTTCAATAAATAATTATGTTAAAAGTGTCATAATATTATGTCAAAATCTCGTACTTGACTCCATTGTACGCCAAAGAGCTTATCTTTAGTCTGAGTTGTACGCCTACATTCTGATACACTTTTAATTTCGATACTACGGCTTCTTTTTTTGTACACTGGTGCAAATGTACGAGGCTGACAGTGTCCTTGTACCTCGTACGGAAGAACACAAATCTTGTACTTGTACCACCTTGTACGAGGAACCTCGAACGGTTGGCAACCATGGAGTCAGGCGGCGGCGGTGTCGCGCCGTTGAAAAGTAAACCCTTCTCTGTGTACCGTAGAGTTTAGAATGGTCAGGCGCGGCGGAGGCGTTTTCTTGTCCGCCTTTAGTCGGTTCCTGTTGATCTTGAATTTTCCCGCAGCGACTGAGATTCAGCTATTGACAGTTGCTTAAAATCACAGCTTAAAATACTTATAATCACTCAAAAGCGAGCAAAGTTTTGTAGTTATGAAATTAATGATGATAATGTTGATCCAAAACACGATTGAAAGACTAAAGCCCTATAAATATGTAAATGTTCAATGCGCTGAGCTAATTTTAGTGAAATGCAATAATAAAACAATCTACACGGCTTAAAAACTTCGGAATACAATGTCGCAATCACGAACGAACATAAAATTAAACATTTTAACAAGCTAGTGTTTTACGATCGTCACAAAAAGACGAGGTAGGGCCGGCTCAGGAGTTTCAAAGCAATGTCTGGAGTGTCGAGTAGTGTCGGGAGTGTCGGGTGGTGTCGTCTGGTGTCAGGAGTGTCGGGTGACGCTCCGGTCGCGTCGGTCACATCCAGTGACGTCACCGCACGTGGTGCCTGACAAATTAGGCCTTTTGGGGTTCCTGGTCGAATTGTTGAAGTAGAATATACCTACTCGTTGGTAATGATGAGTATACAAGGTTATTTTTAATTCACCTAAAACCTCTCGCAGGCAGCTTCACAATACCCAATACCGGACAACTGTCGTGTGGCATGGTTAGCGATATGTATTATGTAACATATGTATAATGTTTTAATAGTAAATATATATAGGCACTGGCGTAGCTATTGGAGGTGGTGCCATGCACCGGGGCCCTCAAGCTCACGGGGCCCTCGGACCCTGACCAAACCACAATCTAAACTTGCGAACATTTCTCCCACCTTAATAATTTAACAAGTAGCTTTGCACCTTTAAAGTACCTATTCATATAAATGTATACTTGATAAAACCGATAGGGCCCCAATTTTTTGCACCAAGGCCTTTGGTTACCTAGCTACGCCACTGTACGGTAAACATAAATAAATGCGCTTTACGTATGGTGATGAGTGGAAGCAGGACCCTGAGAAACTCTTATTGAATTTAATTCGATAGGATATATACGATAAGGCGATAAGCAGGTAATTAGAAGTCATCCGATCATGTTTGCGCAATCAAAGCATATTATCTTATATTATCTTCAAACTACCATATATATCAAAATATTTGAAAGGTAAACTATTTATCATACAATTATTACGAATATTTATAAGCATTATTACATCAAAAAAGATAAATCCCTAAACTCACGCCACGAACGATAGTAGATTGTGTGTTATCGCGATATGATATAGCAAAATATTTCGATTTAAGTACTTAGTGTTATACTTACAGATAAAAGTTACTACATAATATATTATTTGAGTCTCATTTTGATTAGTTTTTGCATTCTATATGTTAATGCCTCATCTTCTTCATATATATAAAACGCGATGAAGGATGCGTGTATGTATGTATGCATACATACATACACGCATACATATATACATACATGTATGTATATATGTATGTAGGTATGTTTCCTATGGACTCCAAAACAGCTGGACTGATTTGACGGGACTTTCACTGGCAGATAGCTGATGATATAAGTAGTGACGCGGGTGAAACCGCGGGGCGAAGCTAGTTACTTATAATCCTAATAATCATAAATAAATTATTTATCACTACTAAATACAAGGATAATAATATTTATAGTTCAAAAAAACAACTAAAAACGATTTTGTTGCTCTTTAATTAACAAAGTCCCCAATCTAGCAGCCATTGAAGTTTCCTGGCAGCCATTGAAGCGTTCCACAATCCATTTCATGGCTCTATCATTAGATCAGTTCGATGCTACCAAATTATTGTATTGTCATCCAGAATCCAGATTACATATTTACTTGCAAAGTTTCAAACCGACAATTATAGTAAGTTATAAATAAACTCACTGACAGTGGGTCAGTGAGTCTACTTCTGATTAAAACACTGTTACTACTACTTACTACTTCTGATTATTCAAAAAAATACACGCTGCACCTGCATCTTCCCGCCACCTATGCTCATTATCCAAAAACTCCCTAAAAATGACAGTTCAAAATACTGTCTTTAAATCTGGAGTCAACGGATTCTTTCTAAGTAAGGCGCTTCATCGTAGACGTCCAAACCTGGCAGTTGTTACGGCCATGACTTAACCTTTGCTTTTTTAACATCGGGCAGAGTGTGAGTTGGGTCACATACGTAGGTACATCGAATGAATAAAAAACAATGTCACCTGGAGTGAATCAGTGATGATTGTCCACAGACCCCAGCGCCACGAGTATGGGGAACGCGGGCATGCCGGGCGGCGCGCAGCAGTACGGCGAGGTGAACCAGCTGGGAGGGGTGTTTGTGAACGGACGGCCGCTGCCCAACGCTGTGCGGCTGAGGATAGTGGAGCTCGCGCAGCTAGGGATCAGGTGAGGAAGCAGCCGCAGCGGGACGTGTACCAGGATAAACTCATTCTAAACCACCTTCCTCCATACTACACAAAGAATCTTTCACCACCCATCCGAAGGTTGTCTTGAACATACCGCTCTTAGCAATAAAACTACGTTTCGTGCCTATGTTATACTTCTTAAAATGTCCTTTCTGTAGTTACTATACAGATTTACCTATTGTATTGATACACCTTCCCTGGGATGGTATACGTACATATCTTGAGAAAACTAACGAAGTTTCTTATAATTCAGACAGAAAACGGGGTCCAATCTTGTGAAAAATATGTTCTTGGGCCGTACCGCCGATTCAGTTTGAGTGACTGCGGAAAATTACGTGAACGTGAACCTTGACGCGTCGAGATCCAGGTTGGCGGTCGTTTAGCAGTCACCTAATCTGAATTGCTTGACGGGATCTAATCTTGGACAAAGAAAGATAGGTGGTCGCAGCTCCAGAAACACAGAGCATGAAGCACAGTCGCAAGCCGGCCAGCTCACTCTCGCATACGGGTTGAGAGGCGTTTATCCACCAATACGTGGCACTCTGCTCTGCTCAGTCATCTTTCTTTCTTCACCCGCGGCTTCACCTGCGTGGACATTTTCACATGAACCATAAATTTTCCGGGATAAATAGTATCCCATGAATTATTTTGACACTCGCCAGCCCTCCAGCTAGCTCCATACAAAAAAACACGACGAACCGTTTTCTATTGCCATATGAAAGAGAAACAAAAACAAATCAAGTAAACAAATATACTTTAGCAATAATGATGACCACAATTGTTCGTGTAAATCAAAATATTGAATTCCCAGGCCTTGTGACATCAGCCGGCAGCTGCGGGTGTCGCACGGCTGCGTGTCCAAGATCCTGGCGCGGTACCACGAGACGGGCTCCATCCTGCCGGGTGCCATCGGGGGATCGAAGCCAAGAGTCACCACACCTAAAGTAAGCCAAAGTCCCGTCCTTATCATATTGTTATGCCGCTTGGTGCTTGGTCTTTTGGTTGTATTGATGGTCATTTGGAACATTTTTGACTAATGTCAGCGGATTAGTCGGAATCTACGATATAATTATCTATATAGAGATTATAAAAGATTGTTTTCATTTATACACCAGAAGTCTTTAATATGAGTTTGTTTCTCATCAACTGACCTTTAGGTACTCCTTACTTTTAAAGTTTATCGTCCACTTAACGGGCTAAGCACTTCAATATAGTTAGGCTTTTCCACTACTTATAGCTTACTGGATAAGAGAAGACCAACTACATTCCGCCATCTTCTCCTTCTACCCGAAACACCTCCTTGTAGTCACTGTCTCATTACTGGAAAGGAAAGCGACGCTGGCGCCACCACGGGTGAATCAGGCTACCTGGAGAATAAGTAGTTCTATTATAAATATTTAAGACACTTGCTTTACATTACACGTAGGTGTATACTATTGATAGCCCGTTGGTTCAGTTGGTAGCGATCCTGCCTTCTGAGCTTGGGGGCGTGGGTTCGATTCCCACCTAAGGACAAACATTCATGTGATGAACATTTGTGTTTGTTTTATATCTGGGTATTAATATCTATTTATGTATGTATTTAAATATATATATAATTATGTATGTATATCAGTCTCTGGCATGCCATATCACAAGCTTTGCTTAGTTTGGGGTCAGATGACCGTGTGTGCAAAAATGTCCCAAATATTTATGTCCCAAAATATTAATTAGCAGCTGTTCTGGGAAGACCTGTGTAAGTGTCCGATACATATTACAGTATATTAATATTGCGAAATGCCTTTGTATTAACAGAACGAGACGATAGCAAAAAGATCTAAATACATATTTTAGAATGTTTCTAATATTCTGAATCCTTTAATTTGTTTTTGTTTAGATTTTAACCACTAAAAGTTTTTGTTAAATTTTTACCATGAAGTTTTGTCTCTCAGGTGGTGTCGTACATAAAGCAGTTGAAAGCCAAAGACCCAGGCATCTTCGCGTGGGAGATCCGCGACCGGCTGCTGGCCGACGGCGTCTGCGACAAGTACAACGTGCCGTCCGTCTCCAGCATCAGCCGGATCCTGAGGAACAAGCTGGGCGGAGGCGCGCTGTACCCGGTCCCGCCCCTGTACCCCGTGCCTCCGCAGCGGTGCTGGCCGCTGCACCAGCCGTACGACTACTATGTCTACCTCCAGGTGAGAGAAAGTGCTTACCTTCACAATATGCAGGGTTACGTTTAAATTCTTTATTATCAACACAAGTCACTCATCTTTGGTATGTACATTGCTAGAAAAGTATTATCCTAAAATACATTCGAGACAAAGCTTTTCTCAAGAGAGAGAGAGAGAGAGAGAGGGAGTAATATTTTCTTTGCATTGGCGAAAAACACCATGCATAAGCCAAGCGTTATGCGAAAGTAAGAATCTACCTACCCATAAAATGCTCTTTCCAATCTTTATCTCCTTTCTTCCCCATTAGCAAAAAGCATGTTCTTAATTGTTTTTGTTTTCACAGGGCCGGCAGCACAGCGGGGGCAACCCTCACGGTTTAGGTCATCCCCACCCACAAGCACCCCCTCATCCCCACCACACGCACGCGCTATGACCCGCGGCCTTCATGTCGCACACCAACCACGACCGGTGACGTGCCAGCAAGTGTTACAAATCATTGGTGACATGAACTCGGACGTCAGACGGCATTGGTAACCAGTGACGCGGCTGCAACTGCCAGAGGTTACCGATGACGCGGACACCGACGTCACGGATCGGCTTCCGCGGCTGCCATCTCATATGGTCATCGAAAAGAACTGATTTTACTGCGCTAGTCCTAAGAGAACATTTACAGTGACTTTAAACGAAAGTGCCTTACAAAAAGGAAAAAAACCTCAAAACTTAGATTTCCTCATATTTATATCACTATTTCGCCTGAACGGACCTGGGGACTACCACAATCTCAAAAACATTTTTATAACAATCGTAGGTACAATACATTGAATTTGGTCTCGCTCTTTCGGCTAATATGAGAAAGCAAGACAAAATTCAATTTATTCAGGCGGACAATTTACATTGCTATCTATTGTGGCAAGGTACTATTAACAGAGAATATTTTTCTTGAACCTCCTACTTAAGTTTTAACTTATTATTGCTTGTCATAAAAGATACCTACACTGAGCCGTATTAAGGTTTCTAGTCGCAGACTTTGAATAGAGTATGCACTGCCAGTTCGGAGACAGGTAGGCATTTTCGCATTAATTCCATAAAAATCTATTATCATAATATTTATTTGTGAAGGAGTCAATCCCAGAGAATTGAATTGAAATAATTATTAAGCATAAAGTATTAAAAATGTAAATATTTTACAATGTGTAAGATAATAGCAGGATAAGTTAAGTTTAAGAATTACAATAACTACGTAGGTAGGTATAGGTAAGTATATTTACTCTTCAATTATAGATACGATTTATATGGGTGCAATTATGTAAATAAAATAAATATTTAATTCAGTGTATAAAGGTTAGTTAAGTAAGTAGGTATATCATTTTAAGCAAATAAATTCTCTCAGCTGTAGTTTAAGTTTGGTAAATGTTGTAATTTTTTTGACTTGCTTTGCTATTATAAGTAGGTATAACATAATATTACATGCCACAATAATTCTGTTATTATTCTATCTAACCTAACTTTTATACTTAAGTAGGTACTTTTAAAATTTAAGTTGACTATGAAAAAATATCTATTAAAGATTAAAAAATGCAGATGCACATCTATAAAAATTCCCGAACCAACGTAGGCTAAAACCATACTAATATTTATTAATCTGTGCATTTAGTGTACTTGGGTACATTTGTTGCAAGCTAAATTAGACATTGTAACGACTACCTATATTATTTAAGGATTTAAATTAGCTCAAATCACAATTATAACATTAAAAAGCCTTAAATATTACTAACTATAAGTTATAAGTAATATACATTATTAATTAGCTTGTTGGTATGTTTCTAGAAAGTAACTATAGGTAAGTACGTATCTAAATTTATGAGCGTTACTCAGGTTTTTTTTTAATTTGCTAGACCTGCATCCATGCATATTATTACATATATCCACACCACATCCATTCATTCATTTGTTTGTGAATCAATAACAGAAATAAGTTAGGTTTTCTAAAATGTAATTTTTTACTTACTTTTGGCTTCGACCAAAATAAAGAAGAAGCGCATTTTTGAAGATTACAAAATGAGCGCCGGCTCTCACTTCGTTTCAGTCGGTCCATAGCCGTAGGAAGTGCAACACAAGACTACCTATTGTTACATGATAACGAAACACCTGACAAAATTATGCCTTTGGGTGCTTTCCCGGAGTGTAAATACACAACAAAAAATAGCTATCTATTATTTGTAACAAATGTACATAATTAGGTGTATATGTCCGACGGTTTTAACTCATTTTTACTGAGCAAGTTCAATAGTTATGGCCCGTCCATTCATTTTATTTTGGTCGAAGACTTTTGGCATATTAGTGAACTTGGAAAATCGTTTAAAATATTTTACTCTGTATGTATGTATATTACCTACCTAAGTTCAGCTGAGAGATCCACAGAAGAGCTGTTGATTTGTACAAACTAGGTGATTATTTGCTTATTTTAAGATAAATATTTAAAGCGTAGATTTAAACGGTACGAGAATAAAGTTTGTTTACAGAAGTAAAGGTGTTTTCATTTACCTAGCTCATACTTTAATCATGTGGTTGCTAAGTACTTAGCTAATCATGTATGACCATAATGATATTATGACCACAGTGACCAGGGGAAGGTACTACTAGGTTCTTAACTTACTATTTGCTTAACAGGGGACTATACCTATGTAAAAACTAAGATACATAGGTACCTATGTATGTATTTATGCCTACCTACATTGATACCTAAACCTATTCATGGTATTTTTTTCAGCATTATAGGTATTATTACCTACATAGAGCTACCTAATAACGGCCTACATAAGTAGGTAGGCCATTGTTATATCACCTAGATTCATGCATGAAATCAGGAGGAAAAATAGACTCCGTGATTTACCTGCGGTAGAGATTACCTATTATTCATGTTGTCGTTTGTTCAATAAAACTTTTAGCCGAGATAATTCGGTTCCAACATTTCCAACGCTGTAAAATAAATTAAAAAACATGGCAAATGGAAACAATAACAAAGGCATTGAAAATAATGTGGCTCGGACACGAATTAATAATTAAATCTCCGCGTTGTTTCTCATAATGCCAACTAATCTCAAATTTTACTTTACAACGCAACTTTACGAGCGAGGCCGTTCGCGCAAAAAGCGCGGGAGCTAAAAAACAAAATGGCCGACAAAATAGTGAGTGACATTTGACTCCGCCGCGCCGACGACGGCGGCGGCCGAGCCGGGCGTAATTAAAAAGTGGCGAGCGGTGGCTTTGTCGCGAAACGCGTTGAAAATGCTAAAATTATACAATGGTGTATGGTTTATGCCGTCGAGGTCTGCATCTAATGCAATCTAGATTTTTTTCTACAAAGGCACACAATACGATTAATGTTTTCATTTGTAGAAGAAATTCTATATCTCTAGGCCGATCTACTTTTGCGTATTACTTACTTAGGTGCGCCGGTTTTTAATATACTTATCCAAGTAAACTAGTTAGGTTCCTACTTCCTAATAGGTATCTACCTACTGGCTGAAGCAACAAAAGTACTTAGGTTGGACTTCAACGTGTTTTTTTTTTAAATATTCATGAATAATTTCATGACCTAAAACTGATTATTACCACAGAAGACATAATAGACATTATTACATAGATTAAGTACGTATATAGGTACCTATTATTACCGGCACGTTTCTATGGATACTCCGGTGCCCTCAGTGAGGCACTGAGGCAATTGAGGCATATCATCGATGGGGTTTTAGTAGGATGCAATCCTGCATAATCTGGCGGTATCCTAATGTAGCCGGATATCTTTGGATTTGCCCTTTGTCACAAAAAACTCGAGACAGCGACAGGCTGCCCCAAAACAGTTCCGCCTGCGACAACGTGGCCACCTAAGTAACGGGATCTGTCCTGTTGAATGACATACGATTCTGATCAAGTCCTGTTTGATTACGCGATACCACAGGACATGAAATAGACTTGCCATCCTCTTCTCGGGCTTGTTTGGATGGATAGTCAGAGCCCCCCTCTCCAACCATGCATCCCGAGCTCGGGGATCGCTAGCTCAGTTAGCTCTTACTACAAGCAGGAGCAGGGGGTAGGTCACTAGCATTTTGTTGCTACAGCTTCAAGGCTACACCATCTTACCCTATCATGCTTAGATTTTTTTAAATAAATAATAGGCTTGCCTTTGACCGGCAGCTCGCCAGAGCGGTCGACGATGGAGCACGCTTACCTAGAAGAAACCGATTCACTCGCGATTTGATGACACCCAGATTGTAACTATCGGGGAACACACAATCAAGCAGCGCATTCCACAGACTAGCCGTTTGTACAATAAATATGGAATCAAAGCGCTTCGTACGGGATGTCGGAATATCAAATTCAGTGTCGCATTTTTGTGCCCTCTCTGGTAGTTTCATAAAATGGCAGGAGGGAATTAGAACATGCAGGTCTGATGCACACTCTCCAAAATTGTAGACTAGCCACTGACTTTGCGCCGATGCTCAAGAGATAGATATAAGCATTCTATTCAAAACAATCAATCGACGCAGGATATGGGTCACCGCCGCAAAAACTTGAAACCGTCCCTAAGTCCCTAACGCCAGGGCGGAGCGTGACGTGTCACGTTACAAAGCGTCCGCCGACCTGCGGGTGCACGGCTCCGTGGTGTCGTGTCACCGGGCTGAAAGATGACAAGGCAAGGTCGTTAGCGGCCAGCTAATCATGTGGTCACCCATCGATACAGGCAAAAACCGCGTCGACGGGTCACCCGAGCCGCAGTCTGTCTGCGTGCGCCGGCGCGGTCTCGATTCGTTACGGGTCGGCAAGAGATATTTTTCTATATTCGAGTCCCAAGAAAAATGTATATCATAGTAGGTAGGTAGTTAGCTCTGCATAATAAAACAAACGTAGGCAGATAATCCTTGTTCAAGAATTGCTCTAAACAACTTTGTGAAATAAATAAATAAATATTCGGGACATTTTTTCACACACGGTCATCTGACCCCAAACTAAGCAAAGCTTGTGATATGGCTGCCAGAGACTGATATAGGTACATAGGTACATATATAGTTTTAAATACATACTTAAATAGATATTAACATAATAACCCAGATAAAGAACAAACACAAATGTTCATCACATAAGTAAATGTTTGTCCTAGGTGGGAATCGAACCCACACCCCGAAGAGCAGAAGGCAGGTTCACTATACCAACTGGACCAACGGGCTATCTGACTGGACCAACGGGCTAAATACCTACCTTATTGATAAGCACTTTGCCTTCGAAGAGATATGGGTTCCCTCTGCATTTTCTATTACTTGTTTTTCGGAGAATGCTCTGTAGAGCTTTTTGATCTCATTCCTGCGTCAGACTTCCACTACCGCACATCCCGAGACCGTCAAAAAGTTCACCCCCACGCCCCCACATCTTGCAGAGCTGGAAATCCCACACCGTCCGATTTTTCCGCTCCTATATTCGTGTGGAATGTCCTTCCCCCAACGATCTATATGTACTAAGTATATTGAATTCATTGCCTTCCCCCAAAGGTCTTCCCTCCAAGCTTCAACATGAAAAGTTTATAAAGGATGTCTCCAACTATACTTACATCTCGGGCTGACAAAGCCGCTATAGTGATGTAGCTAGCATTTGTCCATAGACGGTGCTTCCTGCTTACCATCAGGCGGACCGCAAGCTTGTTTAGAGTCCTTTTCATGAAAGAAGTCACACGGCAAACAGCGGAACTAAATTTCCATGTTGTAGTTGTCAGGTGTTGTTACTGTGTTTGGACGCTAGTGAGATTTTTATTAATTTTCCATCGTGAAAGAGTCGTGTACGATGCCAAATGTTGTTAAAGTTCTACTCGAGAAATGATACTGATAGTGATTGATACGCGATGACAGCGCCGCGTCTGGGGGACTTCAATCATGAAAAACACTCTGCCGCTCTTTTTATTAAAAAAAACTAGATATTCTCAAAGCCTGGTTGATATGGTAACATATACGATACGAGTATGCCTAACTGGTACTATATATATTCTATGCTGAAACCCTAACTGGATTACAGAAGGGTAAGTAAGTATATACTTCTCCTTTTCCTTTAGGTATAAGTAAAAGATTTCAGGAGATTATTATATAATATTATAAGTAAGTACTATCTATGTAGATACGTACTGAAATAAATCGAAGTAGGACAGTTATATTATTTTTATTTTATTTTTACAGCAATATTTATGTAGACGAACGAGAAAATGTGTGCCGAGGCGTAGCCGAGGACAGCATGCATGAGACCATAAATGCCATAAATGCTCAGTAACTGCCAAGGCTGTTTTTTTTTTTTTTAATTATAGGTACGTACATTCATATTTTAGCGTAATTTTCGCATTTTATTAAAAAATTGCCAAGCAAATAAACTTTGATAAAAAAATCCATTTCGAGATGGTCAAGGACATTCACCATCGGGATAATATGACAATTATTTAATTTACGGCTATAAATAATAATTCTACATAATCTGTGCATTTCCCTTTTTAGTGGAAAATCCAAGGACTTTGTATAGAAAATCATATTAAACACACAGAAAAGAAAGAAAATCTTCTTTTCTGTTACGCAGGGACGAATCCACGTCGACTCGTTCTTTCTTTACCGCATGTTTGAGAAAAAGTAGGTATCTAGTCGGTGGTACATTACGAGTGACGAACTCAACAAAATGAGAATGCAGCTGCTACCATCTAGCGGCGAGTAGTAGAACTAAGCACAACAAAACTTTGAACCATGGGTCTACTAAAACATCCCTTTAGTTACCATTTAAAATTCAGCCACTCAATAATAGATGTCACTATATGTACTCTAATGATACATCCAAAAATTTAAATATTTTTTTGTTGAACCTCAGGCAAAACCCACTGTAATCTTGCTCGGTAGTCGTTATAAATTACAAATAAATGTTTATCGTGTGGTATCGGGGATTTGTTGCGGAATGTCCGCACCGGTGCGCTGTGTGATTAGCGACTGACTAGGTATCTGCTATCGGTCGATGAATGCGAATAATTGCTGAAAGCCTTTTTGCACACGGCACTGCGATTTGCTTGGTGCCGTGTGAACAACACTTAAGGGGGAGTCGCAGGAAGCAAGAAAAAAATATAAAATTTTTCAGTGCCTTGGATGAATAGATTGAATACGTATAAATATGTGGTTTACTATTAATTTTTTTGTATTTTACGAAAATTTAAAGCTTAACTATAAACATTGCTCTACTAATTTACTTAGGAGTATTTCTACATTATACCAATTATACCCACGTACATATATTATATTAATTATATTACAATATGTAAATAAAAAAGACAGACACGTTTCTTTAGTTTTTATTCACATTTGACGAGACGAGCAGGGTTTTCCCCTGATAGAATCAGATGATGGTAAGCACTACGCAGGGTTGGGCAGTATTTGAATTACTTGTAATTAAAATACGTAATTGAAATACAAATACGTATTTGGTATTTGTATTTTAATTACTTCCTTAAAATGTAATTTGTAATTCGTATTTCAAATACCTGACGCCGAGTTAATTTGTAATTAGTATTTCAAATACTTGAGGCTTCAAAATACATTTTAACATTAAAATACATTTAACCTTCATTTAGCGATCGTGAGTGTGAGTGCGAGGCGAGATTATAATGATGGTAAAGCAGCTATTAGAGTTGGCTACACTGCACCTGTATGTATACTGTACGCTACATAGATTCAGTTCTCCCTCTACGGTACGCTATGACTGTACGTCAAAATTGGCCAACAAAACGCAAAAAAAATTACGTCAAATTGTCAAGCTAAGATGTCAAGTCATAACTTAGTTTTTTCACGGAATAAATAAAGCTTCTGTTCTGTGTAGAATACAAATTGTATCGATCGCGACGGATGATCAAAATACCTCTGCATGTATGTCGTCTACGATGCCGGACAACGGTGGCGATGGAGTGAGCCCGTGCTTTTCAGCCCATGCTGGTCTAGATTACTTATTTTTTATTTTGTAATTTGTATTTCGTATTTCAATTACAAATATCTAAAATACTGTATTTTGTATTTTATATTTTAAATACCTTACTTAAAAGTATTTTGTATTTCGTATTTTAATTACTTGCGATACAGTATTTTTTAATTTGTATTTCAATTAAAGCAAACCATGTATTTTGTCCAGCCCTGGCACTACGCCGCCTGCCCCCAACACAAACAACAACAACAACAAAGCAATTTAACTTTTCAGGCAGTCCACGCCTTAACAGTCGTGCACACGGCACCACGTCTTACCAAGAGCTTTAATATCAATTATCTTTGATAGCGTATCATTGGCTCATTGATAGCAATAGTCGATGTACGTCGGCCAGCGACCTTCAGCTACTGTAGAGGGGACAACTCGCTACCAAGCAGGACTGCGAGGATAGTGCTACCAACTAATCGTGCAGTTGAATGAGGGAGCCACCATAGTAAATTCTGAACAAAACAGTTAGCGTCCCCTGGAAATCTTTATTTCCATAACTTGAGCAACTTTACAGATACGCTAGTCGGGCTAAACTTTAATGTGGTCTTTAAGCCTGACGCAAAAGCTTAGAGTATTAATAGTCCACTGCTGACTTAGGCCTACCCCCGAAAGGACAATTAGGCCACATCCACCACGCTGGGCGCTGGCCCAGTTGCGGGTTGGTAGTTTCACATACGCCACTCCGTACGTATGCAGGCTTCCTCACGATGTTTTCCTTCAACGAAAAGCTACTTTACACTTTCAAGTGTAGCGGTCTCCAAAATAGGCCAGCACGGCTTAGAAAGTAGGTACGAACCTATCCCAAATGTTCTACAATAATCAAGGGGCAGTTGTCCTGAAAATGTCACCTTAAGCGGTCGAACAAAACTGCACACGGCCCTAATCGTAATCAGCAGCTTTACTATCAAGACAAGTGTGCGCACACTCGAGTCGAGACGGCCGCGAGCGCGCACCGTGTTGCCACCCGCCGCCGCAGAATAGCAACAGTTGCTACCATGCGCAGTGACATAGAATAAACAACAGTGAGCAGTAGGACGAAGTGCGGAATCTATACAAAATACAAATGTACCTACTTGTAACAAAACGGATGGAAATTTGTATGGAACCGCACAAATATTGGATGTGATCGAGTGACGTTTCTGAAAACCTATCTTTATATTTTTAGCGTTAATGTTCACGTTGGCGTGATTTTCCGCACTGTGCTGTTTCGAGCCCGCGTAGGTAGCCGTAAGGCCCCAGTAACGTGAAAATATTCACCTCTTTACCAATCTCATACCCACTCATACCTCTGTCACGAGTGTCTCGAGCGCGAGAGTAATATTTGACAGTTCAAAGCGACTTTCTGATACCTATTATCATGCTTGCGCAGCCACACCTATATAGTATAAAATAGTGCAGTAGGTAAATGTGTGCTTCGGATCACTCGTGTTGTTACTCTGTGTTTCTTACCTAGCTAGATTAGGGGACGCCTAATCTAGCTAAAATGACTCGTCGTTCCTGATAAGTGATTTTAGTGCGGATTTCGATTTGAAAAGATTAAAGATCGTAACTGTGGATTAATTGTTCCAGTTAGTGAGATAACTGGTATCCAGCGCTGACTGGAGTAGGTACATAGTTAGGTCAGAATGTTTTTATGTTTTAGGGGTGGCTCTGGTAGGTACCTACATGGTGAAATGGGGATGATAAATTTTTTCGCTTGACGCTCATCATTAGATAATTAGGTGTTTTGAAATAAAGGCACAGAATACATATTATTACAAGATAAAGGTAAGGTTTTATACATCCCTTTTTCTCAAGTGTAATAAACTTTACGAAATACGGCCCGCCAAAAAGGAAAAAAGTTGCTTTTCTAAACTATTAGACAATATAAATTCATATTGTTCAACCTAAGTTTTTGTCTACAAATAAAATGTGTCAATTCTCTATTATGAATAAATACAGTCGAATTGAAAACTTCCTCTATAAAAGTCAGAGAAGGTAGTGTAAATCTTCGACCAAAATAAAATGAGCCAGCATTTTTGAAGATAACTAAATGAGCGCTGGCTCTCATTTCGTTTTCAGTCGGTCTCTAGCCGTAGGCAGTGCAACACGTGTCTATTGTTACACGATAACGAAACATCTGACAAAATTATGCATTCATATGCTTTCCCGAAGTGTAAATACACAAATAAAACCGGGATCTGTTTTTTTGTAACAAATATACTGTACTTTTTTATAATTAAGTGTTGAAGTATATGTCCGACGGTTTTGACTCATTTTTACTGAGCAATATCAATGGTTAGAGCCCGTCAATTCATTTTATTTTAGCGGAAGGCACAGAAGACATAATAGACACAGAAGGTTCACTCCGCGAAGAAATTTAAATAAATAAGTACTCTATCTACGAGGCAATAAAGTAGCAATTCAACTCGTACAGCGCTAGATACCGCTCGCTATATTTAACTAGAAGGCCGCTCTCTTTCTATCATGTAGCTCTATCTCTCCTGACCGGGCACGTGTAACGTTAGGGTTGTCTTCTTGATATTTACAGAGAATCATCATCATCATCGGCCAGTAAACGTCCACTGCTGAACACATGCCTCCCTCTTCGAGAGGGGTGTTACACAGAATACTTATAAGTATTTACTTACCAGCTATGTATCCTATGTAGTACCTTTGGTAGTACCTACCTATTGCTTATATTCTACTTTAATTGGAACGACATTTAATCTGCACAAAAAACTAACGCTTATTCTGAATTTGGTCCAATAACAATCATGCAGAAGTATAAGTTTAAGAAGCCTATTACAAGATCATCATCCCGCTGCATATTTAGGTAAAAACTACATGAAACATGGAGACCTCATTTGGGAGCCCTAATTTGCTGATTCTGTTGAAAATAATTGGCGCGACGTGGCTAGCGTAGCGTGCGGGCCGGGCGCGAGCCGAGCGGCCACTGATTGCCCTGCTATGACCCTCTTGGGAAGGGACACCGGCCGAACATACCTAAAGTCCGGAGTGCGCCATGCCGCCGAAGGTGTAAATAACAATCCCTTGTCAACACCACAGAAGACATTATAGCACATCAACACGCTAGATGGCGTTGTCCGGGCTTAAAACGCGCAATCGTTTTATCCTCTGTATTCGAACGAGTAATCTTGAATCTCATTTGGCACAAGAAACCGATTTAGATGAAATTTTGTTGTTTTTTGAAACGTTATCAGAACCTTGCTTCTGAAGCGACTTATATTTCATGATGGTGATGATTAATCCTGAACTTTGAAATTGATAATTCTGATAAAGTGCGTGGTTGGTGGTCCACGTCTACCAAATGCACCGATAGACAGCGCCAGTACGCTATCATTCATAATTGGGTAATTGGTTGGTTTGAGTTGAGTGAACCCTACTTTTTCAGTAGGTACAAACAAACTTTCAGGTAATTTAATTTTATTTAGCATGTCACAAGAACCTATAGGCACCTATATCAACATACTTATGTCTGTTTTAAACTTTCACGGTTGTTCACTAAAGTTATATGATTATTTACGGGATATTTACCGTGGTAAGGTTGTGGAATGAGCTCCCGATATTTCGGCGCATGTTCACGGGAAGACTGAACTGTTCGACCAACCACCCGCATTCTTCAGTCTTCCTCATTCTCTCTTCGCTCATTCCACAACCCTCAGAATACAGTTTTTCTGTATTCTGAGCCACAACCTTACCACGGTAAATATCCCGTAAATAATCATATAACTATACTTATATCTACTCTAGGATACTCTCTGTTATACTTTGTTGTGTAGATGCTATAACTATTATAATTGACAGTGAAGCTTGTGATTTCACAACAGACGTGATGTTGTTCATACTTCACACAAATCTTACTCACTGTACAAATTATACCGTATACTATGAATACTATTGAGCATAACAAACATTTTGTTCACGACGACACAGACTCCTTTGAAAATGAAAACAAGTTGGTATTATGTCTCGCACCAAAACAGGCATGGCTGTTATGAATAATGAATCGAAATGTTGCTAATTATGAGCTGTTACTAAGTATGTTATAAATACCTATTATATATTATCTCAATTGGGTAGCTTTTCTAACACCAAAATATTGAGTACCTAATAGATAATGGGAAAGTGATGGTGGCCGGGCTGGTAGCATGTGCGCTTCACAATCTGACGGCACCCGGTTCGATCCTCGGCCCTGCAGTCCTGCACCAATGACGATATACCTAACCACTATTATCTTTGCCTCGCACCAATTGAATGTACGGTTTATATTATAACTATCACATTTTCAAACATTGCACGCCCCGCCTCCTGTATAAATCCTCTCCATCCTAAGGTTGCCTGGAATAGATCGCTCTTAGCGATAAGGCCGCCGATTGTTGCACTAGTTTTTAAGCTGTTTTATTGTGTGTATGAAATGTATGGTGTGAACAATAAAGAGTTTATCTATCTATCTATCTTGACCTATTTAGTTCTATATATGTGCAGTTTTGAGGCCATCGCTCAAAAACGGTGAAGAAAACATTTTAGGAAACCGGTATGTCCAATAACCTCAATAATTGAAAGACATTCACCAACAGTCCGGCATGGGCCAGCATGGTGGATTTAGAACCCATCATCCTCTCTCTGAGAGGAGGCCTGTGTCCCAGCAGTGGGGACATGATAGGCTGTTATCTGAATGCGAATGTGTGTTTGTTTGTTCCTCTTTTACACAGTAACAGAGCGAAGAATCGACGTGATATTACTACACGTTTAGACGTTTACGCATATAAACTGTAATAAGCCGAAAGGAGGCCATTGTACCTACTTATGATTATGAACAACTTTTACTATGGGACCAACCCTGAAATCGCGAAAAAACAGCATAAATTAAAAATAATAACAAAAAACATTGACTTAAAACAACTAATTACTATTAAACTATTTAATTTCTTTTTATTACAGTTCCTGACGAGTTTTCTTTGCGGGTGAATCCGCAGGGCACAGCTAGTGTTACATAGTTGTCAATAATCGAAATGCTATGTGAATTTTTCAAGTTTATTTTTACAAAATTATAGCTCGTACATGTGTGTTTATAAGCAACAATTGATAAGATGCATGGATTACGAATTGTTACAAAACTATGCCTTGAATATTTTATTTCAAGCTATATAGGTTTCTAGTTTTTATTTTAGTGCAAGGCCAAGTAGAACCTAAACATCACAAGTTAATAAAACATAAACGTACATTGAATTAAACATGTTCAAGTAGTATTGGATTTTTTGCCGATGAGTTAAAGTTATATCACGAATTGATATTTTGCGTGTTGCTGTCTTGCATATTGATTTTGATTGTTCGGGAAAACCTATATAGGCAATAAAATAAAGTGAAGTAAACAATCTATGGTCTTAGCAAGGTATGTGTAATATATCAATATATGTTATGTACTAAAAACGTGCTCCACAAATAGAAAAAAGATCGCGCCCGTTGGACCTCTTCTACCGTCGCGTGACGCTTGCATCTATTGAAAAGGTCCTATATCGCGTACTAACGGAAAAGGTACCTAGGTATGTGACAGAACTAGCTCATCATCATCATCAGCCTTTTAACAGTCCACTGCTGGACTTTTAGCCTACCCCCGAAAGAGCGATTGGGCCATATCCACCACGCTGGCCCAGTTGCGGGTTGGTGGATTCACAGGGAGGCAATAATGCACGACACAGATAATGTACGGCATGATATTGTACGACATAATAATGCACAGCATGATAATTGGTGTACATGTACATCGAATATCATGTTGTACAATATCGTGCCGTGCAATATCATGCCGTACATTATCAGCTCGGCCCAATAATGCACAAGCGATAATGTACACCATGATATTCCATGTACATGTACACCAATTATCATGCTGTGCATTATTATGTCGTACAATATCATGCCGTACATTATTGACTCTGTTTAATAATGTACACCCCGATTTTGAACAGCATGATAATTGGTGACCATAAAAATTCAAATCTGAAGCTTCCTTTAGACTTGGACATCGGACTCCACCTCGAGTGTATTAGGTAGAAATTAGTGATAGATCCGACACAGAGCACTCCGACTTGAGTATGTTAGGTTCGAAATGGGCCACAGAACCGACACAGAGCACCCCGACTCCACCTAGTCTTGTGGTCCCTACCCCTAGAGTGTATATAAAAAGCGCGGGAGCCAGAAGCTCTAGGGAGGTCCTGAGTGAGAGCGAGCCATACGAGACCGAGCGGAGCGAAGGGGGGAGGTGGCGAGCGAAGCGAGCCGGTGACCTCCGTAGTGAAGCGAAGGTCGAGTGTGGCGAAGCGACACTCAGGGGCGACCGCAAGAGCTTCTGGCGGGAGCCCACCTGGAGTCAGACTTGAGTTGGTTAGGTTCGAAATGAGTGACAGATCTAACACAGTTGTACTCCTCACTTTGCGTCACCACCAAAAAGTTTTGATGGTTCTCATATTTTTTATCTGTGACTATCTTACACTATCTTGTTCAAACGAAGCATGGAATCAACAGACGTCATAGACTCAACAGCCAATAAGAGCAGAGACATTTCAGCAATATTAGCCAATACGGGCGATGCCACCTTTTATCATGTTGTACATTATCGGTCGTACATTTTCGGCCCGTTTCGTCAAAACACGGCCCGTATTGCACGACATGATAATGTACGGCACAATAATGTACAGCCCGATAAAACGTGGACTTTTCCCACGTACATGGATTATTGCCTGTACAATCCTGGCTGTGCATTCCTTGCCGTACTTAATAGACACGAGCCGATAATTGGCGGCCAGTATTGTACGACATGGATTGTACGGCATGATATTCGTTGTACATGTACACCAATTATCATGCTGTACATTATCATGCCGTGGAATATCGTGTCGGCAAATATCATGTTGTACATTATAGACACCCGATTCACATACGCCATTGACTTCCTTCTCCGTACGTATGTAAGTTTCCTCACTATGTTTTCCTTCACCGAAAAGCCAGTGGTATGAAAATCCGTACATAAACTCCAAAGAGGTCATTGGTACGGGGCCCGGGGTTTGAACCTGTGACCTCACGCTTTCAAGTCTAGCGGTCTCCCAAATAGGCTACCACGGCTTGTCACTAGCACGGCACGGTACGGCACGGAACTAGCTACCAAGTCCTGATTTAACCACCATCCTATAAATACATCATCATCAGCATTGCAGCCATAGGACCAGGACGTCCTCTGCTGGACATAGACCTCCCCGATCGATTTCCAAAAGGGCTGGTTGGAAGCGATCTGCATCCAACGTTTTCCTGCGGTCTTATTTAGTTCGTCTCTTCATCTTGAGGGCGGACAATATCCTACGCTGCGCTTACGTGGTCTCCATTCGAGAACCTTTCGGCCCCATCGGCCATCTATTCTGCGTGCTATGTGCCCTGCCCACTGCCACTTCAACTTGCTAATCTGCAGTGCAAGTACCGTTCTTTATCGGACGTCAAATTCGCTAAAATGCCATAGAATCGATCACAGCGAGTACTGAAAAAATGGCATATTATCGAATTTGACGACCTCAACTGTCAATTTGACGATCGATAAAAGAACGGTACTTGCACCCCTGGTGGGCTATGTCGGTAATCTTCGTTCGTCTACGGATCTCCTCATATCTGATTCGATCTCGAGCATAGCCCTCTCCATAGCTCGTTGTGCGTCCAATCAAATACCTAAGTACCTATAAAAATTTGTACGTTCAGAACAATTCACGTTTCTTCGTCTGATATCACGGTAGGCATGTTCACATGAAGTGATTACACGTTTTACAGATGTCGTAATCACGATCCAGATTATATCACAAAATAAATTGTTATTAAATTGCCTTGGTGCCGGAGTGCAGCCGGGCAGCGCCCTAGGAGGTGCGGTGCATTAGGACCGTCGGAGATCCCGGTGCCCTCCGTCGGGCACAGAGGCGGGTCACCGAGGGAACGTGACAAATGTCACTGTGACACCTGTAAAAAAAAAAACCAGACAAGTACGAGTAGGACTCGTGCTCTGAGGGTTCCGTTGGACAGAATCCTTAGAGCGCGAGTCCAAAAAAAAACTAAAGTTGTAATATTGAAAAACAAACTTAACTTTGTAGTTGACTATAAGGCTCCTCTATACATTCCAATTACAAAATGTAAGTTTGTAATAGCAAAATAATTATTTATTAACGATATATCTTCAAATTTGTAACTTTAAGATTTATTCCTATATATGTGCTATAAAACCTTGCTTTTTGCCAAATTTCATGATTCTAAATCAACGGGAAGTACCCTATAGGTTTTGATTTCCCTGTGAAATAGCAAAATATGCGACATAAACGTTCATATCTTTTGATTGCTTTGACTTACAACTTTTATTTTTTTACAGCCGAAAGAAACCGTATACCCAAATATTTAGTATAAATTTCAACTTGATAACTTTACGCGTTCTTGAGAAAAAGGGTCTTGACAACGAAGTGATCCTATAAGGGTTCCGTTTTTCCCTTTTGAGGTGCGGAACCTTAAAAACACCAAAATTCATTTACCTATATACCTAGTAGGCGCTACCCCCCCCCCCCCCCCCCCCCCATAACCTCGTACCCCAATGGTTTCTATAGATCTCCTATCGTGGTAGGACCTAGGAGGTTTAAGTAACTATCACGCCTTTAACTATGTAAAAACACTATCTTAATCTTAATTCGCTGAACGCTCAATTAACAAAGATACGAGGTAGCATAAAGCCCTCCGCGTTATCTCTGCAGGACAGTCGTGGGTGGCGCTTCGGAACTCGCGGACGGTCTGACACGGTATACCTCACCACGGTACACCAACAACCATCACACTTTGCTGATTTGAGACATATATACAGGTGAGTTCTAGATTTACTAGTCCTCGCTTAAATTTTACATGTTGGTACGTCTTGTAAAAAATAAGTTTACCTTTCAACACGTCCATGGAATTCAATTTTCGTCCCACTGTGCGTCTATAGATGTATATATAGACTATATATTATATATATGTATATAGATTATATATTATATATATTAGATTTAAAGGATTTTGAAGAGATCCGTAGACGAACGAAAGTCACCGACATATAACCCACCGGATTAGCAAGTTGAAGTGGCAGTGGGCAGGGCACATATCACGCAGAACAGATGGCCGATGAGGCCGAAAGGTTCTGGAATGGAGACCACGGACCGGTAAGCGCAGCGTAGGACGTCCTACAAGATGGACAGACGACCTAAAAGAGACCGCAGGGAAACGCAGGCCGCTTCCAACCGGCCGTTTTGGAGATCGATGGGGGAGGCCTACGTCCAGCAGTGGACGTCCTATGGCTGAAATGATGATGATGAGATTTAAAGACTTAATTCGTGCAGTCGAATAGTCAAATTCGCGACTTTGTCAACCTACAACTCTGACACTAGGACTCATTAGCCTAAACTGACATACTCACTAACGAGCTACATTAGTGTGTCGTGTTTATCGTAATGTGCGTTTATAGATATGCATACTTGTTGGTTTTTGGAAATGTCATGCATAATCTAAGATCGTTTTATTAATATACTTATGCATTTTTAGATACCTACCACTTAATCTGTATGTAGCTGGTAATTTGGTGAAAACAACAAACAAAGGAGATACTTATTTGCGTGTTTATAAATAGGACATATAAAGGACATAATTAGGGCATTTAATCAGATAAGATAATTGAACACTAATGAAAAGTATGATTTAGCTTTTCGGGGACGTGCCCTTTTTAAACTTCTTGAGAGGACTTTGGCGTCATACGTCTTGTGAATTTGCCAGTGTCAAGCTTCGACTAAAATAAAATGAATGGACGGGCCCTAACCATTGAAATTGCTCAGTAAAAACGAGTCAAAACCGTCGGACATAAATAGGTACTTCAACACCTAATTATAAAAATATACAGTATATTTGTTACAAAAAATAGATCCCGGTATTATTTGTGTATTTACACTTCGGGAAAGCATATGAATGCATAATTTTGTCAGATGTTTCGTTATCACGTAACAATAGACACGTGTTGCACTTCCTACGGCTAGAGACAGACTGAAACGAAATAAGAGCCGGCGCTCATTTTGTTGTCTTCAAAAATGCGCTTCTACTGGGCCTGTCCATTCATTATTTTTTTGGTCGAAGGTGTCAAGTATTTAAATAGTTTTGTTTTATTGGATACGGTCAAACAAGTCATAGTCACAGCTAGAGTCAAGCATAGTCTTGATCGAGTCAAAGTCAATCCCTACTAAAGTGGTGGAGGCAACGATCTCATACTTATACTAAGTACGTACATATTATATCAATGGGTGGAGGCTTTACAAGAGGTTTATATGTGGAAATTTGGAAACATCACGAAAAGACATGTTTTGCCTCGTTATATCACTCGCCTACACTCGAGCACGTTCATCAACACTCCTCCATTATTACACATTAACACTCGATAATACACAAGTTTGGGAAAATAATACAATGAGGTGACATGCTTTTTCGAAAGTACAAAATTTATATCTAAGTTTGATAATAAATATAGTTACCGCCCGACTTAAAAATCCGTGTAAAAATATTATTTTTCACTACTCATAAGTACTCGGAAAGTAGGTTTGAAGTTTCCTGAGGAGCGGGTTGAATGTAATACATTTTAGCCCTAGGGAGAATCACAAACTGACAGTGACAGTTGAAAACTGACAGACACTCAAATTATTAAAAAAATAACCTAGTTCTATTTTCACATTTGTATTGAACCATGTTCCGATTTTTTTTTCTCTCAAAGTATTATGGTCCTGTACTTCTCGTGCAGTTACCAGAGTAAGGAAGTTAAAAAAAAATTGGCGGGAATCCGATCTTCATTGTAGAGTTTTGTTTATACTTCCGTATAGCAGATTAGTATTAACACAATCAGTTCATGTTTTTTTTATTTTTAGTTGTGTCTTGTATTCTTAATGAAAAGCACAGTGTTTACCTAGGGGTTAAATACTTATTTAGTCCCTCGAACTATTAGCGGCCTCGCTACGCTCGGGCGCCAAACCCCGTCTCGGGACTAAATAAGTTACTTCCACCCCTAGGATAACAGTGTACTTTTTTCTTTGTAGTGGCATATTAATTCAGAATATTTGTGTTTTGTGGTTTTGAAGGCGGTTTTTTTTTTAATTTAATTTACATGATAGCGTATCGCAAGGACAACGTCGCAGAATGCCTTTGTATCAAACGCCACTATAACAAAACGGTGAATTCAGAAAACGTCTGGATTCAATGAAAATGCTGATGCATAAGGCACGTAAATATTCTCCATCCAATAGTTGCCTGGTAGAAATCGCTTTTGACGATATTTTATTTAATTTTTTTTTTTTTTTTTTTTATCTTAGAGAAACTAACGGTCTTAATTAACAGAGTTAATAATTAGCTAGAGACAAAGAGGCCATTTAGAAGTTTCTACTTATAAAAACAGAGTACATTATATGAACGCTAAAACATGTAAATAAAAAAAATAGATGTATAATATTACTAGAACAAAGAAAAAAGCAATAGACTCTAAATAAACTAAGACAAACTAAGATGTGCACTTAACATGATAAGAAATACATTTAATAATATTTAAGACAAAATAGTACCAAAATTTTCACACATAATTATTGAAAAAGTTGTCACTTAACCACTTCCTTATGGATGAAATACTAGAGACAAATATATCCATACCTAGACTATATTTACGTAACCTATTATAGGTTCCACACGCACGAACGATAAAGCTATTTTGCCGATAGTTAGTTAATGAGACAGATGGTCTGAAGAGCGGTTTATATTTCCGAAATAATCCAGTTGGGACATAAAGATTAATTTTACTAAGAAGATCAGGGCAGTCAATGCTAGATGTGACAATCTTTTTAAGGAAAATTACATCAGATATTTCACGGCGATTGATTAATGGAAGAAAATGATGTTTTGCACAAGAATCAAAATGATCAACAGCTCTAGTTTTAGTTTTGTAATTTAAGTAACGTATGAATTTCTTTTGAATACTTTCTAATCGGTTAATATAAACATCATACCTAGGGTTCCAAATCTGAGACGCATATTCCAAGTGGCAGCGCACATAGGTACTATAGAGAATTTTTATAGATTTAGCGGATTTAAAATCCTTTGATGATCTGATAATGAAACCAAGGGCTTTAGAAGCCTTATTCACTATAGCTGAAATATGCTTATCAAATATCAATTTGGAATCGTGAATAACTCCCAAGTCTCTCATAACCGACACACGTGTTAAAGCTTGATTTTTAATAGAATAGTCGAAGGGTAATGGTAACAATTTACGCGAAAACGTCATTACTGAGCATTTCGAGACATTTAAATCGAGTTTATTGACAAGACAGTAATTGTCAAGTCTAGCAAGGTCATGTTGAAGTGATAGGGCATCAGCTTGACTATTAATTACTTTGAAAATCTTCATGTCATCAGCAAAACTCAGCAAAATAGAATTTTGGAAACAGATGTCAATGTCGGCTACAAAGATTAAAAAAAGGAGAGGGCCTAATAGTGATCCTTGAGGAACTCCACTTGGAACAGTCATCCATTTAGATGTGTAATTTCCCAGCACTACCGCCTGAGAGCGATTATTGATATAAGACGCAAACCATCTCAACAAGTCACCTCTTATTCCTGCATTTTTCAATTTCGATATTAGCAAGAAGTGATCAATTTTGTCAAAGGCTTTGCTATAGTCTGTGTATATTACATCGACCTGTGAGCCTTTGTCCATAGATTCGGTTATAAAATCATTAAGCAAGACTAAGTTTGACACTGTAGACCTCCGCTTGAGAAAACCGTGTTGAGATGATGGAAACGAACTTATTACAGCTGAATACAGCTGTTCATAAACAACTTTTTCGAACACCTTCGCTATAACACACAGTTTCGAAATCGGTCTGTAATTGACAACATTTGTTTTAGAACCTTTTTTATGTACGGGTGTTATAAACGCCTTTTTCCACAATAGGGGAACATAACCTTCATTGATAGATCTTTTAAAGAGTAAGCATAAGGGAAAACATAATTGGTCTGCACATTTAATAAGTAGAATAGGGGGAACGGAGTCAGGCCCAGCTGATTTAGAATATGGTCCAATAGTGCCACCGTTTTGGTGTGCACAACAAAGAGTCTCCATAAAGATACTTTATATCTACTAACACAAGCACCATACAACAAAGACCTTGAAGGTGCCCGCCACCACCTGTAGCTTCCCAAGGGAGGCGACCACCTGTGTCGGGTTTTCTTCAGTACCTACATAATTTCATGGTTATTGATAAGACGTCAACGGCCATAACTACGACGAGCGGCGCGTGAGTCGGTTTCTTATAGGCGAGCGCGCTCCACCGTAGGCTGCAACATCACGAGCTGGCGGTCAAACGCAAGCCTATTATTAAATTACACACAATAATGTTAAAGCAATTAAACATTTACGACCACAATTTTGTTTAAACTTTTGTGGGTTTAATCGTGTCTCTATTGAGATCCAGCATATTTTACCAAGTGACGTTACCACAGACTATAACTACTCCACACATAACCACCAAACGGCTGCTATTTCTGATTCACCTGAATTAGGATTCCCGAGATCAATAAAGTGTATGTACTAATGCCTTCTAATGAAAAAGTGAATACCTATACCTATTATGTCTTCTGTGCCTATACACAGTTATCTGGAATTATCCATAATATCATTATCCATAAATAATACAAAAACGAAATACCTCTCAATGACTGATTTACTAACTAACTCACCACGGAGTCTCGGAAATAGTTGACCTGCGAACCTGAAATTTGGCAGGGGTTGAGATCAGCTATGATTTACAAGAAGGATTTTACGAAAAGTCCGAATTAAGGGGCCAAAAAGGATTTAAAGTCTAGGTTACTCGAAAATTAACGCGTATACCTACTTTTTCGCAGGCAACAGCTACTTGTAACAAATACATATTTAATGTTTATATCACAGAAAAAGAAAAGAAAATTACTTAAATCTTTTCTGTGGTATATATCGTAGTGTACCTATGTACGCCCCCCGGATTAGCAAGTTGAAGTGGCAGTGGGCAGGGCACATATCACACAGAACAGATGGCCGATGGGGCCGGAAGGTTCTGGAATGGAGACCACGGACCGGTAAGCGCAGCGTAGGATGTCCACCCACAAGATGGACGGACGATCTAAAAGAGAACGCAGGGAAACGCTGGATGCAGGCCGCTTCCAACCGGTCCTATTGGAGATCGATGGAGAGCCCTATGTCCAGCAGTGGACGTCCTATGGCTGAAACGATGATGATATCTTACTTACTTCGCCTAGTCATCGACGATATCCACAAAGAAATTTCTATAGTCATCTGCCAAATCTATAATGACATAACAAATCCGCCAAGCCTCAGCCACTTCTATATCTGTGTATTCTGTGTGTTGCGTAGTCGCCACAGATCTACTACCTATAGATTTTCAATGAGCGTGGCTAGCTCAGTGCCTCTCGCTTCAACAAGGTGTGTTGCCACATTAAAATGATTTGCTATAAGTTAGGGTAATTTACCTACTATGATGGGTAGTGAATCTTCAATGAGTACTTTGGAAACAATACTACCTTTTAAATATTTATATTTTATACACTATCTGCTGCAACCAGCGGAGCTACCTGCAATTTTCTGGGAAGAAAAGTACGTTGTCTGTCCTCATGACACACCCTATCGTCCTGACAAAATTTGACTTAGCCCATGATCTAAGAAAACAAGGTCTAGCAATCTGGGAGTGGTCCCGCAATGACGTCACTGTCCAGTTGCCACTTTATTCAATCAGCTGTTACGTGGTGTATCGTCATCTCTCTCGAACCTGTTGTAAATTGACATCATGACATCATTGCGGGACGCCTACGTAAACATTTTTTCTCGAATTGCTATACCTGGCGGAGTATATTATTATACCATGACTTAGCCGTTTCCTCGTAAAAAAACAGACAGAAAGTTACAAACTTACTTGCGTTTTTATTATAATTATTTGTTAGGATTAGAATATAGTACTTACTAGAAAAAGGGTTGTAAAGTAACCATAGCATGATTTTTTATGATTAATTAAAAATAATAAAAAAGTCAAAGAGTTAAAACGGAAGGGCAAAGGAAGGGCCCCCATGCAACAAACGTTAAACGTATTTTTGGATTTGTTCTAGTGTAAAAACGGTAATCCGTACAAGCGTCAAATTTAGCGGATTATAGTGAACATAAGTAAAACAACAAATAATAAACACTGGCCAAGTGCGAGTCAGTGACAAATTTCTGTTTACCACTAAGCTAAGCAACGTCGGGCGCGGTCGGTACTTGGATGGGTGACAGCCTGGGCGTGATGATGTTGCGCGCGAGCCCGACTCGCGCTTGGTCAGTTTAGTTTTTTCATGAATGGAATTATGTATAGCATTCCAAATAATTAGATAAATAGACTCTTTAATGTTTACAGTACAAATTTCACGAACAGCGCGTAGCTTTTTGAATCGGTTCGCCGAAATCGCCTTTTGCTTTTCCAGCTTCATAACTGTGGCCTCATTAATATATATTTAATATTAACATTCACCATATTCATATGGGCAAAAAGGGTCGGTATTTTGCACTTCTTGCAATGTGCCAGCTTTTTTCAGCAATGTGACAGGATCAGTTGGAAACCTGCAGAACGAATAATTTATGTTAGTTGCGGTGGGTAATTTCTTTCATAAACTGGCAACAGTCATAATTTATTTTCTAAGTGAATAATTTGATAAAATTCATAGAATTAGACCACAAATCGACCTAAAAACTGACTAATTATGAATAAAATATTTGCGAATTGATATCCTGAATTTTTATTTTTTTTATTTTTTTTTCATTTATTTATTATTTAAAAAAGAAAAGTATACAAATAGGATATAACAGCATTTAAAAACCACTAAGGTTTATTAGTAATGCCATAATTATGGAGTTTTAGTCTACGCCGATTTACTATATAATAATGTTTTAATATCTAAGTAAGTACACAACTGGCAGCGAGCGAGGCAATTACATCAGATTGTTAAAAAGTAGGATTTTAATTTAGTTTTAATATTATATGGAGTAATGTTTTTACATAAATCTGAAGGTAGATTATTAATTAAACGAGGAACTAAATACGAAGCGGTCCGTTCCCCGTAGGTATTGTTTGTACGTTGAGTCGTGCAAAGCCGGTTTCGAGCGACGGCCCGCGTGTATACAGTATGTTGGTATTTTTTTCTAAAAGTCTCATTAAAAAAGTGTTCTTTAAGTAGCATCATTTGGAATTGCGCATAAACAGGTAAAATTTTACAGTGCTTAAAAAGTAAGTTATCGTCGTTTTCGAATTGTTGTTTAATTTTGGCACTTACAATATTTTTTAAAATTTTTAGTTGGAGCCTATAGATTTGATTTAGATATGACTTATATGTACGGCCATAGCTCTCAAGTCCATATTGTATATAGGATTCAGCCAGTGAATTATACAACATCAACTTGACTTTATAGGGTATACGATTTTTAAGGATTATAATATTAGCTAAAAAATGTCTCAATTTATTACAAACACGTTCAATATGATTGCTCCAGTTAAATTTACTATCAATTATTAAACCAAGGTAAGTTTGAGAGTCTACTATTTCTATATGTGAGCAGCTACATGTCATATTATTATTCAAAGCATGCAGACAAGTGTGGTTGTGGACCACTATATTTTGGGTAACAAAACGCTTAACATACGGAGATTTAATGACTACCAGTTTGGTTTTATTGGAATTTAGAACCAAACCTGCATCGTGACACCACCTTACTAGCAAATTTAGATCAGACTGCAGGAGTTCACAAGCTTTTTGAGGGTCCTTATCAGCTACTACGAGGCACGTGTCGTCTGCAAACTGATAGCATGCACTGTGTTTGAGACAGTTACTCATATCATTTACATATGACAAAAAATGCACGGGCCCCAGGACCGATCCTTGAGCCGTACCAACCGTAGAATCCATGGCTTTACTAAAAGATTTATCTACCTTTACACTGAATTTTCTGTTCTCAAAGTAACTTTCACACCATTTAAGCAGCGGGCCACGCACCCCACAGTGGTCTAGCTTATCAACTAATTGTTTATGCTCCAAGGTGTCAAATGCGCGTGAAAAATCAATGAACAGAGCTAACACAACCTTTTTATGGTCTAAGTGCTCATTGACCTCATCACTGAATTTTGATAGTAGGTTTGTTGTGCCTTTCCCCGCCTGAAAGCCAAATTGATTTCGGTAAATAACATCATGTTTCCTATAGAATTGGTGTATTTGATCACACACATATTTTTCAACTATTTTGTCTATAGACGAAAGCAATGTAATAGGACGATAGTTAGAGTAATCACTACGTTTTCCTTTTTTATGAACTGGTCTTACACAACCCACTTTTAAATCGTCAGGGTACGAGCCAGATTTAACGCTACAGTTGATCATATTTGCAATAGCCGTTGATACGTCTTGACCTACCATTTTAATATCAGATACTTTAATGTTGTCCGATCCCGGAGCTTTATTAGATTTTAATTTATTTATAATTTTAAATATTTTATCACCAGAAGCTTTTTGAAAATATAAACTTGAGTCTACTGACTTACAATACGTACTAGGGTCTAGTAATTTAATATTACAGTTAGGAATTATGTCCTTTACTGCTTGGTCAAATCCATTTGCAAAGTTATCGGCTATGGCTTTAACGGTGAGTCCTTGGGTATCGAACGCTTTAAGAATTGCTGTATCAATTGACAATGTCACTCGTCCTAGCATTTGGTTAACAATTTGATACATTTTCCTAGTGTTTTTAAGATTGTTATTTATTTCTTTAATATAATATGTATTTCTTCTATTTTCTATGATTTTATGTACTTTATTGCGTGCTTTATTGTATTGTAATCTTTTTTCAGGATTATTTGCACTTTTTTTCCACGATGTAAACAATTTATCACGCTTTACACACAGGTGATTAACATTTTCATCAATCCAAGGAACTCTTAGTCGTTGTTTTTTGTTGTTTTTGTGAGTGGTACTAGAGCACGCCATCTTGTTTGCGTTTTGAAATGAACTCTTAATAAATTCAAAAATGTCGTCCGGTGAATTCATGTCGTTAGTAGATATCCAATTTACTTTTTTTAATTCTCGTTTGAGAATACCATAGTTTATTATATTATGTTTCGTAACACTCTGTATACACTTGGGTGCCGCATCGTCAACGCAGGTAAAGATAATGGCTCGGTGGTCAGCTAGTACGACATCCAACACAGCGGAGTACGGAACAAATGTGGGAAACCGTGCAAAAATATGATCAATGCAAGATTTAGTGATAATATTTAGTTTGGCTTCAATTCTTGTGAAGTCTGAAATTCCACACATTAATCCGTGCTCGCTTAGTGTTTCTAAGTATGTATCTTTGTATGACGTTATGGATTTTAAGTCAATATTCGTGTCGCCGACAAATAGTAGGTTTTGTTTCGAGTCAAACTTAGACATGTAATTGCCAAGCTCCTTAATGAACATAGTTTTATTTGTTGAAGGTGGCCTATATATGGAACACACAACCACGTCCTGATTTGAGTTTATTTTTAGGATACCAGTAATACTCTCAAACGTTATTGTTCTTTGTTGAACTATAGTGAATTTAAGGTGATTCTTTACGTAAATTATGATGCCTCCGCCTCGCCTATCAGTACGTAGTTGTGAATACATATTATAGCCAGGTATGTTGTACAGTTGAACAATTGTATCCGAGATCCCGGCTTCGGTAATAACAATAAGATCTAATGGAAAAACTACAGTTGTGGATAGTTTGGAGTAATTTAGTAAAGTTTTTTATGAGTGATCTAATATTTATGTGAATACATGATAAATTTAGGTGATCGTTACAAGCTTTATATGTTTACTTACGTGTGAAATGATATTTCATCGTATTTTCGCTCACTGCGCTTCTTGCAGCCCAAAATGCTACAACCAACCATTGTAAAATATCTTTTACAATTATTTCTCAGAGAAAACACGCATTTATCACATTTAATCACCAAAAAAAGGCAATAAATATAATTCAGACCCGTTTTGTTTGTCACTGATTATTACAGATTTTGACACTTGAGGTACCAAAAACAGGTCACGCCGATAAGGACAACAAAATCTATTTATGTCCTTTTCGTACTTGTGCTGAGCCATATCAAGTTGTCTCTTCCACTAAAATATATTGCCGATCTGGTTGTGTATATCTGTGGTAGTCGCGGTTGATATTCCGCATGCATCGTGCAATCAGTTTGTCGCATTGACGTTATGTGATTTTAATTTTCTGGCGTAGGTATAGCGTGCCTTGGTTCCTGATCTAGTAGTATGCGAAAACAGCAAAGAAAAAATAATCGTCTCTTTTCTGGGACGAAATCAGCATGCTTGATAACTGGCGCCTTACCTTGAAATTTGATGCTAAAGGGTGCCTAATTTTAACTAGTTTTAAAAACATTTTACAGATACATGTAGGCATCGATCTATATGTAATACTTACCATGAAGGTAATGCTGTGAATGGTGTTCAGTTTATAAAATAAAAATGGTAAAAATATATTTTTCCTGCAACTGATCCAGAGGTACAAATAGCGTGTCCTTATACTCAGAATTTTTATTTGCTCTGAGATATCTTTAAATGTAAGTAATTTATTAATTACCTATCGGACTAGATTATTATATACTTACCCTTCCTATTCCGTGGATATAGGTACGAATATTAGGTAGAGATTCCAAGCCACATGACAAGCACACATTTGCCAAACATTACTAACACTTGTAGGTACACTACAAAACAATATCATATTACGGTCATGCATATCCTACTTACAAAAAAATCTAACATCCATACAAAATCGTACCTTATAAACAATCATTAATGTCGTAATCAGTTGCGATACTAGCCGCGGTAGCCCGCGCTCGCTCACACACCACTCGCCTTTCAACGCGAGAGCACGTTCCCGCCAATTTTGACAGCTGTCACTTACGATCTGTCATACGCGAGTGTATTCCAAATTCAAAAACGGACCTTGGGTTTTGTTTTTTAAATTAAATAGAATCTCTCCTCCCTGTTTGTTATATTTTCATTCATCCAGAAACCATTTGGTGAGTTTAATTTTTTATAACACTGGCTTCGCGCGGCGTTGGCGGCACCGCGTTCATATTCGTCCTTGCAAAATATATAATAGTTGTTATTATTTTTGTGAACGTAAATTGCTTGGTGTTGATTGTCGAATGAAGGTTTTGTATGGTAGTTGTTTTGGTCTATCTAATGTTATGAACTACTCTACGGTGGATTTTTGAGAACTCTACCACTTTTAGCACCTTTGTAGATATATTGTTTTATTAGAGTTTATTAAACGTTTTGAAAGGTATAATAAAGTCTATGGGCAGTCTAACTGTATTTAGTGTTAGTATTAGCTTGTATTTTGTTTTGTTAACAAAGGCACTTGCCCAATGAAAAAAAAGGCTACCAATATTAATCTTACAGTATTATTCTTCTGTAGTCAAATTTTGTTTTACAATATTTTACCAAATTTTCAAGTTTTAACTAAGTAGGTAAGTGTTTATGTAATTACTTATAATTTGATGATTTCTCAAGATTTACCTACCTGTTCTTTAATACTTTTTAAACTACCCATTTTTCACCTGTTATCTACTATAGGAAGTCAACTATAGTTAGGGCTACACTGGGTTACTCGGAAAGGGTGTACTAAGCCGAAAGGGGTCCATATTAGTACCTATCATTGGGTTTTTTTTAACTATGGGAGCAACTGTGTAATCGCAAAAATAATATCAGCAGTTTCAAAGAAAACGGTCATTTAAAATATTATATGGAACAGCTGAATTTATTCGCGATTTCATAATAAAATAAAACAATGATGGGTATTAATATGGACCCCTTTCTGCTTAGTACAATCTTGAGACACTTCCAGGGGTTTCTGTACCAAGAGGTAGGTAGGTACCTACCTACTTATTTTTACTCAATGCGTTATAACTGAAGATTAGTTTATTGTAAGCGTAACATTCTTAATGCTGTAAATGTACAACGTACAAAAGGTAATTTGTATCATATAAATTAACAGTAAAAGTACAATAATTATAGTAAGTATTGCTTTACAAAGCGCAAGTCCGACCTCACATGCAGTACTGCTCCCATCTTTGGAACGGAGCACCCAAGTATCAGCTTGAACCACTTGATGCATTACATCGTAGAGCTGTCAGAATTGTCGACAATCCAAAGCTCATCGAACACCTAGAGCCACTCAGCATACGCAGAGACGTTGGGTCTCTTTGTATCTTTTATTGCATTTACAACGGGGAGTGTTCTGAAGAACTGTTTGATCTGTGGGTCATTACGCCATGTGCAATGACCCCTGGAGCTTGAGCTTCTTTAGTTTGGTTTAACGAGTCACTAAAGCGGGTTTTCAGTTATTTAGGCTGTAATAATTATTAACGTCGTAATAACAATGAATAAAAGTACAATAAAATGTAAATTTCTGCTATCTCATCTACTCTCAAACGGCATGTTACGTGCATCAAGAACTCAGGTAATAAAAAGTAATCAGCAATGGATTATACGTATATATATGTTGTTACGTAAACAATCGTGCGCTGATAGCAGGTCTGCAGCCTGCAGGTGGTAGTTCCAGCGTAACATGAGTAAACAGCTGTTGCTATTACCGAATACATTGCTATTATCTATTACCGATGCCTCTGAGCAACTTTGGTGCTATACATGTGACAGTGACCGCTTACCATTAGGCGGCCTATATGCTTGTTAGCCATCTATGACATAAAAATAAACTGGCCAAGTGCGAATCGGACTCGGGCACTGAGGGTTCCGAAACCACCACAAAATACAAAAAGTATAGTGCAAACAGAAAACATCAGTGCCAGGCGGTCACTCATCCAAGTACCGACAGCGGTCGGTGGTGAACAGAAATTTGTCACCAACTCGCACTTCGCCATTATTTATTATCAGTTGTTTTAATTTAGCATGCCTAGTTTGACGTTTGTACATTAGTGCAAAAACAAAAATACGCTTAAAAAACGTTTGTTTTATATTTTTACTTTTTTACTTATTATCCCTTTTTTTATTATTTCTTAGCTAACCCGCTGTAACAATACATATTCTGTGAAAATTTCCAGTTCGACAGATACCGCCGTTAAAAGGTAGGACCTGGGTAGAACGGACAGATAGACAGCGTATACTTAGTCTTAGTAATATGGTCTCGTTTACACTGTTAGGGTACAGAACCCTAAAAACTGAATTTTGTAATAGGTACCGTAAGCCTCGGTATGCGAGTCCGATTCGCCCTCGGCTGTTTTTTTTCAAGTGACTAGTGTTTTATATCCTTTGGAAATCTTAATGAAAACGAAGTACGAAGCCGTTGCTCATAATAGGAAAACAATGCAGTTTCATATCAAAATATGATTCGTTTTCCTGTAAATTTAAATCGAAGGTTAAACTGAGGAAAAAAGCGCGGAACAAAACTTGTTGGGAGTCAGACTACGGCGACTAGCTACTACCAAAGATTACTAATTACTTACTAATTAGATCCTAATCCATACCATAATGCTAAAATAACTCGTCTCTCTCTCTCTCTCTCCGACTATATACAAGTGCAGTAAAATAATAAACCGAACAAGTGCGAGTCGGGCTCGCGTAGTGAGGGTTCCGTACAACCACAAAATACAATACCTACTCATCAATTTATAAAACCGACTTAACAACAAAATTAGTAAATGGCATTTTGATTCGGTGAAATGAACGGTGTTCAGTGAGTGTGTGTGCGTGTATGAGTGTGTTTTTGTGTGTGCTTGTTACTTATTCACGAAAACAGCAAATTTATTTGTTCATTTCATAGCACAGCTTGTAATTGTTTTAAAAAAAATCGAAATAGTTAATTTCTTATTAAACAGCGAAGTTTTTTCTAAGTTTTTTTTATCAGGAGACACGTTCTACGTCTGAACTGATCTTCATGAAATTTAGGATTAAAATTCGGGTTTCCGTAAGTACCTAACTGTAAACAGAATTAGGTCCCATTGTCTCGGCGTAGAGTTGCTGACTCCCAGGATATATATTATTATATCTGTGCCCGATCGCGAACCTGGCGATGAGATGATTGCTCCGAGCCGCCAATGGAGCTTATTGTTTTAAATTACACAAAATGGGCCACTCGCGGGTTCCTGTGTCTCTGGGACACCACACAGTACCACTCTACCATCAATTTTACATCTATGTTTTTAATGCTCTATAATTAGTTTTTTAATATTTCCCTAGTTACTACTCGCGGTTTTACCCGCATTTCATTTCCAGGATAAGAAGCATTGTATGATCGTCCTAGTGATGTACACTACTTCCTATTTGATTTTCATAATTATTGGTTCAGGCGTTTTGTCACAGAAGATGGTTTTGTTGTGAGAATGTAACAAACAGATAACGAGGGGCACAAGGGTTCATAGTCTTTGGGGACAGAGTTACTTTTGTATTTGTAATATAACTAGCAATGCCTCACGGTTTGACCCAATATCCTACAGGAACAGTTTATTGGCTGCCGCCGTTTGTCGGAATACATTTCATTCCAATCTAGTCAGTCGTTGGAGAGTTAAAGTGTTGTCAACAGACTACGCACAGTCTTGCACACTTACAGACAATTTATCGCATTAATATATTATTAGTATGATATTATGTGTGTAGTGTTATGTAGCTACTAACAATAATAGAAAGCATTGCTAAAGTTTACAAAATCGTCGCCTTTCATTTTCCTGCGAGCTAGCACATAACATCCCGACTGCGGTGTTTCTTGCCTATATTTCTAGCAATTTTTCTCGTTTTCCTTCTAAAATAGCTAGACCAACAGACATAAGCAGACTAATTACACGTCTGCTTTAACAAATCATTAAAACAACTATACCTTCCTAAATATTATATTAAAACTTAAAAGTTTAGAACTACCTAATTGGGGATAGTAAATCACACTAATATTATAAATGTGAAAGTTTGTAAGTGTGTAGGTACCTATGTTTGTTACTACTTCACGGTGAAACGGTTGAATGGATTTGATGAAATTTGGAATGAGGACTGCTTATACACTATATAACTGACGTTTATCCTATAAAATTTAAAAGTTCCTGCGGGATAGCGGGTGAAACCGCGGGGCACAGCTAGTTTAAGTATAAATATAGGCTGCACGGTTATTATATTGTAATGTAAAAGTCTAAATCGCACATTTAACTTTTGCAGACGGGGTTTTTCTTAATCTTATCGTATCTTTCACACGTTACTCACATCTTGATATATATCTCCATACATCTAGTAATGTTCGTAATATCAATTGCACATAACTTGTTATTCAAGATTTGTGATATGTTTTGATCTGAAATGGGATACCCACAGATAAGTTCTATTTACAGAAACATCCTTTAAATCCATCTTTGTTTAAGCTTGAGAATGTAACGTCTCCGACATGTCTTCCCACACAGAATACTCGTATTCTCTATAAATGAAATCCCAAGTACTTGACCGCAACAAAACAACTACCCTAAGGTCGCTCCCACTTAGGGTTACCAGATGGAATATTTAAAAGTCCTGATATTTTGTCGCAATTTTCGAATTTTCTCGCAAACGCAAATTAGCTTTATGGAAAAAAGTGAAATTATTATTGGTTTTGTGCGTTGGGGGCCTGGGGGTAGCGCGGCGCGCGACGTGTGAGCGGTGTGCGCAGATATTGTATATAAGTTGTTTTTTGTAATAGAAAAGATCAAAAAAATCTATATCATTGAAAATTCTAAAAATCCTGAAATATTTTGAGATTAACAAATTTCAGCCGCTATCCTGAAAACAGCCTAAAAATCCTGAAATCTCAGAACAAATCCTGAGATAAAATAAAAATAAAATAAATAAAATAACGTTTATTTGCTCAAAGTTTTTTACAAGCTTATGAAATAGGTACAAAGATAAAAAAAAAACAAGATAAGAGTTAGTGGGTAGGTGAGAAATGTTTACATACCTACTTCAAATAAAGTAGCCCTGTATCTCACACTAGGTGGGTCCTGTGTCGTGAGATTCAGTTCTTCCTTCCGAGTTCGAGTTACAGTTATTAGTAGACTTAAAAAATAGGTTAGTACAATATTTATATGTAGGGTAGTTAAAACTTATATAGGACTACTTGCAAAGTAATACCTATTAAATGGAAACAAGTTGACATTATGTGAGAACCATTAGCCCTGATGGAACTGGTACGGATCCTAAAGTACAAGTATCTCGTCGTTTCAAAGTCTGCATTATCTGCATGTACAAAAGAGACAATCGGCGGCGGATATGATAACCATATAGAATCCCGCGTGAGGCGACGCGACGCTACTCGTAGAACTTGCATGGTGACGACGTGCGTCCTTTACATATTATTTTATTCGATCGGTTTCTTTGGTTGATGCCAACGCGATAATCCGCAAGCATTTTTTTTCTGCTGCACTTTAAATGTGATCTATTCTATGCCATTTGATCGAATTTGACAATCGATAAAGAACAGTACTTGCACTGCAGATACTTGGATCGCCGCGCCGCGCCATGGTGTGCGTATGGCCTAACTAGATATATTGTAGTGTAGAGTCTCGAGCTAGAGTCACGGGAGGGCAGGCCCAGTGTAACTACTATCCTACAGTCACGATCTGGGATCGGGTACCGGTCTAACTTGGAACTGGTTTGGCTTTTCCTTCTAACTGTAGATATTTAGCAGAATTGTCTCGTTGGATACCAACGAAAGCTCCTTATATAGGTAATATAACAATATTCTAAAATCGAACGGCAAGAAACGTTGGAAGTTTTCACTGAGATAGTAGAGAAAACGTCCAACGTTTCATGCTAAAATGATTGTTATTAATTTCATCGTAATATAACATCATGTTATGTTTAAATTAATACACGTTGAAGTGACAATGTCACACAATTTCTTGCCTTCCGTCCGGTATTCACTTTGAGAATAGAAGAACTATTCACGATGAACTTAGAAATATCCATCAGATTGACACAGAAAAAATAACGATGAATTTGCTCTAGCTATGAGATCATCATCATCATCATTTCAGCCGTAGGACGTACACTGCTGGACATAGGTCTCCCCCATCGATCTCCAAAAGGGCCGGTTGGAAGCGGCCTGCATCCAGCGTTTCCCTGCGCGGTCTCTTTTAGGTTGTCTGTCCATCTCGTGAGTGGACGTCCTACGCTGCGCTTACCGGTCCATGGCTCCATTCGAGAACCTTTCGGCCCCATCGGCCATCTGTTCTGCGTGCTATGTGCCCTGCCCACTGCCACTTCAACTTGCTAATCCGGTGGGCTATGTCGGTAACCTTCGTTCGTCTACGGATCTCCTCATTTCTGATGCTAGCATTTCTATGAGCTAAGAGATAGTTGCTTAAGATTTGTTATTTGTAAAAAGTTTATAAACTAATATTTAATTTTTAACTAAAAGTATATCAACAATAAAAAAACTTGCGAAATTGCTATAGACTCATTATTGTTTACAACTTTACTATCGGAGCATCGGTATAAATGTTTGACCTAATTCCTATAAACCTTATTATTTTACAGCTCTTTATAACTATGAAAAGTTAAATTTTGTGATAGCCTAATTAAATCCACCTTCGCTGATTAGATTAACTTAAAATTAACTTAATAAATAAATGCGTAAATACCCAAGCTAAGTGTACCTACAAAAATAAAATAAAAATTGGCTAATTCCCAAGTGATCAAAGAATCATGTCATTATCAATTGATCACACTTCCAGTTACCGTTCGAATATGGATCAACCAAAATATTGAGTTCCGAAATATTTTATTATTATCAAATAACAACCAATTAAACGTGTACAACGATAACATAGGTTTTACATATTTAAATAACACGTTTAGTCTCGTTTATGTCGAAAATATTTGTACATATTATAAGCCTAACTAATCTGCAAACAGAAACTAAAATGTTAATAGTGTGCCTTATCATGTTATCGGTTAAATCGTCCTGAGTGTTTAGATATATTTCGTTATATAGTACCTTGTATACCTACAGACTACTGGAAAGATATCTAAATTGTAAAGTCAGCCAACTTTGCGTCTTTTGCAACTAATTTAATTGCAATTTTTCTTTGTTTTTTTATTTTTAATGATGTTTTTTTTTGTCAAATTTTCATTTTGGTCTGATTGAGCAATGTGATCAAGTTTTATAAAACTGCTGACGTGGAGTGGTGTGGTGGTAGATGGTGCTGGCTCACCTGATTCAGATTGTGTAACAGTTTATTTTTAAATGGCTGTGACCAACTGACCGCTTTTAAAGTTCATTGATACCAACTATTAGTATTTATGAGTTCTCATTTAATTTATATTATTGATGTCATTTGGTAAATATAACCAAATCTGATTTTCTTGTACTACATTTTTACTAAGGTTGCTGCATATTTTTATTTTCATTGCCATGAAATTACGTCTGTTTGTTCGGGTGCTTAAATACTGAATTCGGTAATTTTCTGCCATCATTAAATTTTCTATGTAAACTACTCACAATATTTTTTTGATTATCATTTCAAGCTTCGACTAAAATAAAATGAAAGGACGGGCCCTAACCATTGAAATTGCTCAGTAAAAACGAGTTAAAACCGTCGGACATATACTTCAACACCTAATTATAAAAATGTGCAGTATATTTGTTACAAAAAATAGATCCCGGTTTTGTTTGTGTATTTACACTTCGGGAAAGCATATGAATGCATAATTTTGTCAGATGTTTCGTTATCACGTAACAATAGACACGTGTTGCACTTCCTACGGCTAGAGACCGACTGAAACGAAATTAGAGCCGGCGCTCATTTTGTTATCTTCAAAAATGCGCTTCTACTGGGCCTGTCCATTCATTTTATTTTGGTCGAAGATTTCAAGAGCAATTTTTTATCTCAACTCAATTTAGTACTTTCAATTAGACAAGTTAACCTCAGAAACCTATCTCGTTCAAGGCAGCGGTCGAGAGTTGGTCTGCCGACTACCAGCCATGCATTTCGTAACGCACAGCCTTCGGATGACGACTACTGTCGCTGACCGCTTTCCAACGAGCGGTGGTCAGTAAAGGGCTGTTGGGAAACCGATCGGAATGATTCTTGAGATTCTTAATTTTATACCGATTATTGACAAAATCGTATTCGGTAGTAACCTGTTTCCCAACAAATTTCCCATTTTCCTGTCCATCTTTGCCATCTATCACAATTTTGCAGTATCATAACTGACACGAAATAAAATGTGTGTAAGTATATACAATTGGTGTTTTTTTTATTTATTTTAAGAATGTTTATTGGCAGTTTACTAGATAAGCCATATTAGCGACATTGATCGATTATTAATGATCGATTAGTTCCAGTTACACGATCACATTACGGATTTTAATTACTTATCATCGCTGTTGTCATCAATTACATGTCTATGTACCTACTCTTGTGCATACACCTAGTTTTTATTAGGGTCCCGTACCAAAGGGTGAAAACAGGACCCTATTATTAAGCCTACGCTGTTTGTCTGTCTGTCCGTCCTACCTTTTAATGGCTGTATCTTTTGAACCGTAATAAATTAACAGCCAGTTGAAATTTTCACAGAATATGTAATGTTACGTTAAAAATAATAATAAAGTCTATTTTATTTACTAAACGGTCCCCATACAACAAATGTATTTTTAAACGTAATTTTGTATTAGCTCTAATGTAAACACGGTAATACGTACAAGCGTCAAACTTGGCATTATTACACACTCTAAAGTATAGCAAAATAAATAATGGCCAAGTGACAATTTTCTGTTCACCACCAAGTTAAGCAAAATCGGGTGCGGTCGGTACTTGGAAGGGTGATCTGGGTGTGATTTTGTCTTTTTGCATAACTTTTTGTATTTGTGGTGGTACGGATCCCTCAGTGCGTGAGCCTGCCTCGCACTTAGCCGGTTTATATACTTTACCCGCAGACAATTGGTCTAAATTTTACAACAGCCAAGATCTTAAATCTGTAGATACGCACTGGACTTTATTTGACCGCCAAAACTTTTAGAAGGATTAAAAGGATTTACCCAATTAAAAATATCGATAATAATGTTTTTTGAAAATGATGATAAGAATCGGGGACGGTGCATATTTGCGCATTCTAAACGATCACTATCAATAAATCCTTTCTAAGAATCGTTGCTCCTTACCTACTTAGCATAACGTTACTACTGATTCAAAACATATCAATATTATTAAAATTATTTCACCTTCTCATTTCTACTGATTGCAAGTTGAGCATATTTGACAATATTTGCAGTATATATCCGCTGCCACCGCAGCAATGTTAGACGATATTTTGTAAATGCGACCACTTACCGCGACCCGATATAGCCGCCGTTGTCACAGGATGTTTAGTACGGCACTCCGGGTTCCATAATATTGGTAGTACATGGAGTGGGCACTGTTTAATAACTTTGGTGGCACGTTTTCTAATACATATATGACACTTAAAGATAGCTTTAGTGAACACTTCATTTACCTATTTAGGTAGGTATGTCAGGTATAGTAGGTTTTCCCCGTCAGTTACAATCTGGGTGTCTTCAAGTCGAAAGTGAATCGGTTTCTTCTAGGTAAGCGTGCTCCATCGTAGACCGCATCATCGATTAACACCAGGCGAGATGGCGGCCAAGCGCAAGCCTAACCATTATAAAACAAATCTATATTATATCAAAGATTATAATTGGTATAATTAGAAATTTATTTTTGTGGTTTTTTAAATTAACTGTACTACTGTAAAAGAATCGAAACTATGGAGCATGTTTCTTTATTTATATGATCATAAAATAAGTGATCACATGCTAATTGGAATTGTGTGATCAATGACGTTTGGTACTTGTGATCAAATAGGAATAATAGGTAGGTATGTTTAGTTGACTAGATCACTTGGTTGGTTGGTTTTGGTTAATTACAGATGTCAGTACATCATAATAATTGTAATAATTTATTTATTACTTAATATCAGCCATTATGCCTAGCGTTTGTGGACTACGACAAAGCCTTCGATTCAATCGAGACCTGCTTCAGTATTGTATATTGTAGTGCTGAAGTGTTTGTATAGAAACGCCACCATGTCGATCCAATTACAGGACGAGAGCACGGAACCAATCCAACTGCAGAAAGGCGTGAGACAGGGAGATGTTATCTCTCCGAAACTGTTCACGAACGCATTGGAAAACGTTTTCAAGCTCTTGGACTGGAACGGATTCGGCATCAACATCAATGGTTTTTGGTTTACTTTATTGCACACTTACAAATGTAGGACTTAATGCAAAACATTTTCTAACAGTCAGCTACCAGGTTGAAACAAATGCATTATGTAAGCATGCATAAAAACGTATAGTCAATATATACTAGTCCACCTCATAATATAACCTTCCTAATGATTTATGAATAGTCGATCAGCTCATTACGGTGTTCATTCATATTGTTCTAAGGACATGGGTTGCGGCGCGACCTCGTGGGGCTTCCATTGTTATTATCCCTGTGTTTTTAATCCAAGTTGTCACCACATTCGCAGACAAACATTAAAATACAATAACGCCAAGTTCGAACCTACAAGTTTTGGTGACATACCAAAAAACTGTAGAAAAACAGAGCACCTTTGTAGCTTTAAAGAAAAACTTGAGGTAAATGAAAAAAATCTGTTAAATGGTGAATCGGTTTCTTCTAGGCAAGCGTGCTCCAACGTATACCAACATCAGAGATGGTGGTCAAATGCAAGCCTATTATTTAAAAATATATATATATAAAACATACATGAAAAAACTTCTGGTTTTCAAAATATCTCGCCTACATACCGACGACCTAGGACTTGCTCTCGATTTTCCATTTCTCTTTTTCTCAGAAATGAGAACGCCGGGTAAATTCTGTAGGCAACGGCACAACAAGCATTCCAAGCCGTTTTAGTGTTGTTGAGTAAGAAACAAACATTCACATTCATAATATTGTGATGTGAATACTTTGGATAGTCTGTGTTCTGTGGAGAGTATTTGTTTCAATATTCTCGATGTATCTGTGTATTGCGCGTCGCGATCGAAGTCCTTGAGATGTGGTGCCTCTTGTAGCGATCACCAGTCAATATAATTTAATTAGATTTTGCTCTAATTTACCTACTTCTTTTTTTCATTGTATTTTTTTGCCACAATTTAATTATGTCTATATTTAAGTCACTTTCTTAATATTTTATATTTTTTGTCTTTATTATTAGATGAGTTTCACGTTAGCCTTTCTTTGCTGTCCTTACTGTTATTTGATTGTTTGCAAATGGTTACCAATGAGGTGCAAATCGACATGAACTGAAAAGTGTGACTGCCTACTGGTTTGATATATTAACACTAACCGCCAAAATAAGTGTATCCGTGTTTACATCTACTTACTTTAGCAACAAGCCATATTTCTCATCATCATCATTTCAGCCATAGGACGTCCACTGGCGGACATAGGCCTCCGCCATCGGTCTCCAAAAAGACCGGATTCGTAAGTTACTTTAGCTTAAGTTACGGATGAACATTCACCTCATTCGTAAAGAAGCGAAAAAAGTAATCGTAAAGTTTACCGCATCTACGACAACCTACGTACGTGTTTTGGCCTGGTGCGCCGGCGCATCCTTGACATTGACGTCACTCACCGGATGTCATTAGCATTGCATTGCATATTACTGCACTTGGTAGAAGTGGGCTATTGCTTTGTTTTTGTCGTAAGATGCACGATTGGCCTAATTGCTGGATTTCAGTAATCATTAAAAAAACCTAATACACAACATATTTCAAAAGTAGGTACCACTACATCGTTTTGCAATGTATACAGACGGATGTCTTTTTACAGAGTATCAATCAAGCATAATATATAGGTGCTCAATTACTGCCTATAGACAATAATTACTACACCAAATGTCCACCCACAAGATGGACAGATGACCTAAAAGAGACCAAAGGGAAAACGCTGGATACAGGCCGCTTCCAACCGGCACTTTTGGAGGGCGATGGGGGAGGCCTATGTTCAGCAGTGAACGTCCTACGGCTGAAATGATGACTACACCAAAAACATTATCTATGTTATCTCTACCACAGAGATATATATATATATTTTTAAATCTCTGTCTATGTTATTTTAAAGATGGTTCGTAATCTAACAATTTTCATACCAGTTTTCTTTAACGTTCGTTTTTTCCATATTATTTGGAAAAGAAACAAAAATAAAACCTTAAACTACTTATAAATAAATATACCCTAAACCAAAAACTACTATAAAAGCCCCTTTGTGGAAGGAAAAATGGCCAGTATGATGCATTGTCACGTTGAATGGCAATGCAATTTTTTTTGCCTAAGTGAGCGCCAGTATTCCTGCCACCAGTCGCCTCCAGGCTCCATCAAACGTTTTCTTTGACGACAGCATAACTATGTGCGTAAATCCAATAAGTATTCTGAACATAAATGATTTGTTGTAAAACTTCGCTATTGACCTGCGCGCGCAGTGTACTAGTTTCAAGGTGAACCACGCCAGGTATGCGGTTGATGCGGTAGTGATGTCGAACTCTAACATGCCTCTTAACTCTTAACCAATAGCTTGTCTGATGGTTCAATTTTACATATACGTTGTATCCTAACTAATATCACAATTAAGCGAAAGTAACTCTCTCTGTCAGTCTGTTTGTTCGCTTTTCATGATTAAACGCCTAGGCCGACCTTAACGAAATTTGGCATTTAGATAGAGTGAATCCTGAAGACGAACATAGAGACTGGGAGGAACTTTTCCTCCCAGAAAATCCGGAATAAAAGGAAATTGCTGGTTACAGCGTGGGATTCAGCTAGTTATGCATAAAAACCCAAACGTGGTTTGAGACGGGAGTTTAGTTGTATAGTGGAGGGAAACCCACTAAAATCCTTTAAAAAAACTATATACCTAGTAGTAGGTTGGTGGTTTTCCCATCAGGTATTTTTAAACAAGATTATTATGTTCCTCTATATTTCAATAAGTATAAAACATTACAAACCCATCTGCATATTTTTATTTGTCACGACTTTTGTCAAGTATAGTTTTATTAAATTCCGAGAAAATGATGTTCATAAGTAGGTAATTGTTTAGAGCTCTATTGTTTTTATTTTCCGTAGAACTACATAATATTTCCAATCCACTACCTTACTTGTTAACTGGTTGTTTAGTGTAATATCAAAGCAACTAATAATATTTGCGAAAAGTTTCGCAACAATGGAACTAGATGGCGCTGGCGTCGATTTAGATCGCGCAAACGTTTCATTCGTAAGAATCACCACTAGTTTCTAATGTTATTTGATTTGAGAGTTTCTTTAAAGTACGTTAAAGTTTTGGCAATACACAATTGTCTGTATCCAACGGTGTTTCATTTATTTCCCGCACGCTCTCTGTCTCTGACTGAGGATTGGAAGGTTGAAATTCTTCCATGGTCCTTATCGAGTCGGTTGAGTAAGGCGGACGTTTTTGCTGTGCAAAGCACTTGGAATAGTGGTGGGTCGCCACTAGCAGTGCTCATCGTACGCGGGCCTCAGTTGTGAGGTTTACGCTGCGACTGGTTGGAGCGGTGTCGTGCAGAAACCGTGCCTGTCTGCAGCCAAGACTGGTGCAGAAGATCGGGAAGTGCAGTTCCGTCCACCGAGGAAGCAAAACGTGACGTCAGCGCTGTGAAGACAAATTGACGTCTTCGAGGCAACGTCATCATAAGAAGTTGTGACGTCACAACAACAACGTCACACATCGGAAGCAGCAGTGAGTGAGGTTTACCAGGAAAATTTGTGAGTACATTTTCATTTTGTGTTTAACATTGTTGCGCCCTCTATCGGGAAGTGAAGTAATCATTTTCATCGACTTAGAAGAATCAAACAGTTTTGGACTTTAACTTTTAAATAGAATACAGGACTTGTAAAAATTTGTGTGCATGCTTTTAGACTTAGAATAATTTAAGAAAAAGTGTTCCGACGGGGAATCCACGCCCGTTTTCCGTCCCAGTATGCATATTCTCAAACACTTGTAAAATTTTTAGAAATTGTTTGGGACTTGTATTTTTTTTCGGTTTTAATAGCAAAGTTTAAGTTCGAAGTTTGTATTGTGTGGTTCAACACTAACTTCACTATGTCTTCCGTCAGTTTAATCAAGGCTCAACTTGACTACTTGACTAGAATAAATAAAGCATATGATAATTATAAGAAATCGCCAAGAGACCGTCTAGTCAAGGAATCCTATCATGCGACTAGATTGGAGATACTGGGAGAACAGTGGAAAGTTGCTGTTGAGAACCATAAAAAATTACAAAGTGAAGAAAATGAGGTCATCCTTGAGCATAAATATTTTAAACAGGACGTGTTTGAAGATATTGAAGAGGTCTACACTTGTTACAAGTCAGATCTTAAAGAGGCTTTGTCTGCCCTTAGAACTACTTCAATGACTTCCAACACATCCAATCAACATGTGAACAGCTCAAGAACGGAAACTACTGTAAGGCTTCCAAAAATCACTATCCCAACATTTTCCGGGACTTATTCAGAGTGGCAAACATTTAGGGATTTATATGTATCACTGATTCATCAAAACGCATCATTAGATAATGTGCAGAAGATGCACTATTTAAAATGTCATCTATCCGGTGAGGCGGAGCAACTTTTGCGGCATGTTCCGATCACATCAGCCACATACCAAGAATCTTGGTTATTGCTAAATAGTAGATACAACAATAAGAGGTTTTTGGCCGGTAGTCTACTGAAGCGTTTTATGGAGCAGTACAGCGTCAAACTAGAGTCATCCAAAGCAATTAAAGATGTATTAGATACAACCAATGAAACGTTAAATGGCTTGAAAAATTTGGGCATCGATGTAGGTACATGGGATGTCATAATCATCTACATCATTTGCACGAAGCTCGATCCTGAAACACGCAAGCAATGGGAGGTTAAGATAAGTGTCTCAGACGACCTTCCCACCCTGCAGCAAATGCGAGAATATTTAGAGTCGAGATTTCGGTCACTAGAATTTTTGGACAAACCAAAGTCGACCCCATGTTTTTCAAAGCCAAAGGTAATGCACACAGTTGCTACTGACGCTGCAACATCAAATTCTTGCCCGTTCTGTGACCGGGATGGACATAAAATTGCAAATTGTAAAGATTTTTCCAAATTAGATTATTATGCTCGTCACAAATTCGTTCAAACCTCGAGACTTTGTTTCAACTGTTTGGGTCGAAACCATACAGTCAACTCATGTTCATGTTCCACCAAATGTCACGTCTGCAACAACAAACATCATTCTTTACTTCATCCTAAATCTAATCCGAAGAAAGAGACGCGTACTTCTGGTTTGCCTAAACCTGAAGTAGCAGTAATGACAACATCGTCTGAAACTCCACCACCTTCGAATGTCGTAGCACATTTTTCAAAGGAAACAGTACCCAATCAAGTACTGTTAGCCACCGCTCTTGTTCAATCACCAGCAAGGAACGGTAACATGCGGTTACTTAGAGCCCTTGTGGACCAGGGGTCACAAGCGTCGTTTATTACAGAAGCAGCCGTGCAATTGCTCGGCCTCAGCAAAACACCCACCAGAAGTGTTATATCTGGTTTGGGAGGCAACAAGGATACTTTGGCGTCAAAGTATGTTGTAGCCATGAAGGTCCAATCACGTCACGATCCTGCGTTTCAAATTGAAGTACATGCGCACGTCTTAGGTGCCATTACGAGCTTACTTCCAACTGAGAAGATCGTGAGCATTGATTGGCCTGAGCTAACACAGATCAGCCTGGCTGATCCCCAATATGATACACCAAACAAAATAGACATTTTGTTAGGCAGCGACGTGTACGGTCGCATAATAAGAGAAGGATTGATCAAGAGTCCTAATGGTGCTATTGTTGTACAAAACACAGCCTTAGGATGGGTTTTGACTGGTCCCACACATCAGTTGGAAAATGATCAAGCCCTCTCACAAACTAATTGCCATCATAACGTCATCACGAGTATGCACGCTCACGTGGACGATAATGAATTGTTGAAACAATTTTGGCAATTAGAGTCCGATTCCTTCGGAACGAAGATGCTCACCCAGGAAGAGCAGTTGTGCGAAGAGTTTTATAGTAAAACAACGCGCAGAGACTCTACTGGACGTTATATTGTACGTCTTCCCTTTCGTGAGCATGACCCTCAATGCAAGTTTCAAAACTCAAGAGATATTGCGGTTAAGAGACTTCATCTTCTTGAGCGTCGGTTCAAGAAGAACCCGGAAATCAAAGCAAGTTACTCTGATGTAATGCACGAATACATGGACCTTGGTCACATGGAATGTATAACTGGCCAAGACGACAAGCTATGCGAGAGTGTGTATCTACCACACCACGCCGTTATACGCGAAGATAAGACCACGACCAAGGTCAGAATCGTGTTCGATGCATCTTGCCAAGGAAATCATGGAGTATCTTTGAATGATGCATTGATGGTTGGCCCCACGTTACAAGAAGACTTACGTCACATCATAATAAGATGGCGCATACATCCTATATGCCTGAGTGCAGACATAGTAAAGATGTACCGTCAGGTCATAGTCAGCAAACAGGACGCAGACTTCCAGCGACTCGTATGGAGAGACGATCCCGAATCTGAAACAAAAGATTATAGATTAGAGAGAGTTACATTCGGCACGGCGTGCGCTCCTTACCTGGCTGTGAAGACGCTGCAGCAGTTGGCTATCGACGAAGGCGAAGAGTTTCCTGAAACAGCAAAAAGGGTTAGAACAGATTTTTATGTCGATGACTTACTGACAGGATGTGAAACAGTGACTGAAGGAATTAAGATTTATCAAGATATGAAAGAGTTGTTAAGTAGAGGAGGATTTGACTTACAAAAATGGATAACTAACAACAAGGATTTAGCAAATGTTATGATGGAAAGAAAGGGAACAGAGGGTAAAAAAGTAGACATAAAGATGAATGAGATAGTGAAAGTACTAGGAATCACCTGGGACAAAGAATCAGATTCTTTCCATTACTCGGTGCAACTTCCTGATCTGCAAGACACTCTCACGAAGAGAAAGGTTATTTCGGACATTTCACGTCTATTTGACCCCTTAGGATGGGTCGCGCCTTGTGTCGTCATGGCAAAGGTGATGATTCAGAAACTCTGGTTAGCTGGAATAGACTGGGACGACGAATTACCTGACGATCTGTTAAAGGAGTGGCTCACTTACCGATCAGAACTGGTTAATGTTCGGGACATTTCTATTCCAAGATGGATTGAGGCTAAATCGGATGATGTTGTTAGCGAGCTTCATGGATATTGTGACGCATCAATTTCTGCGTATGCAGCAGCAGTCTACTTGAGAACAGTTGATGCTGCCAGCAATGTACACGTCAATCTTGTTGCTGCAAAAACTAAGGTTGCTCCAACCATGCAAGTCTCAGTGCCTCGACTCGAATTGATGGGAGCAGTTTTACTGTCCAAGTTACTCACAGAAGTAGCTAGTGTGTTGAGCATTGACAGCTCAAATATTCATGGATGGACTGACTCAACAGTGGTTTTGGCATGGCTCAGTAGTCACCCAAGTCGTTGGTCGACTTTCGTAGGCAACAGGACTTCCGAGATCTTGTCAAGACTTGACAACACACAGTGGGCACATGTCCGATCCACGCAGAATCCTGCAGATATTGCATCCAGAGGCAGTACACCTTTGGAACTGGCTCAGTCTAGCCTGTGGCTGCAAGGTCCTGCATGGCTCAAGGACTCAACTATAGAATATACAAGACCGCAATCGGTCTCTACGGACTTGGAACAAAGAAAAGTCAAAGTTCATTTGACGATGGACTTACCAAATGAAGATCCTTTTTGGACAAGATTTTCATCCTTGCGAAAATTGATTCGCATTGTTGCGCTTTGCCGAAGATTTTTGAAGGTGAAGGATGTCAAAAGGAATCTTCATAAGTTTGAACCTTTTATCACGAGTACAGAACTCAACGATGCTCTTGACGTCTGCATTCGGCAATGTCAAACCTTGGAGTTAGAAGAAAAAAGCAGACTGAAACCTTTGAACCCTTATCATGACGATCAAGGACTCTTGAGAGCTCAAGGGAGAATCCAAAATGCAGATCTTCCTGAATATACGAAACATCCTGTTATTCTTCCTCACAAGAGTCACTTCACAAATCTGATTGTTGATGATGCTCACCAGAAAACACTGCATGGTGGTCCCTTGTTAATGCTCAACTATTTACGTACGAAATATTGGATCGTGTCCGCTAAGAGTTTAGTAAAAAATCACGTACGTAAATGTGTTACATGTGTTCGCAATTCAGCAACAACGAGGAACCAACTCATGGGGCAGTTACCATTAGCCAGAGTTACTCCTGCTCGTCCTTTTCTGCAAAGTGGTGTAGATTTTGCCGGACCGATAAATATTCGAATGTCCAAGGGTCGTGGCAATCGATGCTACAAAGGTTATATCTGTCTCTACGTCTGTATGGTTACCAAAGCTATACATTTGGACGTCGTCAGTAGCCTTACTTCAGAAGGATTCATCGCATGCTTCAAGCGCTTCGTAGCTCGAAGAGGCCACGTCAGTCATATTTGGAGTGACAATGGTACTAATTTTGTGGGTGCATCAAAAGAGCTCCAAGCAATTGTTGACCCACAAGTATCATCCATAGCTGTAGACATTCGGGAGTGGTTGAGCAACAATAGTGTCACGTGGCACTTCATCCCCCCTCACGCCCCGAATCACGGAGGGTTATGGGAGGCTGGCGTGAAATCAACCAAGTTCCATCTGAAACGAGTTACAAAGGATTCAAGTCTCACCTTTGAAGAGATGACAACGGTTTTGTCGCAAATTGAGGCCTGTCTCAATTCTAGGCCATTGTCTGTACTTCCAGATAATCATTCACCCCTCACTCCAGGGTATTTCTTAATTGGAGAGCCATTGGTTGTTGTCCCCGACCATAACTATGAGCAGAGCAACATGTCTTCTTTAAGAAGGTGGCAACTGGCGCAACGAATGGTGCAGAGTTTTTGGCGTAGGTGGTCCGATGAATATTTAGTTCACTGTTTGCAGAGGTACAAATGGTCAAAATTGACACCTGAACCTACAATCGGAGACGTAGTTCTCATCAAGGAAGACAACCTTCCTCCAGCTCGTTGGTTGTTAGGACGAGTTGTGACCAAGCATCCAGGCTTGGATAATATTACTAGAGTTGTCACTCTGAAGTGTAAAGGATCTCTCATCAAGAGACCTACATCAAAAATTTGTGTTCATGTTACAGAATAGGCTCTGTGTATAATTAAGTTTGTTAAAGCCTAGTTTCATAGCTTCAAGGCTCCACACCCCCTTGACCTCATGGTGGGCGGTGTGGTAGTAGTGGTTGCTGGTAGTGAAGAACGTTTAGTGACGTTCTTGGTAGGCGGAATGTTTAGTGTAATATCAAAGCAACTAATAATATTTGCGAAAAGTTTCGCAACAATGGAACTAGATGGCGCTGGCGTCGATTTAGATCGCGCAAACGTTTCATTCGTAAGAATCACCACTAGTTTCTAATGTTATTTGATTTGAGAGTTTCTTTAAAGTACGTTAAAGTTTTGGCAATACACAATTGTCTGTATCCAACGGTGTTTCATTTATTTCCCGCACGCTCTCTGTCTCTGACTGAGGATTGGAAGGTTGAAATTCTTCCACTGGTAATGTAGTAGTAATAGCTCAGAATACATAATAGTAGGTACGAATAGTTAGGTGTTAGCATTCGTGTATGCATATTAACTTTAGTTACGTTCGCGTTAGTTATCAGACCGTAAACAAATTATCGGGTGATGATACATTACTATTCCGTTAATGTTAACTTCGGTTCAACTTAACAACAACCGACTTAACTTACAACCTGGGTGTCTTCAAATCATGAGTGAATCGGTTTCTTCTAGGCAAGCGTGCTGCAACGTAGACCGCATCATTGCGAGATGGTGGACAAACGCAAGCCTATTATTAGATTTAAAAAACACATAAAAAGAAATAAGTGCCTAACTATTATTCTTATGACATTATAGCAACTGATGAACTTTTTGACCTTATATTCCTCCATCCCGGTTTTACCACCGAACCGGCCGTCATCGCCAGAAATGCCATCCGCACATTTTAGGTAGGTACGTGGAAGTCTAGTACTGTTCGTTTTTTTATTTTTTTTAAAATGTGTTCCCTATAAATGATTTTACAATGATTTCTTAGGTTTTTGCCATTACGAACCATTGAACAATTTTGACGGATTTTTCTACCCGTGACCACGGACATCGCGGTGTTCGAAACGTCAGTAATTAAAATAATGTAAAATAAATACACGCAATAAAATAATTACAATTTAGATGAAATAATATGGTCATGTAACGTATCACCGATAGTGACGTTAGATAACTTTTTCAGATTCTTTACTCAGTTCAAAAACTCTTGTTTTTTTTAAATTGTCATGTTTCTAATGATAATTATGATCGAAGATACTCGTATATATGTGCGTTGGTTTGTTTTGAAAAAAGGAAACGATAGCAGATTAGAAATAACAGCGATATTTGTACTATAACATAAAGTTACGGAACGAAAGCAATCAAGCAATGGTAAACAGTTAGGCAAGCGCGAAGCATGGGCAATCTTTGTTTTTGCTAGCGAAGGCCGGCCGCTTGACTTGGTCATGGTGAAAACTACAAAGACAAAATTAAACGAATTCAACAAAATCAATCAAAAAGTACCTAATATTCAGGCGTTGTTGAAAGTTAGCTGACACTAGGGTTAACTCAGCCTTCAGCCTAATGTTGAATTTGATAATTATTTTCCTTGTGGGTAAACTTCGGAGCTCTCGCTACTTGCGGCCCATGACTATGCAATGAGACATAACATTATGACATAACGCCGGACACTAATAATAACTAAACTACACTAATAATGAGAAACGTAGCTAGTTGTAGGTACCGGGTACTTCCCACTTGATCATAGTATTCATATGTAGTTATTTATTTAAGTTTTCTTAATTATACCTAAGTATTATTTGTTATAATTTAAAGATTATTCTGTAATACTTACCTATCATAATGTAGGTAGTAGTTAATACCTAAACTGAAATAAAAGTATTTTGTATTCATACTTTCAGAGTTCATTCGCTGTTTCACATCACAGCAGCCATTAAACGTCCACTGCTGGACACAGGCCTCCCTCTTAAAGAGGGGTGTTGCCATAATCCCCACGCTTGGCAGGTGGCTTGGGGATCGCAGTACGTTTACCGTGTACGAATAGGACGCTGCTGCCCATCCTCCGGTGGTCCTGGTCGCAATTTTAGGACATACCCGGGTTCATTCGATGTTTACTAACTTAATCACAAATAATGGGAGATGGTGGCTAGAGCGGTAGCAAATTTGACGGTACCCGGTTCTATCCTCGGCCCTGCACCAATGTCTTATTTAGTACCTACTTAAATAAATTATGTGCAGTTTCGATGTCATCTCTCAAAAACGGTGAAGGAAAACATCGTGAGGAAACCGGTATATCCGAGAACCTCAAAAGTTCAAAGACGACATTCGCCAACATGAGACCACAGGGCTAGCATAGTGAAAGGGCCCATCCTCTCTCTGAGAGAAGGCCTATAGCCCATGAAAGGCTGATAATGGTGATGATCATGACGTGCAATTGAAGATAACACATTTTTTTAGTATATTACCCTCGGTGCGCGAATTCGACTCGCACTTGGCCGGTGTTTATTTGTAGTTTTTCTGTTTGACATGTAAGACAGTCGTTACTACCGAAGTTATGTTCAATGAATTCTCTTTCCCTTTGTGTGAATGTTGGTTGGTAAATACAGTGGTTTTATCCATTCAATCATCAATGTACATAGCATTGTAATTATTAGGTAGGTATAGGTGCCTCAAATCCCCAAGCCGCCTGCTAAGTCTGGGGATTATCGCAACAGCCCTCTCTAAGAGGGAGGCTTTTGTTCAGCAGTACATTTATTTATTTATTATTAAATCACTTATAACACCATTACAGATAAACTAAAGCGATGCTATAACAACTTAAATAAATTTAAACTATTTTAATTTTAAGGTGTCTACGAGTAGGTACATAATATGGGTCAAATATGTTCATATACAATTTGTTAGCGCTACCGTGTGTCGGATAAGATGCTAAATTGTAGGTGGTCCCGATTGTTTTTAACCGACTTCGAAAAAGGATAAAAGTTTTCAATTCGGCCCGTATTTTAATTGTATTTTTTTAGAACGGCAATTGTTAGCCATGATTTTCACGCACTAGGGCTGGCCATACGATCGCCTATACGAACTTTCTTATACTTTACTTAGGTACTTTTGTTCTTACGAATTACGGAATGGCAACTTTCTGTAGGAGTTATTGCGGCTTGCATCACCCTAGGTACTTATTTGCCCAGATTGTAGGTAGGTGTACTTTGGTCTAGAATTAGCTTTATTCTCTGTGAGGTGCATCTGGTCAAGTTGCGCAACCAGGCGAGGTCGCCGCGAGTGAAAGCCAGATCTTGCTCAAGTTGCTGGCAATGTTTGCATGTCTGTGCCTTTTCTTGAATAGGCTTATGCTGCCATCTTCGGCCATGCCGTCACTTAGATATCAGATAGATTTTTTTTAAAGATAGATAAATTTTCAGGGATAGATATAAAGTATCCTTTGCTATGTCACACTCTCCGGCAGTCGTTTTGCATAAAATCACATTGAACAAACACACTTTAGGGATTGACATTAAATTCAACTTAAAATAAACAAAACAAACTAGCACTAAAATGGTCTTGTCATTCTCGTTTTTTTTTTTAGCTGTTTTATCTAAATTGTGAATAAAAGAATATAATAAAAAATCTAGCACTAAAATATAAAATAAAACTAACTAATGAACCGCTGCCAATTAGGATACGTCCCAAGACGCTGACCACATTGCCGAGTTGAATTGCAATAACGCATTAGCGTTGGGCAAGATATCGGCTAGCATTTTGGTCATAATATGCGTCGACCAGACGTATTGATATTTTATCGCCCGGCCCCCACTAACATAAAGTTAGGATTAGACTGTGTTTCAACATAAACCTAGTAATGACAGATAGTTAGAGGAAAATCAGCATCCGCGGGTTTCCCGGTCTCCCCCAGCGCTACTTTCACACGACACGTGGGTTCACCACCTACATGGTCGCGAGTTCTGTTTCCATTTTTATCATTACTCCGCAAATTTTCACGAAGACACTCGGTATATTGAACTAAACAAATGCCAGTGTGGTAATGTAGAGCTTATTATGCGCAAACGCACTCAATAGTAATATACTTAAATAAAATTTAAATGCTGTTCGTTTGTAAGCGCATCATTTCAAACGGTTGCACTGTTTTGGCTTTTTTTTTTGTTTTAAAATGTTTTTAATAGTCCAAATTAAAAAGAAAGAAAAATATATCCATATCCTTATTGGAAAGAAAATACGGAATATTTTCAAATTCGGGTATAACTACGTCCTTTTTTCTATGGGATTGTATGAATATATAACTCTTTCAGAAAAATTTGGTCACTTCTGTGGGCTAGCAAGCAATTTTATTTAATTTCATTTTTTTTATTTAATTTATTTATTTAATAATAGCATAGACAAAATATGGATCCTTGATAATAGGCATAAATAAATAAATATTCGGGACATTTTTTCACACACGGTCATCTGACCCCAAACTAAGCAAAGCTTGTGATATGGCTGCCAGAGACTGATATACATACATATATAGTTTTAAATACATACTTAAATAGATATTAACAACCAGATATAGAACAAACACAAATGTTCATCACATAAATGTTTGTCCTAGGCGGGAATCGAACCCACACCCCCAAGCGCAGAAGGCAGGTTCACTACCAACTGGACCAACGGGACCATGCGTTTGACCGGCCACTAGCCTTATTTTAAAAACCCAAAAGCTAATGTGTAATTACGTATTTATATGACGTATATGCAACTCTGTAGTTTTCTCCTGTACTTTGCTCTATTCTCTAATGAAAATAAACGTTTTCAACGTTAGATAAGTACAGAAAAAGTGATGGACATTGGAAATACGCGGATTGTTTTAATTTTATTGACAGGCATCGCATGTGCATTCTATTTAAATTTGAAGAAAATGTTCCTCCTTTTAACGGATAAATTCTGTTTATTAAATTTCACACACTGCGTAAGAAATAATTAGTAAAAAAAAAATTTGAAAAAAAATATGTTAAGTACTTATTAAAATATGCCAGTTAAGTGTCGGTCACGTAAACTTGAAATTTTTGAAATGAAACAAAGAAAAATTGGAACAGAAAAATGGATATTTTTTTGGATGGAATGTAGAAATAAAGTTGAATTGGTACATTGTATTTCACTTCATGTTGATACTGTATTGTAAATTCGTGTTGTTTCCAATATAAACCTGTATTTAATCAGTAGATAATGCCGACTGAGTAGGTAATCGGTAACTCATTCAGTATTTAGTTTACAGTGTGAATCATTGGACTAACATTGTGCGTAACTTTACGAGCCGCCAAGCTAGTGGTAAGTAGTGGTTTCAAGTAGGTACCTATACAAACGTGACAATAAATGCATTTATCTGCTTTGATTTTATTTATTACGAACGTGTTACATCGTGCCGATTAGGTATTCAATTACATGACAGCATAAAAATAACTAGCTATGAAAAATATTAACACACAGCGTACCTACTTATAGTTACAAATACATAGGCATTATTTATCTACTTAGATACCTCTATAAGTCATGTCTTCGATCGTAAAAAAACAAGTCTGGAACCTTAGAAATCAATGTCTGGAACTTATAGGCACCTCTCGAAAACGGTCGCAGATCTTTGGATACGGTATTTCTACCATTACTTAACCATAATATAATACCAATACAACACTTTATTGAAACCATAGGAAGGACATTACAAGAAGAATACATTAAACAGAGGCACAGATGGTCGTCTTATCGCTAAGAGCTGTCTCTACCAGCCTTAACCTTCCTCACCCTCAACCTTTTTCAACCTTAGGTCGGTCCTATATTAGTGTGATTTTACCTTTATGTACACCGCGTAGGTAGATGTACCGGTAGTCCGGCAACTAGTGGCCTTACGGCCAACTCGTTAAGCGGTTCCAAACTAACGTTAAAACCGCGCAGTTAGGAAAAACACGCGAACGTGAACCAGATACGCTTTGCGGTCGCGCATCATTTTTTCATCACCCTAACTGGATTGCATGGACCTAAATCTCAATATGGCTACCTCGCGTTTAGTTTAGGCACAACGCGATTAAGGAACATTGCGTTTTAGGTACGCAGCAAGCAAAGGCGTGGCTAGGCACTAAACAGTGGCCGCGGTGAGATCAATCTAACAAACTACGGATACCTAATGGAATCTTTCTTCAGGCGTGTTACATTACCTCCCGTGTCTCAATAACGAACAGCTACTTCTCGTTTCCAGCCGGGGCAGCCATGGACCACGACCACGACCACGGCCACGGCGCCAGCGACGACCCGTGCGCCGACCATCACCACAGCCACTCCATGACTGTAAGTACTTGACTATTCATTTATTTATTGTACACATATTTATATAATAGCTATTAGGTAACAACAACCTAAAAGATAACAGATAGACAGACGACCTAAAAGCAGGGAAACGCTGGATGCAGGCCGTTTCCAACCGGCCCTTTTTGGTGATCGATGAGGGAGGCCTATGTCCAGCAGTGGACGTCCTATGGCTGAAATGATGAACAACCTCTCGCAGGTAGATTCCTACATCATGTTCCTTTACTTTTAGGGTTCCGTACCCAAGGGTGAAAACGGGACTCTATTACTAAGCCTTCACTATCCGTCCGTCAGTCGACTATATCTTTCGAACCATTATAGAAAGCCAGTTAAATTTCCAAAAAATATTTAATGATACTGCGGTTAACTAAGAAATAATAATAAAGTCAAAAAGTAAAATCGAAAGGGAGGTCCCCATACAACAAAGTTGTATTTGCTCTAACATTGATGTAAGAGCTCTAATGTTAAAACGGTAATACGAACAAGCGATAATATTATATACAAAAATACGTTTGTTGTATGTTGTTGTATGGGATCCTTTCATTTTTACTTTTTGACTTTTTAGGTGATCCGCCGTAACATTACATATTCTGTTAAAATTTCAACTGGCTATCTATTACGGTTCGAAAGATATAGCCGTTAATATGTAAGATAGACAGACAGACAGACATCGTAGGTTTAGTAATAGGGTCCCGTTTTTACCCTTTGGGTACGGAACCCTAAAAATGCTTCACCAATATTATCACGTGGTAAGATAGACATCAAACGCCGAGAATGTATAGATCACAAAACTATTTATATAGGTCTGTGGTATAGATGTATATGATTTTGACCGATATACAATGCATTGCAGTCCTAATAACACAAGTACAAGCCAAGGACTAAATGTGGTAAGCTTGACAGGAGCCCTACAAGTAGGTTTCGAGATGCACGATAGCAACATTGTTATGCTTATCAGTAAAACCGCAGGCGGTCGGTTGCGGTGCACTGTCCAGCAGATAATGATAGTTCCCACAGATAGTGAGCATTTTGGACTTGTTTGTTTCGACCCTTTACTGTGCAAAGCTGGCTCGCTGGCCTGAGTCAGAGAGGTTGAAGTATACAAAGCTGGCTCGCTGGCCTGAGTCAGAGAGGTTGAAGTATACAAATTGAAAGTAGGCATAAATAAAGTACTACCTTTGTGTTTTTCCTCAAAGTTGCTCAAAAATCTGATAGTGATTTTAGTGGCGAGGGAACAGTACATTGTCACAATGCAGGAGGATAATAAGGCATACTAATGTAGTGTATGTGCCAACCACAGCTTTGAATTCATTGATCGCAAATAAACCAAGCTGTTCGATTATTTTTACTTGTCAACATCAGCCATCATCAGTCCACTGCACGACATAATATAATGTTATGCCTTTCCTAAGTATGTTTTATCTATTTTCTCAGAAATCAACGCCGAAGGGCTCAGCTCGACTATTATCGTATGACTGTAGGCTATAAGTATTTAAGCATTAAATTTCTTTATCGAGTTTAGTATACTTAACACTTCAAGCATTCGCGCAATATCTGTGTCTGTGTGTCAGTTTGTCTCATTCGCTGCGCATCCTGTTTATCCTGTTTGGGCGTTAATGTAATAGCTTTTACCTAACACGATTGCTGTCTGACAGACACTGCTACGATACGTTATATTAATAAAAATTTGGCGACAAACTGACTTTATTTTATATATGACTGAAATATTGTTCGTTGCAGAAAATTCTGTGAAGTCATAATATCAGTATATTTAAATAACTTCCGTAGGATGTTCTGCATGGGAGCATGAGAAATCGACTCCATTCTACGGAATTTCGGTGAATTAGCAAACCCGGCGAATATTCGATCTAAACAATAGCGCTGGCTATGTATAAATATTCATACATTATCATTCGATAGCTAGTTTTTAGACCACATAAATTTATAAGAACAGGCAACAGAAAATGAACTTGGTGGATTAGGGCCCATCCTCTTTCTCTCTCCGAGAGAAGGCCTGTGTCCCAGCAGTGGGAACATGATAAGCTGACAATGATGATGATAATGATGCGGTAACAAAAAATGTCACACGGTATATTTTTGTAATTAGAGCAAACTCGCCAGTCACAAGTTTTTTGTAACGTGTTTGTATTTTTAGGATCTAGACGTGACGTATTTGTGTTTTTCCTGCAAATGAGTAATTTATATTAGACATAGACATAGACATCATTTATTTGTGGCATATTCGTATTCTAAATGTCTAAAATGTTACCGATAATAGGAAAAACCATTAAAATTACCCAATTTCGATAGCCAAACAGCCAACACTTCTACCTACAACAAAATAATGGCAATCGAACGTGAAATAAACCACCAGAAATATTTCAAATCTTCTGCAGTAGGTAGTCATGCAGTAGTAGAAGATTTGAGATATATGTTTGTGGCTGTTCTGGAATATATTCCACATCCAAGAATAGATAAATATACACTTATACAGGCTGTAAGGGGAACACTCTCGAAGCCAAAAGAAGGTAATTGTACTAAGTTGTAATTGTAATTGTTTCCATACATTTTGTCGAGTGTCAATGACCGTTTTCTGAACAGCTGATATTTTTTTCGCGATTTCAGGGTTGGTCCCATATTAAAAGTGGTTCATAATGTAGAGTACAATTACCTTTTTTTGGCTTCGAGAGTATTCCCCTTACACCCTGTATAGTATATTGATGGTCTCGCTAAGGAAATTATGGTAGATATCTTCTTCTGCCTAGCGATCACGGATCGTGCCGGGGTCCACTTGAAATGCTGCTAAAAATCAGCTGTTGATTGGACTCGTTTCTCAATTGCAGTTCCACTCGTGCGTGTGCACAGAGATCCTGTTCAGCGGATGGGTGACCACGAACGCGCTGGAGCTATTCGGCTCGTGCGTGGCCATCTTCCTGGCTGGCATTCTGTACGAGGGGCTCAAGTACTACCGGGAGGCGCTGCACGCGCGCGCCTCTGCGACCACCGGCGACTCCCGCGTCAACATCACCAAGACTGAGTGCGGAAACAACGGACCCTGCGGCGGAACTGCTGTCGTCAAGTCAGTATTATACATTCTACCTAATGAAATAGAACATATTAATAAGGTATTGTCGGTCTATGACTTTAAGATTTCAACGACGTCACAGATAAGTATAGGGCACAATTACTGATCTCTTCTCTGCATTTAATAAATAAAAATAAATATATCTTCTCTATCTCTACATTCACGTCTGTCTGTCTGTATGGCCGCTAACTCTTCCTAAGCCACGCAACGGATTTTGATGCGGTGTTTACCATCAGTTAGTAAATTTTTCACGGAAGGTTTATAATTATATATAACTATCGACACGTCTCGGTTTCGCACGTAAATTATACCCTAGCGAAGCCGGGGTGGGTGGGTCGCTAGTTATTTTTAAATAGAAAAGAGCACAACAAAAATACTCTCTGATCAGTGCAGATCAGCGCAAAATACTAGCCAAGACCGGAACAAACATGGTTTGGACCGGCTTTAAAAGATAGATAGTCATCGTCGATCGTCGCTTACCAACGGGTGAGTTGGTCAAACGCGGACTTATCCACGACAAAAAAAAATAAGATAAACTAAGGATTTTACCTTTATAATCTTTATTGTTCACACCACAAATTACATACAGGCGGTCTCTTTTAGGTCGTCTGTCCATCTTGTGGGTGGACGTCCTACGCTGCGCTTACCGGTCTGTGCATGGTCTCCATTAGAGAACTTTCGGCCCCATCGGCCATCTGTTCTGCGTGATATGTGCTATGCTCACTGCCACCATGTCGGTAACTTTCGATCGTCTACGGATCGCCTAATTTTTGATTCGATCTCGTAGAGAAACTCCGAGCATTGCCCTCTCCATAGCTCTCCTTGCCTAAGTGCATTATAGTAATTTTTTAATTATCGCGATTTGAACACATGTTTTAAATGTTTATCGGGGCTTATCACGCATTATTTTATATAGGTAAAAATAGGTAAGTACCTTTCATTCGACGTTTCGGCCATGTTAACTGCGTTATATTATGTACCTATATCAATCAGGTTTTTATGGCCGTCAATATTTTATAGCTCCGATGCAAACGAATTTATTACGTTAGGCACTAACGAATAGCTGCGAATTTATATTTTTTCCTTAGAAAACCACCAGTGACGAGTTACTGTAGCAACAGATGTAATTTATGTTATACTGCTGGTATTGTTAGGTGTTGCGAATTAGCTGGCCATTGTCAGAAAGTAAATATTCTTCTGTAGTACATACAATGATTCTTCTTTATTATGGAAACTGGCTGGTTTTCACACATATCGTGGTTTTTTAGTCTATAGCATGTGTTGCGTGAACCAACAATGACCTTTCTATGAATGCGTTTTAAAAACAAATTGATGAAAACTTAAAATATAAACTAAAAACTAAAACTTAAAACAACTAAATAAAAGGTACAATTAAACTGAAATATGATTGTATAAAATATACAAACATGTACTACCTACTACAAAACAAAAACGCCGTCGAGATCACCACCGTGCGGCAGGGTTCCCAGAACACTGGCAGAGTTGCCCCGCTGTATAGCAATACTTAGCTTTTGTGAAAAGTATATGCCAGCTCTAGGATCCCCCGAGACGAGGACCAGCCTAGTCGAAATATCCTTGCAGATTTTTTTTGTGTCGGACGACCACGGGCCCAGGGTCTCCACAGCTAGCGCAACAAACTCATAATGTGCGCTGAGCTGTGAGTACTTCCTGTGTTTGTTTAGTTGGGCCTGTTCGGCCGCAGCCCCGACACTGCAAGCAGAACTGGCGATATGAGAAGGAGCCAGGGTGTCCACGCAGGTGGCATCTCAGACCAAGGCGCGGCCAAGACACCAAGGAACCAGACTGGCTCCGTCTGGTCTCTTGCCATCGTCTCTTGTCATACCGTTCGGTTCCAGTGTCGAGGGCACGGAAGCAGTGGAGAGTGCCCGCCTGACCAAATCATTAATAGCCCAATGACGATATAGTCGGCCGGCACTCCTCACACACGATAGCCCGTGGCGTCCAAATTGGTCCACGGCTCGTCCACACTGGCAGCGATGAGGCTCGCACAACTTCTCACCTAGACGCAGACCCACCGCAATGCGAAGACAACTGGGGTCGAGGACGGTACCCAAATTGTCAGAGGGGAGTACGCGCAGCCAGTGACCGGACTCCGCTACTGACACGGCCAGGAGACGCGCACGATCTATGTCAGCCACAGCTTGATCCAGTAGGGCTGTATACGTGAGTTTGGTGAGTGGAAGGTCCCACAACTTCTGCAACCCCATATCGGTGGGCGGGTTGACACCTGGTCATGATGCACACCAGGCAGCCAAGGCTTCCGTCTGGCCAGCAACCCGAACATCGGCTATTGGGCTCTGAAGGATCATGCCGATGAGGGTCTGCGAACCGTGACTGGAAGCTAAGAATGCCGGAAGTGCTAAAAATAAAAATAATAATTATTGTTAATAAAACTCTTGAATGCGTTAGTTTGTTCTATGATATGCAAAGTTATGAGAAGTATATATGAGAAGTATAAGTAAGTCATAAGTAAATTTATTAATAAAATGGCAATTTACACGTCAATACAGTTTTAACTTAAGAAAGAATATAACAAATAATAAAATAATAATTAATTGATTGAAATAAAAACATATTAATTAATTAAATTACAAAAATAAGGAATGAAAAAAAATATAAAAAAAATAACAATAATAATACAAATGTCAAACAATTCTTAAAATATATAGGTAGTACATTCATATCACAAGTTTATAAAATTCGTCAAATTTGTAAAAGGACTGCTCGATGAGCCATGTTTTTAATCTATTTTTGTAAGACTGCAGACTCGTTGCTGCCGTTATTTCATCCGGTAAATGGTTGTAAACCGTCGGACCCATGACGTGTGTTAACTTGGAGGACTTCTCGAGGGAGCGTGGCACGGACAACAGTTTGTGCCTGTTGCGGGTGAGGCACCTCTGCACTGAGCCCCGCACTGAATACTCCGCTAGGTTTACCCTCACGTACACTGCCACTTGGAATATCAATATGGCAGGCAACGTAAGGATTCCTAGCTTCCTGAAATAAGGGCGAGCCGGAGTATCCCATGGGACGCGCGCCACGCACCGCACTGCACGCTTTTGCATGCGGAACGCTCGCTCCCAGTCCGCGGCTCTAGCCCATATCTCAGCTCCGTACTGCAGCTGAGAGTGCACCGTTGCAAAGTAGCACGCTCGTGCTACCTCGCCCGGAACCACTCTCGCCACCCGACTCAGTGCGAAGCACGCGCTTCCGAGCTTTCCACAGACCTTGTCAATGTGGGCGTCCCATTTTAGACCACGGTCTATCTCGAACCCTAAGAATGTGGTTATTTCCTGTTCCTCTATTGTCACTCCATCCACAAGCACTGTCAAAGGTCGTGAAGACCTACCCGACAGGCAGAATTGGATGAAGTGAGTCTTGGAGAGGTTGAGAGAGAGATCGTTTATGAGGAACCACCCTGACAGCTGGGAGGCTGTGTCATTCAGCCTCTGCTCCAGAGCGTCCACTGTTGGCGCCGTGACTACAGCGGCCACGTCGTCAGCGTACATTAGTACGTCGGCTGCAGTCACGGCGTCTGGCAGGTCATTCAGGAGCAGAGAAAACAAAATGTTGGAGACCGAGGATCCCTGCGCCACGCCCATTTCAGAAACTATTGGATCTGACCTATGCTTGCCGCCGCCGCCCACAACTACTTGGGATCTTTCCCGCATGAGGCCCGTCAAAAGAGCGTGCGAAGCACCAACCACGCCGTAATGCTGCAATTTACCAGAAAGTACGGTGTGGTCCGCGACATCGAACGCCTTTGACAGGTCGCAGCAGAGAATCGCCACATGTTGCTTGGGCCTGCAGTCCCGAGCTGCCATGATACGGCGCACCACCTCGCGCGTAAGTGACGTAGTCGAGCGCCCCTCTCGATAGGCATACTGCCGGTCAGACAGGGCGCACGTTTCCGACAGAAAATCAACAATCCGGGAGCTCAGCCCATTTTCAAATATTTTTGCAACTGCGGGTATAATAGAGACTGGTCTATAGCTATCAATACTCTCTCGTTTGCCCTTTCCCTTGTACAATGGCGAAACTTTGCTTATTTTTAGGGGCGTTGGAAACGAACCTTCCTCCAGACAGCAATTAACCCCTCAAATGTGTTACGCACCGCATGTCGGCGTAAGGAAAAACTGCTCCGATGCGCGTATTGTGTGTAAGAAGACCAATACCAATACCAATGATATATTATGCACGTATTTTATACTTTTTTAAACTTTTTTTTTTTTAATTTTCTGAAATGTAAGTGAAATCCCCCATTTTAGCCATAAAAAAACTCCTTCGCTCGCATTCGACGGGTTAAAAAGGTCCGCCAGTACAGGGGCAAGAGAGAGAATAGCCAGTCTCATTAATTTCATCGATATTTCGTATTGGTCTTTGGATGTTTTCGGTGGAATTCGTGATACAACAATTCGGTACACTTCATCTGCATTAAACCTGCGTAGCCTCAGTGATCTGTCCGCCGGCGCACGCGCGGCAGCCACGTCCGCTATATACACGTCCGCTAGGATAAACTGTTGGATCTAAAACTTTATGTAACACCTTTGTACACAGTTTTAAGCAATAAACGTTATTCTATTCTATTCTATGATACATATGGGGCGTGGAGTGTTGTACTCACTCGTGACTATGTCCCCGGAACACTAGACTATAAAGCCAGACTAGAGTACTGCCGTATTATCCCAGGTGCAGGTGAAGCGAGCTCATTGCCCAGGCGGACTCAGGCGGTGCATGATTATCTACCCAAAAACAACTGCCACACCAGTCGATCTTCCTGAAGCTCCTGGTTTGTCTTATTACTGACTAGCTGCGTCACGCAGTTTCAAACGCGTGCACATTCCCTCACGAACCAAACACCCATTTGTGTAGGATTTTCTTGCGGCCCTTCCAACCTCCGGCTATGATTGCTGGTTGAGAACTGGTCTAACTGGGCTAATTGTGAAATCATCTGAATGCAAATCTGTTAATTATGACCATCGATATACCTACCTACTATGTACTACGTGATACTTACAATGTAGGTACAACGTACATTCAATTCATTGATTTCACCACAGATCTGTGATTTCACCAAATAAGTAACAAACTATGACACGCACATGTCATGACAAAAGTTTTATGACTCATGTAAATAAAGTAGCAACAGCAACGACTATGTTTAAAAGGTTGGCCTAGCATCATCCGCAACTGTTTTAGCCCATTTTAGTGTAGGATAGCCGAGGAGTAGGTATAGAAATTGAAGAAGAAAGGTGTTTGGCCACCTTATACCTTGACATGACTAATTAATGTAAACCATCATAGAGGGAAAGGTAGAAGGAAAGAGAAAACCGGGAAGAACAAGACGAGTATTCATACTTAGACCAAATAAAAGAAAAGGCAAATGTTATGTCGTGCAGGGAGGTTAAAACGCTGGCAGAAGACCGGCAAGCCGGCAAGTTACTCCACCGAGCTAGAATGAAGGGTATATCCCTCATTAAGAACCCCCTTTTTGAAGTCGGTTGAAAAAACACAACCGAATTGAGAGAACTTCCCATGGAGACAAATTCCTATAGAGTTACAATCTCTCAGCAAAAACAGTCAAAAAACGTCCGAGCGTCTTTGTACATACATAGTATCAATTATAATAATGCTTCACAATGCCACATTTACTCCAATTTAGGCGATATGTCGCTTGCATAGTGTTCAACGTTAGTTGTCAGCTCATCATCGTAGTTCTGGCATTGCGCGGCGTTGCAGTCGGATCGCTATGAGTAACTAACCAAAAAGTCTGCGCAATTAGTAGCGTGCGCCGAGTTTTGGTTAGGATTTTTTAAGCACGATTGTGACTATCTGTATTGTATTTAGATGGAACCTATTTTGAAGTGTGTTATAAATGTAATGACGTTTATTTGCAGATACTCGATGCTATCATCAGGGCACGTGGTGCAGACATGTCTCCACGTGATCCAGTCGACCGCCTCCTACATGCTGATGTTGATCTTCATGACGTACAACGTGTGGCTGTGCCTGGCGCTGGTGGCCGGCCTGGGCCTGGGGTACTTCTTCTTCGGCTGGCGGAAGAACACTGTGGTAGACGTCACGGAGCACTGCCAGTGAACTCGTACACTGGCGACCTCTAGCTTCTTCACATCTGATCACGGATAGACGAGTTCAGTGCATGACTCGCTTTATTTTAATATTATGTACAGTGAGATCCTAATATATAGGTAAAGTTATTTTCCCTCGATATGTTTTAGAAAGTAATACCTTTGAAAGTACTTTGTGCTTTCGTCTGAATCATATTTGATATCGTGCTTAAAAGGCTAGGACATCGGCAGAACATAGAACATAATCTATTTTAAACCTAGAGTTTTGTACGGTAGTTTTAATAGAAGGCTTTGGATTAATTATATTTTTAACATACTCTACGAACTTCAAGCAATAAAAATAAGCTCAAAACAATGCAATAATTTTTTTTATAATTAAAGGGCGAAGTAATTAGGTACCTACTTATGTTAACGTTCTATCATATTGTTTCTGGACCAAGTACACTGTAGCTGTGCTGCCGTGGTTGTGTTTCACACTAATGCGGGTGATGCGAGACGCGCGGGTGAAATCAGAAATTTTCCTAGCTTTATACGCACTCTTAAGTTGTCTTTCTGCAACGTGTACCTTATTGGTACAAAGACTTTAATTTTATTTGCATCTTGCCAATGTATTCTTGCACAACATAACTAAGTAGGTCTGTTTATAGTTTAGTTCATTTTGCCCACTTTCACATCACAACATTCCATTTTGAGCATTTATCGGACTAAATACGTAAAATAATAGATAGGTAAGTATGTCCTACATAAATTACATAGACGTACTTAATTTTTCAATTCAGACATTCAGAAGGCGCTAGGTACCTATGTATAGGTACCTAAGTTACTTGCTTACTCATAATTTTATTACGATATACTGTTATGGTTATTACCTATGTATAAAGAAAACGAACAGACCATAGCAGTCTGTTGTAAGTATTAAAAAAACCTCAAAATTGTTTATACCTACTCAAAGTATTATCTCCGTAATGACTCCGTAACTCTGACTGTGATTGTAAAGTAAGTATTCAAAAATAACTAACTTAAAGTGTGCTATTAGGTATGTCTTTTGTGCTTAAATTAAATCTATGTAGGTATTACCTATTGTTTCTATCAAGCTTGCACACATTATCTTTATTTTTTTAATATTCCTAAAGCTCTACTATCTTTGACAATAACTAGAATTAAGCATATCATCTTCAAAACTATATAATATATAAATAAACAAATTATTGTGTGATATTATTATGGAATGTAATCTATAACAAGCCCAGGAAGGTAGGTGTTATATAACTACTTTGTGGTCAAGTTAAAATTTATCCACTTTTATAAAGTTTTGGACACAAAATACATAAGTAAGTATAACTAATACCATGAAGTAGTAAATGTTTGGTTGTTAAATTGTAGAGCAATCACAGCCAAGCATCATATAATTTGTACAAAATGGAAATTGATGCTGATGATTGTGATAAAAACGTTTTGTTCGCGACTATTGCTAATTGAAAAAGTTAATGTAAATCCACCAGAGTGTAGCACTTGGCGACATTGTTGTATGTACAGTACAGTGCGCGGTACTATGTGACACTGTACTGCACAGAATGTAACACTGCAATGCGCGGTACTATGTGATACTATGTTGCACAGAATGTAACATTGCAATGCGCGGTACTATGTGACACTATGTTGAACAGAATGTAACATTACTATGCGACAGTGTACTGCAAAGTGCTGTACTGTAACATTCCTGCACACATACTATCATGGGTTAACAGGATCTATCATCTTTTGTAATTTATACCAACTAGTCGCAAACTACACAAAATGGTAAATGAATATTATACAGCTGAATTTGTAGGTATTTATTACTGTATTTTAATACTATTATACTCTACATTTAGTTGTAATTTATTCTCATATTTTAAAGACAATCCTTTGTTAATTAGTAGGTATTAAATGTAAATTAAGTTGTTGTTAAGAATTTATTATACCTACTTAGAATCAATGCCTAGAGTAGGTACCTATAGTGATTAGTAAAATAAATAATTCTTACCAAGCATTTTGCATTTACACATTCATACAGGGGCCTTACGGACAACAGCTATAGCGGCACCAAACTAACGTTAGATCCGCTCAGTTGGAAAATCACGCGAACGTGAACCTTAGCGCGCCCAGATACGGTTTGCAGTCGCGTGATTTTTTTACTGAGCGGATCTAACGTTAGTTTGGTGCCGCTATAGCTGTTGTCCGTAAGGCCCCAGCCCTGCCTACCCATAGACTAGATATAACTCCGCGTCAGCTCTACCTCGACAAAACATAGGTAATAGGTATTACACTGTTGCGAAAAGTTGCGCGACCGCAAACCTTCGACCACAATAAAATAAATGGACAGGCCCAGTAGAAGCGCATTTTTGAAGATAACAAAATGAGCGCCGGCTCTCATTTCGTTTCAGTCGGTCTCTAGCCGTAGGAAGTGCAACACGTGTCTATTGTTACGTGATAACGAAACATCTGACAAAATTATGCATTCATATGCTTTCCCGAAGTGTAAATACACAAATAAAACCGGGATCTATTTTTTGTAACATATATGTCGCCGCGAGAAGGAATCGGGCGACGTCGGGTACCTTCGTGTAACTTCGCCACCGAGTCATGAGCACAACATCTAGTTTTAAGGCTTATTATTGATTATGATCAATTTGATGATTACCATAAATGGTGTTAAACCCTAAAGTTAAATACAATTGCGTTGTGTTCAATTCAAATCTTTAAATCGATAATAAATTGTAAACAAGTGCTCTTTGACAAGATCCGATAGTTGCTTCAAGTAGGTTTACTTTGATTAGTACTTGCGATGCGATAACACTGATTTATTGTCTCTAAATTAACTTCACAATTCTAGTAAGTAATTATAAAAGCCTTCTGCTTAATCATTGTAATTTAAATAGCTATTTCTAACAGTTTCAAGCCGCCACTAGCGCTGCCTACACACATATCCTGTAAATCACTTTAGTAAGTACTTGCAATGTGATAACACCGATTTATTGACTGTAAATTAACTTCATAATTCAATTAACTAATTATAAAATCCTTCTGCTTAGAGATTGTAATTTGAATAGCTAGTTCTAATAATTTCCAAGCCGCCACTAGCGCCGCCTACACGCATATCCTGTGAGACCTCTCCACCATTTTGGTAGGCGCGCGAAAAGGTGGCGATGAAAGATTGGAACTAGCGATTCGACTTCACTTTTGTGCTGGTGCTTCAAGGCGAATACATTGTAAGTAGATCCTGGCTATATTTAAATAAAAATTACTTGCTTTTCCAATGTTCTTTTCTGCTTTTATTTCAAGTTAATTCCAGTGAGTGTTTTAAATAATTTCCTTTAGCTTTGAGAGTTGAATAAATAGCTAGGTAGATAGTCCAATCGTTATAGCTTGGTCAGTGAATTCAAGTTGGTGTTCTAAACCATTTTTGGTTAGCTTTGCACATTGAATTATCTTTAGGTAACGAGTAATTATTACCATAGCAGAGCCGATGGCCGGTAAGGCCAGCGGTTTTGCAATTTAAAAAAAGTTCTGGTTCGTCCCCTCTCCGACATCAGAAGTGGGATGGAGCCCAACGATCCCTCTGTCCGTTCGTTACGTTTCAGATTATCCTGATCACACCCACGAGAGAAGCGAAGGGCTCCTGGATGGATGCCCCCGAGCCAAACCGATCGGCGCCTGGCGCATCAACAAATTCAGATGCGTCTACGGCATGCGCAGGGACGAGCAACGCTACAGCGCCTGCAGCGGACCCGATGCCGGCACCACCTCCGCTGTTGCTTCAGTCTGGTAATGTACCACCAGAATTTTTCTCACATATGATGACAATGATGCAGCATATGAGCGAGCGGTTATTAACACAGCAAAAATCACTCGATAAAGTAAAGATCACGGACGTGTTTCTACCTTCATACGACCCTGATAGCAACGTTGGAGTTCGCGAGTGGTGTAACCACATATCTACGGCTAAAAGTACGTATAATCTCACCGATTATGATATCCGGATGAAAGTAACCAGCCTGCTAAAAGGACGAGCCAAAATATGGGCCGATAACTGGCTGGTTACGACGTCAACCTGGGAGGAACTACGAGAAAACATAGTCACTACATTTGAACCAGAAAATCGTTACTCGCGGGACGTACTCCGGTTTAGAGAACATTTCTACGATTCTTCCAAGGATATTGCAGAGTTCCTGTCCCAATCGTGGCTGCTTTGGAGGCGCGTGACGAAAGATAAGCTGGACAATAGTGACGCTGTGGAGGCAGTGATTGGAACGGTGAGTGACGAACGTCTCCGCATTGAACTAATGAATGCCAGAGCTACCTCAGTGCCTGAACTGATATCTGTTGCCTCTTCCATTCGCGTTAAACGCCCAAATCAAAACAGTACTAGTCAACCGCCTCTAAAACGTTCAAAAACTGATAGCCGGAACCCCCTTTATTGCACTTTTTGTAAAAGAAATGGTCATACTTTCAATATTTGTCGCAGTAGAAACGATTCGAATGTTCAACCAGTTGATAAAAGTTCCGTGACGTCATCCATAGCGTTACCAAGGCCGACGAGTAATACATTCTGTACGTTTTGCGCAAAACCAGGTCACACATTTGACACTTGCTATCGTCGAGAAAAACGGGTAGTTTCTAACGTAAATTCACTATCTAGCGATAGGTCATCTAGCTTGAATAAAATGCGTATTCGTGTCGGTAAGGAAGTTGTAGATACCGTCTTCGATAGTGGCGCGGAATGCTCCGTGATACGTGCATCAGTTGCTAATCGATTACCCGGGCGTAGAAGTCAGTTGGTTAATTATCTGCGCGGAATAGGTCCTTTCCCAGTAGTTTCCACAAGTACCCTCACAGCAGTTTGCGTCATTGACGGCATAAGCGTTGAGATCTTGTTTTATATACTGCCAGATTACGAAATGACGTCAGACGTTTTGATTGGTGCAAACTTGCTTCATGAGACTGGTCTTAGTGTTATAGTGACTAAAAATAGTGCAACTTTATTGTCTCAACCTCGTGTTATGCACGTGCGATCGAATAGCCATCTATTTGATAATATCAACCACGACCTGACAAACAAATCTGACATTGACGAACTGATGATTTTGCTTAACAAATACTCTCATGTTTTTACCCGTGGTTTTGCAAAGTCTCGCGTCAACACGGGTGAACTTGAAATTAGACTAAAGAACCCTGACAAATATGTTGAGCGAAGGCCTTATAGATTGAGCCCAGTTGAACGCGAGAAAGTTAAGGAAATCGTCGGGGAGTTAATCGAGAACAATATTGTCCGCGAAAGTAAATCTCCATATTCTAGTCCGATCATTTTAGTAAAAAAGAAAAATGGAGACGATCGCATGTGTGTAGATTATCGGGAGTTAAATTCTAACACTGTACGCGACCATTTTCCGCTTCCGCTGATCGCGGATCAGATTGACCAGCTGGCAGGCGGACAGTTTTATTCTACCCTCGATATGGCTTCCGGGTTCCATCAAATATTAATTTCTGAACATAGCATTGAAAAAACTGCTTTCGTCACACCTGACGGGTTGTACGAGTATCTAACGATGCCATTTGGTCTCTGCAACGCACCTTCCGTGTACCAAAGATGCATAAATCGTGCACTAGGGCCCCTACTAAATGCAGGTAGTGCAAATAACGGCGTGGATAAATGCAATGACAGTGTAGCACAGGTTTACATAGATGATGTAATTAGTAAGTGTCGCGATTTTGCTAGTGGATTGGCATACTTGGAACGAATTCTAATTGCGTTATGCGAGTCTGGCTTCTCGATAAATATTGAAAAGTGCCTCTTTTTCAAGCGTTCCATTGAGTACCTCGGTAACGTAGTTGAAAACGGGCAGGTTCGTCCAAGTCCCAAAAAAGTCGAAGCGCTTGTAAAAGCTCCCGTACCCACTACTGTTAAACAGGTACGTCAATTCAATGGACTCGCGAGTTATTTCCGGCGTTTCATTCCTGACTTTGCGCGTACTATGGTTCCTCTATACAATCTCACTAAACAAGGCACTAGGTGGCAATGGACTCATGTTCACGAGGAAGCACGTCAAAAGATTATCCATCACCTTACTTCTGCGCCCGTGCTCACCATATTCCAAGAGGGAGAACCCACGGAACTATATACTGATGCAAGTAGTATCGGTTTTGGTGGAATTCTCGTTCAAATCATTGACGGCCGACAGCACGTGATAGCTTACTTCAGCATGCGTACCACGGAAACAGAAAGTAGGTACCATAGTTACGAACTGGAGACACTGGCCGTAGTGCGAGCAATCAAACACTTCCGTCACTTTGTCTATGGACGTAAATTCAAAGTGATCACGGATTGCAACGCTTTAAAGGCTTCCAAACATAAGCAAGACCTACTACCTCGCGTACACAGATGGTGGGCCTATCTCCAAAACTTCGATTTCGATATTGAGTACAGGAAGGGCGAGCGGATGCAGCATGCAGATTTTTTCAGCCGTAACCCAGATCCATTGACGATCAACACCATGACAAATAACCTCGAATGGATCAACGTAGAGCAAAGGCGCGATGACCAGCTGCGCCCAATTATAGACCGCCTACACAATGGAGATGATGTATCTAATTATGTCCTCGAAGATAATGTTTTAAAATACAAAAAAAGTGACCCCATTCGGGGGCAACAAAATCTGATAGTAGTACCGAAGTCGTTTCAATGGAGCCTCATAAACACTTTCCACACGGCTCTTAAGCACCCAGGCTGGGAGAAAACTCTTCAGAAAATTAGAGACACTTACCATTTCGACAGAATGTCAACCATTGTTCGAGAGTTCGCGGACAACTGTGTGATATGCAGAACTTCAAAACAAACGTCTGGGGCCACACAGGTACAGTTGCATCCAATCACTAAGCCAACAGTACCTTTCGAAGTCATTCACATGGACATCACTGGGAAACTCGGCACTTCAGAAGAACAAGAGTACGTCATTGTTACTATAGACGCACTTACTAAGTATGTACTTCTCAGACACACCAATGACAAGAGTCAGTATAGTACTGTGGCTGCCTTGAAACAGGTCATTCACCTCTTTGGGGCCCCGAGGCAGATCATCGTGGATGGTGGGCGCGAGTTTCTGGGCGAATACAAAAGCTACTGTGACAGGTTTGGTATCGAGATACATGCCATATCCCCAGGTGTAAGCAGGGCGAATGGACAAGTGGAGAGAGTTATGTCAACGCTGAAAAACGGTCTCGTCATGATAAAAAACTACGAAACTCCAGAATGGCACACAGCACTAGACAGCCTACAACTTGCCCTTAACTGCACGGCACACAGAATAACAGGTACTGCCCCACTTACTCTGCTGACTCGACGCCAAAACTGCGTGCCACCAGAACTGCTGCAATTAGTAAATTTCGATAACGCATCAATCGATATTGATGCTTTGGATCGGCATGTACAACAGAGAATGACCGAGTTATCTGCAAAAGATAAAGCGAGATTCGACAGAGGACGAGCCAAAATTATCAATTTCCAGCGTGGAGATTTTGTGATGATAAAAAATAACCCCAGGAATCAAACCTCTCTCGACTTGAAATTCAGTGTGCCTTATGAAGTTCACAGAGTATTGGAAAACGACCGCTACCTCGTCAAAAAGGTGGTGGGTCACCGCGGGCGGCCTCGTAAGGTCGCGCACGATCAGCTGCGGCGTGCCCCACGACCGGGAGAGGTTGCCCAGGCGGCCGTGTCGCCTCAAGCCCTCGATCAGCAAGCTGGTCCGTCTGGCATCACCCGCCCTACGCCAACACAACCCACGGCGGCGACGTTGGCGTTACAAGCAGCTGACGACACTGATGGTGACGTCAACGCCACAGAATAAAACTCATCGCGCATCACTACCATAATATTATTGGTGAGCACCTTTCATTCTGTTCTACAACATGAATCATACATAAAACACACTTTCTCTCTCTCACACACACACGTTTACACAAAATGCATATTGGCGCGTGAAGTAGACCAATATAGCTCTCAAATCGAATTATTAATACGTATTGGCGCGTGTAGTAGTCCAATACATCAAAGAAAAAAAAAAAAAAAAAAAAAAAAAATTGGTAATCAATTCCTGTTTAATCCCCTGTGTACCGCGGCGTAGTATGGCCGCCCAGAGCACAGCATCGGCCTATCATAAAATCCTTTAGAGCCTCTGTCTTGTACAGCATCGACTTTCACCAACCTACCCTATCCAATCCAATTATTTGTAAAGACTTGACTATATGACCTATGACTTATGACTGTTTCAATTAAATAAAATAATTCGATAAAAAGATGCACATTGGCGGTACGTGGGGGACCGTCAATGGCCAAACAAGTCCTATCCAATCCCCTGTGTCCGCGGCGTAGTATGACCGCCTAGAGCACAGCATCGGCCTCTCCTAAAATCCCTTAGAGCCTCTGTCTTGTACAGCATCGACCTATCACCAACCCATCCTTCCCTACATATCTACACATCACACAACTACCTACTTAGCATTTAATGTACTGTTGTCATGCGGAATGAGCTGTACTTTCAATTATAATTTTCGTAAACTTTCTAAGCTGTTGTCATGCGGAATAAGCAGTTACTACTTGTACTGGCAGTACACACCCAATTAGTTGTCATACAGCATGGAAAAACACTAAATAATAATTAGCAATTCAGTTCATCAACTGCCAGAAATTTCAATTCCAAATCATAGGCTTAGGCGTACTGTGGAAGTACCTAGCCTCAAAAATACTCGTCTTTTTATTTCAGTTACAACCAGGGGCACACTAGGAGCGACACAGAGCGCGCGCCGCCTTTCAGAATGGCCGTGTCGCCGCGAGAAGGAATCGGGCGACGTCGGGTACCTTCGTGTAACTTCGCCACCGAGTCATGAGCACAACATCTAGTTTTAAGGCTTATTATTGATTATGATCAATTTGATGATTACCATAAATGGTGTTAAACCCTAAAGTTAAATACAATTGCGTTGTGTTCAATTCAAATCTTTAAATCGATAATAAATTGTAAACAAGTGCTCTTTGACAAGATCCGATAGTTGCTTCAAGTAGGTTTACTTTGATTAGTACTTGCGATGCGATAACACTGATTTATTGTCTCTAAATTAACTTCACAATTCTAGTAAGTAATTATAAAAGCCTTCTGCTTAATCATTGTAATTTAAATAGCTATTTCTAACAGTTTCAAGCCGCCACTAGCGCTGCCTACACACATATCCTGTAAATCACTTTAGTAAGTACTTGCAATGTGATAACACCGATTTATTGACTGTAAATTAACTTCATAATTCAATTAACTAATTATAAAATCCTTCTGCTTAGAGATTGTAATTTGAATAGCTAGTTCTAATAATTTCCAAGCCGCCACTAGCGCCGCCTACACGCATATCCTGTGAGACCTCTCCACCATTTTGGTAGGCGCGCGAAAAGGTGGCGATGAAAGATTGGAACTAGCGATTCGACTTCACTTTTGTGCTGGTGCTTCAAGGCGAATACATTGTAAGTAGATCCTGGCTATATTTAAATAAAAATTACTTGCTTTTCCAATGTTCTTTTCTGCTTTTATTTCAAGTTAATTCCAGTGAGTGTTTTAAATAATTTCCTTTAGCTTTGAGAGTTGAATAAATAGCTAGGTAGATAGTCCAATCGTTATAGCTTGGTCAGTGAATTCAAGTTGGTGTTCTAAACCATTTTTGGTTAGCTTTGCACATTGAATTATCTTTAGGTAACGAGTAATTATTACCATAGCAGAGCCGATGGCCGGTAAGGCCAGCGGTTTTGCAATTTAAAAAAAGTTCTGGTTCGTCCCCTCTCCGACATATATATTGTACATTTTTATAATTAGGTGTTGAAGTATATGTCCGACGGTTTTGACTCGTTTTTACTGAGCAATATCAATGGTTAGGGCCCGTCCATTCATTTTATTTTAGTCTTGCGGCTTCAGCAAACCATATTTAGGCGCTTTAGTATCCTGTTCCTTATCCTTCCTGTATCCTTCCTGTTCGCGTGATTTTCCGCACTGCGCTGTTTTGAGTGAACAACTTACAGAATGGCCTATGATGGAAATGTATTTATTTATTGCACAATTTAAGGTTGGTACATAAATATACCTAGTAAATATTTTGGGAACGCTGCCCACTGGTAGCGGCTTGTTAGATTAGTTTTAGTTTTAGATTAATTTTAGTTTTAAATTAGTTTTATTTTTATTTATAAATTTAAATTTAGGATAGGTTTTATTTTACTTGTAATTTTTATTGAATAAATTATAATAAAATAATATAATAATAATATTTATTAATAACACCTATGTTACATGTCAATAAACGGTAGACTCTGTCTTATTATAATTAAATTGAATTCATTCTTTATAATAATTGTAAAATTGTATAAATAATAATTTCAAATAGATTTAATAATAATTTCAATTAAATTAATTAAAAATTAATTAATTAATAAAAAAAAAAATGGTCCGGCAACAATGACAGTTTCAAAAGGGGGGAGACGCGTGACACCTTAACATTGTACCCAATAAATATGGCTCTGATTCGGCTTGAGTCAGCGGCGACGTTGACGTCTACAGTGTAAACGTCAACTTCACCGATCCACTATGACACTGCACTAGACCATAGAAGTAGCGTTAGCAAATAAAGTTCAGGAAAATAAAAATCACTTGTAAAGTTTTAGGTAGATATTTTTATTTAGAATATTTACGAAATCTATTCATGTGAAACATAATATACAAAACTTACGTACTAAACATCGCTTTAGTAATAGTTGCTTCCCACTATTACTAGTAAGTATGGAACAGCTGAAACTACACTTTCCGTCTCTGTCATCTACATTCATGATGACAAGAACGGAAATTGTAGTTTCCAAATCGGATGCGTTGTGAATAGAGGTGATGTCTACTTCTTACCCACGATAGAAAACTCGTGGTCAGAAGCTAGTTCATAATATTAGTAGGATTTACTTCCTACTTATGATGAAGGTAAGGTAAAAATCACTATATAAATTAGAAATTAATATTTTTGCTTAAATTCAAATCTAACCCCAAAGTTGAAGGGTCAGTCCGCGGTGACGGGTGTGACGTTTTAACTCTAATAAAGCCAACTATCGCAATCTTTGTGTATTGCGTGGTGGGTGTGACAGGGCATTTGTAACGGGTGCGACAAGTTGAAAAAGTGGTAAAAAAATAATTGCTAATAGTTGGATATTATAATAAAATTATGAACTTGTTAATACATCAATTAATTCTTAAAAACATCAATGTAACTAGGTATCTTTGTATTTAAACAATACTGCGATTTTTGGCCCATTAGGAAATCTAAATCTTTCCATCTTCGCAGTAGACAATATATGTGACATCAAAGCAAAGCAAGCAAGCCAGGTCCATAAACAGATATCGTAGTAGGTATTTATGAAGATTTTTAGCAGGGGGTGATGATGATGACATGACTGTCAGCTTAGATTTTTTTGCTAACTGTACTTTTTTCTGCAAATGACGATTAAAAAGAAAAATAAATCAACACAATTTTAAAGAAAAATAAGTTAATTGATTTTAACTACTTACGACTCTTACGAGTGAAAAGTAATGCCGTGAAACTTGTATTTTGTCTTCGAACTGTTGGTGCACCTTGTGAAAAACGAAGGAAGTCATTTTTGCTGCTATATTTAAACACAATTTTGACAAGTAATTCACGTGCTATCAAAACAACAGTTCGATTGTGACTGAAGTCGATTGTGCCCTGGAGCCTATATTGTGCGGTCCACGTCAAGGAGTGCGTCCCGCATCTTCCCCCTATTTACTTACATCAATGTCCGGCAATTTGAAATTAAATGCAATTTGGAAATTAGCTATTTCATAAAATAGGTAATATACCTAGTTCTTAAAACTAAATTAAATAAATCAGTACATAGACCCCGTTAGGGCGCTGCAACGGCTGCAATGGAGTGGAGGTTATTTACTTACCTATCTATAACAATCACCAAACATCACACTAATATCACATTACCTGATCTAAACTAATATATAATATGTATTTTTTTTTACATTATATATTGTGCGAAAGTTTGTGTGTGAGTGAGTGTGTTTTGTAACTTCTTCACGCTGAAATCGCTGGGCGGATTTTGATGAAATTTAGAAAATAGATTGCTTATGTCCTGGATTAACACATAGGCTAATTCTCAACATCAACACAATTTTTCATCACTACGCAGGTGAAACCGCGGGTCGCAGCTAGTACAAAATATAATATAATATACCTAATACCTACCTACATACCTATACATAAATATAATTTATAGGTATCTATGTTATGTATTTAGGTAGCCGTCAGCTTAGTTAAATAAACTGGCCAAATGCGAGTCGGGCTCACGCACTAAGTAATATTCAATGTTTAAATATTCCATTTTGTAGGTGTACAATTACAATGTGCCGAGAACACAATCTTCTTTATAACTAAGCCCACTACCGGTTGGCAGCGTACCCAGCTTGCCGGCGTCATTAGCATAAATGGCAATGCTTATGTGCTGTATTCATTGAAGTTGTCAGAGCATATAAAATACTTGGACCGACCATAGCACTGGAACAATTGATTGTCAACTGAGTTTTGGCGCTAACGTGGAAAAAACATGTCGGCTAGTTGGATTATTTTCCTAAACTTGTGTATTTGCGAGTGTTAATGTGTACTAAATGGTGAATTATTATTCATTAAGTGCTCGTAAACGTGCTCGAGTGTGGGCAGTGATATAACGAGGTGAAACGTGTCGATTCATGTTGTTTCCAAAACTCCATAGGAGCCTCTGGTAAAGTCTCCACCACTTTACAGGGGCATGAGTTTGACTTGACCGTGACTTACTTTGATTGACTCTGTCTGTGACTATGACTTGTTTAACGCAATTTAGTACTATGTAGACTTGATTATTATTACGACTGTAGGACTTAGTATCCATGAGTAACCATGGTGATGAAAAAACTTTAAAAAAATTAAAATGGTTTCCAACTGAGAGTTTTGGCGCCAACGTGAAATAACATGTCGCTTCATTGTTTTATTTACCTAAACTTGAGTTATTTATAGTGTTAATTCATATTATATAAAGCTGTAACTATTGACTGACTGACTGACCCAGATAGAACGCTAATTGATCTCCCAGAAGGAGTCATCGGGGGTATAAACAATGTACGGTGAAAGTATAGACACAATCAAGTCGAGTATGAGAAAAATCCGAAATTACCTGATTGTGGAATTTTCACTATACACACTCAGCTTCCCTCGGAAACTATAACAGTCAGGGGGGTGGTGTTTGAACTAAAATTGACCAACATCTTGGGAGTTTTTTGAATCATACAAAAAAAACATGGCTCCCATACAAAAAAACACTTCTCCCATACAAAATTAATTCACTCATATCTCTGAAACGGTAAGAGATGATGGGGTCCCGTTCGACCAAATGTCATAGGTGGTCACGGGGGCTACACGGTGGGGGTAAAAAAAATCCAAAATGGCGGATTCAAAATGGCGGCCAAATTTCAAAATGGTCTGAGGGGATTGATTTTTGGCATCCGGGAGGTTTCGAGGTCTCCGATTCCATTTCTGAAAGAAATTTTTGAATTCCACCATTTTTTAAGATGGCCCCCATACAAGCATATTTTCTGACATCCAAATGGACCTTTGACCCAGAAGACATATGAAAAGTTCACATTTATGTTCAGTTTTGTCCACAAAACAGCTTTATTAATATGAAAAGTCACCAAAGTGACCGGCAAGTGGATCATCGCTGACGCATCGTGTACTTCCCTCAGAAAGTATAATAGATACGGGGGTGGTGTTTGAACAAAAAATGTCACAAACCTTGGTACTTTTTTGAATTTGTAAAAAAAATACACATCCCATACAATTTTTTTTTTCAGACATCTCAAAATCACGTGTCTGGGCCGTTTAAAGTCCATAGTGGAAAAAAATGAAGGAAAGGTATAATTTTTTTTTATGCACGTTTGATGTAAACAGATGAAGCTATTTTTATGTCAAAAAAAAAACATGTGTATCTCGATTCGATTTTGAAATACAGGTGTTTTTATTTTTTGAAACTATCTTTTAAACCGGACTTTCATAAGAAAATATTTTAATACAGTACTATAGGAAAAAATACATTATTTACGATACAATATTTTTTTTAGTATCGTTTCATAATAAAAAATCGATTAAATCGATTTACAATTCAATTAAATATATTACCCCAGTAACTATACACTATTCTATGCCATTGTTTACGCGATGCTCACAGGTGAAGACTGACATTTTGGGCTTAAAAAATGAGCCTTAATGTTATATGTACCAGAGTTCATTTAATTGTTGTTTGTACTTGGGGCTAATTGGAACAAATTGGCTACCGGTTTTATATGTAAAGCACACTTTGCTGGTATTTTTAGACTTTGTTACAATGCGTGACGGTTTATCTGTTTGTTTTTTGGGTTAAAAGATAAGGTGGTCTGACTGTGGTCAAACTCAATTCATAGTTATGAACACCGTATCTCGGCGCAATAAGAGTCAGGTTCGTGTATTTAATTTCCCGCAGTCACCTGAACTCGCGTAGAGCTCACGGTACAGCCCTCAAATTCTATTTGAAAATGGATGGGGTCCAGATGGAAATATCGGGTTACATAATTATTTAAGCCATCTAGAAAACCGCAAAGACCCAAACTCGACTAAAGACATTTCGATCGATAGAAAAAAAAAACGCTTTACTACGCTTTGTTTATTTCAATTCAGTGGTTATCAAAAACTATTGTTCTATCTTTGACATGTTGTCCGATTCATAGGAGGGATGGACAGACAGACAGACAGCGTAGGCATAGTAATAGGGTCCCGTTTACACTTATTGCGTATGGAACCGTAAACATTGCCTCCGTGTTACTAGGTAACGTACTACATTCAGTAGGTAGGTAAGTATAATTTAGTTGTTTGTTTGTCCGTTAGCATTCGGCTAATCGGATTTTATCTTTTTTCAAATATCTAAGTAATATTGATATTATTAGGTGTCATACATACAACATAAAATAAAAGCTTTTTGTATGTGATAAATTCGTGAGAATCAATTTTTTTCCGTGTTCAATTATGCATATTTTTTTATGCATCGCAGTTACGTTTTTACCCGACTGCCCAATATGGAGGGAGATTGTTAAACTTAAACGGCTTGTATTAGGTGTGTTTTATTTTGAAATTGGATTTTTAGGGTTCCGTACCCAAACGATAAAAAAGGGACCCTATTACTAAGCCTAGGATGTCTGTCTGTCAGTCTGTCCGTTCGGTTGTACCTTTCGAACCGTAATATAGATAGCTAATTGAAATTTTAACAGAATATGTAATATTACGGCGGATTAATTGGGAAATAATAAAAAAGTCAAAACTAAATGTTGGTCCACATATAACAAACGTATTTTTTTACGTATTTTTGTATTAGCTCTAATGTTAAAACGGTAATACGTACAAACGTCAAACTTTGCGTGATTATAGAACATATTTTCTAAAGTATAAAAACAAATAATAAATAATGGCCAAGTGCGAGTCAGTGAAACATTTCGGTTCACCACTGGACCTCGTACGATCACCGAAGTAAAGCAACGTCGGGCGCGGTCGAATGGGTGACCACCTGGGCGTTGATAGGATGTTGTATAGGTATTTGCAAAATTTTTTTTTGTTCTTTAGTAGCTAACAAGTTAAGTGGTGCATCAAAACCCTCAGTGCGCGAGCCCGACTCGCACTTGACTTGGCTTTATTTGTAACTGTCACGGATCATAAGTGTGACACGCACGCACGACAGACACATCCTCGACAAAAATATTAATTGAGTATAGGTGTTAGATTTCTCATCAGGGGCATTACGGCCACCTGTTTTATGTGATTGCGACAAAATTGCGAAACCACATAACCGTATCGCGGCGCGTTAAGGTTCACGTTAGCGTGATTTTCCGTATTGCGCTTTTTGAATCTGCAAAAAAAATATACGTCCCATACAATATTTTTTTTTTCATATGAACCAAAATCACGTGTCTGTGCAGTTTCACGTCCATTGTGGAAAAAAAATGAAGGGAAAGTATAGAATTTTTTATGCATTTTTAATGTAGACAGATAAAGGGAGTTTTCGAGGTACCCAATTCCATCTCTGAAATCAGTTTTTGAATTCTGCCATTTTTCAGGATGGCTGCCATACAAGCATATTTTCTAACATCCAAATGGACACCTCTGACCAAGAAGACATCATGAAATGCATTTTTTATGTAGACAGATGAAGCTTATTTTATGTTAAAAAAAAACATATGTATCTCGATTCTATTTTGAAATACAGTTTTTATTTTTTGAAACTAACTTTTAAACTGGACTTTCATAAGAAAATATTTCGATACAGTACTATAGGAAAAAATACATAATTTACGATACAATATTTTTTTAGTATCATTTCATAATAAAAAATAGATTAAATCGATTTACAATTCAATTAAATATTGCCTCTGTAACTATACACTATTCTATATGCCAATGTTCACGAGATGTTTACGTGAAGACACGTCATTGCCTGTGACATTTTGGGCTTATAAAAATGAGCCTTAATGTTAAGAGTACCAGAGTTCATTTAGTTATTGTTTGTACTTAGGGCACAATGGAAAGGAAAAAAGTACCTGCCTGCACGCTCTGTCCTAACGGTTTTTTTTTTAAAATGTAAAGCACACTTTGCTGTTATTTTTAGACTTTGTTACAATGTGTGACGGTTTATCTGTTTGTTTTTTGGGTTAAAAGATAAATTGGTCTGACTGTAGTACGCAAACACTGGGCGCCCGTACAAACCGATTCAAATGAAAACTATATCTCGCTCGGCGCAATAAGGGTCATTTTCCCGCAACCACCTAATCTCGCGTAGAGCACTCAAGTTCTACTTGAAAATTGATTAGGTATTATTTAATTATTATTTCAATTGTTTTTAGTAAGCCATCTAAACAACCGCAAAGACCTAAACACGACTAAAGACATTTCTGATTTGCGCTTTTCTCCCTGTTTGTAATTTGATTCAATGGTTATCGGTGGTTATCAACAACTATTGTTCTTTCTTTGACATGGTATTTGATTCATAGGAGGGAGGCGACAGACAGACAGCGTAGGCATAGTAATAGGGTCCCGTTTACACCCATTGCGTATGGAACCGTAAAAATTGCCCCGCGTAACTATAAGGTACTACATTTAGTGAGTAGGTATGTATAATTTAGTTCTTGGTTTGTCCGTTAGCATTCGGCTAACATCACAGCTACGTTTTTACCCGACTGCCCAATATGGAGGGAGATAGTTAAACTTAAACGGCTTGAATTAGGTGTATATTATTTTGCAATTGGATTTTTAGGGTTCCGTACCTAAACGGTAAAAAAGAGACCCTATTACTAAGCCTACGATGTCTGTCTGTTTGTCCGTCTGTCCTACCTATTGACGGTTGTACTATTTGAACCGTAATAGGTAGCTAATTGAAATTTTCAAAGAATATGTAATGTTACGGCGGATTAATTAAGAAATAATAAAAATGTCAAAAAGTCAAAACGAAATGGTGGTCCACATACAACAAACGTATTATTTTAACGTATTTTTGTATTAGCTCTAATGTAAAAACGGTAAACACGTACAAGCTTCAAACTATTGTATGGAAACAAATAATAAATAATGGCCAAGTGCGAGTCAGTGAATAATTTCGGTTCACCGCTGGATCTCGTACGATCACCGAAGTGAAGCAATGTCGGGCGCGGGCGGTACCTACCTATATACTTGGATGGGTGACCGCCTGGGCGTTGATGGGATGTTGTTTATTTGCACAAATGTTTTTTGTTCTTTAGTAGCTAACAAGTTATGTGGTGCTACACAACCCTCAGTGCGCGAGCCCGACTCGCACTTGGCTTGGCTTTATTTGTAACTGTCACGGATCATAAGTGTGACACGCACGCACGACAGACACATCCTCGACAAAAATATTAATTGAGTACTTATAGGTGTTAGGTTCCTCATCAGGGGCATTACGGCTAACTGTTTTATGCGAGTCTGTTTATGTGATTGCGACAAAATTGCGCAACCGCATAACAGTATCGCGGCGCGTTAAGGTTCACGTTCGCCTGATTTTCCGTACTGCGCATTTTTGAATCAGCAAAAAATAAATATATGTCCCATACTTTTTTTTAATACGCACCAAAATCATGTGTCTGTGCAGTTTCACGTCCTTGTGAAAGAAAAATGAAGGGAAGGTATACAATTTTTATGCATTTTTAATGTAGACAGATAAAGCTATTTTTTATATTGAAAAAAAAAATACATGTGTATCTCGATTTGATTTCTAAATAGATACAGGTGTTTTAAATTTGTTTAAACGATCTTTTAAACTGGACTTTCATAAGATTTTTTTATTTTTTTATATAGTACTATAGGAAAAAATACATAATTTACGATACAGTTTTTTTTTTTAAGTATCGTTTCATAATAACTAACTATAATGGTGTACTATTTGCGTTTAAGGTGGTGTTTACCAAAGCAGCGGAAAATTCAAATTTCATACAGTTTGTAGTCCTATTGGGTAGACCGGGTCGATGACTATTTTTACAAACTTTTAATTAATTTGCAACGTTTGTAAGTAAGCTGGTCTGACTTTAGGCAGAGACAGCTATTTGATTGTGCAGATAGGTTTTTTTTCTCTCGCCGTCAAATCATTATATTTTTACTCGACTGTCCTGTCCAATTATTAATTAATTTAATTAATTGATTATAATAATAATTGCGTTATAATTATGTTTCATGTGTAAGTACTTATTTATGTTTATGTGACTTCCAAAATACTGGACCTATTTTGAATTAATGTGTAATGTTCTTGGATAAATTTGTCGTAATTTTTAGTCAGGTACTTAATTTACTTTTTCTTTCAAAAAATAAATAACGGCCAAGTGTGAGTCGGTGACAAATTTTTGTTCATTGCCAACTTAAAACTGGTAATTTTGTTACTTGGACGACCTTATCATTTCTCTCACCGAATCGAAATGCCACATTTAACTAATTTTGAAGTTGTTTTTTATTTAATTGATAATATTAGTATATTTTGTGGTGGGACGGAACCCTCAGTGCGCGAGCCACTCGCACTTGGCCGATTTATTGGTATTTACATACATTGATATTTTCTGCTTGACAATTTTCGTTACTTATAATATTACTTATAATAATATATGTAAGGTGGGACAGACAGACAGACTGACAGTGTAGGCATAGCTATAGGGTCCCATTTACACACATTGCGTATGGAATCGTAAAAAGTGAAGACATAAAAAAATTAAAGACGCTTTACGTATTACCGTTTTAACATTAGAGCTAATACACAAATTACGTAAAAAAATACGTTTATTTTTGTTTTGTTTTTACTTTTTTTTCTATAATTTCTTAGTTAATCCGCCGTAACATTACATATTCTGTGAACATTTCAACTGGCTGTCTATTACGGTGCGAAAGGGACAGACAGCCAGACGGACAAACGGACAGACGGACAGAGAGAAAGACTGACAGACAGACAGACAGACAGACATCGTAGGCTTAGTAATAGGGTCCTGTTTTCCTCTTTCGGTACGGAACCCTAAAAACGGTAATACGTACAAGCGTCAAAATTGCTTGGCATGATCATAAATCCTACACAATCTAAAGTAAAACAGAAAATAATCAAAAATGGCCAAGTGTGAGTCGGTGACAAATTTCTGTTCAAGTCGTACGATCACTGAAGGTCCAGCGCGGTCGGTAGGTACCTACTTGGATGGATAACCGCCTGAAATAATGAATGAATGTGAAGGTCAAAGGGTACAAATACAAGTTGAATAGCGCTGCCACCCGTTTGCAAGGATTCGGAACTAACCCACTCACCAATATTAAGTGCGCGATTTGAATTATACCAATAGCGCCTATTGCCACAAACCGCGCCAATGAGAACCAACACGGTATGAATAAAAAGTATTTTATTTTATCTTATTTTTTATGAGTATTTTGTGTCATGTTGATTCTCATTAGCGCTGTGGGCGGGTGTGGGTGTGAGTGCGGGGTGTGAGTGCAGGGTGTGATTGCGGGGTGGGAGTGTGGGGTGTGAGTGTGGGTGTGACTATGGGTTTGAGCGCGGGATTGAGTGCGAATGTGAGCGTGAGTGTGAGCAAGGGGTGTGAGCGCGGGTGAGAGCGGGGTGTGAGTGTGGGTGTGGTGAGTGTGGGTACGAGCGCGGGTGTGAGCAAACGGTGTGAATGCAGGGTGTTAGTGCGGGGTGGGAGTGTGGGGTGTAAGTGTGGGTGTGAGTATGGATATGAGCGCGGATGTGAGCGCGGATGTGAACGCGAGTGTGAGTGTGAGTGTGAGCAAGGGGTGTGAGTGCGGGGCGTGAGTGTGAGTGTGAGTATGAGTATGAGGTGGGTTTGAGCGCGGGTTTGAGCGCGGGTGTGAGCGCGAGTGTGAGTGCGGGTGTCGTGCGGGGTGTAAGTGCTGGGTGTGTGTGGAATTGAGTATGGGTGCTGGTGTGGGTGCGGGTTAGGGTGTGGGTGCGATTGCGGGTACGGGTGTGAGCGCGGGCGTGAGTGCGAGTGGAGTGCGTGGTGTTAGTGCTGGATGTGGGTGCGTGCGCGAGAGTGAGCATGAGTGTGAGCGCGGGTGTGAGTGCGGGGTGTGAATGCGGGCTGTGAGTGTGGATGTGAGTGCGAGTGTGGCTGTGGGTAGGAGTGCGGTTGTGAGTGTGGATGTGGGTGTGAGTGTGGGGTGTGGATGTGGGTGAGGGAGGGAGTGCGGGTGCAAGTGTGGGTGTGAATGCGAGCGTGAGCGTGGGTGTGAGCACGTGAGTGAGCATGAGTGTGAACGCGGGTGCGAGTGCGTGTTGAGTGTGAGCGTGAGCGTATGTGGGAGTGTGGGTGCGTGTGTGGGTGCAGGTATGGGTGCGGGTGTGGGGTATGAGTGTTGGGTATAAGTGCGGGTGTAAGTTTGGATGGGAGTGTGGGTGTCAGTGTGGGGTTTCAAGTGCCGGGTGTCAGTGCGGGGAGTGAGTGTGGATGTGATTGTGGGTGTTGGTCCAGGTATGGATGCGGGTGTGGATGCGGGTGTGAGTGTGGATGTGAGTGTGGATCTGAATGGGGGTGCGAGTGTGGATGCGGGTACGAGTGTGAATGCGGGTGTGAGTGGGGATCTGAGTGCGGGTGCGGGTGTGGGTTTGGGTGTGCGTGTGGGTGCGGGTGTCGTGCGGGGTGTAAGTGCGGGGTGTAAGTGCTGGGTGTAAGTGCTGGGTGTGAGTGTGGTATAGAGTGTGGGTGCTGGTGTGGGTGCGGGTTTAGGTGCGGGTGTGGGTGTGATTGCGGGTACGGGTGTGGGTGCGATTGCGGTTACGGGTGTGAGCGCGGGTGTGCGTGCGAGTGGAGTGCGTGGTGTTAGTGCTGGGTGTGGGTGTGTGTGTGTGCGCGAGAGTGAGCATGAGTTTGAGTGCGAGTGTGAGAGCGGGTGTGAGCGCGGATATGAGCGTGTGTGTTAGCGCGGATGTGAGCGTGTGTGTTAGCGCGGGTGTGAGCGCGGGTGAGGGTGGGTGTGAGCATGAGTGTGAGTGCGGGTGTGAGTGCGGGGGTCAGAGTGGGGTGTCAGTGCAGGGTGTCAGTGTGGGGTGTCAGTGCGGGGAGTCAGTGCGGGGTGTCACTGTGGTGTTAGTGCGGGGAGATAGTGCGGGGTGTCAGTGCGGGGTTTCAGTGCGGGGTGTCAGTTCGGGGTGTCAGTGCGGGGTGTCAGTGCGGGGTGGGAGTGTGGGGTGTGGGTGTGAGTCTGGGTTTGAGCGCGAGATTGAGTGCGAATGTGAGCGCGAGTGTGAGCGTGAGTGTGAGCAAAGGGTGTAAGTGCGGGGTGTGAGCGCGGATGTGAGCGCGGGGGAGAGCGGGGTGTGAGTGTGGGTGTGGTGAGTGTGGGTACGAGCGCAGGTTTGAGTGCGGGTGTGAGCAAACGGTGTGAGTGCAGGGTGTGAGTGCGGGGCGGGAGTGTGGGGTGTAAGTGTGGGTGTGAGTATGGGTATGAGCGCAGGATTGAGCGCGGATGTGAGCGCGGATGTGAGCACGAGTGTGAGCGTGAGTGTGAGCAAGGGGTGTTAGTGCGGGGCGTGAGTGTGGGTATGAGTATGAGCGCGGGTTTGAGCGCGGTTGTGAGCGCGAGTGTGAGTGCGGGTGTCGTGCGGGGTGTAAGTGCTGGGTGTGAGTGTGGAATTGAGTGTGGGTGCGGGTTAGGGTGCGGGTGTGGGTGCGGATGTGGGTGCGATTGTGGGTACGGGTGTGAGCGCGGGCGTGAGCGCGTGTGGGAGTGTGGGTGCGGGTGTTGGGTTGTGAGTGCGGGTGTAAGTTTGGATGGGAATGTGGGTGTCAGTGCGGGTGTCAGTGCGGGGTGTCAGTGCGGGGTGTCAGAGTGGGGTGTCAGTGCAGGGTGTCAGTGTGGGGTGTCAGTGCGGGGAGTGAGTGTGGGTGTGAGTGCGGGTTAGAATGCGGGTGTGAGTACGAGTGCGGATGCGATTGTGGGTGTGGGCGCGGTTGTGAGCACGGGTGTGAGCGTGGGCGTGATTGTGAGCGTGAGCGTGCCGTATACCGTGTATGCATTTCCGGTAATTTCCGGTAAAATATACAATGAATAGATATATTGTTTAGGGTAAGAGTGCCTTTATGAACTAAACAATATAGGTACTAACACTACAAATACAGTTAGACTGCCCATTTGAACTGAGACACTTGAAGGTCTAAAGACAATCCAAATGCTCAAGCCCACTAACAGTTGGCAGCGTACCCAGCATGCTGGCGGCAAACACGCCAGCATTTTGGTCACGCGTCGCATTAACCATTTTGATACGATGAATGTACCTACAAAATGATTGTTCGAAAATACAATGTTTTTTTTTTGTTTTTTTTGTTTTTTATCTTAAATGTTTTAAAAAAAAACACGTCGCGTGCGAAGCCGCGCCCAAAAAACTAGTCTTGTACTAAAGGTGAATTGTTTATAATGACTGTGTTCTTGTACGTGATCGAGTGTAGGCACGTGATAATATAATGAGGAGAAACATGTTTTTTCGTGATGTTTCCAAAATTACAAAAAGCCTCTAATAAAGTCACCAGCACTTACTAGGTCATGACTCGGCCTTGACCGTCACTTACTTTGATTGACTCTGTGACTATAACTTGCTTAAAGTCATTTAATATCTTGGAATCTTTATTTTTATTACGACTAAAGGACTTTACATATATAGTCACTAAATAAATTAAAAAAAAAAAAAAACAATTTGATTAATTGTCAATATGTCAGTGCTGGCTGGCTGAGCTGTCAATTGTCATTCGAATAGTAATAAGTGACGGGTGTTCCATGTTTTCAGTTTTGTCTTTTATATTTTACTTGTTGATTTGTGTGTAAATTGTGTGAGAAATTAGTGATTTGTAGTGCCACCGTGTGTGCGATAGTTATGTATTAGTGGTGCTAGTGGACTTACCCCGAAGAACCCCGCGCTCGCTGGCTGAGGCGCCGTCTGATCAGGTAACGGTATTATTTATTTCTGACGACGTCGATGCTCTTCGTGTGGTGTCTTTATTGATTCATATCACTCCTACTGACATTCCTTAACCCAGTATTTCCCTTGTGAAGATAAAGCAATGTCCTAATTACACAGATATTGCCAGATTTGCAAGATCCGTTTCGCGAAGATTGTACTCCCGGATCTAAGCGTGACGGCGCCGATATGAGAGTCTTCTTTGCTCTATTTACCACTCAGCGTAACAAATAGATACACATTTCTAATTTTGTAACCTAGTTTCCGAAAGACTAATCACATAACCACTAAATAAGTCGGAAATACTAAGTAAAAAGTATTTATTACATCATCTTAGGAACCTTATTAAATATCAGAGTAAAACTTAACTAGGTATTCACCGCCTCAAATACCTAAGTAGTGTAGCTACACTATTTCAATTCATTTATTTGCTTAGACAGCTGCAATATAACATTGTAAGTGAAAGCTGAATAAAAACATTTTCATGAAGTATACAGATATTGAGTGCCGCTACAGAGTGCCCAACTACAGACCGCTCATAAAAAAATAAAATTGTTGAACAGGTGTTTTAGTCCAATAATAGGCTTGCGTTTGACCGCCAACTCGATATTAAGCGATGATGAGGTCTAAGATGGAGCACGCTTGCTTATAAGAAACTGATTCACATGTTATTTGAAGACACCGAGATTGATGATTTTATAAGTTCTATGACATGACGAAGCTAAAAGTAACTTCAATTGATTATTTGATTACTTGTTATTTATTTTTGTAATGTAATTATGTTTTTTTTTTTTGTTATTCTATTATAATGTGTTATTATAATTAGTGTTACATTAATTGTACCTACTTGGATTTATTACTATTGACGAATTAACTTTCTGTATGACATGTAACTGCCATTTGTTATGAATAAAATTCTATGAACTACCTGCTACAGTCTTACGTTCAAGAACCTAGCAAAAGTGATCAGAATTTGTGGTTTTCATTCGCTTGTTACAATGTAATTGCAGCTGTCAGAGCAAATAAATACTTGGACTGTATGTTTTGGAGCACTTGCTTAGGGGGCGTCCATTAGTCCCCCTCCCCCCTTGGTGAGATGTGATGTCGTCTCCCCCCCACCCCTTAATCTCACGTAAGATTTTTCTAAATGTGTTTTTTTTTTGTGTAAATATGTTAATCTTTAATAAGTTGTGTAGGATTTAGCCATATTTTAGTGGAGAAATATGTTTTACTTCTTTAACCCAACTTCCTGGAACTTTACACTCTTGCGAAATAAAAAAAATACGTGATATTTGTCGAGACCCCCCTCACCCCCACATGAAATTAGGTGTGAGATTCGGCTCTACCGAAAACATCCCAAGTTTTTTTTTAAAATTATAAATAGGCTTGCACTCGGCCGCCAACTCGCCTGATGTTAAGCAATGATGCAGCCTACGATGGAGAATGCTTGCCTAGAAGAAATCTATTCACTCTCGACTTAAAAACACCCAGAAATTAATGGACACCCCTTAGCTATAATAATAATAAAAATAAATCATATCAGTATAGGCCTAACATGGCAAAGCAAATTCAATTTAAAATTACATAATTTGTATACTTAGAACAATCAATCCAAATGTTCATGTATGGGTGCTTGAGTCCTACAAAAGTTCTCATAGACGTGGTCCCAGAAAGTCAACCGGTGGTTGGTGGCGGTGGAGCTCATAGTAATGCTTCCGTCCAGTAGAAGTACTGACGCAGTCCGTATGTTGAGCCTCCCATCAGAGTCCTCCTGCACCGCCTGCCAGATTATTGGAATTAATGATGTGGTGATGGGTGTCGGATCTCTGAAATTAACAGAAAACAATTTTGCTATATAATATTTGACCGAGGGAAGCTGAGGCTTACTGGAACAGTTCAGTGTTTATACGTACATGTTTGACAATAACAGTAAACATGCAAACAGTTGATCTGATCTTCTTGAAATTTGGTAGGCAAGTAGTTCATTCAAATACAGTTATTAAGTTTTAATATCAGCAAAACCAGTTGAAGATATATTAGTTGTGAGGTCACTGTTTGGAATGAATAGTTTTTAATCCAAATAAGTTTGCATTTTATCACTATCTCACTAGTGTTAAGCCATCAGCTAGGATATGATGGTGCACACTGGCCAAGGTTCCCCGACTCTTGCTGGATAAACACTTTCTTTGATTGTTATCTTAGATTTCCAGTGCAGGAAATCTGTTTACCAGTTTTTCTGGAACCTTTCCGATCCATTCATGGTTTCGAGCATTCAGGCAGAATGTTGATTTCATCAAAAAGACACGTTCAAGCTTGATGCCGTCATTCAGAGACCTGATATTGATATTCTTTGGGTCACTTCTGGTATTGAACCCATTAAACCGAGACATCTCTGAATATACACTTTAACCGTAAGGATGTAGTCTATCTCGTTCTTTGTCCATTCTCCGGGGCTTCGCCATATCCACTTCATTTGGGGCTGTTTCTTAAAGAAAGAGGTCATCAGGAAAAGCTCTTCTTTCTCGAGAAAAACAACAAGCATATCGATCCTCCTATCAAAAGTATGTGGTCCTACTACTGACTTGGCAAAAACATATTTTCTCAAAAAGAAAGCAACTTAGTCTGAAGCTACATAAACACCAGTGGATGCTTGGAAAACAATCAAAACTATGTTTAGAGAACAAGCTACTTATATACAAAACTATCCTAAAACCTGTGTGGACTTATGGAATCGAGCTCTGGGGAACGGCTTCAAAAACCAACCTAAGTATTCTGCAAAGTTTTCAGTCAAAATTGCTACGAATGATAACCAACGCTCCCTGGTATGTCACAAATGAAACCCTACACAAGGACCTGCAAATGCCCACAGTGGAAGAAGAAATAAGAAATAACGCCCTAACTTATCAAAAACGACTGCAAAATCATCCAAATGAATTAGCAAAGATGTTGATGTCAAGAAGGCCTCCAAGGAGGGATAAAAGGAAGATAGACTTAACAAAATAAGAAAAATTATGATGGATGCGTCAATGGGCGTATTCCACACAAGACGCGTCACTTAAGACAACACTTCAAAATAAAGCTTATTGTCTTCAAAAGATAGATTGCTTTAAAAAAGGGATTATAAAAAAAATAAAAAAAAAACTACTGACTGCTGCACTCTGGTGAAGGTGCTGCCTGTCACCAATCTGACACGTCTGTGAGTCGTATCCTAATGCCCCACAATAGGACCAACTATAAATAACCTACATTGAATTTTTTTAAATACATTACCTTTATGTTATTTATTTACAAAAGGTCTACATAACTATAACAACTAAGCGTAGGCATGCGATATATCAGGATTAAAAGGAATATAAGAAAAACTTGCAATAGAAAAAACTTACCCCAGTTTAATAAAGTTGCTTAATAACATCATCAATTTTTCGGTTACAACTTCATCCTCAGCCAAATCTTCTTTACTAAATACATAATCAATAATCTTATCATAATCTGAGTTTTCTGCGAGGTTCTTGGTCATTCTTTTATACCCAAACTTTAATATAAACAGTGGGAAAAAACTCTGCTCTGCGTACAGTATAGCTGATTTTACTATAGGATATTCAAAGAGCACATCATGGAAATAATCAATGTAATTTTGCTCCAAACTATTGTTTATATCATCAAAGTAAAATTCTTTTACAAACTGTCCAATTCTTAGTTTGGTCTTCTCATCGTTAAACTTTAAGTTGTTCGGTAATAGCTCTTCAAAGTGATGTGGTATGTGGTGGAACTTTTCAATGTTATTCATGACCATGGACATGCCATCTTGATTTGAGTAAAGCATTAAAATAGGCACCTGATGAAAGCTTCCTTTCTTCAACATCTCTATTGGATCCCAGTCTAACAAACTGTGATCATAGTCATAGGTTTCAATGCATGGAAGAAATATTTCCGTCACTTTTGATAGATTTTTTGCTGAAAGGTTTCGGAAAAATTCTACCAACTCATTGACATCTTGAGCTCCTTCATATCCCAAATTTGCAGCAGCATTCAAAGCCAAAGCTACCGGTTCATAGTTAATGGATGAGGGTGACAAAGCTGATCCAGATTCCAGCACTACTTTATGGAACAGTCCTTCAGTTAACCCAGACAGAAGCAGTAGATGAACGGCAATACCTCCAGACCCTACGCCGTACACTGTGACATCTGAAGGGTCTCCGCCAAAGCTCGCTATGTTCCTCTGTACCCAGTACAATGCTGCCACTTGGTCCTTCAAGCCTGCATTGCCGGATGCTTCTGGTGTACCAAGACAAAGGAATCCAAAGATGCCGAGCCGGTAGTTGAATGTTACGATGACCATGCCTTGGCTGAGGAGGCGCTCTGGAGGTTGGTAGGCACCCCGGCTGAAACCAGAATATGCTTTAAGTTTCTTATCATTTACTTTTGCGAAACAACAAAGTGAAAATTTAAGGGAAAGATAACCTTTCTACTTAAATATTTTATGGTGGTTTCTGTGTGTAGGCAGATCATTAACTTAACATCCATACTATAGGATAAGACTATTAATTGATTTTTTTGCTAATGGGACAATTTACATTTTGTTTTGACTTTACGGTTCAATGCTAGGTCAATTCATATCAAATATAGACACGTTTCTCATGACTCATTCCCAAATTCATTAATAGAGTCACTTGAATGTCACATGAGTACAGGGGCCTTACGGCTACCTGTTTGAAGCGATTCTGTTTAGGTGATTGCGAAAAGTTGCGCGTTTGCGTGATTTTTCGCACTGCGCTGTTTCAGCGCTGTTTTCAGCCCGCGTTAAGAGGTAGCCTAAGGCCCCTGTAAATTGTCTGAAATAAGATATCGAAATAATCCTAAGTAATGTTACGTCATCACGTCACGTTTAAAATCATTGTTGATTAGAAAACCACGGTTTGTGTCTTGCTTTTTTTTAACTCTGGTATATTTAGTCGCCTTCCTTGATAGGTTGGATAAATAATAGGCTTACTTACACAAAGCTCTTCGCGCTCCTTCCTCGGCTTGCCCATTGCTTACCATCAGGGAGAAATTATTACATAAAAACTGCGCCAGCCTCTTTTCTACAGCCATTATCCACCAGGTCCTTTCATCAACAGCTCGCATCACCCCAACCTAACGGCTTTTATTTTCTAGTTATTGATAGTTAATTGCCTTTAGTATATCTTCACTCCATTGAGTTTCAGAGCGTCTTATGCTACGTTTGCTAATTCGAATACGTCTAACCCAACCGTATTATCTTCTATCCCTTACCCGTTCTGGAAATGTCCATCGTGCACGAATACAAGCACCGGCAGACGTGTTCCGTTCTCCGGCGTGAACACGTTCAGCACGAGGCAGTTCTCGTCTCCTGCACCGTCCTGCGGACACCTCACGTGGTGCGTCGCTTCAAACAGGCCGTCCCACGATGGAGGCGGCTCGGGGGCCTGAGAAACGGATTCACACTCATCGCTTCCCATTAGGATTCCCTGTATCGGGGACGTCATGGAACATACAAAGATACGGACAACACGCAGACCCTGAGCAGATATTTAAATTCTGAAAAAAAAAAAAAAATCTGCCCGGCCGGGACTCGAACCCGAGACCTGCTCACGAGGTGGGCGTGCTAGCACTGAGCTAAACCGGTCGTCAAAAGGTTGTACACTAGCACCGGCAGGCGTGCTCTGTTTTTCGGTATGAACATGTCCAGCACGACGAGGCACGGCTCCGGAACTGTCAGCCACACACCGTGCGTAACTTCGGATACACGTCCAGCGTCCCTCAGCCCGGGCACCTGAACTGGAACTGTTGAAGATGTTTTCCTATTGGTGTAATAATCCATACCACAGAAAAGATTTAAATTAGAACGCCTGTCAAGACATTTTTGTAAGAAATTTGTTGTAGCCAGTTGCACCCATATAAACGAAACGTCAGTCTTTCGAAATCAGTTAACAACTGTGATGCGGAGTTCGATGCGTTGATCTAAATAAGAATGTTCAATCAAGGTTCACTCATAATGCGTGATGACAGATTTTCCTTCTCATTTCCGTTCTGTTTACTTCTCTTTTCTGTGGCCCAGACGCAGCGCTACTTTAGCATATTTATTTGATTTTTGAAAATCGATCCATGAAAAGTTAATTACTTGGTTCTACAAATTCTGCGGGACTAGATTTTAGTTTTCCTTCATTTGTCGGGGATAAAAGACTGAAGCCTACCCGTCCAAGTGATGTGCGCTACTTGTTTATCAAATTTCACTAAGATCTTTTTAGCGATTCAATCGTAAAGAACTTGAAAAGCTGGCCAACATTTTATGGCCTCGTTTCTTATTGATGAGGTAAAGATTTTCTGACGCATTAGCTTTCTGAACCTGTAAAGATGAAATTCGACGCACTGCGCAAAGTCTAGAAGTGACCTAGTTAGACTTCCAGTGCCTACTTACAAGATTCGAGGCCCTACGGATAATAACCGAGCATCTCTGGAGCGCTGACAGTGACGAATCACGTCGGGTGGCGTCGGCAACTCGTCCCAAACTTGCCAACAATCAAACATTACGACGAAGTAGTCACTTTATTTTCAACAGTTATAATGCATACCAATCACATTAACAGTCAGTGTTATAAATCATCACTAAAAGCTATTAAACATGAGTGAATTCATCATCAGCTATCAATATTTATGTCTCGCAAATGAGTTAGAAGGTGTCATGATGATGATAATGGCACCAATAACTTATTATTATAAAATATCTTGTTACTTGGTGAAGGTAGCGACGCCAGCAAGAGTGGCGATGCCTGAAGCTACGAATATACTTTCACTCGAGCCTGTGCGATGACACAGCGCGGAGTCGTCGAACTTGCTTGCCATTTACAATGGGAAGTGGGTATTTCCCTTCATCTCGCTATAGACGGATGCCATCCGCTTACCGGTTGCGTAGGGCTGCTGCGCGGGACTGCATTGCAATCTAGGTTGATAGGTTTGCTTGTAAAACTCTAACACTGGGATTTGACTAGCCACTACGCTTACACGACACCACTACTGTGCGAAGTTATAGTACTTCTAAAGATACTTAACACAATACTTTATTCATTCTTCTAGTATTATTAATGCAATGCACCTTCTCAGAGCAAATAAAAATACAGAGTCCCTACGGCGCACTGCCAAAGTGACGCCAAAATCGCTACCAAAACTACGTGAATTCCCAATAAATACACGACTCACGTACAGTGCACCTTGTAGTTTTTTTATTCTAGTAAATCAACATACTACTGCGTTTATTGGAGTCTCGTGGTTAATTAATGAACTGATCGAGTCCGCTGGCTCGCCGACGAGTGCCCGCGCCTCCCTCGGACAGTGTTTGTTTCATTTAATATGTATACCTAGTAGTTAAACGAGTCCTTCGAGCGACCTCAATAACGCCGTCGGTCGCCGGATAACCATCTCCACAAATGGGATTGCTGTCTATCAAACGCTGACCTTAAACCTTTGGTTAGGCGTGGGCGCGCGAGCGTACGGTAGACCCAGGAAGGCGTAGTGCGGCGGCCGGGGGGTGAAGTAGCCTCGAGCGGCGCCCTGCGTGCCCCGGACCTGGCGGAAGGGGCGCGAAGTGAGCCGCCGTCCGGCCCACGCACACGTCACGTGGAACACTACCACAGCTAGGTAGCACAGTAAACACCCGCGAGACACCGGCGACACCATCCTATCAACTCCGCGCGACTATCAACACTTCTAAAACTTCGCCAACATTTCGGAAGTCTACATCAAAACATTCACTAACTTAACGTAAACATTTGACAGAAATGCGTGAGTCAGCTCGTGTTTTGCTCAAGTTGTTTATTAATCGGTATAACACTTGCAATAATAGTAAGTACATGGCTCTAATTAGGTTTGTGTTCCATTAGCGTAGTGGATCGTCGAGTGGGGCACGTTACTGACTCTTGTAATTCAATTTGTTGTTTGCCATCAAGCACATTAACGCGGCTGCGAGGGCGAGATAGTACGGGGAGTGACTGCAACCAGAGTTGTTCTCTATGAAGTGGTCTTCGTAGAGACTGGTCCACAGACGCAGACGGTCAATGTGAATGCCCTTCATCAGCATAGGCTCGGAGCTGATCAGTAGCCATTCTTCTTCTTCGTCTTCGGCTTTTTTCAACTCGTTCCATTCCACGTTTGCTGCTGCAGGCTTTCTGAAATTATATAATTATGTCAAAATCACATAATGTAAGTAGTAATGATTTATTAATGTACTTAGGTCTCAAAATAAAATCATTATTATCATCATAATTTCAGCCGTAGGACGTCCACTGCTGGACATAGGCCTCCCACATCGATCTCCAAAAGGGCCGGTTGGCTGCCCACTGCCACTTCAACTTGCTAATCCGGTGGGCTATGTCGGTAACCTTCGTTCGTCTATGGAACTCATCATTTCTGATTCGATCTCGTAAAGAAACCCCGAGCATAGCCCTCTCCATGGCTCATTGTGCGACTTTGAACTTGCTTATGAGGCCCATGTGTGTTGCCAGTGATGACATACGGCAGTGAAACGTGGTCATAATAAAATATACAAAATTAATTACTTAACAAATAAACAAAACAAATATGTAAAAAAAAAATACCCGCTATTGATAAAGCTGACCCATAAGTCGACCATCAGCTCGATCATCCGTTTCTCGGATGAGTTTTCCTCAACGGTAGTTCCGTCCTTATGGAAGATGTAGCCCGCGAGGTCTCCGCGGACCGCCCCCTGTACTGGGTTGTGCAGAGCTTCCAACTCCCGGTTCAAGCTGCCCACGAACGCAAACTCGTACAGATAGACCGTAGCCCCGGCCGACAGCAGAGGTCTTGCCAGCCGGATACCGGGACTCAAGTACCAAGCATCAGTGTACCACAAGGACAACTCCTCTATATCACTCATTGTGATATTATCTTCTTGAAAATATTGCTTTCTCAATTTCAGCGCGAACTCGTTCCTCTCGTCGTCACTTTTGAAGACCAAATCCTCGGGCAGTAATAGGTCGAAATTATCGTTTATTTGTACTACAAAATCGGCCGTCATGCCCGTAGCCTCGTGCGTGCCGGCGTAGCTCGCGGACCCAATCATGAACGTAGCATCGATCTCCTTGCTCTGAAGAATTTTCCACGGGGTGTCGTCTATAAACGGTTCTTTATCGTACTCAATGCACGGCTTAAATCTCATGCCTTTCGCCGCCTTAAGTATAGTTTCCAAGGCCACCTCTGCAAATGTATTATTAAAAATAATGCCATCGGAGTCGGATCTTATTTTCTCCGCTAGCTTGTACGCTGTGCCTGTCGGATTCCTGTCCAGGGCCCAGTGTGATAACGCTGACCCGCTCTCCGTGATTACCTTGTTGATGTAGTATTTGGTTCGGGAGCATATGGTGAGGTAGCCAGCGTATGCGCCGGCGGCCCCGTCCCCGCTCACGACGATGTTTGATGGGTTGCCTCCGAACAAATGTATGTTATCTTTGACCCATTCTAACGCCAGCGACAAATCCTTCAACCCGGCGTTTCCAAGTGCCGTTTCGTTTTGCATACACAGGAACCCCATAGGTCCAATTCTGTAGTTGGGTAAAACGAGGATAATGCCTTTTGCCACCAGATAGTCAGGGCCGTATATTTGAGGATCTGCGCTCGTACAGTTAGAATAGCCGTCATAAACATGAAAAAGAACACTGGCATTATCTGCGTCTTTTGGTGTGAAAATACTTAGTGTCAAACAGTTGGAATCGCCGATGTATTCGTCGTTTTCAAGTTGAGGACAGACCTTGGTGTGTTCTGTGACTTCGTGGACGTCTATCCAGGACTGCGCTGTAACAGGCGTCTGCAAAGAAAGGTAAGAAATTAAGTAATTTATTAACCGACTTCGGGAGTAAGGTTCCCAATTCGGCCGGTTTTTTATTGTAAGTACACCGATTACTCCGCCATTTGTGAACCGATTTCCGTGATTCTTTTTTTATTTAGGATTTCCTATCGGCAACTTCCCAGGAGCCAATTTTTTTATATTTTCGCAGTCATTATCCATGTTAAGATTAGATTTAAACTGTTTTTTAAATATGAAAACGCGGTAAAAAAAAAAACCTCTGGTGTAGGATCTTCAAAATATGATCAAACTTCCATACAAACTTTCATGCCCTATTAAACCCCTTTAGGATAAGTTTTCAATAAATGAAGATGCAACTAACTTTTACTCATAAATTCATAATACAAAAGTCTAAGTACCAACTTCCACGTTTATAACTTCAAAAGTTACGTAAACTTCCAAACAAATTTTCATCCCCTTTTTAATTTTGTTACCAAAAATGATGATACAAACATTCAAAAATCTTTTCTTAGTGCTCACCTTTGTTACAAAAGGATCACTTTTGCAAAATGTAATACTTCTAGAGCCAGTTGTTCAGGCTGTATAGTCTGTCAGCGAATGAATGAATTTAATATTTTTCATTAAGTAGAGGATAATTAAAACTTCACAGCACAGAAAGGAACTGAACCGTAGAGGGACTTATAACTGAATCTATGAACTGAACGTACCTCAAAAGGATCTTTGAACTTTCCGTACGGAATGTCATAAAATGCCATAATCTCGGTGTTGCCAGGCCACAGGTATCCTTTTACGGGTCCGTGTGAAGTTTGGACCTGTTCATTGCTTATTCCTTCTCCTGCGCTATCCTGGCTGCTACCTCCGTCCCCCTCACTAGATATACCAATGGGAGGATGGACGTCAGGACTTTCTTCACTTGCTGGTTTTTCCTCTGATGCCTCCTCACCGCTTTCTGGGTGTTGACTTGACTCTGGTTGTTGGCTCTCTTGGATTTCATTCGACTCTGATTCTGTACTTGCTGGTTTTTCGTTCGTCTCCTCAGAACTCCGCGTTTGTGTTGAACCATTTTCATTACTCGAAAGTTCTGGTGGCTTTTCGTGGCTTTCAGACGTTTCAGTAGACTTCGATAATTGTGAATGTTCATGCGATCTACTTTCGCTCGTTTCTCTAGTCTCGCTACTCGATACTGGCCTCGCATCGGATAAATTTGGTACGCCAACGTCGATTGCGTTATCTTCATTTTCATCCGAATTTGCGCTTACCTCTCTACCATCAGTTAGTGGAAGTTCTTCCTTACTGCTAGGGTTATTAGAACTGTTGTCTTGTCCTACATAATCAGCGAGCGTGTTGTTGTAGTGTACATGGTTGGAAGGCAACTCCTCAGGCTGGACAAAGACGATGTTAGCTATAGTATGTAACTGTGCGCTCGTCACGGCGATCAGAGCTGTAGAGAGACAGAGCAGCTTCCACCGCATTTCCCACATGGTTAATTTAGGTTCCTGGAAAAACATTGATATTTGTATTCGATCTGTCTCTTCAGCGATCAACGACAAATCAACTCAAAGAGTAGTACATTACATTTCACTAGGTTTTATTTTATTTTTTTATGCCATAGGTGGCAAACAAGCAGACGGGCCGCCTGATGGTAAGCAGTCATCGTAGCCTATGGATACTCGTAACAGCAGAGGCATTACAAATACGTTGCCTTAATTTTAAATTAAGCAATGTTGTGTACCTAGTGTTATTTTCGGGTGGCAAATAACCGAGCGGTCACAGAAATTAGAAAAATCTCAATTTCTGTGCAAGCGACCCACAAAATAGTCCCTAATGACTGTGGATAACTGCACAGCGACATCAACAGAGCACAACCGTATTTCGGACTAACTGCGTCTCGTGTACCTGCAGGGTTTACCCGTATTTCACGACATGCGGGATAAACACTACCAAACAGATGTTTGTCTTCTTGAATTATCGTCTATTTCCTTGGCAAATAAAGATGTTAGTAGTTAGATGTTCAGACGTAAAAGGTAACACAAACAGTCAGGCAGGCAGACGTAGCTCGGCATGTAATATTTCTTAAGTGTGGATATTTTTTTTTTGTATCGTAAACCTGTAATTCCTTGTAAAGCTCTGGAGCGGCCTGAATACTTTGACACTGGTATTGGTTAGTAGTAAAGTAACTGTTCACTAGAGAAAAGGACTCACCAGTTCCCAGCATGTGGCGCCGCGGGCAGAGCTGCACACTGTATGGGATCGAGATTGCACGGTATCGATCTCGGACCATCGCTACCAAAAGTTGCACTATTATCAATTATTCAGGTATTGCAGTGAATCGACATTAAGTACTAAGTTAGTTTTAAAAAAACATACTTGCGTTTGACCACCAACTCGCCTGTTGGTAAGCGACGATGTGGTCGAAGATAAAGCAAGCACACTGAGAAGATACCTATTCACTCTGGCCTTGAAAAAGCCCAGATTATATATATGTGTAATTCTATAAAATAAGGAATGTTATGATTCTAGCATGCCATGATGCTAGAGCATGGTGTATTGTGTACATTAACATCATGTTACCGATATCTATTTTTTTTATTTTTTTATTTCAGTTTATGGCAACTGTCACCTTTTCGGGGGTAGGCTAAAAGTCCAGCAGTGGACTGTTAAAAGGCTGATTATGATGATGGCAACTGTCAGAAGCATTCTTTCAGCGGCCACTTTAGTGAAGCTGTAAGACTTTACAATAAATAAATAAATAAATATTCGGGACATTTTTTCACACACGGTCATCTGACCCCAAACTAAGCAAAGCTTGTGATATGGCTGCCAGAGACTGATATACATACATATATAGTTTTAAATACATACTTAAATAGATAGAAACAACCAGATATAGAACAAACACAAATGTTCATCACACAAATGTTTGAAGAACATTAACTTACTTAGTCTTGTTGTATTATGTGGTCCATCACGAGCTGTTGTGCCAGCGGCCCAAAGCCACGCTCCGATGTTTCAAGGGGTGGCTCCGGTAGATGCTCATAGGGCATTATATAGGTATATGAGTATTCACCATACATTCACCATGAATTTACCAAATTCGAATAAGAATCGTGTGGTTGTCGGTTCTGATTCTCCTGCCTTCCTACTTCCTCCCGCAGCTTCCAGCACGTCGGGACATAGTATTAGACCTATATTCAGAAAAAGCCTCAATGTTTTTTGTTTTATCGCGGATAAGTCCGCGTTTTACCACCAACTCGCCTGTTGGTAAGCGACGATGTGGTCGAAGATGAAGCACGCACGCTTAGAAGATACCTATTCACTCTGGCCATGAAAAGGCCCAGATTAGACCACACTTTTGATGACCATAAACTATTCTTTGTTTGAAATTGTTTCTTTTCTTACTAATATAATGTATTTTTCGGTTATTATTCTTAGTTTATTTGTCTTTCACGTCAATGCAGAGCAACGGATCGACAGGATTATTTGTCCAAAGACAGTTAAACCGAAAAGTGTGACATCTTAGATGCGTTCATCCCTGACCCACGCGGCCTCGGTACGTGTAGGATATCGAGTGAAACCGCGGTGCTCAGCCAGACTGCAACATGATTTTAAAGTATCCAAAATGAATGTTCGCAGCGGCAGTACCCCGAAAGCTTGGTTATCTCTGGCGCGAATCCATCACTCATATCGCCCACTCGTGCCGATAACCATTCTGTTTTATTGCTTCACATTCCACACAGAAGTTACATACTAACTGTTATGCAACCTGTGGGCTGGCTCAACTATCTACAATACGGCTCTATATTCAATTTGGAAAGTATCTCTATAGTATAAGCGCTGCAGCTTTGGTTTGCAATTCCGTTAGATAGACTGAAGAATGCGGGTGGTGGGTCGAACAGTTCAAAGTTAGGGCATCATCATCATCATCATCATCATCATTTGAGCTATAGGACGTCCACTGTCAAAGTTAGGTGATAAGGTTGTATTCCACAACCTTACCCCGGTAAATATCCCGTAAATAATCATACAACTTTAGTGAACAATCGTGATAGTTTAAAATAGTGTTCCGTGAGATACTATCCTAAAACCTGGTAAATAGCAAAAGCGCGTTTGCTGTTATGATGAGTAGCACACGCACTATTATTTACTCTGGCTAGAATGCTTCCCAAATAATCATGAAATCAAATAACGCCATCACCTGGGCCCGTACAGTGACCTCTTAATCGCGATTCAATTTAGGTGACTGCGAGAAATAACGTGAACCTCAACGCGTCGAGATACGGTTTGCGATCGCGTAACTTTTTGCAGTCAACTAAATTGAATCGCGCTTAAGAGGTGACAGTAGGTACGGGCTCACTTCGTAAGCTGAGTGTACAACCTAGTGTCAGAGTTTGATAACAATCAATCGCGCGATTCGACTCTTAACTTTATAAGTAACATGAAGCGCCCCGCGGTTTCTCCCGCGTAAAAAAATGGGGATGATGATAAAAAGTTGCCTATATGTATGTGTTAATCCACGACATAAGCTATCTATATTCAAAATTACATCCAAATCCATCCAGCCATTACAGCGTGAAGGGGTAACACACACACACAAACTTTTGCATAAAAATTTATAATTTTATAGTGTGATTATGTTCTCCTACTTTACCATACAACAGCCAGCATATTTGTACCATTCAAAAATGTATGAACTATTCGGAAACTGCTTTCAACCTTACGTGCATGGTCAAAAGGACTACAGTACATTATATCACCAGTGTTCCCTTCCTAACCACCAGTCCGTAATTGGTTTAATTTTCTTTTCAGGTAAAGCGAACTCCGATGTGGTGAGTGGTTTGTTTGCTCCACCTGGGACGCTAGGGCCAGATTAAAATAAAACGACCACGCTAATGGGAAAGTTAATTGCTCTGACAGTTTGATGAGGCGCTGACCCGGCCGACATGACTAGCTGCGTCCCGGGGTTTAACCGTGACTTTCAGTTTTTTATTTTAGGAGTAAAATCGCATTTACAATCTAGGTACCTACCTATCTCCTCTTTCAGTTCTGCCTGGATACTGTTTTTCTTTCCAATCTGCTCAGACTCTGAGTACGTATTGCCAAGGAAGATATGTATTGCATACTCTGTATGCGTAACTTTCACGTACTATTATTTCATTCGTGCTAAAGGTAAATTGAAATGATGCGAGCTACGAAGTGCTGCCCCGTGCTTTGCTATTGAAAATCTAGTAGGCGTTATTATTTTTATCTGACTTCCTATAACCGCTTGGGTGTTCGGAAGGGTAGTGTTTTGTAAAATAATAGGGCGAAACACCGCATTAATCAAGTTCTATTTTTATTTACAAACAAGACGTGACTTCACATAAAATTATTAAATGACCTCTATACTAAAGTAATTAACGTTAACTTCCTCGCGAACTTGGTTTGACAGTATGTAAATTAATGCCAGTCACCTGTTTATGATCACTTTTTTTATGAATAATGGGCTTGTGTTTGACCACCATCTAGCCTGATGTTAAGCGATGGTGCGGTCCACGTTGGAGCATGCTTGCATAGAAAAAACCGATTCACTCGTGATTTGAAGATTTGTGATTTTATCGGAGAATAGAAGTACATATGTCCAGTGGGTTAGACAGGAGTTGTAACTCTAAGCATGTTTCAACAAGACCCTAGATTCATGTACATGTACATTGTAGGTATACAAGTTGGTGGTTACTGGCTTCTAGACTATTATGACCTTTTATCTGTCTTCTCCGATGCATTTGGTCTTCAAATTTTTCCTCAACTCGGCAGAGACATTTCTGAAACGATTAATAAATATTACATTATGTTTCATTTTGCAGTAACGTCTGCACAAAGTATAATAAAAATATATTTGGTGAACACTTCAAATTTAAATATGATCCCTGAGAAATAGATAAATAAATAAAAAATCGAGTGATGGTATCCGAGCGGTAACATGTGCGCTTTACAATCTGACGGCACCCGGTTCGATCCTCGGCCCTGCACCAATCACTTATTTACTCAAATAAATTAAGTGCAGTTGTGATGCCATCGCTCAACAACGGTGAAGGAAAACATCGCGAGAACACGGGTATTTTGATAGCCCGTTGGTCCAGTTGGTAGTGAGCCTGCCTTCTGAGCTTGGGGGCGTGGGTTCGATTCCCGCCTAGGACAAACATTTATGTGATGAACATTTGTGTTTGTTCTATATCTGGTTGTTAATATCTATTTAAGTATGTATTTAAAACTATATATGCATGTATATCAGTCTCTGGCAGCCATATCACAAGCTTTGCTTAGTTTGGGGTCAGATGACCGTGTGTAAAAAAAAAAATGTCCCGAATATTTATATACCAGAACCTTAAAGGTTCAAAGACATGACATCCACCAACATGCACTGGGCCAGCGTGAGAAGACCTGGGTCCCAGCAGTTAAAGTTATCACTTCTAAAAGTTAAAATAGGTATAACTAACTTTCCTCTCCCTGTATTGAGAATAACTAAGTAAATTCGTTTAAGTTAACAAAATTGTAGTCAAGTATAATAAAAGTCACGGACCCTGGAGTCCGTGGAGTTGCATTTTAAATAATAATAAAAAAAAAAGTTAAAATAGATTCAGATGTGCATGACTTCGCTAAAATCCTTAATCATCCCAAGTAACAGGTAGTCCTGTTTTTTCCTGTTTGTGGTTATCAACTTTTGTAAACAAAATTAAATTCTAGACTGGACATAGCAATCCAGACCTGACTTCCTCGTCTATTTCTTCGTAGTACCGCAGCCAGTTGGCCTCGTCTGCGTCTACTTTCTTCATGCGGTACTCCATCGGCATGGCTATATCCTGGTACTGCAGCTCACCTCCCTTTACTGGTGGCCATGGTGCCTCGTCCGTTGTGCAGGTGGGGTTGCTGGAAACGCATACTCAGTAAAATTATTGATTATTTGCCTTGTCTGGGTAAATAAACCGGCCAATAAGTCGGGCTCGCGCACCGAGGGTTCTGTACCACCACAAAAGGTAGTACAAAAAGACAACATCACGCCCAGGCGGTGACCTATCCAAGTACCGACCGAGCCCGACGTTGCTTAACTTGATGGTGAACGGAAATTTGTTACCGACTCGCAATTGGCCATTATTTATTATTTTGTTGTTTTACTTTAGCTATAATCATGCCAAATTTACGCTTACAAAATAACAATACAAAAATACGTTTTAAAAACGTTTATTGTATGGGGACCCCCTTGACCCCCGTTTTTACTTTATTATATCTTAGTTAATCCGCCATAACATTACATATATTCTATGAAAATTTCAACTGGCTATCTATTACGGTTTAAAGATATAAGCGGTTAAAAGGTAGGATAGACAGACAGACAGACAGCGTAAGCTTAGTAATAGGGTCCCGTTTACACCCTTTAAGTACGGAACCCTAACAAGTGCCTCTGATTTTGTCATTGACAATTAAAACTCTTGGTGATGCTACAATTTAATTGGGGGTCGGTGTACCCCCACTACCACAGCGTGGTAACTTAGTCATATCATATTACATATTTTGCTCAATTCGTATGTTCTTAGCAAAATATGACCAGCCTGATCAGCTGACTGAAGAGTACCTGCTATGTGAATGGAAAAAATTACCGCTTTATTTATTTAATCAACTAATTATAAATATTATGTACAATATGTACATGCATAAAGTTCAAATCGGAATTCAAGGACAAATCACGGGAAAGTATGAAGTAAAGATAACGATTTAGATAGGCATGATGTACTTACTCGCAGTAGACAAAGTTTGTCACGATTTTCACCCACCACAGCTTCATGAGATCATCGTCGTTCTTCGGAGGGAAAGAGACGTAGTCCCCCATCAGGGAGTTAGTGCGGAAGATGTATGTGAGGTCCTCCACGTGCGCTGCGCCCCTGTACGTCGTCCACACTGCTTCCTTGATGATACTACGCTGGCTTTCGTACGAGTACCTGTATAGGTATGTCGGAGCTCCCCCCAAACCCCTCCACTCGGCAAGCTTTAATATCGGATATATGAAAAACAAATAGTTGTAACAGTTGACAAAGTTGTCTAAGCTGTAGTCTCCGTGGAAACACCGCTCGACAGTCCTGTTTGCTAGGGCTTCAATCTCGTTGGGAAATTCATAGGCGATCCGCAATGGCAAGACCAGTTTCGGATTCTTCTCTATACGTTGCGTCATCTGCCAGATGTAGACCAACCATTTGAAGAACTCTGCCTCATTGTCTGTGTACCCAACGAGCATCGGGTATTGTGTTCCTCTCCCTTTGGCTATGAGGTTCAACGGGTTATCATCCAAAACCGTTTCAACTCCAGCGTGGACCCCTTCCACCACTGGAACGAATGACGTCAGCCCATAGTTGTACTGGATTATACTGTTGGCGTACATAATGTCCTCCAGTGGCAGTTGAGTAAGAGTTTCGTGAATGTAGTCGGGGTCGGTGGAGTTGATGCCCAGTCGTTGGATGAAGTCAGACGCGATTTGCTTCGCGAACTCAGGGTTAGTCGCAAAGTAGATTGGGATTGCGTGGCCACTCATCATGAATATCCTGAAATTAATATAAATGTGAAGCCAAATTAATAATCAATGATTTTATAAAAATATAAATTCTAAAATCTTTTATGAATAAAGAATCTGTATCTGTATAAATCTCATTAATAATAATAATAATGACATATATAGATATAGTTGTCCTTTTAAAATAAGAAGTGTCACGGTGACCATTTTCTGCATCAAGTAGAAGAAAACGGCAGCTGTTTAAAAATCGAAACATTGGAAGCTTAAAGGTTCGAATCGTTTAGCAACATAACAATATTTCATTACCTATGAAATAATCCTTCGGCAGCTTTAGACAGCGACAGCAGATGCACAATGCTAGCGCCGCAACTCTGCCCCATGATAGTAACGTTGTCGGGGTCTCCGCCGAAGGCGCGCGCGTTTTGCTTCACCCAGCGCAGCGCGCGCAGCACGTCGCGGAGCCCCTGGTTACCAGGGATCTTCGCGGTGCCCAGAGATAGGAAGCCGAACACATTGATCCTGGAAACATAAACCTGCACCTTTAGCACTGCAAAAGTTGCGCAAGTGTACAGGTTATTCCAAGACCTGCGAAATTAGTACTGGCACCGCCAATCCCATTCGGGTTGGCATAGTGACGGGGCCAGAAACGATGTCGTATACCCCGCCTACACAATAGTTATAACTGAAGTGAATAAAGGCAACAATAGCTATTACACCAGTATACGACAATCACTATGTTCCATTGCACATGTTTTTATTTGTTTGTGGTGCCTATTATTGCATTATCGTTGAACTATATCCAAGCATTTATTTGCTCTGACAGCTGTAATAACATTGTAAAAGCTGAATTAAATTTAGTTCGTTGGTTTTTTTTAAGTAAGACTGTTAGCAGATTCCCTTTTTATTCCTCTTTTTACAATGTTAGAGCAAACTAATGCTTGGACCGAGCATAGGTGCCATCTTTTTATAAGTTCAGAGGTATATAGGCACAACCCGCATGCTGCGTCTCAAATACTGGTAGCTCAGCCCATTCCACTCCTTGATATTATTCAGTCATTTGTTCCCCCTGTAATCGTTTGTACTTCACTGGTATTACTTACTTAAACCATATTACCATACCTGTAGTTAAGGGAGATGACAATCACGCTTTCGGTGGTCATCAGATACTCCGGTCCGTGTACGTCCGTCAGGCCGGATCCGGCTAGGAACCCGCCCCCGTGGATCATCACCACGATGGGCAGACCTTTCGCCTCGTCGCATACAGGCTGTGTGTGAATTGGTATTGATTTTTAGAAGATCTTAGCAGGTGCAAATACACAAACAGTTAAAACAAATCTTACATTTTGAAAATGTTAAAAAAAATATACAAACAAACAACCCAAATAGCCCAGCTCGGTTCAGCTACGTTACGATGTCACTGACAGATAAGACCTTCGAACTACTGTTTGCGTCGAGACTTAAATATATTGATTTATAAAGTATCAGGATCATCATCATCACATTCAACCTACCACTGCTGGGCATTAGCCTCTCCCAAGGCGCGCCACTCGGCCCAATCTTCCCCTTCTCTATCTACTATCTTTAAGTAAAATAAATGTTGTACTTTATCCGTGGGGAAGTGTGAGTAGGGGACGTGAAGGTTCAGGTAGATGCAGTCCTCGCTCTGTCCGCGCGGGTGCAGCGTCATGCGCCCGTACAGCAGCTCCTGAGGACACGCTGGGCTCTCCTCGGTCGCGTCTAGCAAGTACTCCCATGGCTCTACTGGCTCCAGTTCCTGGAATATCCAACCACAGGGTTTATTCAGAAGCGAGCTTATTGTACCTTAAATGTTAGCCGTAGATTTTTTCATTGTAGTACCTAATAGCTTGAAAAACCTTCTTCTCAAGTCACGCTTTTGTTTATATTTTATAAATAGGCTTGCGCTTGGCTTAACATCAGGCGAGTGCCAACTCGTTCCACTTCTTCTTATAGCTAATCTAGGATCATCATTATTAGCCAATGTCAGTCTGATGGTGGACATAGGCTTCTGCTACATGCCACTTTAGCTGTTCCTGACCTTTTTTTACTTGTCAGCTTACCGTATATCAGCACTCCGTCGAGTCGTAGGGTGTCCTACACTACGTTTCCCGATTAAAGGTTTCAACTCTACGTTGACTACGTCTACCCCAAATTTTCTAACCTATCTCTGGGTTCCTGGTGAATTAGACCATGCCGGATACGGTCCCGGTTATTCTTTCCTCACCTGGCTGAGCGACTTTGAACTTAGACAAATCTAGGACAAGACCTCGTCTCGTCACTCGTCACATGGCGACGTCTCTGTAGTCACTGGCTAAACAGCTGGCTACATTGACTAGTGTGAGTGACGCCCTTAGTGTTGTTTTTGTCACGTACCAGTTTACCTTCAGCCGGCGTGATTTATCCATACGTATTAATTTACTTTTTATGGACTATATATTATTGGTAAAGTAATTTTATTATTTGTTCAATACATAATATGGTGTTTTTCATTAGTTACGTAACGTAGTTTATTTTATTGTCCCAAATATTTATGTTGTTAACGCATACTGTATCCGGTTTGTCAGCAAAAACCAATTAATTCAATGTACCTAGTACATAACATACATATCAACGGTAAAAACTGTGTTTTTTGTTAGTTGATTGAATCAGGCGTTACTTTGCGGAAGTTCATCTTTAAAACTGTTTTTGACGAATCTCTCAAAGATCACTTGTTTAAAGCATGTATTATTTTAAACAATTGGAACGTCGTGTTAGTTTAGGTTTGAAATTAGTCATAGAACCGACACAGAGCACCCCGATGCCACCTAGTTTTGTGGTCCCTACCCCTATAGTGTATACAAAAAGTTCGGGAGCCAGATGCTCAAGGGAGGTCCAGAGTGGAGTAAGCCATTCGAGTGTGGTGAAGCGATACCCAGGCCCGACTGCTTGAGCGTCTGACTAGAACCCACCCGAAGTCCGACACAGGGAAGGTTAGGTTCGAAATGAGTATAAGAATCGACGCAGAAGAATCCGCAGGAGTCCGTCGAACGTCAGTTTCCATGGACACTGACATTTTTACGTGCCGGATAACATCAAAATAGTCCATCGGCATCATCGGCATCGTCCATGGATGGCCATGAACGTTTGACGACGAGGACAAATTGACGAGGCATTTTACAATTTGCCTTCGGTATTTTACAAACCAGCGACCGTTTATAAATACAGGACGCCGTATGTAAAATACCGAATTACACAATCTGCCGACACATACACATAATATAAAAGCGTAATACAACAAATTCATTCAATGACTGATTGAGTGACTGATTCGCAACGAAACGTCGAAGACCTATTAAGCTTAAATTTGGGAAGGAGATTTCTTAGGGTGTGTAGAAGTCCGCTAAGAAAGCAATTATAAATAAATAAATAATATTCGGGACATTCTTGCACACACGGTCATCTGACCCCAAACTAGGCAAAGCTTTTGTGATATGGCTGCCAGAGACTGATATACATACATATATAGTTTTAAATACATACTTAAATAGATATTAACAACCAGATATTTAAAAAAAACACAAATGTTCATCACATAAATGTTTGTCCTAGGTGGGAATCGAACCCACGCCCCCAAGCTCAGAAGGCAGGTTCACTACCAACTGGACCAACGGGCTATCAACATTTGCGAAAGGGCCGAATTAAGGAAGACAAATGGAGGTTGACAGTGTGTATAAAAGTGTTCGCTTACGAAGTGGCGAGCAACTGCTAGCAATTTTATAAAATAGTGATAGAAAAGCGCCTTACTGCGAACCGCCTAGGCCCGACGGGGGGTTGCCCGTACGGCAGCCCTAGGAAGCTGGCGTACTTGTGTTTGCGCTCGGCGACGCGCACGCGGCCGCACGCCACGCCGCTGTCCGTGCGCAGGCGCAGCACGCACGCCTCTGGCGGCAGGCTGCAGTACGCGCATGCAGAACTTACTGGAATCAGAGTAATACAAACCCATAAGCCGCGATTCCACTTCGAGATCTACTTATAACTCACCTTACAACTCTAATTTTTCATTTTCTCCTAATGTATTTTAACTATCTTTTAGTGTTAATTGGTCGTACTTTTGGGAAGAAACTGTATGCGGCAACTCAGCCATACCACAAGCCATAGCCATATTATAAAAATATTTTGTCATTTATATTTATGTTCTTCTCTTTTTAACCCCCGACGGAAAAGGGGAGCTGTTATAAGTTTAACGTGTGTATCTATGTATCTGTGGCATGGTAGCTCCTAATCGGCTGAACCATATGAGGATGTCTTAGGCTGAACCGATTTGATTTGGTCAAGAGTCGAAAAGGTGACTTGATCCAGAGTGTTATTTAGCTACATGGTTCATGAAAATATGTTCAGCCGTTTGAAGATAATCGGCTCTCATAGGTATAAAAATAAAAATAAACCGACCAAGTGCGAGTTGGGCTCGCGCACTGAGGGTTTCGTACCACCACAAAATACAATAATTATCAATATAAAAAAACTCTTTGGATAGACAGACAGACAGACATCGTAGGCTCAGTAATAGGGTCCCGTTTTTACCTATTGGGTACGGAACCCTAAAAAACAATTAATTATTTATATGAACTTTCTATTTATGTTAGTCATAGAATTTTGTCCTAGAAGAGCAATAAAACCGTGGATACAACACCAACCTAATAGATGGGTGTTTTCTGTGTGACGCACGATATCCGCCGATAAACGCGACAGAAGCAATACGTAAGAGGTATTACGTCTAGTAGTGAAACGAGATGGTGAACGATAAAACACATAGATACAATTCTAACATACGTATCTTTGAGTTTTTTTGTATGTTTGTTACGCGATTACTCCGCCAATTTAGAATTGTTTTTGATGATTCTTTTTTTGGTTGGTAGGTCATATCTTATAGGTGGTCCCATTAATTTTTTTATCGACATTGATTCAGCGCTTTTTTACTATAACTAAATTGCAATATGATAACAAAATTCAATTGAATCTAACAATAACACAAGAATTGACAAGTGCGTGTCGTAACACATATAAAGAATAGTTCAGTAGTCCTGCCAACTACATAGTAATTAGTATTTTCAATATTTTTCTTTGTAGTGGGTTAAAATATGGCACTGAGACGTGGTCCTTAACTGTTGGCCTTTCGGAAAAACTCAGAGTCACAGCGGGCAATGGAGAGAGCTATGCTCGGAGTTTCTTTGCGCGATAGAATCCGGAACGTGGATATTCGCCGAAGAACCAGAGTCACCGACAAAAGGCAGGCTGTCGTTCAGTGTGGAGGTTAAAGGGGGAGGCCTATGTTCAGCAGTGGACGTCTTCTGGATGATGATGAAATTACCTAATTTACCAATTTTTTTTTAGCGTTGTGGACTCAGATCAGACAGACAAGGGAGATATGAGATATACCTTAGTACAGTTTTATTATAATTCTTGTTCAAATGCTTTCGTTTATCGCGCACTTTTTCCACTATACCAGTTACGACACACTTCATTTTTGCAAACTTACAGCGACACCATAATTATAGTCATGGATCTTGATTGTATTCTTTTAAATAATGATTTAATAGTGCAGCAGACGTGTGCATGACATCCCTGGAGGTTGGTAGAAAGAGCGTTGCCTGCGTTGAGAATAATAATGTTGCCACTATATAGATATTAGTATTGTACAACACCAATAAACTAACAAATACTCCACTTACAAAAAATGGCGACTAGGTCGTCTGGTAAGTTCAACTAAAAGCATCCAGCCTGATCTAGGCCTGATACGTTAGCACCTGCCACGCCACCTTACCTTATCTCCCTTATTTGTCTGATCTGAAGTTGTAGAGTCCTATGTGTCGTAATATATATTCGACTGTAAAAATATGAGAGTTTAGTTTTGCTACGGAACCCTAACACACATTTCAAAGATTTGTGTTAAAATTGCATTAAATCATAAATAAGTAGCATGAGAATTTTTATTTATTTTAATCATAGTAGTTCTTAATAGAATGATACATTTTTATTATAATGTTGAATTATTAAGAAGTATGTTTTTACCATACCCGCTCGGAAGTTTTGTTCAATGTTCGAAAAGTGAGAATAAAGCTAAACATTATCCAACGCATGATTTGGCGGGAACAAAAATTGTAGTTTGAATTTAAAAATAACCTATTTGTTGATTAAATTACATAGGTGGTTTTTATGTTCACAAAAAATATCAAGGTGGCGATACGGAACCTTTATCGAAATTGAAGAGTTTGATCCAAGAAGGTTCTTAATGTTCTAATTCTGATGTACGAACAAAATGGATGATCAATATTAACAGTTTTTTTTAAAAGTAATATATATTTTTGCGCGTCAATAGCGCTCAGATAATTGCGCTATGCCAACCTTTTAAACCAAGTTTATCTAAGGCGGTTCTATTTGTGCTTTATATCATTTTGAACATACGAATATGGTGCGTAGGTATAGGAAAAATTACACTTTAGTAGATATGGGGAAAAAATTACAGATTTTCCGGATTCCACCCACGTTAAAAATCTATTCATTTATGTACTATTTACATGCCGAAGATCTCCAAGTCGCCGCGGCTGCCTACTAAAAAAGCACCTCCGAGTGCGAGGGTTGAAGGCTCGTAAAAGGTGTGTCAGGACAGTTAGCTGTCCCGGGAAGAGCCTGATATATCATTATATGAGAGATCCGGGAACTCCAGAAGAATATATATCCCTGATCCCGGGCCCTGCGTGAAGCACCACGGCAGACCACCTTCAGGGGTTTCAATGAGCTCACCCCTACGCAGACGATTACGCAGTGAAGATTTCCCCCCTCGTCAACAAAGCATGATGTACTTACCGCAAATGAATAGCAGTGACACTGGCGCGAACATGGCTAAGCACCGCTCAGGCAAGTTTGCGTCAAGTCGCGCTCGCGGCGGGTATATGTGTATATACCCGCCGCGAGCACCTCTCCATAGCTAGGCTCTCGGACGCTGGTACGCTTGAGCATCATCACACAACAGCTCTACAGTAGGCACAGCGGATCTTTGTGTCTCTCTTGTTGGCTCTGCGGACCATATCGCAAGTAGCACATCCCTTGCGACACAAAAATAGCCACTGCGCAGGTCTTGCAGCCAACTTCAGAGACGCAAAGATCCGCTGTGTTAAGTATAATATACTTAACTAGGTCCCGGTGGACTTGACATGTAAGGTGTTGTCGCCAAGCAGTAGTTTGCAAACTACTTGTATGCTTGTTACTTTTGTTTCAGTTCCGAGAGTATTGAGCGCTGGGTTTCGGTGGCAATGGCTGTGGTTCGGACGTTTTATTCGATCGATCCAAGATCAATGCTGCGACAAAAAAGTCATAGTTATATAAGTATGACTTTTTTGTAGTTTTGTTGACTTTGCGACTTCTTGACTTATCCAAGATCAACCTTTTATCGATCGATATTTTGGATCGATCGAATTAAACGTCCGAACCGCAACCATTCAAATATGAAACCTATTTGTAAATTTTTACAAGCTTTTATATAACTTGCAGTGTTTGTATGTTAGTTTGTTTGTTGAGGTCAAATCTTGTAAGCTGAATTAGAGTTCGTCCTAACCGCTTTTGCTGAAATTTTGCATAAAAACCTTTAGTTGTGATGATAATGCAATATGCAATACCCAATATTGTAATAGTTTCAAAATGGCCGCTGCTACAAGATGGCGGATGGTGTATATTTTTTCTTGAAGAGTAGGAAATGATAACATGAATGACGTCATTTTAAAATAGCCTTGGCCACAAGATGGCGGAAAATAGTGACAATACACTAAATTCGATATCGTCCCGCTCTAAGATGGCGGATTAAATTTACTTTCCTAAAACCAAAATCTAGTTTAAAAAAAATACTATTCCCTTATTTCTTGACAAATTCCTATGGATAATGTCCTAAATTTTTAATTATTGAATAGCCTTTTTTATATGAAATTATATTATATGAAATGCACGTCTGTCCGTATGTATTTTTATATATAAATAATAATTAACCATAAAAAAGTTACGCAAATAATTTAAAACATATTATGCAAATTCTTTTCCAATAAAAACAGAATATACCTAATGAATGGCGTTTTTAGATTCAGATTCAGATTCTTTATTAACCAATATAACATGTTCGTCATATGAGGCAAGTCAGTTTACACAAGTGCTTATTTCTAGTGTTATTAGTGTAAGAAAGTATAACAATTTTGCCTTATAAATTAAGCTAAAATAAAACATACGTCCACATCAATAAAACAAAAAATAGATTTAAAACAAAAAAAGTCAATGATACGTCATTATACATTAAATGTCAGCAATAAAATTATAATAAGAATAATGTCAACATATAATACATATAATATCGTATAACATATAATATCGTTTATATTAATTGTACATGCATTAGTTAACTACACACCTTTGGAATAGAGAATACGCATAACTGCTACTCTTTATAAATACTTACTACTTTTAATTAGATAAATAACTCTTTATTGTTCACACCAGATATGTAATATATTTATAAACATATAAAATAATTGTATGGTAACCGTGTCGATAAATAAGGTCACTGAACTGAGCTATGGTCGAAAACACACTTGTATTGTAATGTTTGTGTCTACACTTTTATCCGACAAAAGGAGAAGGTTATAAATCAATTCTACACTTTGTTATTTATTTTTTTGTTACGCGAGTGTTCCGCCAATTGACTTGATTTTGATTATTCTTTTTTGGTTTGGTAGCTCATATTTCAGAGCTGGTCCCATATAATTTTTATCGAAATTGATTCAGCGCTTATTGAAAAAAAAAAATAAAAAAAAAACATGACATGACATGTTTATTTATATTACACGGGAATTACTCACGTAAGATTAAGCCGGTCACTCCGACGGCCGGTCCGTAGTGCCAAGCGAGACGCAGCCGCGCGCGCGCATTCACCTTGAAAAAGACTGCCTAATGCGGTTGAAACTATAGTCGGAGTGACCGGCTTAATCTTACGTGAGTAATTCCCGTGTAATATAAATAAAATGTGTGAAAACCACGTCAGTTTCTATAATATGACATGGCATATTAGTTTGCGGTTCCTTCCAGCAAAAGTTTTGATGAGGACTTGTAATCTCTGTTGTAACTGTCATTTTTACACTTTTTAGTTTGAGTATATTTTTTATTTATTAATTATCTTCATTATTGAGAGTACAACGCATAGAAATATGCCTCAACTTGACTCAAGGTACTTCTTCATGTCGGAAAGCTAAATTATCGTGTCTCATTCAAGGTTCAAAATTAGTTAATAGTCTTAAAATAATATTTAAAAAACAGTATATGAAATACAAAATATACAAATTCGTTATTTTTAATGGATATGTCTTGGCAGATAACATTATCATGCATATAAATCAATTACAGTTGTAGATTGGTTTGTTCATCTCGCCTTCCGTATTTATACCGAGGTCACGACTTTGTGCAAACTGTGTAACTAAATTTATCTGGAAACTTTTAAATATTACTAGCTGCGCCCCGCGGTTTCACGCGCGTGGATTACTCCTTATCTCATCAGCCAGTGTATCTGCCAGTGAAAGTCCCGTCAAAATCAGTACAGCCGTTTTGGAGTCCATAGAGAACATACATACGTCGTTTACACACATCGCCTTTTATACATAGGATTTATGTACATGAATATTGGGTTATAATTAGGTGCCTACTATCTACCTATAATAAGTTATTTTAATTAAATAAATAAACCGGTTCTGACCCTGTGGAAACCTAAATTATGGTAGTTTAGCTACTACAATAAAGCAACTTCAATACAACAATCGTTTTTTAGGGTTCCGTAGTACTACAAGAAACCCTTATCTGTCTGTCCGTCCGTCCGCCTGTCTGTCTGTTCGCCCTAATATTTTCGAACTTTGTAACTTATATAATTATTAAGATAAGTGCATGCAAACTTTGCACTGTTAAAACTTCAGTATAGATCTGAATATAAAAATATTTAAAAATATAATTTTGCATCTAAGGGTTGGCTCCGGACGAGAAATGAGGATAAACACTTATTTTTTGCCGCACCTCCTCGTGTGAGTTGTAACTTTTCAAATTATTCCCGTCATCCACCACTGGTGGACAGCTGAACAATGACACGCATTTTTTTAAATCATTAATATCGTTGTTCTCCACTAGTGAACAGCAACACATTTTTTTAAATCATGAATATCGTTGTTCACCAGCAGTTAGTGGACAGCAACACATTTTTTTAAATCATGAATATCGTTGTTCACCAGCAGTTAGTGGACAGCAACACATTTTTTTAAATCATGAATATCGTTGTTCACCAGCAGTTAGTGGACAGCAACACATTTTTTTAAATCATGAATATCGTTGTTCACCAGCAGTTAGTGGACAGCAACACATTTTTTTAAATCATGAATATCGTTGTTCACCAGCAGTTAGTGGACAGCAACACATTTTTTTAAATCATGAATATCGTTGTTCACCAGCAGTTAGTGGACAGCAACACATTTTTTAAAGATCTCCCGTGGTGCCCCAGCAGTGGACCGTGATACTACTTGTTAATACTATTCTCACTGACCCACCACTTCACTGTTATTATTTTAATATTTTTTTCTGGACACCAGTAAGTACCCACACATAACACAATATACAATAGGTACGTTTTTAACACTTTAAGAACATGATATCTACAACAACAAAAAAAACTCAATTTGTACAATCAACCTTTATTAAAAGTTGCCACTGAAATTACCAAATTTCTTTGCGCGATAGTATCCGGAACGTGGATATTCGCCAAAGAACCGACACCGACATAGCTGTAAAAATTTGCAAGTTGAAGTGGCAATGGGCAGGCTACATCGCTCGAAGAACCTATAACTGATGGGGAAGAAAAATTCTTGGGTGGGAACCACGAACCGAAAGACGCAGCGTAGGTAGGTCTCCCACTAGATGGACCGACGACATTGTGAGAGTCGCGGGCATCCAGTGGATGCAAAAGGCAGGCTGTCGTTCAGTGTGGAGGTTAAAGGGGGAGGCCTATGTTCAGCAGTGGACGTCTTCTGGCTGATGATGACTGAAATTACCAGGACAAATATTCGTTCGGTACGGTAAATATGTGAACGAATCTCGGTGAACCACAATTCGTTCGTTCAAGTGTGTTAACCACCAATTTCTGAACTATGAATATGACGACAATAGGCATGTGTCCTAGTGTTTAATTTATTACAAATAACCCGCTTAGCGATGAATATAACTAAATACATTATACATACTGAAATAAATTAAATTGGCTGATAAATCTCGGAGACATGAGTGTTTAAAGTTTTAGGTGGGGATAGAAAGGGGATGTACTATCCCATTCTCGCAAAGCGTGTATTAATATAGCATTTGTATGGCGCATCTGAGGCGTGACGTCACGGCTCAGTATAATGCGCTCTCTGTCTAGCATGAAATTAAAATGCTCATATCTTAGATTAACTACACAGAGATGGTAAGTTTCCAAACAACGCCTTCTCAGAACGTAAGCTACAAATTCGCTACGTGTGCTGTGTTTACTTGCTTCGTCACGCACACAGACGCAAAAATTATGCGGCAATAATTAAGTTAATTTTTTGGGAGCTCTTAACACTATCACCTGACTAAGAGCACTGACCACGGAACACTATTACAGCGGGCACTGACCGCGCGAGGGTCGTTTGGTGTCATATATGGCTCCATTTGAACAGCTTAAATTTTGCGAATGTACTTGGTTTCTGTATATAGTTATTCTAAGGCTCATATCTTATTTATTTTTTAATTAATTTTAATTTTGTATTTGTTGATTTTGTTGTCTATTTATGATCAGCTTTTTTATGAGGTAATAAAAAAATATTATTCATCATGCCTATTATATGGCTTTGGCCACGGAACCCTACCATATGTATGTCGACACGCTCTTGGCCAGTTTATTCAGTTTGTCTTTCGTTTAAACATTTACGTGGAATTTTTAAAAAGTTTATAATTATTCTATAGATGTGATAGCCTTCTAAACGTCTGAAAAAGTGCTTAAATTGGTTGCTTTTTGTGTGCTATTTTAGATCTTATTGTTCTGTTATTTTAATTTTTTATTAATTTAAATTGAACCTTATTTTTAATGATATCAATCTATGCTTCCACCGTGTCTTCGCATCAGTTCCCCGACAGTTCTGAAAAATAAATCGATTGTTATATTTACTTAACTTTGGCACACTACTACTGCCCTGTTGACGTCAAATTAATAACGTTACGTGGACTTTATTAGGAAATGAAACCCTTAAAACGCATCACATTGTTAAATATCATATGTTCCATATACGAGTATGTTGCTGTGACTGTGAGACAAATAAATATTCGGGACATTTTTGCACACACGGTCATCTGACCCCAAACTAAGCAAAGCTTGTGATATGGCTGCCAGAGACTGATATACATACATACATAGTTTTAAATACATACTTAAATAGATATTAAAAACCAGATATAGAACAAACACAAATGTTCATCACACAAATGTTTGTCCTAGGTGGGAATCGAACCCACGCCCCCAAGCTCAGAAGGCAGGTTCACTATCAACTGGACCAACGGGCTATCAAATATGTTTTTATGTAACATAATTATGCGTACAATAACCTCCTTTCGGCTTATTACCACCGTTCTGTGTTGCCCTGTATAGCCACTTCTAATAAGAAAATATCATCTCTATTCGCATCGTCATGCGTCACTAAATTATAACCTGTGGTCAAATGCTACCTTGTCAGTGATAAAAAAAATATATTTCGATAATAATGACCTTATCTCGACGTCGACCCGATCGTAGAACAGCATCAGATCCTGCTGGTAAGCAGTCAGGTTGCTCATCTGGTAGACCTTGGGCACCGCGATGTTTTGGTACTCCAACCTACCAGGAGTCAATGGAGGCCATTGCACCTCGTCTTTGGTGCACGTGGGATTACTGTAAAATTACAAATAAATGTAAATAGATAGGTACTTTTCATATAAATTTCACCTACTCGTATTTTACAAAGCAACTCTTTAAAAACATCCACGGTTATTAGTGAGGGCGTACAGGTTAAATTCAAATCATTCTTCGTCCACCGATTCATTGTTTGAACATTTACTCCATAACTGTTTTATTTTTATTGATTTAACATACAATTAGGTAGGCAGGCAGTTACAGGGGCCCCAATCCACCCATGGATATAAGCAAACAATTACTCCTTAAAACATATTAAAAAGCTTAAAAACAAAAACAAAAAACCTAGAAACAATATACACAATAACAAATTATAAAAAAAAAAAACAGGTTTTCAGAAGTTTCTGTATTTGTTATTTAATCTATGTATATAAAAGAAAGGCGTGTTAGTTACACTCTCATAACTCAAGAACGGTTGAACCGATTTAGCCTAAAATTGGTGCATGGGGAGGTAGCGTAATGAACTTGAATCTGTGAACTTCTGCATCTGTACATTGAAACAAATCTAGATCCAAGTTGTAGGGCTGATAGGCGTGAAAACTCACCCGCATTGCATAAACTTAGCAAACAGTGTTGGAAGCCATTCCTTCATGAGATCATCGTTGTTTTTGGGCGGGTGCGCCACGTAGCTCTGCAGTAAAGAGTTGACGCGGAATATGTAGGTCAAGTCCTCGACGTGCGCCACTCCGCTGTAATTGCACCAGTTGGCCTCCTTGATGAGGTTCCGCTCGCTCTCGTACGCAAACTGGTACAGGTACACTGGGGCTCCCCAGAACGACCTCCACTTGGCTACCAGTAGAGCAGGGTGCATAAAGAACATATCTGAATAATTGGTCACGACCTCTTCTAAAGTGGGTGTTTCTTTAAAGTACTTCTTTTTAACTTCATTTGCTAAACTTTGCTGCATTTTTGGGTGGAAATTGTCGCGGAGTCGTGCTGCCAAGAGTATTGAAGCGTCGGTTTCCACTCTATTCACTATATCGGAACTGAGAAGCTGCAGCTGGAAGTAGTTGAACTCGTCAGTAGTGAACCCTACAATGAGCGGGTACTCTCTTCCGCGACCTTTAGTTATCAGAGATAACGGATCGTCGTCTATCACTCTAGTCACGTTTGGGAACTCCGATTCCATGACTGGTCCTAGGTTAAGCAGAAAGAAGTCTGACTTCGATTGTACGACGCTCAATGCGTACATTAAGTTTATGAGTGGTTCCTTCGTCAAGCGCTCGTGAATTTCGTCAAAGTCGGTGGAATCGATGCCCAGAGCCGCAAGAAACCTGTCCGCGACAGATTTGGCGTGCGCTTGTGATGTGCTGAAATAGTTCGGGATTGCTGTGCCGCTCATCAAAATAACCCTGAAAATGTATTACATCGCTGATGTTATCTGTTGTGTTACTGCGTTTCTAATCTCATACATTGGTCACAATCATTACTTGTGGATAAGTCCTCTAGCGGGAATGGATAACGACACGAGATGAGCAAGAGTGGAGCCGGTGCTGTGCCCCAGCAGGGTGACGTCATCCGGGTTCCCTCCGAAGGCGCGCGCGTTTCTGCGTACCCATCGAAGCACGAAGATGATATCTCTCAGCGCCTGGTTGCCGGGAATCTTCGCTGTGTTCAGGGAGAGATACCCGAAGATGTTGATCCTGAAAAAAACATAAAATAAAATAAGAAGAAGCTAACAATATACAATTTTATTCGTAACAAAAATTCGCAAATACAAAATTAAAGCTGCACACTCTTATTTAAATTAAAAAACGTTGGATTTTTGCCACAAACCGGCCCCAGCTCAGCATGATGCTGTTTGTTACGAAACGGCGATGTTCTTCCGATGGGGCCGGCAGGTAAAACAGTTAAGTAGTGGTCATAAACAAGTGGAGGATGATTTAGACGAAGTGGAATAAAGAAAAATGAAATACAATCTCCGCCACCAGGGCCGTATTCACAGAAAAGAGAAGTAGATAGAACGGAAAAGAGAAGGAACATCTGTTACCAGGCATACGAGTGAACATTCTTATTTACGTCAACGCGTTGAACTCCGTATCACAATTGCTAACTGATTTTGAACGCGTAGCTGCTCCATCGAATTTATTCCACAATGCCTTCTTGCGCTGTAATTACGTGTCGCCTAGCTAGCAAAGATTTTATTTAAAAAAAAGGAAGCATATCCTATCACTGGTATGTCTAAATTGTTTATAATTTTATTATTTCACCGTGTTTTAATTACAAAGCTGTTGACAAGCCGTTGACAATAATAGTGGTTACCATTATTTTATCGATATCGATACATTTAGATTTTTCTTATAGTACTAACAGACGTATGGACCAAGTCCGTTTCGTCTATTAGCACTATTACATTTCCCGTAATTTTCTATTTTATAAATAGACATTGAATTTATTACAGTTTTCCAGGCAATCCGTCTACTAGGCAAAAATGGATTGATGCAACGGGAAGACGTGATTGGATTCCTACAAAACAAGCACAATTTGTTCAAAAAAATTTTTGGACATATATGTATCACGACAAATAAAAGATACTTGAAGCCATTAGCAATATCACAAAAATAAATTATTTATTTACATTCAGTGGTTAAAAATTAAATCATATCACCAACACCAACGTCTTCATACTACTCTCAGACAACCAAAAAATCTCCAAAGAGGCTTAAAATAGCTTCACCTGCCTGTTCAAATTCTTCGACTCCCAAGAAAACGCAAACTAAAGGAAGTTATAAAGTTATAAATTATTTTTCTTTATAGATATTTGTGATGCACATTTGAGACTTCCGTAAAGTGACGCCTGATTCAATCAACTAACTTTGATATTCATTATTGATAATTTTATTCAATAAAAAACCTAGCCAGCTTCAATTGCGATCCCGAAACTTTAAACTCCACTTTTTATAATATCCCGGTTGTTCACTATTTAGTTGTATGATTACGGAATATTTACACATTATTTATAACGTTTTTGAGTCATTTCCTGTGCCGAAACATTAGGAACTCCATATCCACAACATAATCACGGTAAATAAGTCGTTAATAATCATACAACTGTACTAAAACTCCACGTTTTTAAATAAGTCACACCCACGATTCCATAATATTTAATGGTATAGACAGACGGACAGACTTAGTAAGTTAGTAGACTTAGACTCGTAGGCTTAGAATAGGGTTCCGTTTTTACCCTTTGGGTACGAAACCCTGAAAAGTCAAAAAGTTAAAACGAAAGAGGCGTCCCCATACAGCAAACGTATTTTAACGTATTTTTGTATTAGATCTAATGTATATGTAATGTAGTGTAACGATAATACGTACAAGCGTAATAATTGGCATGAATATAGTACACAGACACACTCTACCTAAAGTATAACAAAAAATAATAAATAATGATCAAATGCGAGTCAGTGACTAATTTATTTTAACTAATTTAACTAATTTATTTATTTTTTATTTATTTTTGAACTAATTTTTATTTTGTTTTCGTTGATGTGCTCTATTTATGATCAGCTTTTTTTATGAGGTAATAAAAAAATATTAGTCATCATGCCTATTAAGTTTATCGATAAAATTAAAACTGCACACAAAACTTTCCCATCACTAGCTGTGATACCACATTCTAAATTTTAGGATGAGGTTTTTTTTTTAATGGCTCCTCACGAAAATAGCATTTAACCGTATCAAGTAATATATTTATTTTTCTACCCATTTAAAGTCACATAAAACGAACTCTAAACATAGCCTACGTCAATATCATGGTCAAATCATGACCTAGTAAGGTCATGGAAACTTTTTAATCAAGTTTCTATGGAGTTCTGGGGCAACACAAAAAAATCACATTTGCAACTTCCCATTGTTTGCCTACACTCACGCAAACCTACGAATTTGCCTTAATCTTATTTAACGGATAATAATTCAATATTATTACACAAGCACATGCGTTAATACACTAGTTTTGTTAAATAAAAAAAGCTAAATCGATGAAAAACTCTTAGCGAAATTATTTTAACCCTCGTGCTTATCGTGCAGTTTAATTTGGAACTATTTTAACTATGTCGTAGATAAATTTACGTTAAGGACTGTTGAACTCGTACTAGTTTTTTGAACTGCACAAGAATCGTGCAGTTTTTTTGGAATAGCAGCATTTACCGAAATAATTGCGCAAAATGCACAGGGAACTGAACCGTATTGCACCACGAGAAGGTCAGTTTTAAACTTTAACAAAATGGCGTTCATAACCTTTTGGATTAATAATAATCTTGACGAATTATTGCATTCCTTCCTATGTAGTTATATTATGACGTTTCGTTTACATGTGTGCAACTGGCTACAACGGATTTCTTGCAAAAATGCCTTGACAGCCGTTCTATTTTAAACGAAAAAATTTTCTCTTCTGTGGCCGTATTCCATAAAACTTGTAGACTGACAAATAATATGACTGACAATCATCAGTCACGTCGTGATTGTTTGATATAATGAAACGCAGGTTTGGCGTAATCGAATGACATTTTTGTAGTTTTATTATGATTTGTCGCTTTATGAAATAAGGCCCATGTGGCATACATAACTCGCAAAAGGAAGAAAGGGCCAAATAATGTAACGACATTACCTATGATTAAAACTGATGACCATGACCTTATTCCTCAACATATATTCGGGTCCGTGCATGTCTGTTAGACCAGATCCAACTTGGAATGCGCCTCCATGGACCATGACTATTATAGGCACGAGGCTGCTTGCTGACTGATTTCCGGTAGGTAGGGCGGTCATGGGCGTGTGGAGGTTCAGATATAAGCAGTCCTCGCTCTGACTCTTGAGCTGCAGAGGCAGACGGCTGTAGATGAAGTCCTTCTGGGGACATGCCGCGCTGTCTTCTGTTGCGTCGTACAAGTGGTCCCAGGGCTCTGGAGGCTCCAACTCCTTCAGATTAGAGCAAAATGAAAATATTATTGCACTGTAGCAAAACCGTTGATATCGTGCTGCCATACTTGATCACTGGGCGGGTAGACAGCTCGCTACTAATGCCTCTGACGGTCCAGGTGTTCGTAGAAGACATGGTTATGTCTTCTACGAACACCTGACGAATAGACGAGCTGTACTTTTCTTCCAACATTTTTTAGCTTATAGACTGCCCCTGCTAGGCAAAGATCTCCCCTGCCTCTTCCCAAATCGTGCGATCACCACCAAATCCAACTAGTGATGACCAGTCGTGTCTTCTTCCCACGAACAGTAATGTGAGAACTATAAAGTTTCGCTACGGAACGTTAGTAGTTTTAAAGTGGTTACCTTAAACCGTCGCTCTCTTGTCGGCGGCTTCGCATACGGCACCCCGCGGAAGCTGGCGTAAGGCGTGCCGTCCTCGGCGGCGCGCACGCGGCCGCACGCCCAGCCCGACTCTGTGCGCGCGCGCACCTCGCACGCCCTCGGTGCGCATGTGCCGTGCGCGATATTGATCCACCCTTAGAAAAGATTTAGGCGGTAACTCAGCTGCAAATTTTTATGTAACTTTCGCCAACCAGAGCTTGGAAGGTATCCATATTTCGTTATATTTTGTAACCCCTATTAGTTACACATAGTCAAGTTTAGGCCATGTCGTAGTAATAATAACTGTAGTGAACAACCCTGATAGTTTAAAACAGTGTTTTATTCTATTTTATATTCGACAAGGCCTAATGGTGTTGGTTTCGGCCCCACCAATCCCAATGCAGCTCTCTAATGTCCGCGCTAGACCCAAGAATGAGTAAAGATAAATAATAATTAATCTAAAATCTTACCGCCAAAAAAGATCCCAAATATCCCGATTCTGATCCAGGTGACAATACTTTCGGCCCTCATTTTTTCTATGCCACTGGAATCGGCAAGAGAGGCCGGTAATATTTAAATCATAGCTCTGTAGGTGAAACTTTGACAGATTTATAAACAATAGCGTTTTTATTAAAATATTAGCTGCGCCCCGCGGTTTCACCCGCGTAGTAAAAAATAGTGACGACTTTATGAAAAGTAGCCTATGTCACTCAACGGGCCTTGAACTATACCCATGCAAAAAATCAGGTCGATCCGTTGCTCTGTTGCTGCGTGAAAGAGGAACAAACAAACCAACAAACTTTTCGCATTTATAATATTAGTATGATGAATTACAAATTCGGTCAGACCTATTGATCTCTGACTCTAAAGTTGCAAGTCCGAAGGTTTGAATGTCTGTTGTTGCATCGTTCGTTACAATGCAGCTGCACATAATTATGTATATAATGCAAGTTAATACGCCGCGCACGCATTTACTACGGGCGCTATTCGCTAGTGAAACAAAATAAAGGATCTTGTCCATTTCAGGCCCAGCAGCCAATAAGTGAAGTTCAAAATAAAACAACCGAACTGCTACTACTGCTAGTATTTGTCCGCGCTGGGAATAAATATTCCATACCAAGTAGACAGTAACATGTACTATACCAAATTTCAAATCCATGCGCGTTCGAACAAAATATTGATATTGCCAAATCAACAGGCGCTCGAACAAAATTATTCGTATTATACGAACTAGTTAAAAACTACCGAGACAAAGTTAACCCTATGCTTGTGAGACCATCTCGAGAGCTTCTTCTACACAATATAAAAATATTCATGTAAAGCAATTCACAGATGGCGGAGTAATCGGTGTACCTACTTGCATAATAATGTAGCGGTTAATAATGTAGAAAAGAACCCAATGTGTGTTCAACAATGACGAGTGCCGCCGCTTCATGAAATCATAATAACTTTTTTAGGGTTTCGTAGTACTACAAGGAACCCCTATAAATTCGTTCTGTCTTACCGTGTGTCCGTCCGTCCCAATCCTTTAGAACCATCTTATACTTACTTTTATAATTATTAAGGTAAGTGCATGAAAACAAGTTAAAAAAAAAAAAAAAAACCTTTTAGGTTTGGCTCTGGTTAAATGAGGATGCACTCGTAAACTATCTTTGATTTGAATAGGTTTTTTAAAATAAAGTTATTTTCATACATAACTTTTTTTAATCAAGTGTATCCTTTGCGAACGCAACGCACGCATGCGCGCGTGTATTCGCTGAATGCAGGCCGCTTTAAACCGGCCCTTTTGGAGATCGATGGGGAAGGCCCAATGAAGATTTATATTATCTTTGGGGAGGCCTATGTCCCGCTGTGGACGGTCTATGGCTGAAATGATGATGATGAACCATTGCAAATTATGGCCTGCCAAAGTGGCAAAAATTTGCCCCCCTCCCCTGCATTTCTAAACTATTAGACATAGAAACTTGTAACTTGCCATGCTGATAGTTAAGGTCATATTTTGTGATTACAACTCTTTGAGTTATAGCGATTAAACTAAAATAAACTCAAGGCGGTCAAAACTAATTGACCTTTTCGTAAAATTAACTTTCCCTAGTAGAGTAGTTTTCTCTTTGACTAAATCACAAAAAGTATATTAATTAAGTCGGGTTTACTCAGGATGGTCAGGTTGCCTGGAAGAAATCGCTTTAGGCGATAAGGCCGCCCATTATACTGCCGTATATTTGTTTTTTTATGTATTTTATGTTTCATTTGTATTTTCGGTGTAATATGTCCGAAAATGAAGGTATTTCCGGAAATTACTATCTGTTTATTATTTAATGATTTATTAACCAATTTAAATTCAATCAAACAATTATAAATTATTGAATTATTAGTTATGATATCAATCTCTGCTTCCACCGTGTGTTCGCATTTGTTCCTCCACAGCTCTGAAAAATTAATCAATTATGATTTCACGTAACATGGGCACAATACTGCCGCATAAACTAAGTTACAAGGTTTCATTGACACCTTTATAGTAAGTGCGGGCCAAACCCTAAAGAGGCATGAAATCCTACTAATAATATAATCGCGAAAGTTTATACATATGTATGGATTTATAGATGTATGGATGTTTGTTCCTCTTTCCGGCTGCAACGGAACAACGGATCGACCTGATTTTTTGCATGGGTATAGTTCAAGAGCCAAAGAGTGACATATGCTTTTCATCATCATCATCACCATTTTTCATCACTACGCGGGTGAAACCGCGGGACGCAGCTAGTTATTAAATACCAGCTGTTCCATGTATCAATGATATTTATCTATCTATCATCATCAGCCAGCAGACGTCCACTGCTAAACATAGGCACAGGCCTCTCCCTTAGAACTACTAGTCTGTGGAATGCGCTGCCTGAATGGGTGTTGCCCGATAGTTACAATCTGGGTGTCTTCAAATCACGAGTGAATCGGTTTCTTCTAGGCAAACGTGCTCCACCGTAGACCGCATCATCGCTTAACATCAGACGAGTTGGTGGTCATGCGCAAGCCTACTACACCTAGTTTACTACCCTACCCACAAACCAAAACTCTGGATATGTTTTTGGTTTTTGTTGATTTTCTCAAAACCGCTGAATCAAATTCATAAAATTTATATGAGACCACCTCTGAAGTATGCGTATAAAACAAAAAAATAATCATCAAAGTCAATTTATAATTAGCGGAGTAATCGCGTAACAAAACATTTAAAAACACATACAGTCGAATTGAGAACCTCCTGCTTTCGTCGGTAAAAAATATTACATACTCGTTTTGCTGGCGCAAAAATTGGGAATCTCTTAAAAACCGGACAAGTACGAGTAGGACTCGTGCTCTGTGGGTTCCGTTGGACAGAACCCTCAGAGCGCGAGTCCAAAAAAAAAAAACTAAAGTTGAAATATTGAAAGACAAACTTAACTGTGTAGTTGACTATAAGGTTCTTCTATACATTAACTACAAAAAGTGTGTCATCATCATCATCATCATCAGCCTGTAAACGTCCACTGCTGAACAAAGGCCTCCCTCGTAGAGAGGGGTGTTGCCATAATCCCCACGCTTGGCAGGCGGCTTAGGGATCGCAGTACGTTCACCGTATACTAATAGGACGCTGCTGCCCATCCTCCGGTGGTTCTGGTCGCAGTTTTAGGACATACCCGGGTCCAAAAGTGTGTAATAGCAAAATATTTTGTTTAAAATGATAGAACTTCAAATTTGTATCTGTCAGATTTATTCCTATATATGTGCTATGAGACTTTGCCTTTTGCCAAATTTCATGATTCTAGGTCAACGGGAAGTATGAAATCGCAAAACATGCGACATAAACGTTCATATCTTTTGATTGCGTTGACTTGCAACTTTTATTTTTTTACAGCTGAAAGAAACCGTAGACACAAGTATTTAGTATAAATTTCAACTTGATACCTTTACGCGTTATTGAGAAAAGGGCTTGACAGACGGACAGATAGACGGACAACGAAGTGATCCTATAAGGGTTCCGTTTTTTCCTTTTGAGGTACGGAACCCTAAAAAGTTACTATTTCGAATAATTTTCCACAGTTATTAGTACGATAAGAGCGTACAGGGTTAATTTTAATGATTTTTTGTCCGCTCATTTTTTGAACGTTTGCTTCTTATTTGATAGGCGTGAAAACTCACCCGCATTGCATAAAGTTAACAAACAGTGTTGGAAGCCATTCCTTCATGAGATCATCGTTGTTTTTGGGCGGGTGCGCCACGTAGCTCTGCAGTACGGAATATGTAGGTCAAGTCCTCGACGTGCGCCACTCCGCTGTAATTGCACCAGTTGGCCTCCTTGATGTGGTTCCGCTCGCTCTCGTACGCAAACTGGTACAGGTACACTGGGGCTCCCCAGAACGACCTCCACTTGGCTACCAGTAGAGCAGGGTGCATAAAGAACATATCTGAATAATTGGTCACAACCTCTTCTAAAGTGGGTGTTTCTTTAAAGTACTTCTTTTTAACTTCATTTGCTAAACTTTGCTGCATTTTTGGGTGGAAATTGTCGCGGAGTCGTGCTGCCAAGAGTATTGAAGCGTCGGTTTCCACCCTATTCACTATATCGGAACTGAGAAGCTGCAGCTGGAAGTAGTTGAACTCGTCAGTAGTGAACCCTACAATGAGCGGGTACTCTCTTCCGCGACCTTTAGTTATCAGAGATAACGGATCGTCGTCTATCACTCTAGTCACGTTTGGGAACTCCGATTCCACGACTGGTCCTAGGTTAAGCAGCAAGAAGTCTGACTTCGATTGTACGACGCTCAATGCGTACATTAAGTTTATGAGCGGTTCCTTCGTCAAGCACTCGTGAATTTCGTCAAAGTCGGTGGAATCGATGCCCAGAGCCGCAAGAAACCTGTCCGCGACAGATTTGTCGTGCGCTTGTGACGTGCTGAAATAGTTCGGGATTGCTGTGCCGCTCATAAAAATCATCCTGAAAATTGGTTACATCGCTAAGTTATCTCTTGTGATAAATGCGTCATCGATCTTCTACATTAATCACAAGCATTACTTGTGAAAGAGTCCTCGAGCGGTGATGGATAACGACACGAGGTGAGCAAGAGTGGAGCCGGTGCTGTGCCCCAGCAGGGTGACGTCATCCGGGTTCCCACCGAAGGCGCGCGCGTTTCTGCGTACCCATCGAAGCAAGAAGATGACATCTCTCAGCGCCTGGTTGCCGGGAATCTTTGCTGTGTTCAGGCAGAGGTACCCGAAAATGTTGATCCTGAAATATTTAGAAAACAAAAGAAATATAAACAGCTAAGTATTCGTCATGAAGAAGTGGAAAATGATATTGAAATGAAAAAGAAGAAATTGACATCTCCTCCGTCACGTGGAATACATAACTGGGTAAAGGGAAAAAGAGCCAAATACTCATAAAAACTGTAAAAACGCTACCTGTAATTAAAACTGATGAGGATGACCTTATTCCTCAGTAATTAAAACTGATGAGGATGACCTTATTCCTCAACATATATTCGGGTCCGTGCATGTCTGTTAGACCAGATCCAGCTTGGAATGCGCCTCCGTGGACCATGACTATTATAGGCACGAGGCTGCTTGCTGACTGGTTTCCGGTAGGTAGGGCGGTCATGGGCGTGTGGAGATTCAGATATAAGCAGTCCTCGCTCTGACCCTTGAGCTGCAGAGGCAGACGGCTGTAGATGAAGTCCTTCTGGGGACATGCGGCGCTGTCTTCTGTTGCGTCGTATCAAGTGTTTCCAGGGCTCTGGAGGCTCCAACTCCTACAAATTAGAGCAAAATGAAAATGTTATTACACTGTAGCAAAACCATTGATATCATGCTGCTATAATTGATCACTTGGCGGGTAGGCATCTCGCATAAGGTTCCTTGTTTTGCAACGGAACGTTAGAAGTGTAAAGTGGTTACCTTAAACCGTCGCTCTCCTGTCGGTGGCTTCGCATACGGCACCCCGCGGAAGCTGGCGTACGGCGTGCCGTCCTCGGCGGCGCGCACGCGGCAGCACGCCCAGCCCGACTCTGTGCGCGCGCGCACTTCGCACGCCCTCGGTGCGCATGTGCCGTGCGCAATATTGATCCACCCTTAGACACAAATTGTGGTGCTAACTCAGCGGTTAAATTAACTATCGCCAACAAGAGCTTGAAAGGTATACATATTTTGTTTTATTTTGTAACCCTTAGTTTCACATAGTCAAGTTTATGACAGTACGAGGCGGCTACAAAGTAGCAGATTGTAAACAATTCGCTATTTTGTCTCACGATACTGTAATGATTATAATTAAGCTGAAATCTTACCGCCAAACAAGATCCCAAATATCCCGATTCTTATCCAGGTGACAATACTTTCGGCCCTCATTTCTTTTATGACACTGAAATCGGCAAGAGAGGCCGGTAATAGGTAATTAAATCATAGCTCTGTAGGTGAAACTTTGACCGATTCAAAGAACCGTGATGACTTACTGAATTACAAATTCGATTAGACCTATTGATCTCTTGCTCCTACATTATAAATCCGAATGTTTGCATGTTTTTTTATTCAATTGCGACAAAGCAGATGTAGGTACATTACATCTTGAATCTACAACTGCAGTTAGTGCTGCTGCTAGTCTTATTAAATTGTAAGGACCTTGTAAATTTCAGGTTTAACCACGGCCAGCTAACAACCAGTTTAGAAGAAAACAATTGAACTGCTACTTTTGTACGCGGGTAAACGTCCGTACAAAATGAACATCTTTTATTTAGTAAATATACATTTCAATGTGACTTATTCAATATCCTTTGGTTACAGGTACGGTAATGGAGAATAACGCGGTAGCGGTGGTACATAGCTTAGCGGGTGAGTGTACCGCCGGTGAGTGGAGTGGTACGGTGAAACGTGAGGATCTCTCATGATTAGTGTAACGAAACTAGTGGTGTCAACGTCTAAAATGTAACCATCAGCTCCAGTTGTAGAATTTCAAGAACTATAGACGATTCTTTATCTGAAATTTAAAAGAGACTGTAAAATAAATAATATAATTTGATTACAATAAGGTAGAAAAGAACGGAGCTTACTCCGCGCGCAGAGGTTTTGGCGTTGGAGAGGTACACAGTGGACTAGCGAAACATATTTGGACATCATTGACCAGTCCATAGCGCGGAAATTTTACAGTACAGTACAGTTGCTCCATAAACTTTCTACCTACTATTAACTGCTAATTTGTAGATATTTTTGATCACGCTTGACATTCTGTTTGGCCTATACCTACACATGTGTTAACTAAATTATCAGCATGAAATATATTAAAAACGATGGATATATCGGTATACCTAAATCAGAGCTTTAAACTGTCTGAACCTAAGGCAGACCAAAATCAAACTATGAAGATACTATGACAACACGTATTAAAAAGGAGGCCAATAATTACTATAATACAATAATTTCTCTAAACTATCTAATCAGATGGATTGATTTGATTCACATATAAGGGGCCTAGATGTTTAAAGCAATCCGGATAGGTGATGAAAAAAAAATGCGCGCCCGCAAACCGTATCTGGGCGCGTTAAGGTTCACGTTCGCGTGATTTTTCCAACTGCGCGGTTATAGCGTCAGTTTAGGACCGCGTAACGAGTTGGGGGTAAGGCCCAAGGTTACGTATCGTAACCTTCATAGTTTGGTTGTGTCCCCAGTTACTACCCGCAACGCGTACAAAAAAAAAAGTTATTATAAATAAATATAAAATCCAAACAAAGCCCGCTGCATTGTATGTTTTCCCATAAATTTAATTCCTTCGTGTAATGATATTTTTTTTAGTTTATGTATAAATCGTTGCTTTTGTGTAACAAACAATGTGGTGAAAGTACTTATTGACATTACACTTTTTTGGATAATGCAAAAGTTAATTCAGTAGTCGCAAGTAAAACTTCATCATCCAGCGTTTATAGTATCGTAAACATTAACGTGCCAGGTATCACAACAATGCCATTCCTTGCAACTCTTTTAAACGTATCTTTTGGGGCGTTCTGGGCCTGTAAACTATAGCGAGGGGGTATTTAGGCCTCTTGAAGCTGAACTGCGAAATGACGTTGTTCACAAAAGCGTCAGCGACAACCGTCCCATCTGTCAACGCTCCTTGTTCTGATACTGCTCTCCTGAAAATGTTAAAAACGAAGAATTTGCTTAGTACGTCCAGTACTTACACATACAACTAATAAAAGTGCATTTATTTCTGAACAAAATGGTCCCGTAAAACCCTAATGATGATAAGGATAAGAACCTTACCTGCTCTCTGCCTCGACATACTCGTTAAACTCGATCATGTCCCATTGTTCCGGTGATGGTCCGGTGTTCTGGTACAGCCCAGGATTCTTGATCTGCTGGTAGTTGAACATGTCCCGCTGGACCGCGAGCCACGGAGATGACCCTGCCTTTGCTGAACAGGTTGGATAACTGTAAACCAGTATCACCTGATAATTAAATCGTATCAAATATACTAGTTAGTTTCTGTCTGTCATTAAATAATACGCATCTAATTGGTATCAAACCTGATAGTCGATTTTAACAATATCAATGACTATTGACATCATGTTCTTAGTCAATTCTGATTATTAATAGTCACCTGCATCTCATGAAATTCACCACAAACTGCGTCATCCAGTCCTTCATCTGTTCATCTCTTAATGGTAACTGCTCGACACCAATATCTTCAATGAAAGCATTAGGTTTGAAAATTCTAACAAAATCTTCTGTGTGACCGGTTCCATTATGCTTCAGCCAGGCAGACTCCTGTATAAAGTTCAAGTGACTTTTATAAGCGAACTGATAGAAGAACACCGGGGCGCCGTCCATGGATGCCCTCAAGTTCGCCAGCTGAAAGGCAGGATATTGGAACAGCGTGTCACCACAACTTCTCTCATACTCATCATACGTGAACCTTTCCTTAAAATATTTCCGCATCGCTCGCCTTGCAAGTTGCAGAGATACGTTTGGCGGTGTCCGAAATACAATTCTAGGACTCAAGAGCAAAGTTGGGTTGGGTTCTATTCGACTTTGAAAATCGAAATATTCTAATCTAGGTCTAAAGAATGCACATTCTGCTGTATTGATGCCGACAATCAGTGGATACTGGTTTCCTCGTCCTCTCTTGATTAGTTCTGTTGGATCGTCGTCCAGGACTCGAGTGACTCCTGTGAATGGAGTCTCGATTACGGGGACGAAGGATATTATGCCAGTCATATATTGTAACTGGCTGTTAGCCAGTAGTATCCTCTGGAGAGGCATGCTGACAAGCTGATCGTGGATCTTGGCGGGGTCTGTGGAGTTGATGCCCAGCTCAGAAAAGAACAGCGCTGCTACAGCTCTCGAGTAAAGTGGAGACGCGGTGTAGAAACCCGGGTTAGCGGTGCCACTGGACAGGATTACTCTGAAATTAAACAATATTTACTTATTTCTAGAGGGCTTATTTGGGGCTGCCAGAGAGCTGATGGCCCGTCGGCCGTCCCAAGTATAAATGGAAAGAGGAAGTCGAAAAAGATTTATTGTTACTGCTCATGCTTGGCATGAACTTGCGCAAAATTGAGAAGCGTAGCGCTATTTGGTACCAGAGGCCAAAAAACATTTTGGGTCGTGTGCCTGCATAGTTATATTATAGTTACATAGTGTATAAACAAAACAAAGAAATATATTTACATATATTTATAAATGGGTTTTCAGCGCCAGCCTTTCCTTGTAACAGCTTCACGTAAGACAAACCTTCGAAAAAGTCCATCGGTCGCCTTAGAGAGAGAAAGAAGATGAGCACAGGTACCGCCGGCGCTCTGCCCCATGAGTGTGACATTGTCGGGGTCTCCGCCGAACGCGCGCGCGTTGCGCTGCACCCAGCGCAGCAGCGTCACCTGGTCGCGCAGCCCCTGGTTGCCGGGGACCTCCGGACTGTTTAAGTACAAAAATCCGAACACGTTGATTCTGCAAAAACAAAAACACTGATTTTATTTAGTTTTGACAAAAATAGGTAGCAACGATGAAGTTCCTTGACTTTGCATTTCTAAAGAAGAATCCGTGTTTTTTTTATTATAATAGTCTTGCATTTGACCGCCAAATCGCCTGATATTAAGCGAAGCGTTATTTATTAGACACAAATTGTAAAGCATGAAAACCTGGAAAATTACGAAAAAAAACACACTACTTAAAAGTAATATACTAATTATATTCCAACACCTTCGCAATAAAACCATTTGTTAAGGTTTAGGGCTGACCTAAACCTTAACAAAAACAATGACCTCACACTCATCATCCAAAATACTCACAATAACCCATATCCTCTTTATAACCGACCTGTAATTAAATGTGATTACAATCACGCTCCGGCTGACGAGGTACTCCGGTCCGTTCAGGTCGGAGTCTCCTGATCCTGACCTAAAGGCACCTCCGTGGATGTACACCAGTATCGGAAGACCTTTTCTCTCATCTTCATGACTAAACTCCTCGTGACTATGAGAGTGAGTAGAATACTTCCTCCCGTCGCTGTAACCGTATTCAGTTTCTCCAATAGGTACGTGTACGTTGGCATAGATGCAAGCCTCGCTCATCCCCTGAAGGGGTCTCATGAGACGACCGAATACTTCGTCGTGCTGAGGGCAGACTGGCCCTTCTTCTGTCGTATCGAGATAGTGGCTCCAAGGTGTTGCCGGTAGCAATTCCTTAAATATCATTAAAATAGATAGATTAGTTAGTGATAAGTTAATTTTACTCAACATAAAAGAATAATAAAGTAATTTCGTGGGTTTAAAGGAAGTATCGTAGCTATTCTATCATGGCAAAGGTTTGCGACATTCTGGACCCTTTTTTTTAAAGTAGTTCTATTTGTCTAAAGTAATGAAAATTTTGCTTTTGAGGAGCTTATCGCCGAGCCAAACACCATGGCAGAGACCAGAGACACCGCTGGATAGGCCAGCTGCTTAGAATGGAAAAGGATCGCAATGTCAAGACGGCGTGTCTTGGAGTACCCGCAGGCCGCCGACACGTATCATCAGCCGGCCTAGTTTTTTTTAAAAATAAATAATAGGCTTTCGTTTGACCATCATCACGCCTGATGTTAAGCGACGATGCGGTCTACGTTGGAGCACGCTTGCCTAGAAGAAACCGATTCACTCGTGATTTGAAGACACCCAGATTGAAACCATCGGGGAACACCCATTCAGGCAGCGCATTCCACAGACTAGCAGTACGCACAATAAATGTGGAATCAAAGCGCTTCGTACGGGTTTTCGGAATATCAACCATACAGCGGTGACGATTTTTCGTGCCCGCGCTGGCAGTCCGATAGAAAAATGGGCAGAAGGGAATTAGATCGTGCTGGAAAAATGCCGTAGAAGACTTGTGTGAGCTCCAATTCGCCTACTCGCGAAAAACAGCGCGATATCAGGACCGATGACGTTCTTGTGTGTGGGAGGTCAAGAGCGGCCCAAGACCCACTTTGGGTCGCACGAGCGGAGTTAGTAAAAATAATAGGCGCAGACCTTAACCGAGCCCTATGTTTTAAATGATAGTACTGTTTTAGTGATATACTCTCTAACCTGGAATCTCAAAGGCCCCACCGGCTGGCGGGCGTACGGCACGCCTCGGAAACTGGCGTACTCCACGCCACCGTCGGCCACGCGTCGCCGGCCACAGATCCAACCCGAGTCGATCCGCGCGCGTACCTCGCACCGCCACTCCGTACCACACTGCACTAACATACACTCGCATATTATACATAGTGTGTATAATATGCGATGAAGGTTATTAAATTAAATTACATTAATCAGTCATAATATACGTTATTATTTAAAAATAATACTTTATTAAATGAAGCTTTTTCGTATTCTCTTCAGCAAACACTTTCATTTGATACCTATATCATGATGGTAGATGAGGACATTTTGTCCGCCATCTTGGGGCGTCTACCATATTGAATTTATCATCTAGTACCAAATTGCTTGGAAAGATAAATCCAACGAACTCTAACTCGACAGTTACGTAGTTTCATTTAAGCGTTCCTATGGCCACCTTCTGTCTCCATCAGACTAGCTTGATGGTAACATTGCATTGTCACCAAACATACATAAATATGCCAGAGCTACAGCACAATCAGATAACTGGTTTAAGATTCAGTTGCAAGAAGCTTGTAATTAATGTATAACGGATTCATCTTACCATTGTTGCCGTAAAGCAGTAGTAAGAAACACAGCCGCGTATAGTTAACCATGTTGCACTAGAAACACACCTAGTCGAAGTGCCGTAGTGACTATTGCATGTGCCTTTAATTTCAGTTTGATCGATTGTTTGCATCTGCAGTATAATTACCATCTCAGATCAGACAAACATGGCAGATATGGTAAGATGGCGGGTGCGAACGCATCTGGCATAAATGAGGCTTGATGCTTTTAGTCAAACTCACCTTACAGACGACCTTGCCGCCCTTTTTTCATCATCATCAGCCAGAAGACGTCCACTGCTGAAGATAGCCTCCCCCTATAACCTCCACACTGAACGACAGCCTGCCTTTTGCATCATGCCAGCGACTCACAATGTCTTCGGCCCATCTAGTGGGTGGCCTACCTACGCTGCGTCTTAGTTCGTGGTCTTCACTCAAGAACCGTTCTTCCCCACCGGTTATCGGTCACTTCAACTTGCAAATTTTAACAGCTTTGTTGGTGACTGGGTCTTTGGCGAATATCTACGTTCCGGATTCTATCGCGCAACTACTTGCTTGTGGACTATTAGTTTATTCATTGGGGTAGCTACAAGTTTCTAAGTGTTCGCAAAAAAATTAGTTGAGAGTTGAGTATAGTGAAAAAAAATTATGAAACATGGATACACTTTAACACGAACTATAATCTTACTAAGGCATAACTCCCTTGTTTGCTGATCTGAGGTACCATCCTCATTGCATAAAATGATCATCTTCCGTTTGTTTCCAATCAAATAACTACCATACATATAGCTCAATTATACATATACCTACTAATGTTCAAACGTTTTACCGAATAATTATTTTTGATCATGACTAGCATAATTCATAAAAACATTTCAATGAAGATAATAATAGAAAGGAGTAAGTAACAACACATATATTTCAATCAAGTAAATTTTTCAATCTAAGATAGGTTCCTGGAATAGTAATATTTCTCGTATATATCGTCCCACCAGGCGGTGGGCCGCGAATGAGGAAAGTCCACCATGTTCAGCTCAGTGCCAATGTCCAGCAGACGGGCGTGCTCGGGGTCCAAAGCGTCCCACCTAGTTGGCTCTTTGAATGTTGGATTTCTGAAATTATACATATTTATACTTAGGTGCTTAGTCAAACTTATGATGATAGGGTACTCAGATCGGTCAAACCAAGGAGATAATGTAAGGTAACGTGGTGGCTGCGTAAGGCCTATGGCTGAAATGATAATGATGATGAAACCAAACGCCCACGTCATCAGTAATACAAATACCAAAGGAGTACTGACAGGTATTTGACGAAAGTCGTCCAAAGTTTCACGAAATGCGTCTGAACCGTTCCCTCATCACCGGCCAGGTGTCTCCCGCTGAACAAGTATGCCAGCTCGTCAGAGTGCGCCGCGCCTGCCTTCCGAATCCCAAGCTCCTCCTGGACCCCTTGATCTCCGGAGTATGAAAACTGGTAGTAGTAGACAGGGTACGAGGACGAAGCATGGAGGCGGGCGCTCCGGTGAATATGGTTCACGAAATAGGCGTCTCTGTAAACAAAATTTAAAGTTGAACTGATCGTTTCTGCGTTCAATTATTGTGGTGAAGTCATTTTAATAATTATTTTTACTTATGATAATCGAGAACAGCTCTCAAATTTTTGTTAGATTCAAAATACATCTCTTCCAATTGTCTGGCCACCTGCTTCTTTTCTCTATCGTTTAAAAACTTTAGTTCTTCCGGCAATAAGGATGTCATCTTTTGGGACAAGGTCTTCGTGACTCTTGATTCTTTAAGAATCGATGTGAAGATATAAGCCTCATCGCTGTTGTAGCCAATAATCATGGGGACTTTTTCAAACTGTTTACTCGAGAGCAAATCAAACGGCGCTCGAGACAGCAGTCTCTCTTCGTGTTTCATAGCTCTTTCTATACACATTCCGAAAGAGAAATATGGCTTGTTAAACTTGTTGGATTTGTCAACTAATTCATCGATTTTCGATTTGATGAGAGTTTGTGAAATGATATCATGCTGAGGCAACATTTCTCCTAATTTCATTGCTCGTTCTTTCGCATCGTAGTTGAACGCCCACGGCGCTAGGATGCTCCCGCTCTGCAGTATAACTCCGTGGTAGAGACCGGACGCCATCGGCGACAGCATCACAGCTTCTGCCGCAGCAGCTCCGAAGCCCTGACCGGCCATCACAACTTTAGCTGCGTCTCCTTTGAACGCCACTATATTGTCTTTGATCCACCTCAAGGCCAGCACTACGTCTTTGACGCCGGCGTTGCCTGGGATCTTATCCTCCCCTAGACAGAGGAAGCCTTGCAGATCAATTCTGTAAGAATAGGACAGTTCTGTTACATTATATGGTCAGGTGTGCTGGGTATTTGTGGGTAATCTTAAAACATTCGTCCACCCTCATGTTTGGAAATAAATCAGTATTTGTACCGCTCGATTCTGTTTCACTACGCAAATCCTTCTAGGTGAACGAAACGTGTTCCGTTACTGTGTAGGCTGTATGACTAAAACCATAGTGTACTAGTTTTAAATCGGTAACGTATCACATACTCCATGAGACATACACAAAATAACAATAAATTCAGCACAGAGGTTATTTTCAATTTATTTATTCGCATATCTGTCGAGGCCGCCCTTACCCCGTCGTTTACCTGTGGTGTACGACGACGAGTATGATCCCCTCTCGCAGCAGCGGGCGCGGGTGGTAGGGCCCGCCCGCCGCCACCCACGCCAGCACGGGCCAGGGTCCCGGCCCCGCCGGCACGTGCACGTCCAGCTGCAGACACTGGTCCACGCTCGATGTCGCTGAACACTGCACCTCGCGCGCTTCCCTCACACCTTGCCAGAGCGGGGCGAGCCCTGCTCTCTGCAACACAAGGCGACAAGCTAGTTCTCATTATCTATGGCCTTACTTATGAACGTTACTCAAGTTAATCTATGCTTAAATTTGCTCTGTCGTTTTCGCCTGTGACCAATGCCGTCAGCGAGATGAGAGAGCGACTTTAAGCATAGATTAACTTGAGTAACGTTTTTATGTAAGGCCTCTAATGCCTACTACACTTTTGTTTCTTACCGACTGAGACTGAGTTTACTAGACACCGCCGATGGGTCTCGCTAGCTTGCTCCTTACCTCGCGCAGTCTTCACGTATGGACAATGTCACAAAGTTTTTTTTTGTTTGTAAAGTTTGCGGTGCCGCTGTGCATCGTGTGGCATACTTCAGATTTTTCTAGCATCGGCGCCGCCTAGCAAACGTAGTACGTCGCAACGCACCGTGTGGCATTACCCTTAGTCGGTCTATCAGCGAAAATGTCACCCGGCATAAAGGTCTGGCAGCCTCACTTGACAGTTACTCTCTAAACTAGTCGTTTGCTACCTACTGTCTTCGACCGCACCGTCGCTTTACATCACTGAGATATACAGAAACGCCTCACTTGTCACAAAAAAAACGTGTGACTTTGCACAATTAACTATTCATGAACTACAAAGCTTTATTTTATTTTATTTGGAAAACATCTAGTGATAAATAACTAGATTACTGTTATATTGATTAATTAAACACCATTTAGCAGTTTTCGCATTTTGAAACAATTTTTGCGCATGGAGATGAATAGAAAGATATTAATATTATGTTAGAATAGGTACATGTCATTATGCTATTCAAACAGTAAAAACAAAATAGATATATACTTTTTTTATGCTATGAAACACAAGACAGTCAGGCCGCCAGTCAGCCAGCTTTTACTAATATGTTGTCTAATTGAATTCACGGATGTATTGAACAAGTCAAAGTCGGGGAAGTCTACCAGTGTGTTTACGGAGTTAGACTGTAATTAGTAGGTTTCCCCGATGTCTCAATGTTTGTCAGTTTAAACTTTATTTTTACTATTATAAATCTGTTATACGATGATGTGTTCAAAAATACTTTCCTCATTTCCGTTCCTTCCAAAAATGCGATCGTAATCCGAATATAAACATAACAACGCATAGTGTACTGCCCTGAGGCACCCCGCTAATTCTATCACAATAATCCGTTTGTGTGTGGGTGCTTTATCTAACCTTATCATATATCTTCTGTCGCGAAAATGGGTCCCGCATTTTATTTTTGGAATTACTTTGAAAATGACATCGACTTGTGACATAGGCGTAGGTGTATTAACTATAATAGGAACTTATTACTAGGCATAACATCGGTGAACAATTTAGATCAATGTAATGTAACTTTCTCAGGCTCTGCCCAGTATGTTTTAATACGAGAATGGTTTGAAGACTCAAAATATACCTTTTCTGAAACATAGTAGGTATTTAATGCGTCCAAAATTTTAAGCACCCTCTTCGATTAAAACTTTACTTTTAGGGGTCGACTTTCACATATTATGGGAAAGTTAGCCCAGAATATTTATGCATATTTTTACGTCATTATCAAAGCAATGTTGGACTGTGGGGTTTCGTTTAACAGGTATTTTAAAATTAAGTTTTCGTTCACTTTTTTACAAGCGTAACATGTATAGCTCGCCAAAGTAAACTTTATTATCCAAATCACAATGTTCCAAATTATTTGGAACATTTTAATAATTACAAATTTATGAGTTATAGCGATAAAACTATAATATATTCAAGACATTCTTAGCTCAAAGGTCATTGACATCTTCGTAAAATAATCTATGCAAATAATACTGTTTATTTTTGACTAAACCATTAAAAGTAAGTTATGTCGGGATAATACATCTCTGAAACTTGACAAGTCCAAAGAGCTTCGTCCGTTAGATTTTTTTCTATAACCACAAATTTCTGAAGCAATAATGTGGCCACATTGATATATTTTGGCTCTGGCTATAAGGCTATAAGGCGATAAGTGATTAAACCCACTTCTTTTCATTAAAAGTGTACGAAATATGCTTCAAATTTGACGAATTGTCCCCACGAATATTCAAAAGTAGACCTTTAAAATCTATTAATTAACATTATTTCTTTAAATGTAATAAAAGTTCTTGAAATATTTTATTCGGATGTATTCACCGATACATGTGAAAAAAATGTCCCGAATATTTATTTATTTATTTACATGATTAAAGAAATTTGGCTCGATATAAAAAAATCGTTAACTTTCCTAAATAACGTTCCCTTCGATGAATCGAATCAACTTCATTCGGATTCTATAGAAGATATAAAAAAAAAAAAAAAACGTAATCCTAAAAACCATTAAAATACTTTAGTGGTCGCAGTTTAAGATTATTTGTAGAAATAAAGAAAAAATAAATATTTAAAATATTTAAAAGCGCGCACGCCGAGTATGCAAGCATTACCGTCAAACAACGTGTACCGTCTCTACCATTTCGCCAAACATCCAGAACTTGTCTGAAAGTGATATCTTTTTACTCGTGACCCCGGATCAGAAAAACGAGAGATATGCTTTAGTACAATTATCGTCAGTGGTCAAGTCTAATTTTTTTTTTGTATATACCGCTAAACGGGCTTACTTATTTTTAACGCACACTAAGAAACTTGAAGCAACACTAATTAACAACAAAAGGGCGACAAGGTCGTCTGCAGGGTGAATTGGACTAAAGGCAAATCTGATTTAGGCCAGATACGTTCGCATCCGCCACGCCGCATTACCATATCTCCCTTGATTGTCTGCTCGGAGTTTGTTCCACTAGTTCGTAAGCTCTTATACTCATGCACTATAAAAAGTATAGGTCAGGGCTCGCACAGGTGTACTGCAATGCACCAGGCCCAGCCACTGGCCGTGGATATATTGCCTTTCCCAGTCTGTAGACGCGACAAAGCTAAAATATTGAGTTGCTGTTGAGTTGACACGCGTCAACTCGTGAACTTGCTGCTTGCGGGAGCTGGACTGCTCGGTGTATACGCGCAACATAGTAATAAGATTTTATAATTTGTATATTCCTCTTGTATAGTCATTATTTTTATGTAATATCAGATATAGTTAAAAAAATAAAAAAATAAATTAAATTTGGATATGTTTGTCTCTTTCTCGCGGGATAAAAACGATGGAAAGACAATTTGTCCACGACCCGCGTTAGGCCTGCTATAACGACAAACTCCACATCTTCTAGAGCTGGCCCTTCATGTTTCATGTCAGGGTGTGGATCTGAAGACTCACTTTGTACCTCCCGTCGGGGCTGATCACGGAGGCATACGGCACGCCCTTGAAGGAGACGTACCCCTCGCGCACCTCCCCCCGGAGCCGGCCCTGCGCGGTGCTGATCACGTGCTGCTCCGCCAGGGGGAAGTGTCCAAGGGCCAAGATCACCAATAACACGTGCATTTTGGACACCAACTCTCGCAATTAAAAACTATTTTTAACAGGGCAAGTGCCTTTGTTATCTAAACAAAATACAAGCCAACACTACAAAAATAGTTAGACTGCCCATAGACCGTTGAAGGTCTAAAGACAATCCAAATGCTCGCGCCCACTATCAGTTGGCAGCGTACCTAGCGTGCTGGCGGCATTACCACACTGAATGGCAATGCTTATGCGTTGAACCAGAAACACGCCACAAAACCACTTTGTATCGGTTACGCGATATGGAAGTTTTTCTTTTGATTTTTCATATTATTTATCCGTCTACCATTAACTTAGTACCTATCTTATTGATTTAAACAAATATATTGGACTTTTTCAATGACATAATTGAATATTTAAACTACCTTTTTACAATAAAATGAACTAAGTGTGAAAGTGTGCTCACAGAGCGGGTTCAAAGCGCAGAATGTCACGCAATGTGCATGTTTGTAAACGCGTTCTGGATCTGCATTTATAATGTAGGTAGTTTGTTTCATTTTATCTGTATTGAAATAGTATACAACTTGGAATCATACTACACTAATAACACAGTGTAACGCGACTGCATTGTATAAATAGTAGGTAAGTAAGGTAGTAACTGAAAAGTAATAGCGGTAACGCGCCTAATTTGTAAAACGAACTTGGCACTTGGGCTAGGTTGCCATTGCAAATCGGTAGGCGCTTCGCGATAAATTTTCAATTCAAATTGAAAGCTAACCAAGCTGTCTCTAGAAAATGAATAGATAATCCCAAACCTTCCTTTAATCATGTGTTGAGAGATCAATTTTACTAGTACCTACTACTCACTGATCATAATTTAATTGCAGGAATTGCTTTTCAGCGTGTTGCCTGAACATTCGAGCACATCAAACTAAGACAATATACTTGCCTGTAATGTAGCATTTAATACAAATGCTACATTATAGGTATCTATAGTGTCCTTATTGTAATCATCATACTTATATTTTATGAATGAGAAAGTTTGTTTGTTACTCTCTCATGCAGCAACGGATCGACGTGATTGTATGCATAAAGATAGTTAGAGCCCAGCCAGAGGCGTTTTATCCAATATTATAATGTATATATAATAATCTTTGGTATTATGTATTATATTGTATTATAATTATAATTCTTGAGGAATTCCGAGGCGCAGCTAGTTCGTGCACATTGCTGCAATGGCGCTTAGGATTTGGACTTAGATGTGTCATCCCAGTAAGTAAAAGTTTTCCATACTTTATCCCATCCCTATGTTAATTTATTTCAATTGCATGTCGTCCATTGTCAGTTGACCGCGTTACAGCGTTCTCGGCACAATGTGCATTGTGTCGCCGAAAAGTGAAAGTGCACTCACAATACCGACCCCAACCATTATTATTGTAATGCCACATAATTATACAAACGTACAAAACACGTACACACATATGTACGTATATACATATGTACGTAATATGTATATATGTACATATTTAAATCCTAGCAAAATTTTAACTGGTTTTTCCTGATTTGATTGTTTCCTATAGTAAATTTGGTCAGCCAATTAACTCTAAACACCGTGAGATGCTTTTTTTTATAATGTAAATAAAACAATGAACACGCTTAATTAAGTTGTATAATACATCAAAAAAATCTTAAAATCTATTTAAGTATATTAAAATCAGTCAATTAAACTCGGGCCACGATAGCAAGTCCTTTGACATCTGCAGTTATTTAAATACTAGCGGTCCGCCCCAGCTTTGCACGGGTATAGATTATAGCCTATGTCACCCGGGGATAGAGTAGCTTCCCAACAGTGAAAGATTTTTTTCAAATCGGTTCAGTAGTTTCTGAGCCTATTCAATGCAAACAAACAAACAAACAAACAATCAAATCTTTCCTCTTTATAATATTATTTATATTATATATTATTTTATTATATTTTTCGGGACATTTTTGCACACACGGTCATCTGACCCCAAACTAAGCAAAGCTTGTGATATGGCTGCCAGAGATTGATATACATACATATATAGTTTTAAATACATACTTAAATAGATATTAACAACCAGATATAGAACAAACACAAATGTTCATTACATAAATGTTTGTCCTAGGTGGGAATCGAACCCACGCCCCCATTAGTATAGATAATTCCCTAAAAAGGACCGAACATTTCTAAAAGTGTATCGATGAACTGAATCTCCCAAGGGACTTCCTGAACTGACCCGACAGTAGGACGCCCATGCTTTTATTTACATCTAATTTTAATCTCACAACATCAACCCGCTACGGTTTCTCCTCCCCTCACCGAAATACCAAAGTAATAACAAAAATACCAACAACCGCAATACTTTGTAGCTTTGTACTCATAAATATGCCTAATTTAGATTTTATTCGGCGCACGGGCATGGTTAACCGAAACGTAAAGACTAGCACAGCGCATGTCGCCCGTCAGCCTTGTTGTCACTGGCCTCGAGCCGCTTAAGAGCTTTTAAGGCTATATCTGTCTCAAGCTATCGAAGAAGGCCAGGGTGTCTTGCTCGTTCGTGGAGAGATCCCTGTGCCGGTACACTGCCTCCTGAATGTCTTGCAGCTGTAGACTCTTGGGCTGCACCGGCGGCCACGAGGACTTGTTACCGCATGTTGGCTCGCTGGAAACACCAAGTTTTAGTAAGATTAGTTTTCAAAGTGAGAACAGTTGATATCAGAGGAAGATCGCAGAGATAAAGAAATCTAAATACTTAAAGCTGGGAGAATCGCGTGGTATAGTACCACCACACCACCTCGCTTTTCAAAGGAATAGGCTAAAAATAAGTGGTACTTCTGGACATGCAGTGCTTATTTCTACTAAACACTATTTTAAAATATCTCGATTGTATATGATTATTAACGGGATATTTACCTTAATAAGGTAGTTCTCCATCCACATCTTATCACGGTAAATATCCCGTTAATAATCATATAACTGCTATTTCTACTAGTTTCAAATGCAAATAATAATTATAAATAGATAATCTAAATCTCACCCGCATTGCATAAAGTTAATAAGGAACATCGTCATCCAGTCTTTCATGATATCGTCTCTCTCTTTAGGCGGGAACGAGTTGTGGGTCCCGAGCATGGAGTTTACTCGGAACAAGTATGTCAAGTCTTCTATATGCGCGGCGCCCTTGTAGTCTAACCCGAGGGCATCTTTTAACACGCTGCGGTCACCGTCGTAGGAGAATCTGTACAGGAATACGGCAGCCCCACCCGAAGCCGCTCGAATTTGCGCCAATTTTAACGCCGGATACGTATAATAGGCATCCGTGCAGAACTTGATAAATCCGTCTGTGTCCGCAGTACCATTGTAGTACTTCTGGTCGATTTCTTTAGCGATGTCTGTGAGCAGCTCTGGCAGCGTAGTGAAGATGACATTTGCTGGGACGGTCAAGACAGAGTTATCGTTAATCTTTGCTGCAATGTTTATCTGGTCTAATCTCCGTCGAAACACCTCGCATTCGACGTCCGTGAACCCTATGACGAGCGGCACGTCTTTGCCTCGGCCTTTGGCGATTAAGGCCTCCGGATCTTCATCCACGATTCTTGTGACTCCAGGAAACTCAGACTCGACAGTGGGTACGAATGTCGTCAATCCGAACTGGTTAAGTATCAATCGATTGGCGTCGTTTATTTTCTCGACTGGCATCTGGATTAGTTGTCTGTGGATGTCGGCTGCAGAGTCGGTGGAATTGATCCCTAGTATTGTCAGGAACGTCGTAGACAGCTGCTGCGCGTACAGAGGCGAAGCTGAGTAGAAGCCTGATATGCCAGTACCGCTCATTATAAATGCCCTGAAATAGATAAAAAAGAATTAACGTGACTGTATAATATGCTGATCGATCAAAGTATTGCTTAGAATTTATTCTTGAAGCCACTAACATTTGTCAAACTTTCCGACTAAACTATCAGAGAAGTAGGGGCTCGCAGGATGTGAATTCAGAGCTTTGAACTAACCAAATGCTCAACGCACATACTTGGAGCTCTTTCAACGATCATCCCGTCGATACTCCTTGGTAAATTGTCACCGTGATATAGATATTATTTATTTACACTACCATCTACGCCAATGTAGCAACTGTGCCAGCGCCCCAGAGCCTTACTCCGATATTTCAAGAAGTTGGGTTGGCTCGGGTAGGTGCTGGTAGGGGGATATGCACAATTCACCCCAAGCGGGACGTCAGTGCAATGCTGATCGCCCATATCTCGAATAAGAATAGATATTATTTTTCTGATCCCTGCGAAACTACACCCACATTAGACCAGTTCAAATTGAAAGATACTGGACAATAAAGTGACCCCTACCTCTTGTATAGGTCTTCTGTGGCTCTAGAAAGTGTAAGAAGATGTACAGCGGCGGCGCCGGCGCTCTGCCCCATGAGTGTGACATTGTCGGGGTCTCCGCCGAATGCGCGCGCGTTGCGCTGCACCCAGCGCAGCAGCGTCACCTGGTCGCGCAGCCCCTGGTTGCCGGGGACCTCCGGACTGTTCAGAGATAGGAAACCAAACGCGTTCAACCTGAAACATTGCAAAATGTATAAGTTACTTTAAAGTTACTCAAATGTCATATCTGATGCCTTCGAAAGCGAGCAGCAACCCTACGCTTTGCAAATTTAACTAAATGTAGAGCAAGTCTGAATGAAAATTTTAATAAAGGCGTATCTTATATCGATAACACGTTTTTATACGAATGCAAAAGAATGTACGGTACGAGTACATGTCCGTTATGCAATAAACGCGAGGGAACGTGTAGCCGTGGCCGTGACATTGATTTGTAAGATTGGTCGTAAGTTTATAACATTAATGCATTTCTTTTTATATCTCGACCTTCAACATTCTTGACAAGTTGGGGACATGAGATAACACTTTATTATGGAAACTACGAGGACGCGCGCACGCTCTCTAATTCTTCTTGAAAATGATCACCGATTGTGGATGAAATCATCCGACATTCAACCGAATCACGGACGAATAGTCGGAAGTAACCGGTTGAAACAAAATGTTACCTGTAATTGAAGGTGATGACGATAACGTTCTTAGTGACGAGGTACTCCGGTCCGTGCAGGTCGGGGTCTCCGGAGCCGCCCTGGAACCCGCCTCCGTGCACGAACACCAGCACCGGGAGCCCGGGACCCTGTTGATCCACCCACTCTTCATCCTCGAAGGCCGATGTGGATGGCAGGTCCAAGCACCGACGACGGTTGTTACAAGGCAAGGCGTCCAGCGGCACGTGCACGTTGGCGTGGATACAAGCCTCGCTGAAAGCGCGCGGCTGCATCATGCTGCCGTATATAACGTCCTCTTGGTAGCACACTGGACCTTCTTCCGTTGTGTCCAGAAAGTGATGCCATGGCTCTACCGGCTGTAGCTCCTAGAATTGATAGAAGTTTGTTAAGTCTACTGTGCACACCACATCGGGACCAGTTGCTAATTCCAAATAAGTCCAATGCTAATAATGCCTGGCGTTTAAAAAAATAATTAGATAGGCTTGCACTTGGCCGCCATCTCGCCTGATGTTAAGCGACGATGCGGTCTACGATGGAGCACGCTTGCCTAGAAGAAACCGATTCACTCTCATCTTGAAGACGGGTGTCTTCAAGTCGTCAAACAAGAAGTCAAACGATTCTGACAATCAATCTGGGTAGATTGATTGTCAGAATTGTTTGATTCTCATCGCCAGTGTCCACCGTCCTGACGTTTACACGCTACACAGAGTTACAGTTGTTATGAGCAAGTGTATCAGACACACTGGCGAGCGATTTGCTCTTGTCTCGTGAGAGTCACCCGACTCACCATGCAATACGCCAACGACCGTGCGCTGGGCAGGAGGAGAGGCCACTAGCCCTAGAGTCACGCGTCTCTAAGTGCTAACCTTGAACCGGAGCTCTCCAGTCGGCTGTTTGGCGTAGGGCACGGCTCGGAAGCTGGCGTAGATGGCGCCGCCCTCGGCCCAGCGGTGCAGGCCGCACACCCAGCCCGCGTCCGTCTGCGCACATGTGTCGCACGTATACCCGTCGGGAAGCGCCACCGCGCACACTGCGGGACAACCTACTTGTAGTACAACACCACCAGCACACGACACTACTGCCAATGGCGTCGATTCTGTCATACCACTCACTAAACTAAACCAATCTGACAGGACTAAAACTATCTGCCTCTCTTTTCATTTTAATATGTGAGAGAAGGATGGCAACAATATTAAAGCTGTCAAATTTATTTTAGTTTAGTTTAGAGTACATCAGAATTGATGCCACTATGAATTGTTTCCTGTGGAACGTCTCTCAGTCACTCAGTGTAAGGTAGAGCGGAGAGCAAGATACCCCGTTAGGCCCTTGGAAAGCGATATACTCATCAAATGTGCTGCGGACTCGCGCCATCAATAGATGAACACATACATCTGGATGTAGACGCCACGTGGCCATTGAAAGCTGAGCTGTAGGGCTTCGACCAAAATAACATGAATGGACGGGCCATAACCATTAAACTTGCTCAGTAAAAACGAGGCAAAACTGTCGGACATATACTTCAACACCTAATTATAACCATGTACAGTACATTTGTTACAAAAAATAGATAGCTGTTTTTTGTAGTGTATTTACACTTCAGGAAAGCACACGAAGGCATAATTTTGTCAGATGTTTCGTTATCATGTAACAATAGACTCGTGTCGCACTTCCTACGGCTAGAGACCGACTGAAACGAAGTGAGCGCCGGCGCTCATTTTGTAATCTTCAAAAATGCGCTTCTTCTGGGCCCGTCCATTCATTTTATTTTGGTCGAAGCTGTAGGGTGACCCATTTATAAAGTAGACGGCTACGGCGAGACCAGGGGCCTTACGGACAACTGCTATTACAGGCACCTAATCCGCTCAGTTGGAAAATCACGCGACCGCAAACCATATCGCGCCCAGATACGGTTTGCGGTCGCGTGATTTTCCAACTGAGCGGATTAGGTGCCTGTAATAGCAGTTGTCCGTAAGGCCCCTGTACCATGGTAGCTCATGAAACTGGACAGTAGACGATCTATCTTCGGACTTGAACTGCAGAAGCTGCCTTGCTGGTACACAACGACACGAATCATATACTTCTACAGCTGTATCGGGTCGCATCGCATCTCTCTTGAAACTAAAGTAAACAGTTCCCCAGCTTGTCTCGTAACCAGCAAGAGGACCGTTTCTAATCCACTAACTACAACTAAAGCATCGTGTATAAAACTCCTAAATTATACGCAAAATCACGTGATTGCGTTCGTTGGCCTTGTTCTGTTAAATAAATCGTTTTTAGGGTTCCGTACCCAGAAGAAAAAAAGATACCTTTAAGCCCATGCGTGTGGCCTGTAAGGACTGTATCTTTTAAATCGCAATAGCACTAATATTTGCAGCATTAATTAACTAAACAAAATGCTACGCTAACAGCTACAACTGAAAATGTACTCGTATTATCTGATTAAAAAAAACAGTTTTATGATGTTGATGTTGAAGTGTTTTGTAATCATAATTTGTTTTCTTTTTTAAGCCCACTACCAGTTGGCAACGTACCCAGCATGCTGGCGGCATTACCACGCTGAATGGCAATGCGCGTGAGCCAGAAAAACGCCAGAGTTTTGGTCACGCGTCGCATTTACCAGGCGCACTGAATTTTCATAGAATACGTATTATTATGGCGAATATTCTAACAAAATATTATGCGGACCGATTGAGAACATCCTGCATAATGTCAGTAAAAAGAATAAAAATAAGGGTAATTGACTGGTTTGGATAACCTAACCTAACCCTTTTATTTATTTTTAACTTTATCTCAAGTGACCTATCTTTATCAACCTAACTTACATTCACCTCAAATATAAACAAACGTAATACTCGGTGTTCATGCAAATAATAAACACCGGCCAAGTGTGAGACGGGTTTCCACTATTTGAATAAAACGATAACATTTTATAATCTAAATAACAAAAAAAATGGGTAGTACAGAACCATCATTGCGCGAGTCCGACTGGCGCTTGGCCGGTTTTTTAACTATGTTGATGTGATGTCCGGGTCTGTTAAAAGATTTTGTGAATGAAGCTCAAACCTGTTTTACAGAAGTTAAACGAGTGGTTTAACAGTCTGGTTCCTTGTCCGATGGTCAACGTCATTTGTACCGGTTTGGCCGTGCCTTGGGCACAGAATAAGTAATACATACCCACGGTTACGTCTACCTATTACTTCGACTCCTACTAGGCATCTTAGGTAATGAAACCATACCACGATGACACGGGGACTTTATATACTTATTTGCTTACGTTTGGCTAGCTAATACAATACCAATTTTTCCGGCCGTTGTTTTCTGGATGTAGATGTTTTGAGCGTTAAGACCGCCATCTGGATCTAGCCATCGTAATACTAACCCATCGAATCGTCTTTATCTATGGTTACGACTGGGACTAACATTCGGTTACGGGAACTGTAGACCGTTCGTAGCTCATTTGCTACGAGATCCCGTAGCGCCGTAGCTGCCTCTACGAACCTCGGAACATGAAATTAAAAAAACTAACATAGTTTTCACTAGGGGTCATATTTGTCGAACACGTAGTGTGTATGTGTATTATACACGTGTCTGTGTAATGTTTCTATAAATAAAGTATCGTTTAATATGTGATCCGTCCGGTTCGGCCCCAAACATACCTAACTACCGGATAATTAGCAAACTTAGAAACGTACCGTGTGTAGTATTTAAAAAATTAAGTATTTAATTTAGATACAATACACTTATTTTATTATATGTTTGTAAATGTTTTTAAATCGGGACTTGTCGCGCATTATTTTATAAAAACGTTAAGTTTAGAAGTTACAATACTATACTGGTAAGCACTCTTACCCCCTTATTAATAAACGTGGAGTAGGCTTGGAATAGTTACTCCGTCTTTTGTCTTTTTCGATCGAGTTCAGAATGTGAAAGAGAGAAGAAGACAAAACACGGCGTAACTATTCCAAGACTACTCCACGTTTATTAATAAGGGGGTTAGTGTTTATTTTGTTGTCATACTCATGTAGTATTATTTTTAGGATGGTTGGTTAAAAAAGGTTCTACTTTTGTCCAGTATTGATGAATGTGCGACATACTTTATAATATAATAATATTAAATAGACATGTATTAAAGTAAATAGACATAACAATTAGACATGTATAATATAATAATAGTAGGTATATAACGTTTATAATAGATAATCAAAATCTACTTGGTATTTTATATTTAAAAACAAAACAGATGAAACGTTTGCAAAATGTATCTAAATAGTTTGCAGTTTGTTTAGTTTATTATAAAATCGCTTACAATATTTACGTTACGTTAGATATTCAAGATTCGTTTGTACTTGTTAAGATGGTTACAGGAGGTATAGTATACACTAATTAAATATTAGTTCTGCTTTATTTCACATTCCAATGCAATTCCACAAATCCATTAAATCGTCCGCTTTAAGTCCATTTAAGGCATGGAAAGAAAAAAAAAATATGGATGGTGGGGGCGTTGTTGCTGCGTTTGTCTCTCTTATACGTTAAAAAGATCACGAATATATTTTACTAAAAAATTACAACTGATTTCACTGTAACTTCATAAACGGGATTCATTCCCTAATGTAACCCCCTTTGAGCTGGAATTTTTTCTTCAAATTGACATGAGACCTTTAAAATATAGCCTATCCAATAAAAAAAATTATAGGCAGTCATAGAGACTGCTGGCAGAAGTGAATACTAAGTAAGTCATATTAGCATGTCGGTGAGGTGAACCCAAAAATGTTGCCCCGTACAAAAATCGCTCAACGCGGCGAAAGAACTTTTCACTTCAATAATTCACAATAGGCATTATGACTAATATTTTTTATTACCTCATAAAAAAGCTGATCATAAATAGAGCACATCAACGAAAACAAAATTAAGATTAGTTCAAAAATAAATAAGATATAAGCAGATATAAGCATTTCAATTTCATGCTAGACAGAGAGCGCACTATACTGAGCCGTGACGTCACGGCTCAGGAGCGCCATACAACTGCTATACTAACACACGCTTTGTGAGAAAGGTCCCCACCAAAAATTTTAAACGCTCATATCTCAGAGATTTATCAGCCAATTTAAATTATTTTTTCAGTATGTTTAATGTATTTAGTTATATTCCTCGCTAAGCCGGTTATTTGTAATAAATTAAACATGAGGACACATGCCTATTGCCAAGGATTTAGGGTAAAACACAAAAAACAGTGCAATTGAGAACCTGCTTTTTAACGTCGGTTATAAATAAGAGAACATTGACCAGATGCCTTATCATGATTCGGATTGTGATCGCGATCGCGTGCCATCTCACTTACGCGCGTGGTGCGAGTAAGTAGATGCGAACGGGACGGCACGCAATCTCGATCACAATCAAACTTCCATAATAAGGCCGCTGTTCATTGTAAGCGACGTCGCATTACTGACACTGTCGTGTTGTTTACATATATGTACCTAGTGGCAGCTACAACTATACATATTGTGACACCTAGTTACAAATTGATCTTGATGATCAATCGGAACCCGTGTTAGATAGCGGTTATTTATCAATCTATTAGGGCCGGCATTAGTGACGTCACGTCGCCCACGAGAATACGAGGACAGCCCTCACTAGACTGTATTTCAAACTAGCTGAGCCCCGCGGTATCACCTGCATGGTGATGAAAAATGGTGATGATGAAAAGTAGCCTATGTGTTAATCAAGAGTATAAGCTATCTGCATACCAAATTTCATCTAAATCGGTTTAGTAGTTTCGGCGTTGAGTCCAGCCAAACATACACACTTACACACAAACTTTCGCATTTATAATATTAGTAAGATAAGATTAGATAACTAGCCGCATCTGTATTATGGCGATATCTCAATGACATGGCAACAATGACATCAGATAGATAAATTAGATAAAGTACGTAGCAGAAAAAACATTGACAATTAAAAAATATTTATGTTTACAGCTTTGAAAAAGCACTTTATGATATTGTGCCGATGCTGACGTCACAGCGAATAAAAGTTTCGAAATCTTAATTAAAAAACCGACCAAGTACGAGTCGGGCTTGCACACTGAGGGTTCCGTACCACCATATAGCTTGTTAGCTACTAAAGTACAAAAAAATTGTGCAAAAAGACAAAATCCCACCAACGCCCAGGCGGTCACCCATCCAAGTACCGACCGCGCCCGACTTTGCTTCACTTCGGTGATCGTACGAGAACAGGTGGTGAATAGAAATTTGTCACCAACTCGCCCTTGGCCATTATTTATTATTTGTTGTTATACTTTAGAGTGTGTACATAATCAAGCCAAGTTTGACACTTGTAAGTATTACCGTTTTTACATTAGAGATAATAAAAAATACGTAAAAAAATACGTTTGTTGTATCGGGACCCCTCTTTCGTTTTAACTTTTTTATTATTATTTGTTAGTCAATCCGCCGTAACATTACATATTCTATGAAAGTTTCAACTGGTTATCTATTACGGTTCGAAAGATACAGCCGGTTAATACGTAGGACAGACGGACAGACAGACATCGTAGGCTTAGTAATAGGGTCCCGTTTTTACCCTTTGGGTACGGAACCCTAAAATTACGTCACTACCGCAAGAAAATCTATTATACGGATTAAGAATATTATTTTCTATTGTCTGATTTGTAGAAAAAACCATAAAAACTGTAAGTGACCAAAATGTTAAACATCCCCATTACACTAAGTATGAAGATTATGAAATCAACGCGGAATTCTTAAAATTCAACAATTTCTAATACGGGAGCTGTTTGTCCGTACATGTTAGTGAATTATTTAGCATCGTCCGTAAACTGCATGCTGTGTTCACTAGTGTTACGAATTACACCGTGGTTTTTTTTATTGTGTAAGATTTTAGTATAAGTTTTGTGTATATTCCAAATTGTGAACCAAATAAAAAAAAATGTTGTTGTTTCCTATTTCGAAGTTGAAGTTATCTATTCAATAATATCTAAATTTCACATTTACGATTGATTTATTGTAACGTCTGTATCTAGAACCTATTTCAGTGTCATATTCTACATTCTCAGACTGGATTCATTCGAAAACTTTCTCAAAATTTCAAAACCTTAAATACCCTCCGTCACAACATATTCTCTCTTTTCTCTAAAACAAATTGTTCCAAAAATTATCATCGAATCTTCCTCAAAACCTAATCCGTGAACTTCATAGCTTATCCTACCGAAAATGGCTCTTTGCTTTTACATATTAAATCATATCAGCAAAGCTCCACTGATCAGGGGCCATACGACTACCTGTTTTAAGGGTTTTTTTTGGGTGTGCGTGATTTTCCGCACTGCGCTGTTTCGAGCCCGCGTTAAGGACCCAGGACACAGAAGCTGTCTCCACAGCCGCAACATGCGGCGGCGTGGATGCCATTAGCCTCCGAGTGGAGTCCCGTTACAGAAACATTGGTAGTAGAGATTGAAGCAGGCACTCACCGGCGGCGAGTGCGGCGGCGACGGCGCCGGCTAACAGGCTCGATCTCGCACTCATGTCCCAGGCTCGGCCGAACTCGGCACTCGGTGGAGGCGTCGCGGGCGCGGTCACTGTGCGACTGCGCCGCCGGGGGCTGCGCCCGCCTATATAACCCGGACGGACAACTGCCGTAACACACGCTCAACATACATACTAACACACCGTACTTTTTTGTTGTTTTTTTGCCTAAACTTCGATGTAAACATGTCTAAACATTACCACCACCCGTTCCTCCTGGAAATTCCAAAAATTCGTACGCAACGGTCTGGTTCCATATTCATGATGCGTCCTGCCCAAGAATGATACTCCCTGCCCTGCCGTCCTCCTTGTTTCCTGAGAACTACAATCTAGGCATCTTCAAGGCTAGAGTGAATAGATTTCTTCTAGATCAACCAACGTGCTCCATCCTCGGCCACACCGTCGCTTAAAATAAAAGGATTTGGCGGTGGCTCTCTTTTATAAAAAAAGGGAATATACTAAATGCTATATATATTTAAAAAATTCTTGAATTCTCAGTTTTTCTCGTCTCTCGGGATTTTGAATATGTCGAGAAAATACGAACCTTCCCAGGTGACTTTACTGTAGTTTATCCACACGCCGCATACAGGGTATTGTTTAACCTTGACCTATGGCTTTTTTCTATTAAAAATTGTGTATAATGGACCCGAAACGGGGCGTCAGTGCAGGCCCTTTAATCCCTATATAATATACTAGCTGTTGCACGTGACTTTGTACGCGTAGACTTTCATATAAACTTTCATTTGCCCTCCTTAATTCGGCCCTTCTCCCCGCCCTGCGGCCTGGTGGAGCGACGACCTGCTACAGGTGGCTGCTGGCGAGTGGATGCGTCAAGAAGAAGAACCTGCCATGTGGCGTTTTTAGGAGAGTCCTGCGTCCAGCAGTGGACGAACATTAAACAGGCTGATACTGAAGACACCTTCAGGTTCTGGAGTTTGTCAATTATCAACAGTCGTTATAATAAACTGACTGCTGCATCTAGTAAGCATTCGTCGACAGCCGTCCGGAGGTACAGATTACAGATACCGCTGGAGAAACTGCAAATGCCTGGACTGCACAGACTTCATAAGACAGATAAAAGACGTGACGTCCTGGTCTGTAATACGTTGGTATCGGAATCTTAGTAAACATCGCAAAACAAGTATCGCAAAACTGGTATCGCAAAACAGGATTTTTCTAGGATTCATATCGGGTTGATGCGGTTCAAAAGCAGTAATAAAGCACCGTTTATAGGGTCTTTGAATTAATTTCAGCGCTTGAAAATGAACATACGAATCTAGCAATGTTATGTAAACGCGATAACATGATAGCATTAATTATATAAATTGTAAAAACATTTCGGATAGATATCTTCAGGGAAACGGTGTTATCAAAGCGCAGTGTAATTACACGGTGTATTTCGGCAGATGCGCGTGCGCACTCTGGCCCCGCGAGCCGTTGCTACGCGGAACTCGTTACATCTCTCTTATCAAAAACTGCATGAAACTGAACGGTAGACATCTCTAGACCGCGGCTTCTCTGTCCCGGTGGTGCGGCGGTTGAATCCGCGGAAGGCCTCAAAAAGCGCAAATATAGTAGTGGGTACATTTTTTGCCTTTTGGGGACCTTAGAACCGGGAGGGCCGGGCGCTAACAATATTCTTAAAGAATTATCACAGGCTGGTCGAATCATCGAAACCAAAATACTGACAGCGAAATCGCGAAATTTTAAAAATGACTACTCTTAGATTATTTGTTTAAATTAGTGATATTTTGTAAATGATTGATTTTGACTTTAAGTAGTGTGGTATTCATTCGTTTTTAGGGTTCCGTATCCAAAAGGTGTAAACGGGACCCTATTACAAAGCCTACGCTGTCTGTCTGTTTGTCTGTCAGTCCGTCCGTCAGTCCTACATTTTAACGGCTGTATCTTTCGAACCGTAATAGATAGCTAGTATAATTTTCACAGAATATGTAATGTTACGGCGGATTATCTACGAAATAATAATAAAGTCAAAAGGTAAAAACTAAAGGGAAGTCCTCATACAACAAATGATTTTTTTACGCATTTTTGTATTTGCTGTAATGTAAAAACGGTAAAACGTACAAGCGTCAAATATGGCATGAATATAGTACACACTCTAAAGTATAACGACAAATTTTAATTAATGGCAAAGTGCGAGCCGTTGACAAATTTCTGTTCACCACCGGTTCTTGTACGATCACCAAAATTAGCAACGTCGAGCGCGGTCGGTATACTTAGATAGGTGACTGCCTGGGCGTTGATGTGATGTTGTGTTTTTGCACAACTTTTTTTGTATTTTAGAAGCTAACAAGTTATGCGATCGTACGGAACCCTCAGTGCGCGAGCCTGTCTCGCACTTGGCCGCTTTAATTTTTCTCTTCTGTGATTAAATGTGTGTGTAGCATTTTTATTACAAAATGCTCTATTAACAAATTGTACTTTTCCTGATTCACGCAAACGGCCCTTTTCTAGAAAATTCTACCGTTTCTAAACATTTGTTCTAATAACAGATAGAACTAAGGGACACACATTTTTGATATGTAGGTATACCTACTTGTTAATATTTTAATGTAAATTTTGTCAACAAGGTTTATCCAGCAACTATGTAGTGAACAAGTGAAAAATAAACAACATTATCGTAGTTATTTAAATATTTACAAACCAAGTGCTGTTTCCAAAAATATCAACCTGGCTGTTAAGATAATTAAGCTGGTAATTAATTCAAGTTCCAAGTCCAAGTACAATATCTGCTAAATGTACTTACTGATTACTGATAACATAATATATTGCTAAATGTACTGATCACATGTTGCTAAATGTACTGATCACAAGTTGCTAAATGTACTTACTGATAATATATTGCTAAATGTACTGATCACAAGTTGCTAAATGTACTTACTGATAATATATTGCTAAATGTACTGATCACATGTTGCTAAATGTACTGATCACAAGTTGCTAAATGTACTTACTGATAATATATTGCTAAATGTACTGATCACAAGTTGCTAAATGTACTTACTGATAATATATTGCTAAATGTACTGATCACAAGTTGCTAAATGTACTTACTGATAATATATTGCTAAATGTACTGATCACATGTTGCTAAATGTACTGATCACAAGTTGCTAAATGTACTTACTGATAATATATTGCTAAATGTACTGATCACAAGTTGCTAAATGTACTGATCACAAGTTGCTAAATGTACTTACTGATAATAATAAATTGCTAAATGTACTGATCACAAGTTGCTAAATGTACTTACTGATAATATATTGCTAAATGTACTGATCACAAGTTGCTAAATGTACTTACTGATAATATATTGCTAAATGTACTGATCACAAGTTGCTAAATGTACTTACTGATAATATATTGCTAAATGTACTGATCACAAGTTGCTAAATGTACTTACTGATAATATATTGCTAAATGTACTGATCACAAGTTGCTAAATGTACTTACTGATAATATATTGCTAAATGTACTGATCACATGTTGCTAAATGTACTGATCACAAGTTGCTAAATGTACTTACTGATAATATATTGCTAAATGTACTGATCACAAGTTGCTAAATGTACTTACTGATAATATATTGCTAAATGTACTGATCACAAGTTGCTAAATGTACTTACTGATAATATATTGCTAAATGTACTGATCACATGTTGCTAAATGTACTGATCACAAGTTGCTAAATGTACTTACTGATAATATATTGCTAAATGTACTGATCACAAGTTGCTAAATGTACTTACTGATAATAATAAATTGCTAAATGTACTGATCACAAGTTGCTAAATGTACTTACTGATAATATATTGCTAAATGTACTGATCACAAGTTGCTAAATGTACTTACTGATAATATATTGCTAAATGTACTGATCACAAGTTGCTAAATGTACTTACTGATAATATATTGCTAAATGTACTGATCACATGTTGCTAAATGTACTTACTGATAATAATAAATTGCTAAATGTACTGATCACAAGTTGCTAAATGTACTTACTGATAATATATTGCTAAATGTACTGATCACAAGTTGCTAAATGTACTGATCACAAGTTGCTAAATGTACTTACTGATAATATATTGCTAAATGTACTGATCACAAGTTGCTAAATGTACTTACTGATAATATATTGCTAAATGTACTGATCACAAGTTGCTAAATGTACTTACTGATAATATATTGCTAAATGTACTGATCACATGTTGCTAAATGTACTGATCACAAGTTGCTAAATGTACTTACTGATAATATATTGCTAAATGTACTGATCACAAGTTGCTAAATGTACTTACTGATAATAATAAATTGCTAAATGTACTGATCACAAGTTGCTAAATGTACTTACTGATAATATATTGCTAAATGTACTGATCACATGTTGCTAAATGTACTGATCACAAGTTGCTAAATGTACTTACTGATAATATATTGCTAAATGTACTGATCACAAGTTGCTAAATGTACTGATCACAAGTTGCTAAATGTACTTACTGATAATAATAAATTGCTAAATGTACTGATCACAAGTTGCTAAATGTACTTACTGATAATATATTGCTAAATGTACTGATCACAAGTTGCTAAATGTACTTACTGATAATATATTGCTAAATGTACTGATCACATGTTGCTAAATGTACTTACTGATAATAATAAATTGCTAAATGTACTGATCACAAGTTGCTAAATGTACTTACTGATAATATATTGCTAAATGTACTGATCACAAGTTGCTAAATGTACTGATCACAAGTTGCTAAATGTACTTACTGATAATATATTGCTAAATGTACTGATCACAAGTTGCTAAATGTACTTACTGATAATATATTGCTAAATGTACTGATCACAAGTTGCTAAATGTACTTACTGATAATATATTGCTAAATGTACTGATCACATGTTGCTAAATGTACTGATCACAAGTTGCTAAATGTACTTACTGATAATATATTGCTAAATGTACTGATCACAAGTTGCTAAATGTACTTACTGATAATATATTGCTAAATGTACTGATCACATGTTGCTAAATGTACTGATCACAAGTTGCTAAATGTACTTACTGATAATATATTGCTAAATGTACTGATCACATGTTGCTAAATGTACTGATCACAAGTTGCTAAATGTACTTACTGATAATATATTGCTAAATGTACTGATCACAAGTTGCTAAATGTACTTACTGATAATATATTGCTAAATGTACTGATCACAAGTTGCTAAATGTACTTACTGATAATAATAAATTGCTAAATGTACTGATCACATGTTGCTAAATGTACTGATCACAAGTTGCTAAATGTACTTACTGATAATATATTGCTAAATGTACTGATCACAAGTTGCTAAATGTACTTACTGATAATAATAAATTGCTAAATGTACTAATCACATGTTGCTAAATGTACTTACTGATAATATATTGCTAAATGTACTGATCACAAGTTGCTAAATGTACTTACTGATAATAATAAATTGCTAAATGTACTGATCACATGTTGCTAAATGTACTGATCACAAGTTGCTAAATGTACTTACTGATAATATATTGCTAAATGTACTGATCACAAGTTGCTAAATGTACTTACTGATAATAATAAATTGCTAAATGTACTAATCACATGTTGCTAAATGTACTTACTGATAATATATTGCTAAATGTACTGATCACAAGTTGCTAAATGTACTTACTGATAATAATAAATTGCTAAATGTACTGATCACATGTTGCTAAATGTACTGATCACAAGTTGCTAAATGTACTTACTGATAATATATTGCTAAATGTACTGATCACAAGTTGCTAAATGTACTTACTGATAATATATTGCTAAATGTACTGATCACAAGTTGCTAAATGTACTTACTGATAATAATAAATTGCTAAATGTACTGATCACATGTTGCTAAATGTACTGATCACAAGTTGCTAAATGTACTTACTGATAATATATTGCTAAATGTACTGATCACAAGTTGCTAAATGTACTTACTGATAATAATAAATTGCTAAATGTACTGATCACAAGTTGCTAAATGTACTTACTGATAATAATAAATTGCTAAATGTACTGATCACATGTTGCTAAATGTACTGATCACAAGTTGCTAAATGTACTTACTGATAATATATTGCTAAATGTACTGATCACAAGTTGCTAAATGTACTTACTGATAATAATAAATTGCTAAATGTACTGATCACAAGTTGCTAAATGTACTTACTGATAATAATAAATTGCTAAATGTACTAATCACAAGTTGCTAAATGTACTTACTGATAATAATAAATTGCTAAATGTACTAATCACATGTTGCTAAATGTACTTACTGATAATATATTGCTAAATGTACTGATCACATGTTGTTAAATGACTATAATGATGCTACCAATAATTACTGTCATAATATGATAATTACTTGTTTGTTACCTTATTAGCGCACACTACTACCTATTATGAGTACCCCGTAGTACACTAGTGAATTGTTGATAGACCCTCTATGTCAGACTAGTAATTCCAGCGGTTTTACTTGCTATCCTACAAGTTACCCGCTTACCACTATCCTGTGGTAACATAACGTAACGTGTATACACAAGGCGTGTAAATTTTTCCGGGATAAAAAAATTGCAATTTATGTTAATCCAGGGTAGGCCACCTCCTTACTAATTTTCATCCAAATCCAATTAGCCATTACGTAGCGTAGGAGGGTTTAGGTATAATTTTTTTTATTTGGCTTTTATGGTCTAGATTTTCGAGACGGTTTTCTTCAAACTCTTTAGATGTATTTCGTCACAATGGTCTACGTGTTGCAAGCTCCTCCCAGCTGCCAGGGTCTATGGCGCAGGCGTTGAGGTGCCTCTTAAGAACGTCTTTATATCGAAGACGCTGGGGCCTTACGGCTAACTGCTAACTCGGTATCAAACTAACGTTAAATCCACCCAGTTGGAAAATCACGCGACTGCTAACCGTATCTAGGCGCGTTAAGGTTCACGTACGCGTGGTTTTTCAACTGAGCGGATTTAACATTAGTTTGATACCGCGTAAGCAGTTGGCCGTGAGGCCCCTGGCCTCCTTGCTTACGCTTACCATCTGCCAAAACAGAATAGAAGACAGCCTTTGGCATGCTATGATCTTTCATAAGCAGTAAGTGCCCACACCATGGCAATTAATATTTTAACTAATATTTTATTGAAATTCTTATTATTTAACTAATGTAATGTAATTCTCATGATTTAATTGATGTAATTGGTGTAACCGTTTTAATTAAATTAAATAAATATAAAAATATAAATATAAATACCATGCTATAGTTGGCCGGATACATAGTGCGTATACAACTGAGGTACTGGTAAAGGTACATAATTACATATAATATATATTATGCAAATTTTTAAGTTGTCTACACTAGAACAAAAGGGCATTTCCACTCAAAAACTTATTTTTGGTAGTGACTCTCAGTACGAAACGAGCATTGTATTAGTAGGAAGGAACATACTATTTTCGAAACAATCGGAAGGGGTTTAAAGATTGATACAATTACCAAACAACGTTGCAACCAAACTTTCGTCAGTTTGGTCACAAAATTGTATCAAAATGTAAATGTGTCGTGTGATTTATGTACTTACGTTACGCTGAGGTCATTAAATATCTCGCTATTATTAATAAAGTGTTAAGATGTTTATGAACATGTTTTATGAAGGATAATGACCTGGCACGGTAGGTTGTTGTGCTTACGACGGCAGCTGACACAGGGCAAGGTGCGGGGCGGGGACCCGGGAGAACGCGCACGCGTTCAACTAATCAACTAATACAAAGACATGTTAGCCCTCATTGTTCGGGATTATTCACAAGAAAACAAAAACCCGACTGCAAATAATAATATAAAAGTACATTTAAATTATAATAATAATAATTATCAATTAAAAAAAACTGACTTCAAAATTATAAAAACACGCAATTTCGTTAAAACGATCACGTCCTATGTGATATCATCAGAAATCTGAAAGTATATCTTTTCAAATAAAAAAATAAAATAAAAAACAAATCGTTTTATGAATGACGAAGTTCTGAGGAAACAAACAAAAAAATACAACCAAATTGAGAACTCTTTTGCTGAAGTGGGTTAAAAAGCTACCTCGTCGCTTCGATCACGTCCCGAAGAATGCCCACAAAGTTGCACAGAATAAATACCAGTTAGATACGTAGGTACAGAGGGCACAGGACACATATTAAATAACAGTTAGTAGGAGCACGCTCGTCCAGGGCCGGGTTATCGGCACTTTCCACGTGTCCCTTTGTTTACGCAGGCTTCAGATTTAACTAGATCACCTCATTTTAATGTCGTTTCATTATCGCATCGAACCAGTCCGCAGATAACGCTTTGAAATAGACGAGTTACCTAACTAATAGCCCTGGCAAGTCACCGGGGTCGTGTCTGGGCCGTGGGGCGACCTTAACTGGGGCTGGTCTAAAAAAATAGACCACTTGAATAGACCACTAGACTTGCTTGTAAGAAAGCAGTTGAAGGTGCATTAAAAGTGAATTTGCATTCACCATACCATAATAAGAAGTATAAGAACGTATTAACTATCGGGCTATCTGTTTCTCTTTACAGGGCCCCGATTCCATAACTTCAAACACGTGCGTAACGCAGCGCGTTAAGTTAACCTCTAAAAGTTGGCCTTTATTCCCTAATAGTACTAACAGGCGTATGGATTTGGTTGACGGACCGCCGCCCAATCAAAGGGTGGGAAAAAAAAAAAACTTTCTCTCCTGTTAGTAGGACTTCCTGAAGTTGGAATCAGGGCCCAGTATGTGTAAGGTAGCCACTAAGGTGGCCCTAGCCATGAAAGCAAAATCCCTGCAAAATTGGTCATCGTATCCGCCGCAATTACTGTTGGTCATAAAATAATGACTGCCGTAGTATATTACTGTAACGAACGACCCGGTTCACATCACAAAAATATCACATTAGGATGTTCAACATGTTGATGTCTAGAGATATTTTACTTATAGTAGAAATGACACCTGCGTCACTCGGAATCACGGAAGGAAAGCATACTCGCCAGTCATACGTAAATACAAAACATACAGGGCAACGACTCCCAGCCGCGCGGGTTCAGCATAAACAAAGTTCCCAGTACGCAAGCTAGGCCATCGCTGTGACTGGGGTGCCTTCAAAACTCGTGCTCCATCAACAGTAATCAACAATCACCACATAAATTATTGTCCTTGACTTAGTCCTTCTTTTCTGGCGTATTAGTATACATGGGCACGCCAAGCCAACATGCAACAACATGAACATGCAACAAGCCAGCTACTTGATAGATACACTTTCCTATATGTACCAGCTCAGCACCCAAGCACTTGCATACGAGTATGTCCATTGATATAGCACGAGTCACCACCAACCTCTGAATAAAAACTCCACAGAAACAAAGGCATAAACTGTCTCGATCCCTCGCACGTGTAGGCGTCCGTCCTTGAATACCAGACGATACGAGCCGTTATCAAGTCGCGATCGTCTCGACCGACCTGTCCAAATCCTTGCCACGTGTAACATGGAGGTGACCCTATACGAGTATCGATATAAAAGATTACTGTCCTGCAAGCGATGCAGCAAACGACGAAGTGCTGACTCGACATAGATTAACAATCGATGCTATGTTGTACAATAAAAATTACAAGTCTTACATAGTAATTTTGTTAATCTTTGGCGTGAAATAATTGGTCAATTGTTATTTAAAGCGATAAAACACTCGTCTCTCTCACTCTAAAAGGAGAGACCTCCTTATGATTGATGGACTGATGATGCGATAAAGCAATTCTTCTCTTTCTGTTTTCATACGGACTTACCTGCTCTGCGGCTGGAAAATATTGCTTCATAAGATTCAAGGTAGGCATGACCCGTCGGATTAAAGGTAGGAGTTTTTTAGTTCTTGAACGTAGTTTGACATTTGCACATGGAGTACATAGCATGCACATTTTGTTAAACAGACCAGACTTCGATCGACCCAAAAAGTTTTATTAAAGGCTGCCAAACGAAGTGCAGACAACAGTATCAAGCTCATTGCCTTTTTGTCGTGTTGATATTTAGTGCTTTTGCGCAAAACTATAATGTCCTTTCTCAAGGCAAGCGTTTTAATTAAAATTTCGAAAACTTAATACGTTCAAATGAAAAGTAGATTTAGACTCCTAAATTAGGGAACTTCAAAATAAAAAAGTTTGATGTCACGTGACTCGACGGCGGCACACCGCGCGTCTGACCGCCAAAACGGAACACGTGTAAGTTTCACAGCGACGGGACATAAACAAACATAGCATAGCACGCTTGGCCGCAGCGAGCTCACGGCAGGCTAGCAACTCGGACGGTGCATTATCTCGGGCCAAGATCAAGGCCTGCGCGGCTGCCTAAACGACACGTGCAAGCACGCTGCACGCCCTGCACGGAAACTGTGTCACGGACACGCATGGAACGAGGAAATTAGACTGGAGCTCCGCGATGACTCTATATTGGAACATTGCGTCTGGTGTTCATGGGCATGCGACGATATCGCGGAACTAAAAGTAAAAAAAATTACCTTTGGTTCGGTAGAGCCGATCATCAGGGTGAATTGAACGATCAGGGCTCTTACTTCTTGATTACATTTATCAAGTGGTTTTACCCACTTATGGAGCGCTAGTGATGAAAATTAACAAATCACCATTTCAACCATAGGACGTCGTCTGCTGAACGTAGGCCTCCCCCATCGATCTCCAAAAGGGCTGGTTGGAAGCGGCCTGCATCCAGCGTTTCCCTTCGTCTCTCTTAGGTGGTCCGTCCATCTTGTGGGTGGACGTCATACGCTGCGTTAGTTAGGTGTAAAGTTAGGTGGTTTTGCAGTAGGAAGCCGAGGCAATACGCCGAAGATGGTTTACGCGTAAACACTCCGATAATACCTCACTAAACCGATTACGAGCATTGAATGCTGTTCTCACGAATGTAAAGTATCAGCTTTTAAATTTCCTCGTTCATTTGGCAGGCTTCCATTTCGGGTCAAATTACTAAGACATGTTTACGTCACCGTCGCAAAAAATGAGCTTGCCTTTAAAAGTTGGAACGGCAAAAAATAATGATATGGTAAACTTTAGTGATCTAAGGTGACGTAGTATATTTTTTCCCACATACATACTTGACGTTTATTCTTTATTACAAATTAAGCATATGACGCAACTCTTTATGACATTTGACCGCAACTAACCTGGTTTTTTTAAATTTGGCTACGTTGTTATTCTTTGTTGGGCCAATTTTGCCTTCAACAGTGAGGTAGGAGATTGTCTAAAAACGAGTGTTAGCTTTTCAGCCAAGAAATCACCTTTTAAACTGTTTTACACACAATTCGTTTGCACTTGTTATCGCTTCGAGGTTCGAGCAAAGAAAGAGGGTGATTGCAATGCAACCGCCACTTATATACTGTGTTCGTTGGCAGTCGACAAAAGACTGTCAACTGTCAACGAACACGTGTGAACTTCGCCAATACAGTTTCATTATAATGGTGTTGTTAGTTCATCTATCCATTAAATGATTAAACTAAAGTTGTTCTACATTCGGCCATCCGACTCAATTACACGTCCTCGTGTATACGTGTCATGTTATATGATAATAGACGTTATACGTGTTAATTAAATGTGTACTTTACAATCTTATTTTGAAGTCTTATACTATCGTTTTATGTTACATAATATCAGAATGCAACTGCATACTGAAAAGCACATCATATCAGACTAAAACCGAATCTGGTTTAGTTAAGTCAGTACGCAACTGCGTACACTGTCTCTTACGCAACTGCGTACATCGGCTCTTACGCGACTACGTACACCGGATCTTACGCAACTGCGTACAATGTCTCTTACGCAACTGCGTACATCGGCTCTTACGCGACTACGTACACCGGATCTTACGCAACTGCGTACAATGTCTCTTACGCAACTGCGTACATCGGCTCTTACGCGACTACGTACACCGGATCTTACGCAACTGCGTACAATGTCTCTTACGCAACTGCGTACATCGGCTCTTACGCGACTACGTACACCGGATCTTACGCAACTGCGTACAATGTCTCTTACGTAACTGCGTACTGGAGGCTCCGCTGCAGGCTCAGCTGGCAGGTTTGACGGCAGGCTCAGCCGCAGGCTCAGCCGCAGGCTCAGCCGCAGGCTCGACAGCAGGCTCAGCCGCAGACTCCGCGGCAGGCTCCACTGCAGGCTCCGCTGTATGCTCCGCCGCAGACTCGACCGCAGGCTCGACAGCAGGCTCAGCCGCAGGCTCGACGGCAGACTCGACAGCAGGCTCAGCCGCAGGCTCGACGGCAGGCTCAGCCGCAGGCTCGACAGCAGGCTCAGCCGCAGACTCCGCGGCAGGCTCCACTGCAGGCTCCGCTGTATGCTCCGCTGCAGACTCGACCGCAGGCTCGACAGCAGGCTCAGCCGCAGGCTCGACGGCAGGCTCGACAGCAGGCTCAGCCGCAGGCTCGACGGCAGGCTCAGCCGCAGGCTCGACAGCAGGCTCAGCCGCAGACTTCGCGGCAGGCTCCACTGCAGGCTCCACTGTATGCTTCGCCGCAGACTCGACCGCAGGCTCGACAGCAGGCTCAGCCGCAGGCTCGACAGCAGGCTCAACGGCAGGCTCGACAGCAGGCTCAGCCGCAGGCTCAGCCGCAGGCTCAGCCGCAGGCTCGACAGCAGGCTCAGCCGCAGACTCGACAGCAGGCTCAGCGGCAGGCTCGACAGCAGGCTCAGCCGCAGAATCGGCGGCAGAAATTTGCATATATAACAATAAGTACACTAATCGGATATATAATCTGAAGAACTTTTAACATGAGCACAGTTATTTAGTAATTAGTATTAAATTAATCATTAGTAAATAAATTATAATCAAGAAAACGCAAGGAATAAAACAGCCACTTTGTAAAATAACTATTAATTAGGGCTCTAAAAAAAACATGACTAGCAAACAGGTTTTGAACCACTTAACAAAAGACAAATTACACTCTGTGGACATGGGAAAATAAGAAGACATCTGTAACTTATTAATCCCGATTCTGATTTGTTAGCTTTTCAGCCAAGAAATCACCTTTTAAACTGTTTTACACACAATTCGTTTGCACTTGTTATCGCTTCGAGGTTCGAGCAAAGAAAGAGGGTGATTGCAATGCAACCGCCACTTATATACTGTGTTCGTTGGCAGTCGACAAAAGACTGTCAACTGTCAACGAACACGTGTGAACTTCGCCAATACAGTTTCATTATAATGGTGTTGTTAGTTCATCTATCCATTAAATGATTAAACTAAAGTTGTTCTACACGAGGTAATCCTGGTTGATGACACTACTAACAGAAAATAACAAATGGAAAAACTAAAGACGGATAAAGAACGGAAATTTTTGACGATAAGTGAATCTATTATATGCACCAAAGAAATGAGAGCTGGACGTCACAGTATACCACCAGACCAGACCAGACCAGACTGCTAGTCGCTTGGCCACAGATTTACCACTTCTGGACATGGAGTGAACTTTTCAGACTAAGAGTCTTTACATCGATGCAAACACAGACTAGGTAAAGCTACTAGAAAGTCTTTGGATGCAAAGTGCAAGTTGCTAAAACTCTCGGTTTCGGTCTAAAGATTGGTATCGGATCCTTTTCGAAGAGCGTGCACCAAATCTGCATTATCTTTCCTCCTGTCCTGGATTTGCGCTTTGATTCCACTTTTACTGTGCGAACCGCTCGACTGGAATGCACTGCCTGAATGGATGTTCCCGATAGCCTTCCGATGTCTTCAGATAGCGAGTGAATCGGTTTCTCCTAGGCAAGCGTGCTCCATCGTAGACCGCATCATCGATTAAACACATTGGCTATTTTTCAGTAATAAAAAAGAACTCGGTGGCTAATGCAACTGAAAGTTTACCGCAAGGAGTTACTGGCACCGATTTTGTTCCATTTTCTTTACTGAATATGACTAAATTAACACTAGTTTCATTTCCTTCCAATTTGTAAAAAAACTAAAAAAAAAACTTATAAACAGTTGTTTAGGTTACGCCTCGCTGATTTCCCAATCAGCATGCGCAAGCGCATGCAAGTCAGACGTAAGAAAGAGTGGATTATTGGACTCTCCTGATAATCCCTTGACACTGCGCTGCGCTCAAATGTTTTGGAGAAAACTGCACTTTACCTATAAATGGCTTGTATCTCGCAATGTACTGTTGAAACCACAACAACGTGAGGTATGTAGGTCTAGCTACACTATACAAGCTGGCCAAGTGCGAGTCGGGCTCGCACACTGACGGTTCCGTACCACCACTTAGATTGTTAAAGAACAAAATAGAAGTGCAAAAAGATAACATCAAGCCCAGGCGGTTACCCATCCGAGTAACGACCGAGCCCGACGTTGCTTAACTTTGGTGAACAGAAATTTGTCATCGACTCGCACTTGGCCAGTATGTAACGGTTCCACAACCTTACCACGGTAAATATCCCGTAAATAATCATATAACTTTAGTGAACAACCGTGATAGTTTAAAACAGTGTATTATTTTTGATTCACTTCAGAATGTGTGCTGTAATCATACCAAGTTTGACGCTTAGTTTTTACACGAAAACAAATACAAAAATACGTTATAAAAGTTTGTTGTATGGGGACCTCTCGTTGATTTTAAATTTTTGACTTAATTTTTTATCCGCCGTAACATTACATATTATATGAAAATTTCAACTAGATATCTCGTTTACACCCTTTGGGTACGAAACCCTAAAATTAAATATGGATTAAGGAAACAGAAAATTACGCTTAAGACTGCTTAGATTAAGCGTTCCTTAGTTAGGCGTCGTCTTGTTCGTGGTAACTGAAAACGGGTATGAGTTCTCTAAAATTAAATCTAAATGTCCTCTAGTCTGGTTTAAACCGGTGCTATTTTTAATGCAGTTGACGTTTAACCTTAGGGGTTACAATTGTTCGTTGATAACTTTCTCCACTTTCGGTGATAAATAAGGAAAATATTTGCGTAAATATTGAAATATTTAAATCCGGTTCGTTCAGAAAACAAAATAAAGTCACGCTGTGATGTTGTGATATCTCATAAACTGCAGACTGGTAGAGTCCAAGTCATAGGCGTTTGAGGAGCTCTGTTGGCGCATGCGCATGCACTCAAAATTTGTTCTTATTTCCGATATTAACAAGTAAAAATGAGCTGATAATCTTCAACGGCTGAACAGATTTTTATGAATCAAAGCTAAGAAAACTCTTGATCGAATCACTTTCGACGTCACACAAAAAATAAATCAAAATCGGTTTCGCCGTTTGGGAGCTACGATGCAACACACAGATACACAGACACAAAAATACACACGGCATACTTATAACACCCCTCTTTTTGCGTCGGGGGTTAAAAATCTCAACCCTTATAAACCTAACGTTACCTTATTATGGTTATGGCAAACATCATTTTGGAGTTTCTTTTGCCACTTCCAATTGCAGTTAAGACTCTCGACCGACCGACCGCCTTCCGACTTATTCTGTTCTACTTGGTCAGACATTGGTACAAGTCTTTTATCCTGACTTCTTGCTTACTCCTGCCACAGATTACACCAAGGAGCAGACTGTTCACTCCGCAAATAAATTTAAATCAATAAGGACTCTATCTACGAGGCAATAAAGTAGCAATTCAACTCGCACAGCGTTGGATACCGTTCGCTATATTCACCTAGAGAGCCACTCTCTTACACGTATCTCTATCTCACCTGACGCGGCACGGGTAACGTTAGGATTGTGTTCTTATTTTTTTTTTATTTCGATTCCTTGTTCTTCCTTTTATTTATACACCCGGCAGTAGGGGGCCGCTACTGCTTACTCATTCACGGCCTAGCGCTCGAAGAGTCAACACGTCCTGAGGATGCCTCGTGAAGAGGCGAAGCACGTGTCGACAAGGTGCACGAGTTAGGCTAAATTAGCATCATTAACAAATATCTATTTATCCCAAATGTCTTATTGTACTTGAAGCGACGTAGAAGCGGAATTACACAGAGATTCGTCAGAAAAACTGTTTTGAAGATTGACTTCCGCAATGTAAAGCCTGATTCAATCAACTATTTAACACACATTTATTTTTGAATCAATTTTAATTTTGTTTTTGTTGGGTTCTATTTATGATCAGCTTTTTATGAGGTAATAAATAAACACAAAATATAAAAATATGAGGTAATAAATTAGAACAAATGCCTATTATATGTGATGTTTGTGAATGAGGTGGATGAATAAATATTCGGGACATTTTTGCTCAGTGGCCATGTGACCCCAAACTAAGCAAAGCTTGTACTATGGCTGCCAGTGTTAAATAGATATTAACACCCAGTTATAGAACAAACCTAAAAGACGACCACCACCCTATAGACCCTAGTGACTATAGACGACCTAAAAGAGACCGCAGGGAAACGCTGGATACAGGCCGCTTCCAACCGGCCCTTTTGGAGGTCGATGGGAGAGGCTTATGTCGAGCAGTGGACGTCCTATGGCTGAAATGATGATGATGATACAACAAACACAAATGTTCATCACATGATTGTTAGTCCTAGGTGGGTATCGAACCCCCGCCCCAAGCGCAGAAGGCAGGTTCACTACCAACTGTGCAACTGAGGCAGACAAAATTGAGTAAGTACGTGCAGATAATTTTTAGTTGTTACTGTGTTGTCCGCAGTGCCGGGTGTGGGCAGGCGCGATGGAGGACGAGGTGACGTTCCTGTTCCAGCTGGGGTTCGCGCGCGACGCCGTCTCCGCGCCGGCGCACCTGCTCACGCTCGCCTCACTCAAGGAGCTCGCCGTCAAGTTCGTGAACGAGAAGGTAACAACATCGCTGGCTGGGTGTGGGATAACCCAAGTACCAGCTGGAAGCTTTTCATTCGGTAGACCGGCGTGCTATGAGGCTGATAGGTGACAGCAAATTAGTCGCCAAAAAATTGCAAACCCTCGAGCACCGCCGTAAAGTGGCTTGTCTGTCTATTAGATAAAGTAGAAGGACTGGCCAGTACTACCCCTTCCTCGTAGAAATTCCAAAGATTCGTACTCAACGATTTTGGTCGATTTATGATACGTACTGCCCAAGAATAGAACTCCCTGCCGTCCTCCTTGTTTCCTGAGAACCACAATCTAGGCATCTTCAAGGCTAGAGTGAATAGATTCCTTCTAGATCAACGTGTTCCATCCTCGGCCACACCGTCGCTTACCATCAGGCGAGTTGGTGGCCAAACGTAGATCTATTCTATATAAAAAAGAAGATGAGACAATATTTGTACACCCTGCTGCCGCATGTGCACGGCTCGGATAACCTACGCAAATTGACGCGAGGTTATCCGCGCACCTTTTCTGTTATTGCGTTTCACTTCGGTCTCTCTGAACCTCATATACCAAAAATTTTCCAAACCATCTTGAGCAGTCTTACGGCTACCTGTTTTAAGCGATTATGTTTAGGTTATGCGAAAAGTTGCGCGCCTGCTTTTCCGCACTGTGCTGTTTCAACGCTATTTTGAGCCCGCGTTAAGAGGAAGCCGTAAAGCCCTTGTTATTCAGATTTCTTTAAGGCGCTGAGCAAACGAAGGCACTTTTTGTTGCCGACACGGCACACCCAGTGAAAGCAACTGGACACTAAGTCTGCGCAGAGAGTGGCTGATTTCATACTGGTTATATAGAAATCAAATATTCTTTGGCAGCTTGTATCCGACACAAGACACAAAAGTGTCCACGTTTGCGCCCTGCCTAAAACTAGCTACAATGCAAGCCCTGACATTTTAGGCCGTTATGTTAATGCATTTTCTCATTGTATTTTTATTTGAAAGCAGACGGTATAAGGCTAGTAAACACCAGATCAGACAAACAAGGACGATATGGCTTAGTACAATTGTCGTTTGTGTCCCACTTTTTTCACTATACTGCTAAACTTCAGTTACGGCACACTAAGAAACCAATGAAATAACTAATAGTCTACATGCATAAAAGGGCGGCAAGCTCGTCTCCAGGGCGAGTTCAACTAAAGGCAACAAGTCTGATTTACGCCTGATATTATCTTCGCTACCTTACCATATCTCCGTTGTTTGTGTGCCGTGAGACGTGACGTATGTATGTGGTCGGCAGATCCCCGACAACGGGCTGAGCCGGCTCGGCGAGCGCATCCTGCTGTTCCGGCACGACTACTGCTCGCCGAACGTGCTGCAGCTGATCAACGCGGCCAGCGACGTCACCGACGAGACCCTCGTCGAGATCGTGCTCACTGCCAGCCGTGAGTACTCTACCTGGTCGATACTGAACCAAGCCGTGGGGGGGTCTCAAAGAAAGCGTTTTTTAAACTGTTATCATTTATTTTAATCCATAAATTGCCCCTAGTAAACCCTTATTAGTACCGTAGTAAAAGTTGTTGATAATATTGGGTACTATAGCACAGAAGAGATAATAGCACAACTATAGACCCCTTTCGGCTTATTACCTATCCTATATTATAACTCAGTATAAAAAATATCAAGTTATGATTGTAATGAATATACAGATACACTGCGACTCCATGTTCCAGCTCTAATATGCTCCGGCGGCGAGGCTGCGCCCGCGCCGCGGCCGCACGCGCTGGCCGTGCACTCCTACAAGGCACCCACCTTCTGCGACTTCTGCGGCGAGATGCTGTTCGGACTCGTCAGGCAGGGGCTCAAGTGTGAAGGTAACACTCGACAACTAAGCTTTGCTCTAGCCACCACCATCTAAGAGCCACCTTATAGCCACCTAAGAGCGTCGAGTAAGAATGGTAGGCAGATAGAAGCTTTAAAATTTGTTTACACGTATGCCCTGTACTTTCAAACAAAAAAGGACAGGGTACATTGAGGGAAAGGCAGCAAGCCTTTCAATTTGTAGCACAGTAATGTAGGCACATGTCTCGTCCAAAATACCTCAGTGCCTTAAGACGAAAGTCTTCAACCAGTGTGTATTACCAGTGATGACATACGGCACTGAAACATGCTCTCACTATGGACCTCATAAGCAAGCTCAAAGTCGCACACAAGCTTAAAGAGGGCTAGGCTCGGGGTTTCTTTACGAGATCGAAACAGAAATGAGGAGATCCGTAGACGAGCGAAAGTCACAGACATAGCCCAGCGGATTAGCAAGTTGAAGTGGCAGTGGGCAGGGCACATATCACGCAGAACAGATGGCCGATGGGGCTGAAAGGTTTTTGAATGGAGACCACGGACCGGTAAGCGCAGCGTAGGACGTCCACCCACTAGGTGGACAGACGACCTAAAAGAGACCGCAGGGAAACGCTGGATGCAGGCCGCTTCCAACCGGCCCTTTTGGAGATCGATGGGAGAGGCGTATGTCCAGCAGTGGACGTCCTACGGCTGAAATGATGAATGTAGGCTCTGTGCTTGGGGATTGAACAAAACTGCCAGGCAGTCGAACTTGTTGAACAATCGCTAATATACAGACGTGTGTATTCCAGGATGCGGGTTGAACTATCACAAGCGGTGCGCGGTGAAGGTGCCCAGCAACTGCATGGGCGCGGGCCCGGGCTCCGCGGGCGGCGCGCGGCGCGCCTCCGCCTCCCCACGCTCGCCCTCCCGCGCCTCCACGCACTCGGCTGCCTCGCACGACGACTCGCTGGTAAGGCGCCTAGCCGACCTCGTCACTGGGAAGGACAAGTATGAGCAGTTCGATGAAAGACGGGAATAGAAGATACACACGAACTCGTGAACCCTCCTCGGACACTAGTAGAACCAATGACACGATAAACCATTCTCTGGGGATGCAACCAACCTGTTGATTCTTTAGCAAGTTTAGTGTCTGTCGACGCAATCGAGGGCAGTAACCTCGTTAAACTGCATAAAGTGAAGAGGCATCGACAATCTTTACTGTCAGCTTCGAATCAACTCTCGCGTCAACTGCAACCTTCTAAACGGACATCGTCCGGTCCACATTACACCAGTAGCTGGTTTCGGTACCCAGAAACTAAATAGCGGCTTTATCTATCTAAATATTTTGAGTGGTATTTTAACTGAACCCAAAGGTTGATTTCCGTGCATCGTGGCCGATCACAGTCGCGCGCGTCTGACGCATGCGTATAATACGCACGGCTGATGCGATTAGAAAATGTATGACGCGTCTGAACGCGTTTAACATCAAGCGAGTTGGCGGCCAAGCGCAAGCGTATCTAAAATAAAATAAAATAAACTCGGAAGCGTCGCCATACATTTTCATACTGCGAAGACTTCTTCCATCAATCGCGCGCGTTTGCGACCGGCCGCGATGCACGAAGTCTACCTTAAAGCCCGTGTAATCAAATATCTGATTAATGAATATGAATCGGCCATAAATCTAATACAGGTAGCTGTTTTGCATACTGAATTTTGGTAATAGACTATTTAAGAAGTGTACAATCTCAGGAAACGTGTAGTATAGTTTTGTGAGGATCACTGTCACTAATAATTTATTATTTAAGGTAATAAATAGATCGTTTTGAGAATCTCTTGTGAAAGCAAAAATGCGAATTTGTTAGATCTGAACATGTTACGAGTATTGACTGAAATACGATGGACGTCGTTTCTAACCTTAACTAATTCTCGGCTCGTGGGGAAAACCTGCTTGCACTTGAATATCCAAGTTCTGATACTAGCTGTGCTCTGCTGATTCTCCGGAGTAGCAAATCCCACAGAAACTGTTCAGTCTTCTGGAATGAAAAGTAAATTCAAGTAAAGCAATTCCAAAATATGTTGGAACAACTTAACTTATATTACTGAATATATTATGTCCCTAGCCCTAACAAGAAAAGTAATTCCATAAGATGTAGAAAAATGACATATAGATAGATATAATGACAAGGGAGAAAATGCCTTTATTCAGTAGTGTGTCGATACTGACCGACAATAATGATGAATCGATACTTTAATTATAAGGGAAGAAAGTCGTCATTCCTGTCGAACTCACTTTTCGTTTCATTACATTATAAATGACATTAATATGATAGTAAATTATAGAGGGACTAAGATAGTTATATTTAAACAAAACTGCAGAGATGGGATAGTTTTTTTTTACATAAAATATTGCCTTTTAGCAAATGCATATAACATGTAATGCATGTTTATGACTTCAAAGTATTCCATTCCAAGTCATAAGTCAATTACATATTGTAACTTTTGTATTCTAACTAATCCGACCAATTTTTATGGTAGTTTAAACAGTTGTTACTAGTGAAAATTGTTAATATTATTATGTTAATTATATAACTAACGGCACAAATTGGGTGGTGGGTAGCAATGGTATGTGTATTTTTGAAATAAATTTATTTTATTTTAATTTTGAGTTTTATTCAAACACCCATAGTACCCATCATTCAATTTTAGCTGTGAAAACACTGATAGGTAATGCGCACAATCTACTCGCTCGCTCACTCATCGCGAAATCCCGAAACCTACTTGAACTACGAAGCTGCGTGGCAGATAGATTCCCTTATTCTTATTCGAGATGGGGGCGATAAGTCCTGCACTGACATCCCACTTGGGGTGTATCTGTATTGTGCATTTCCCCCTACCAGCCAGTTAGCCCGAGCCAACCCAACTCCTTGAAATATCGGAGTGAGGCTCTGGGCGCTGGCACACACGCTCCAGTGGCGTAGATGGTAGTGTAAGTAATGACGATGAAAAGCAGTCTAGCTGTTGTGGTGACAAAGGCAATGGTGCCTCATGCAACCCGGTAGCGATTCTAGTTTCTTCTATGGCTTCACAATGCCACAGCACATTCTCAACAGTTTCGTTTTCCTTCATGCAGCCACGACACAGTGGACTGTCCGTGGCTGCCAGCTTATACAAGTGACTATTCAAGTTGCAATGACCGGTTATAAGGCCTACTAGCAGGCGAAGGTCCTGTTGTTACAACTTCAATAGGTTGTTGGTGATCTTCCTATCAAGAATTGGGAAAGCGGCTTTAGCATGCTTACTCATATTTCTTGTCCCACAGATTCTGTTGTTTGTTTCAATGGTTTGCAGAGGCCCTATGCTTCATCTCTTAACTGTTTCCTAGCACCCTCCTTGCCAAGAGTGTCTTCCGTTATATTACCTACGCAGGATTCGTGACTTTTCGTCCATCTCACTATCGTTCTGTACTTTCTCGCGAGTGCTTGTAAAGCTGTATGGCTCTCAGCAGTAACTCTTGGGTCTGCTGAGTGCATAGATGGTAGCTGCACTGTCAGTAGTATCCATGAGGATTCTTTTACCGTCCCGATCTTCGGGGGCCGAGAGAAACTCAATAAAAGACTGCTCTTGCTGCCAGTAGTAGGCCCATGGCCCCCGCCTGCAGTGCCGTCGTCGTTTTGTTTAGGGCTATGGACTCCAGGCGAGTAGTAGCCGCAGCCTGCTCCCTCGTTTTTTGCACCATCTGTGTATATGTTCCACGAGGACGATACTCCGTCCAGGACGTTGTTATCTGGTATCAACTAGTACTATTTGTCATCTAGATGTATGCTAGCAAGGATCATAATATTCCTTTTGTCTATGGTGCTAGCGAAGCTAGCTGTAAATAAATACTTAGACTGAGTTTAATTACCATCTTCGACAAAATTTAATTTTATGATTTACACTTACATATAAAAAGGATGAAGTGATTTTTGGTCAAATTTTCGACACCCTGAATACGTTTTCTTATGACTAACCTCATGACTTCCTAGAACGATTATTGCAATGAAAAAGGCCATGAATATTCAATATTTGTGCTTACAATAGACAAGGTAACTCACAAGACAATAGACTCACAAGTAACGCCCAATTCAGACAACTTCATAAAATCTTGGTATTGTTTGTCGAATTATGTAAACTTTCGATAAGTATAATGGTTGGTACACTTACGTACTTCAATATTTTGTCAGTGATTTCATTGACACTTGATGAACCTCAGGGCTTGATTTTTAAAACGCTCGTCTGAGTATTTTCCTGCTTAATTATCGAGTATCGAACGACAGTGGTACTGAGACGTGGTCCTTAACTGTTGGCCTTTTGGAAAAACTCAGAGTCACACAGCGGGCAATGGAGAGAGCTATGCTCGGAGTTTCTTTGCGCGATAGAATCCGAAACGTGGATATTCGCCAAAGAACCCAAGTCACCGACATAGCTGTTAAAATTTGCAAGTTGAAGTGGCAATGGGCAGGCCACATCGCTCGGAGAACCGATAACCGATGGGGAAGAAAGGTTCTTGAGTGGAGACCACGAACCGGAAGACGCAGCGTAGGTAGGCCTCCCACTAGATGGACCGACGACATAGTAAGAGTCGCTGGCATCCAGTGGATGCAAAAGGCAGGCTGTCGTTCAGTGTGGAGGTTAAAGGGGGAGGCCTATGTTCAGCAGTGGACGTCTTCTGGCTGATGATGATGAACGACAGTCAACATACTTTTACCCGACTGCGCAAGAAGGAGGGTTATATTTTTGAAATAATTACATTCTCTTACACGAGTGGTTTCAGCCATTCGATTTTGTTTTCTATCCATAGAAAATCTGACATATAACGTTATGACACTTTAAAATTATTTTTGAAAAGCGGAGATTCACCGCTTGGATTAATGCTCCAACTTAATTCATTTTATCTCCGTAGCTGATAGGTTTTTGCTTTCATTAAACTAGTGTTATTACAAATACAAAATACAAAATTTATTTATTGTTATATAAGAAGCACAAAATACAGGTAGAATCCCTGCCTGCTTATTAGCACACAATATTTGGTTTTAATGCAATTTAAAGTATAACTAGTTATAGTTGAAGTTAGATGAGGGAAGGACGGGGCGGTCTCTGGCGGTGGAACTGAGAAACATGGAAAGCGTATCAAAACTGCAAATCTCTAACAGTAGCACGTCATAGTACAGCATGGGCCTTCGCCTCTTTCGGATTATCATACCTTTTCAGAAAGAAGCTTAGTCTTTCATAACAACGCTATACAGGATTTTGAACTCGTGTCCGACCCGCAATGCTTACTGGGACATCATGGTATGGGACATAATGATGTCCCATACCCATAAAAATGTCCCAGTGAACATTCAAACAAAACACTGTTGTAAACTAACCTCGACCTATTCACGGTAAATATCCCGTTAATAATCATATAATTATTCAAACAAAATTATAAAAAGAGTTAGGTATACATGCATTTAAACTTGCATAAACATGCATGCATTATTTAAAATATAAATTTTCACCAAAAATAAGCAATATTTTAAAACAGTGAACACACTGCAAGCGCCGCTGGGTTTAATGTCAGCTTCTTTATAATAAAATTATTAAATGTTTTTTCACCAAAAAAATAAAAAAAGAATTTCACGCTGACGCTCTAACAGAAATACTTAATATCGATACTGAACAATACCTTTGAGAGTCGCCTTACACCACATTATGTATGTTTTAGTTTTTTTTAAACACGGTCATCTGACCCCAAAGTAAGCAAAGCTTGTAATATGGCTGCCAGAGACTGTGGTCATACATCAGTGGTCGAATTGGACTTACTCACGAACGGGAACGCATTTCCCTTCAAACCTTGCGAACTTTTGACCGACTGTTCAAGACGGAGGGTAATCTTTATTGGTTTGTATGTAAGTATGTTTCTGGGTTCCTTTAGTACCTCCTGTAGCCTAAACGGCTTGACCGATTTTGACGAGAGAGGTGTCGTTGGGTTAATTTACGAAACGGAACGGTAATTTCACGAACCTGAACGGTGTTCCGGTGCATTCCGGTCCATTTCGAGCACTGATATACATACATATATATTTTTAAATACATACTTAAATAGATATTATTAACAGATATTTTTTTTTTTTTTTTTTTTTTATTTATTTCTTGTAATCAACAGCGTTATTTATTCTATACAATATTCAACAATAGTAATTAAAGATAAGGCCAAAACAGATTACAGTAATTTAAAAAGTATATAATAATAATTTTACGACTAACATTTTCTTATTACAGGCACACGAACATCCTTATTATAGGTGTGTAGGTGTAAGGATTGGTGTGTGTCTGTCGTCTCTACGATACACAAGTCCTCAAAAGAGTCAGGGTTCGTAGAGACGTGTGTGAGTGTGTGTGAAGGTGAGTGTGTGGGGGTGTGTGGATGTGGGGGTGTGTGGATGTGGGGGTGTGTGGATGTGGGTGAAGGTTTGTGGATGTGGGTTAAGAAGTGTGGTGATGTGTAGAATTACTTACCGAGCTTGTGACACTTTTTAATTTCGATTTTAAGGGCATTTTTTGTTAAATGAAAGAGGTCTAGTTTAGAGTAATGAGTATTATATGTTTGAGCGACGCGACTAAGGATAGAGTTTCGAGCGTAGTTTGTATGTACGACAGGGACGTGAAACAGTGGTGTAGTGAACCGAGTACGACGGATTGGTACCCTTATTGAAATATTAGAGAGGAGTTCACTGCAATCAATTTTCCCAGAGAATATATCGTGTAGAAGAACAATGTCATACTGCTCACGCCTCTGCTCCAATGAACCCATGCCGTAATATTTACAGGCTTCTGAGTATGAATCAAAAGTTTTAAAGTCTTTGAAGCATAAAAACCTGATAAATTTATTTTGTATCGATTCTAGTTTTTGAATGTGGACATTATAACAAGGAGACCAGACGCTGCACGCATATTCCAAAATGCTTCTCACATATGTAAAGTACAAGACTTTGATACAATCGATACTTTTAAAAGAGTTACATACACGCTTGATAAATCCTAACTGCTTGTAAGCTTTGTCCACAATAGTGTCTATGTGTTCAACCATCGTCATTTTCGAGTCTAGTATAACTCCTAAGTCCCGCACTGTATTTACCTTTTTAATTGGAGTATTGTTAAAATGATAGATGTGATTAATCGGCTTTAGTTTTCTAGTGAACGTTGTCTGAAGACATTTGGCTATGTTGATGGAGATCCTATTTTGTGTGTAAAAGTGTGCGAGGTTATTTAGATCATTTTGAATTTTCGCACAGTCGCTGATAGTTTTTATTTTGAGGAACACCTTTTTATCATCAGCGAACATGAGATATTTGGAATTTACGAGGCTGGGGTGTATGTCAAACAGATACGCTATATATAAAAGAGGACCCAATATCGATCCTTGGGGGACTCCAGAGCTAATAGTGACGAAGTCACTGCGCGCGTTGCCGATGGCTACCGCCTGTAATCTGTTGGAAATGTATGAGCTGAGCCATCTATGTAGATCTCCACGTATCCCTAATGCGTAGAGTTTGTGAAGCAGGATGATGTGATCCACTCTATCAAACGCTTTTTCAAAGTCTGTATATATCACATCAACCTGCGACCCCTCATCCATGCTACGGTAGACGTAGTTCGTAAAAACAGCTAGGTTTGTGACGGTAGAGCGCTTGTTCATAAAACCGTGCTGTTCACTTGGAATTGCTTTAAAAATGGTGGTGCATATGGTTCTGTAAACAGCCTTTTCAAATATTTTGCTAAATATATTTAAGATAGAAATAGGACGATAGTTTTCAACGCGGCCTCGTGAACCACTCTTGTGTATTGGGACAATTCTTGCTTCCTTCCATATCTCAGGAAAATCGCCAAATACATTGACGGATAATTTAAATATAATGCAAAGTGGTATTGATAAGGTTTTGGCACATTTTTTTATGAATCCCGGAGGAATATTGTCCGTGCCGGGACCTTTTTTATCGTCTATAGAATTTAGTAATTTTAAAACGGTACTTTCGGATATATTAAGTCTATGAACTGTTTCTTGTGTTTCCGGGTAAGAAAGCAAGAAATCGTCGTATGAAGAAGCTGGCTTTTGGAACACGCTCTCAAAAAAATCGTTGAACCCTGTACATATTTCAGATTCATTTTTTAGAGTTCTGTTACCCCATGTGAGAGTGTTTGGGTAACCCGAATTCCCAGCTCGTAAAGATTTCAGATACGACCACAAATGTTTTGGGTCTTTTTTAAGGTACAGTTGCATGTGTTCTTTGTACGAAACGAAACATTTCTTCTGCACTTTTTTTTGCCTAGCACGCAGAATAGAAAACTCGTCATAGTCTCTGGGGTTTCCATGAGCCTTCCATCGAGAATGGGCCTTAACTTTGTCTTTGATGATATGAACTAGGGACCGCGAGTACCAGATAGGATAAGTACCTGAATTAGAAACGAGCCTTTTCGGGACATGGTCGTCTATAGCTTTACGAAGATAAGAGTAGAACTGCTGGATAATTTCGTCAATGGAATCGCCATTTAAAGAGGTGTTCCAGTCTATACCTGCAAAGTAGTTATTGATGGTGTCATAATCTGCTTTGTAAAAACAAAACTTGGTCGTAGGTGAACGTTTGAGGTAGGGTACCATAAGATCTGATGCATCTAATTCCAAGCTAGGGTGAAATTTATCTTCTTTTTTAACGAGTGAAAAACAAGAACGTGATACCTCTATTTGAGTGTTACTGAATATTAGGTCTAAAATATTATTACTAGAGTTCTTATGAAGATTATACTGCGTTAACCCAGAAAGACTACATGCATCGATGAGACCGATTGCCGCCTCCTGTAGTTCAGTGGTACCGCGCTTAATATATGTCGGTCCCAACTGTGACCAGGACACACCGGCGCCCGAAAGGTTAAAGTCACCAGTTATTATAAAATGATCGTTCGAGCATGACATAAATATATCTATAAGAAGGTTAGTAAAAGCGATCAGTCGGGATGCTTGGTTGTTGTTACCCACTATATAAACCGCGCAGATATGCAGGTTTCTTTTATCACCGGCACCAAGTGAGCGCGCCGGCACAGTCACCCAGACGCATTCGAGGCCGTCGCATGACCACTCCGGCCTCTCCTGCGCGTGCAGCGTGCGTCGTATGCATATCAGGGCTCCGCCGCCGGTTGTTTTGGTTGAAGTAGTTTTGCTACGGTCACATCGAAAGACATCATATCGAGCGTCACATATCTCACCGTTATAGACACTGTCCGGTAACCAGGATTCTGTTATCAGTATGACATCATAGTTATGCGAAAGTATATTCTGTCTTAAGTCTAGTGTTTTTGTGCGTAACCCGCGGACGTTCTGATAAAATAGATTTAACTTAGATGGGAGCATTATAGCGATTTTTATGAGTATGTAAACGTAGAAACCAATATAATTTACTAGCATTACAGATGTTTAAATAGTATGCGCTCGTAAGTGTGTATATAGTAATTGTGTATTTACTAAAATAAGTACCTAAAAATAAAATTGGGATTATATTAATTTTGTATGTAACAGAAGTATTGATATATATCACGAGTGGCGTAAGAATAAGATTTAAGTTCGGTAGGTAATTATTACAATTAATGTACTGTGAGGTAGTGTGTTTGTTGTTGAGTGAGTGTGTATGATTTAGTAGTATGTGTGCACTGTAATTGTAGAAATACATATAAATACTGAAAGTTTTGTTTGAAGTTACATAAAGAAACAGTAATTGTAGTATGAGTAAATTTAAAAATTTTGAATTAAATAATTTTCCATAAATATTCTGCATATATACATTATAGGTAAGTAGTTTGCCTTCATTGACATAACTGTTAAAGTACAAAAGGTTATGTAAATGTAAAACGCAAGCACATAATTTTCTTATAAAATCGAATATAGGTTTAAAGAGTTTGATAAAAAAAGATTGTACTTGAAAATTTAAAAGGTAGTATACGTTGCAGGGAAGTAGTACATATACAACGAAATAATTCAATAAAGGCCATTTGCCTGATGATTTTTTAGTGCTTAGACAATTTTCAGCAGGTCTTTTAAGGAACCTATCACAACAACGGGAGATTCTTCGTTTTTTCTTAAAAAAATATTGCAATTTCTGACCCAGACAAACTTGTAGGATTTATCTTTGGCACGCGATTTTGTCGCATTAAGAAGTTGTTTATTTTCTGGGGTTAGATGTTCATTGACGAAGAATCTCGTGTCCGCACCACCTAAATCTAGGTCACGTGTAGTGATGCCCTTTGTTTTACGAAGACCGGAAATAATTTGATCTTTTAGCATTCTCGTTTGAAGTTTCACGACTATGGGCTTTGGTCGGCCTTCTACCTTCCGCATGGGCTGGACACGGTGCGCCGACTCGACGTGCGTACGCTGCAGCTGAACCCCGGCGTGAGCGGCTATCTTCACAACCAGCTCGACAGCTGATTCATTAGGTGTTTCGGGAAGGCCAACTATTTCTATGTTAGATGATCGCGCTAGCTGTTGCTGCTTATTTAGTAGTGATTGTAGGTCTAATATTTTATCGCCATCAGCATCACATTTATTCTTGAGAGTGTCAAATTCTTTACGAAGTGAGTTATGTTCGTCTGATAGCTTCATGTGCGAACGTTCAAGACTATCATACTTGGCAGAAACAACCTTCAACTCTTTCCGGAATTCGACGGTTAGTGAATCTTTAAGTTCATTTAGCTTTGTGTCCAGCATGCGTTCAATCTGCGCCACCAAGCTGCCGTTACTTATGCTTTCGATGTAGTTATCATTATTAGGGCTTGTAGCCGCGGACGGCGAGCCGACGGCCAGCCGCTTCGACGCACGAGGAGTTGAACCCACAGTTGACGATAAGGTGCTCGGCGAGCCGGTCACGGCTGCTGATGAGTTATCCTTCGGTTGTTTTACTCGGCAGGTGGGACATTGCCAATCTAAGTATCTCGTCAGGTCCGTGGATGCTAATTTTACACATAAAGGGTGATAGACGGATTTGCACATCCCACATATTATTTGATGCGGTTTAGTTGTCTCCTTTTTACAAGTCGCGCAGTTCGCTTTCATTGTGTTTACCAGGTATTTACTTACCGGTTTTGTTGTAAATAAACAAAGGCTTCTGAATTGGTGAATGAGTGCGTGCTTTTTCTATCAAAACCCAGTGATGAGAAAGTGCGAACGGGATCGGAAAACCAACAAACGCTTGAGTGCAACAGAGATGCCGCATGAACTGCCGGCCGCCGCTCACTGCTACCCTCTTGTGGGTCGCGAATTCGTGAAAAACTGTTTCTTGCGATATCTATTTTTGTTATATCTTGATAATATTAGTTAATTTATGAAGTTGTATTATCACACCTTGTAGGCAATTATCCACTGATTACGAAGATACAACTTTTCATGAACTTTGAGCACTGTTTACTAAATATTGGAATTTATTAATAACGGGGACGTAAAATTACTTGTGTTCGCGAATGGAACGGAACGAATGGGGAAATATAGAACAAACACAAATGTTCATCACATGAATGTGGTAGGTGGGAATCGAACCGGCCCCAAGCGCAGTAGACAGGCTAGACCACCGGCGGGGTAGACCACCGGGACAGTGAGACGTGTTATGTTAGGTAAAGCAAGTGCTCCCTCCAGATGTGGTCGTGCCCCGGCACAGCGCGGTCGCGATCGCCGTCGCGCGCGGGCTCGCTGCCCGGCGGCGCCTGGCCTGGCGGCGCCTCGCTCGGCATCCCGCACACGTTCTCCGTGCACTCGTACACTCGGCCCACCGTGTGTCGCCACTGCAAGAAGCTGCTGCGCGGCCTGTTCAAGCAAGGGCTGCAGTGCAAGGACTGCCATTACAACGCGCACCGCAAGTGCCTGCCCTTCGTGCCCAAGGACTGCGGCGGGGAGATCAGAGACATGCACGGTAACACCTTTGTTACACATAATACTTTTGTAGGGTTCCCAAAGGGTAAAAGCGGGACCCTACTACTAAGCCTACGATGTCTGTCTGTCCGTCCGTTCGTCCGTCATTTTTCGAACCTTAATAGAAATCCAGTTGAAATTTTCACAGAATATGTAATGTTACGGTGGATTAACTAAGAAATAAGAATTCTTAGAAACAATGACTTCTTAGAAACTTTGCGTTATTGCACATTATATAGATTCGTCTTCATGCCCAGTGTCACATGGGCTACATTTTGCAGTCAGGTATATTCTATACTAATATTATAAAGAGGAAAGATTTGATTGTTTGTTTGTTTGCATTGAATAGGCTCCGAAACTACTGAACCGATTTGAAAGATAGTGTTATAATAATCTAGTTGTTTCCACAAGTAGCGACCTCCTGACTCGCCTGATGATAAGCGCTGCGTCTGCCTTCGTGCCACCCAGGGAACTTAAAATGTTACTCGTTACATACAAATTTGTATAACTCACATACAAGTCAATAACAATTTAATAGTATTACAATAGTGTGCCTACATTAACGCCATAAAAGTTTATAATTTCCCGTCGAATTAAAAATGCTAAGTAACACATCTTGAAAAAAGTGTTCCACAATATGAAGGAGTATTTTGATAAGTAATAACCTATTATTCTTACAAGATTAAGATATCAATAGTCTTACAATTATTGTATATTTGATATGAACTAAACTGTTGTTACTAACGCCGGAACCGCGATTCTACTAAAGAAATTGTTTTTAAATTGTAATTGTTGCGATTTTAATTGTTTTTTAATTATTTAACAATTAAAATCGCAATAATTACTATTTAAAAACAATTTCTTTAGTAGAATCAGAGGACGGGTCTCCTGCGCTCAAAATCTAATAAATATACCATCTCTGTACATAGTTTCACAATACAACATATTCCTATTGTACCCTATTCGTACTATTCCTCGTATGTATTGCAGGCGAGTTCCAAGACAACATCAGCACCGGCAGCGAGCTGTCGGAGAGCGCGCGCCTGCCGGACGACGAGTCGGACGACGGCGGACACGACGCCGCCGAGGGCTCCACCACGCCCAGGGACGAGGACGAGGTTACATCACCTGCCTATATACGTGACTAGCTGCGCCCCGCTTGACTCCCCCCAGGAACCGGAACCGTACTAGCCGCCACCGCCTGAAAGTTCATCCACACATCATAGATCAGTGGAAATCGCACACTGTGCGATTCACACGATCTTTCTTGCCAAAATGTTGAATGAGCTACCTTCCGCGGTGTTCCGAGAAGCTACAACACGGGGTTCTTCCGAAGGCGAGTTAATTGAGTCCTTAAGGGTCGGCAACGTATTTGTGATGCCTGATGGTGTTACAAGTATCTATAGGTGACTGCTTACCATCAGGTGGCCCGTCTGCTTGTTTGCCACCTTTGCCATTAAAAAAACACCCGGAACCCTCAGCCGGAACCGCAATAAAAATATTATATACGTCACTCTCCGGCCTTCCACCTCTATGTAATATCACGTCGATCTGTGGCTGCGAGAAAGAGGACCAAACAAACACACTGACATTTCTAATATAGTATGATCGCCAAGAGTGTGTAAAATGTGGAGTACATGCGAACCTTGCATTTTCAATTACGATTGCACCCCTTACTAACTTGCTAATATTTTTGACCTCTATACTTCTTCGCTGTCCCTTTCTTAGAGTTAGGTTGCAAACCATATAAGGAATCTATGTACCTGCCATAGTTAAGCTTCGAAGATCAAATAGCTTTCAAGATTTCTTGGTACTCAGTGTTTTGTGTGTTATAATATTATTTTTTTTGGATATGTTACGTGCTATCTTCGCCGATACTTTTATTTTTATTTAATAATAGACTTGCGCTTGACCGCCACCTCGCCTGGTGTTAAGTGATGATGCGGTCTACGATGGAGCAGGCTTGCCTAGATGAAACCCAGATTGTAACAATCGGGGAACATCAATTCAGGCAGCGCATTCCACAGACTAACAGTAAACCGATTTAAACTTTTTTTATTGGTTATTGATTTTATTATAGCCTAAACCTCGAGTATGGTACACACAGTCATATACTTCTTAAACTATACGTATAATAAAATCTTAGAGATAAAAAAAAACTGTAATTTTGAGATATCAACAAAAAAATCACACTGGGCGTCTTAAAATAAGCAGCTGAACGTTAAGAGAGTTTTTAGAATGTTGTCTGTTTGTTTGCTTGTTTGTTTGTGCACGCACATCTAAACCACTGGATGGATTTAAATGCGTTTTTCACGAATATGCTTAGCTATGACCAGATTGAAGTACAGGCTATGTTATGTCACGGGCAAGTGTTAGTCTTAAATAATATACTTGTCCCATTGTACAGTTTGTTCGCCTCTCGAAGAATTGCTGTTTAGTATAATTATGTTCTTGGTGTGAATGATAGAGGTTGTGTGATGCAGGTGCAGCTGCGGCGTCGCGTGGACGTGTTCAGCGAGCCGCAGGAGCCGCAGCGCGACACGCAGCCCGAGCGCTCCGCCTCGCGCCCCAGCAGGTGACTCCGCCGGCCGCCGGCCGCGCGCAGGGCTTGTGGTGGCGGCGCTCGCAATACTATACTGCGGCTATTTCATTCTATACGTTCGACTACACAGTCCTTGGCGCTAGCCATGTATTCATTGAGAAACATTTGTTTATATACACTGTTTCAGAAGCAAAATCTACGTGTTTCTGAAACAAATAACTGTGTTTCAGAAACACACTTATTTGTTTCGATAAACATTACGTGTTTATTGCTATGTTCCCCGCTCGCGATGGGAAGCAAAGAAACAAATCGGATCCGCAACAGATGTTCACATACGAGTGTGGACGCATGTTTCACTTGTTTATTAAACATGAAGATTACGTACCTCTTGGGGCGACATATTGTAAACAACCGATGATGTGGACGGCTCTGTTTCCGAAACATTGTTCTTGGTACATTCAAGTGATGTTTCAGAAACTGTGTATCCGAAACATTGTTGCTCAATGAATACATGGCTCGAGAAATGTCGCGCGTGACAACGAGAAAAGGCGCATCTTAACTAGAACATGCATATTTCGTAATAAGGACGGTATTATAGAATCTACATACGATAGGCTACCGGATTGACTAGTTTTTATTGTCAAAAAAAGTCGACCATGAATATAGCCGAACATCGAAGACAAAATTTAAATTTGATCAAAATTAAGGAAGACAAACATTTTAGTAGACAGAGAGCGCACTATACTTACTAATAATGTTACTAGTAAGTACGCCATACAAACTCCATACTGGCTCACTTTGGGGGAAAGGGACACAGCATCCCTTCCTGAACCGAACAAAAACTATAGGTAAACGCTTATATCTCAGAAGATTTAAATAATTTCTTGAATGTAATTAATTATATTTTACAGTAAGCCTGTTATATTTACAACACAAACACCTGTCCGATAGCCTATTGACATCTAGTCTTCGAACATCTATGAATCGAATTGAGGGTATAGAATTACCAAAGTTATCTCGTGGCCGACATTTATAAAAACATAGTTTTTTTTTTTTAAATAAGCCATGGGTCTTTTAGCTAGGGCCACAATTACCTAGCAGGGCATTTTAGCTTAAAGCTTCGGAGCTTGTGATTGTTTGTTGTGTTTTTTGTTATTGGTTCAGTTTGAGGTGGTGGGTAATCTATAGAAAAATGATTCCATCAACTTACTTTTATTTTGACAAATTACTCGGCTAACTTCTAATAGTATCTAAGCTCAATAACACCGACTTATAAACAATGGCAGACATACCATTACATGAAAGAAGGATTCCAATTACGCGTCTCAAATCTCAGCCATTGAAATAAAAAGGGGCCGAACTCAGGCAAGGGACTAACTTGTTACGCGACGCGTCACTACTTTCGCTTCGCGCTATATCTGCGATGTGACGTCACACTCGTTCACTTGAAAGAAATGTGTGAACAGTCCGCGTCGTGACAAGTCATCAGAATTTACTATTTACGTGCAGTTTTTTACAATGTAATGGTAACTATCAGACGCATTCCCTCAGCGGCCGCACTATAGTAGGTTTTTTATATATAAATAAGTATGTAAAATTACTGTAGAAAAAAAAAGTTTTAATAATAAAAATAACTTCAAGAAAAACCTGAGGTCTGTAAATTTTTCATAATTGTGTAACCCTCTTTACCTCACCACCTCGTATTTCAAACCAACAATAGTAAAGTCTCTCTATGTATGTTTATGTATGTTTTTAAAATCAAATACTGATATAGATGTACTACTACATAATTTACTTAGTTTCGTTTTATTACTACAGTGGGTACCTCTAACAGTAATCTATCATATCTGAACGTGTCGTAATTTAAATGAACCAGTACAGAATCTCCCGCGCGCCACCACAGGCCCACCCTCCCTCAGTCCCCCCAGTCCCCCCTCGCAGTGTGGGCTGATCTGTTGACATTGCAGCTCGTCGTCATCTCCCAGCGCGAACATACCGCTCATGCGCATCGTGCAGAGCGTGAAGCACACCAAGAAACGAGACGGGCAGTGGCTCAAGGAAGGCTGGCTCGTGCACTTCACGAACAAGGATAAGACTGTGAGTTTCACCCTTCATTTGTATTTTGTATTTGTTTATTAAATTAGCACGGCTTTACACCAATTACACTAATTACACACATTAATATTAAATAAAGATAAAAAAGAATACAATTTAAAAATAGAAATTATTTCAAAAAAAAATAAAAAAAAAAAAATACGTTGGTTGCGTATATTTGCTGCCAGAATCAGTGTCTGTAGACTGGAGTCTTGCTGGGCTGACATCAGCGCATTAGGACAACATCTCGTCGACTCTTTCTGTAGCGTAATAGACAGAAAGACAAACTGTTTTTTTTTTTATAATAGATAGGCTTGCGCTTACCTGCCATCTCGCTTGATGTTAAGCGACGATGCGGCCTACGATGGAGCACCCTTGCGTAGAAGAAACCGATTCACTCTCGACTTGAAGACATATATTGTAACTGACGTGGAACAACCCATTCAGGCAGCGAATTATTTACCGCGCCGCTCCACATATAATCCAATATAATGCTCATATCAGAAGAAATTTTTTCAACAGAATTAAACTAAAAATATCGTGACCATGTTTGGAGTATGCAATTAGCAAAAAAGACGCTATGGGTGCCTCAAGACGAAAAGCGACCCCCAGCCAAAAAACAATGGCGAGACAATCTGAGCGTATTCTGCAAAAAATTGCAGGACATCGTTCAGGAAAGGGATAGACGTAGACCGCATCATCACTTAACATCAGACGAGATGGGGGTCAAACGCAAGTCTATTATTTACAAAAAAAAGATAGCAGTATATGAGTGGAGGCCTTTGCCCCTCCCCAAACATAAGCTACCAAATATGTTGTTGAATGTATACTAGTTAGTAGTAAGTAGTTGAAGGTAATGTCACCGTGTTGAAGTGCCGTTCCGTCCCGTGCAGATAAAGCGCCACTACTGGCGGCTGGACAGCAAGTCGCTGACGCTGTTCACGTCGGAGCACGGCTCCAAGTACTACAAGGAGATCCCGCTCAACGAGGTGCTCGCAGTCGACACCGCCCGGCAGCCGCATCCGGGTACACTACTCTACACTCAGCTTTGTTTTTAACCTTCCATCTCTCACTCAATATTTACTAACCACTATTATCAACAAGCTGTTGCCCGCGACTTCGTATGCGTAGATTTTCATATAAACTTTCTACCACCAATTGCCCCCTTTATCCTATGGTCCTTTCGCAAAATTCTTTCTTAGCGGACCTCTACACCCCATGAGGAATCTATCTGCCTAATTTCAGCTTCGTAGGTCAAGTAGATTTAGATTTCGTGATGAATCAGAGAATGAGTGAGGTTATATATTTAGATAAACAACACTATTCGTGACGCAATCCTCGTTTTTTTTTTAAATAACTTTATTTTGCTACATTTAGCGCATATTTAATTTCGTCATCTTTCGTCTTCGTTTCTTTTGCACGAGATTCCAACAGACTTCCAACTCCAACTATCCTATAATAACCATTCGATAAAAATTAAACAACGTACGTTTGTCTTGTCATAGAATGCCCGACGGAAAGCACAGGTATGCAAAACCAAATACGATAAAACACGGCACGAAAACAGAATGCAATTGTTATGAAGTTTTTGTCTACGGGGTGTTATATTGAACGATGGAGATAGACATACATAATACTTAACGTTTCTTTAACAAAGTGTAACGTTAGTAAACAGAAAAGTAAACAATGATACCACCATATCTGTGAGTTGTTCAACCTGCCGCCCTGTATATAAGCTTGTTGCAGCATAGCAGTTGTAAAGTTCAGTTTGATAATGTCCAGGCACGGATATAATGCACTGCTTCGAGGTGCGGACGGCCAACGTGGACTACCTAGTGGGCGTGGACCCGGCGCTGGGCAACCCCGCGCCCCTGCCGCCGCCCGACTCGGGCGTGGGCGCCTACCTGGCGCGCTCCTGGGAGACCGCCATCCGACACGCGCTGATGCCCGTCACGCACCACTCCGGTCAGTACTACCAGCACGCATCACGGGGAGGTCGCACTATCAACTATGAGACCGTCGCCGCAAGACAAGAATAAGCAGTGACGAAACCTTCCACGACAAGTCATCGTCATATATCAGTGGAAATCGTACACTGCGATTCACACGATCTTTCTTGCCTCACACCTGCAAAATGTGTAATGAGCTACCTTCCGCGGTGTTTCCGAGAAGCTACAACATGGGGTTCTTCAAAAGGCAAGTTAATAGAGTCCTTAAGGGTCGGCAACATATTTGTGATGCCTCTGGTGTTACAAGTATACATAGGCGACGGTGACTGCTTACCATCAGGCGGCTCGTCTGCTGGTTTGCCACCTATGCCATAATTAAACCTATGGAATAATTAGGCTATTCAAAGCTCCTTCCTCAGCTCAGTATGGTTTTAGAAGTCGATCGTAAGCGCACTGCCGGTGTCAGCCAGTATGTCTAGCGCTTCTCGCCTCACCACTGTATGATTGCGTGTGTGACTGAAATATTGATTCTAAGTTGTGTTAGTTGGTATAGCTCGATGACTAGGTATGTGCTACGCCAAAATTTAAAAGAAAAATATTAGTGTTATCAGTGTTTGAAGGAAGTATTGACTGTATATGTCCATTACCAGCGGAGAGCGCCAGCGCGTGCGGCGAGGAGGGCGCCGGCGGGTCGCGTGCCACGGAGATGGCGCAAGTGTACCAGATCTTCCCGGACGAGGTGCTCGGCTCGGGACAGTTCGGGATAGTGTACGGAGGGCTGCACCGGCGCACGCACCGCCCAGTCGCTATCAAGGTATACCCAACACTACACTACATACCGCGGACGAGATGCTCGGCTCGGGACAGTTCCATATAGAAATTCAAGACTTGGTTTGAGGCATTTTGATTGTCATTTACAGATTTATGGAGCAAAACTACAGGAACAAGAAAAAAAAATATTTTTTGTCAAAACAAGAGTGATGCCGTTCGACCCTATTCCTCGTACGAATCACAAGCTTATGAAACCCACTTCGTTTAGTTTTAGAAACTTCTGAAATCGCACAACACTTTTTCCAATACAAAATGTTTATTTATTTTATTAATAATAGGCTTGCTTTTGGCCACCAACTCGCCTGATGTTAAACGATGATGCGGTCTACGATGGAGCACGCTTGCCTAGAAGAAACCGATTCACTCGTGATTTGAAGACACCCATATTGTTAATATCGGGAAACACCCATTCAGGCAGCGCATTCCACAGACTAGCAGTACGCACAATAAATGAATAATCAAACTGCTTCGTACGGGTTTTCGGAATATCAACCATAAATCGGTGTCGATTTTTCGTGCTCGCTCTGGCAGTCCAATAGAAAAATGGGCAGGAGGGAATTAGATTATGCAGATCCGGTGTCCACTCTCCGAAATGTGTCAAAAAAATAAATGTTGAATTGTGAGATGATTGATCGTTCCCCAGGTGATAGACAAGCTCCGTTTCCCGACCAAAGAGGAGGCCCAGCTGAAGAACGAAGTAGCCATCTTGCAGAACCTCTCGCACCCAGGAGTCGTCAACCTGGAGAGAATGTTTGAGACGCCGGAGAGGATATTCGTGGTGATGGAGAAGTTGAAAGGAGACATGCTGGAGATGATATTGTCGCACGAGAAGGGACGGCTTACGGAGAGGATCACTAAGTTTTTGGTGGCGCAGGTGAGTAACACATGCATACACAAACACAAACATTACACACAAACTGCACATCAAATACAGCAGGCTATGTTCAATTTATAAGTAAACATTTTTTTTTACTTAGTTTAAAAATAATTGTTTTGGCATAATTTAGTTGCGAAATAAGTAGGAGAAGCCATTGGCTCCCGTCACACAGTCTCTGACTAGTTCGGGAGCTTCTGGAATCAACACTCAGCTTACTTTACATTCTTCCTTCGGCGCTACAATCCTTGGTATCCTCTACTTGTTCCATTTCGCTCTTGTCTCTGGCCTCCCTTCGCCTGATATTCTCTTGCCTAGGGTGAGTAACGCCTTGCCTAGGGTGAATAACGCCTTGCCTAGGGTGAGTAACGCAGGTTTGGTATTATTGAAACAAGATATTGTGTGAAGATTATTGCCTGAATGCCACGACTTACTTGTTTTAAACTTGACTCTCACAACGTTTGACTTTTTTTTCGCTGTTACCAATTGAATCGTTACAAAATAATTTTATAAAAACCTGACAGACAGTGCGCTTGAATGGAGTGTTTGTCTTGAATAGCGAGAGCAGAGACGCAGAGACACCGATATTTGCGTTGCCTATTTTTTTTTATTAAATGACGAGACAAGATTATTGCTTGCCTGATGGTAAGCGTCACGCTTGTCTATAAAAGTTCAATGCCAACTTGAATTTAGAACATTTCTTGAAATTAAACACTTTTAAAGGATATTATCACGTCTATATTACAATATTTTAATTTTTCTGTGTAATAATCGGAAATCAAAAAATTCAACATCTCTTTTTATATCTCTTTTTGCCCAGTAATTTCACTGGAAACATTGCCTTTCAATCCGAAACACAGTTATTTTTGCACACTACTGCTTGGCGGTTGAATAACTGGCACACGGGTGGTACTTAAAAGAGCGGACGTAAAAGAGCCCTATCACTACAATATGTACGACGAGCGTTACGTAGTTGATATAGATAGTGCTACTGTTGTGTGTTTCCAGATCTTGGTGGCGCTGAAACACCTTCACGAGAAGAACATAGTGCATTGCGACCTGAAGCCAGAAAACGTTCTCTTGTCTTCCGACGAGCGCTTCCCACAAGTGAAGCTCTGTGACTTCGGGTTCGCGCGCATCATAGGAGAGAAGTCTTTCCGTCGGTCCGTCGTCGGCACGCCCGCGTACCTCGGTGAGACGAATGACCAACACTGACCACTCGAGGCGACGTCACCTCAAGCAGACGTGGAAGTGCAACGCTGCCCGGTTCACCCTAATAATACTAAATAGGCTATCAGACTCAAATATTTTTATCTACATACTACATACATAAAAGAGAAATACATCATCATTCATTCATCCAATCACTCACTAACTTCTCACGAAACTTCAAAAACTAGTGGACCTACGAAGCTGAAATTTTGCATCAATAGGGTGTAAGCCAAGGATTCGCTAAGAAAATTTTTGGTGAAAGGGTCGATGGTGATTAAGAGGGGCAAAAAGGGGGTTGAAAGTTTACGCCATACAAACTGACTCTCACTTTGCGGGGAAGGGACACAGTATCCTTTCCTAAGAAATAGTGTTGTTGAGCGCTGTTGTTAGAAGTACAACGCAACAATAGATCTCGTATTATCATCGCGGTCATTCTTCGCTCCGAAACACTTGGCGCGGTTCTAACTACTCTCCAACGAATGCCGCTTGCTTACCTCGTAGGCAGACCGGCAAATTATAACTTATCGGATTTATCATCATCATCATTCCAGCCATAGGACGTCCACTGCTGGACATAAACCTCCCCCATCGATAAAAATCTCTCCAAAAAGGCCGGTTGAAAGCGGTCTGCATCCAGCGTTTCTCTGCAGTCTCTTTTAGATCGCCTAAGTAGATCGACTTATCGGATTAAAGACAGAAAATAGGAAAGAACAGAGAAAATTCTAATCTAGAGTTAATAAGTAATTACTGGGCAAACGTGCTCATCTTCGACAGTATCAACACTTTCCATCAAGTGTAGTCTGATGCAACAAGTCACTAGAATGGTAACAGATGGTCACGTCCGCAGCGCCGGAGGTGCTCCGCAACAAGGGCTACAACCGGTCGCTGGACATGTGGTCGGTGGGCGTCATCATCTACGTGTCGCTGTCGGGCACCTTCCCCTTCAACGAGGACGAGGACATCAACGAGCAGATCCAGAACGCGGCCTTCATGTACCCGCCCACGCCCTGGCGGGAGATCTCCGCTGAAGGTACCTCACCACACATACCTTATACCTTGTTCATTACAACTTGGTTAGCGCCGGCCCTAGCCTTGGATCAGGGTAGAGCGAGATGGTCTTTTGGCGAGTTTCATTTCTGAAAACTATCGGGAATCAGATACGGGAATTGATAATTTTTCCGGAACAAAAAGTATGCCATATGCTAATCCAACATGTAAACACAAAATATACAAACACCCACACACAATTTTGTTTCCACATCAACATTTAATGCTGGTTACAAACAATGCAAGTGTGTCAACTTGTGTGTGTGTTACAAATAATTTTAATTCAATCAAATTTAAAAACCAATTCTAGTACACGTTTTTCTATTCAGTATTTATCTTTGAAAACTTGTGTCAATCAATTAAATTTTAATTTTGATTCAAATTAAAATTTTACTGAATATTTGTGTTGTTATTTTCTTTATTCGTTTTGTTTAGATTTCACATGAGTACGTTCAATCATTTTATATGTTAGAAAATATTAAAATGTACGCTAGATAGTGGACGCATGAAACATAGACACTAATCGGATTCCGAGATACATCTCAACTGAAATTGGAATCTGGTAAAACACCTTTGACATATCGATAGAGTATTAAATGTACTCGCTATCTGAGCACAAAGAAACTAATGTGATGAACTGATGTGGCCGGGTGCAGCGATCGACCTGATCAACAACCTGCTGCAAGTCAAGCAGCGCAAGCGGCTGTCGGTGGACAAGTCGGTGGCGCACGCGTGGCTGCAGACGCGGCAGGCGTGGGAGGACCTGCGCGCGCTCGAGGCACGCGTGGGCGCGCGCTACCTCACGCACAGCAGCGACGACGCGCGCTGGCAGCTCGACCACTGACCGTATGTACCACCACTCTACTCCACACATGCTCCAATCCCATATCGCGAGCTTGTGAACGTCGTAACGACGACCTAGAGGTGCCTATTTTACTTAAACCATATTGCGCGACAAGTACCGAAAACTCAGAAAAAACATCTTTCAAATCAATCAAAGAGTATTTTCAGCACAGACAGTTATCCATTGACAATTAGGCGTTATTTTCAGAATAGGCTAATATTGCAAAAGCTTTAAAAGTATTGTTTTTTGTTAATTATGTTTTATAAAAAAAAAAAAACGTTATTCTAATATCATCCGCTATCCTATGAAATATCAACACAAAATTTACTTTATACCACTATTTGCAACGTTATTCTGAAGATAAGACCAATCGGTTTGTTTTTATTCACATTCAGTGACTTTTTTATCTTCAATTTTTTTGTAAATGTGCAAGAGATAGATCTGACCGGTGAGCGCAGCCTTATCCAGCAAAAAGGAATGTTTCAGATCGGAGAAGCCTCCGGACGAGCGTCGCCGCGCGCTGCTGAGACTCTGCGTGTGGCTCAAGTGGAAGAAACTCCTCGTCCGAGTGAGGTAGACGCAGCTCACGGCCACCATCGCAGCTCATTGTGTGCTCACCCACTGTGCGGGTGCGACGTCTCACGGCGGGCCCGCACAGTGTGCGCCGGTAACGTGCTCTCGCGAACCTCCGCGGGACACGGGGTTGCAACATCAACACTGGTAGGTTGGCACCTGTAGTTCCCATGCGCGCTCAACGGCAAAACTAGCTCTTCTACCCAGGAGCACACGAGGGGAGAAACGACGCTGCGACACGTTATGCATCACAAGTCACGCTTACGGTCACTTGTACTCTCTGTTCGCACAAGTAGGTAGGCCTTGATGTCCAATCATGTTGTTTAACCCCATATGAAACTACTTTATTTTTATAGGCTAACCAACGACTTGATACCTTATAGACATTACATCTAACTCATTCGTAATTCAGACGACTAGTTGTAGCGCGTGAACGCTGATTGCTCCGCTCGAAGTCATGACTCTGATACTGGCATGTCCAGCTCTGCCCCTGGGAAAGAGCGAGAGGTGCCAGATAGAAAGGGGCCCAAAAATGCCAAAAGCGGAAAAAAACGAGCGAAAATACAATTTTGATGGCGCTCAGCGCCTCGGGGCACACTTGTTTTGTTTGTAGACAGCATAATAATGTTGATGTGGAAACACTTTTTTATCCCGAAATCTATTCCTGTACGATAGTTTTCAGAAATGAAACTCGCCGAAGAACAATCTCGCTCTACCCTGATCAAAGGCTAGGGCCGGCGCTGGCCATGTCATTGGTGGGCGGAGCGTTAATACCAATGTGTTAACTGAAAGTGATCGCCCCATGTGAGGTGTCTATGAGGTGGGAAGTTGTGGAGACTGACTTTAGGATTGATCGCAATCGGCCTCGGGGGGTCTTTTGACCTACGATAGTAGTTCTATAGATAGTTGTAATCATACCAGTTAGTTACAGCATAGAACAAACATTGTACAAACAACAAACATTGTTTGTTGTGTTGTTGTTGATAATGTTATAGTAAAATACAAGACTCAAATACCTAGATAGAAAGCTAGATATCTTAACTAATATACATAACAATATTGCATTTGAGATTATGTTGATGGTTGTACCGCATCATTCCTGCACGAGTTTAATAGATAATTATAGTATATTGTAATTTATTTACATATCGCTTACGTCAGTAACTATATGGACTTTAAGTAATGGCAGCTAGTTGTAAATGTATTTTATGTTGCCGATAATAAAACAGCTTGATGTGTTTTTTGATACATTTGTAGCAATTCTGTTGAATTACGTTTTATTATAAGATCAATGCAAATGAAATGTTTGAATAAATGACGTAGTTATTTATTCACAAGTCTTGTCGCAAGTTATTAAATATGTATATGTTTAACAATAACACTCACTTCTAAAGTAGATTAGTCGCTAGTCTTTAAGAATATTTAATTATTGTATTAATTCATGGACTTAAGTTAGAGTTATGTTTTTTAAAGCATTTACAAAACTTTTTTTTAATCCAGTAATGGCACAAAGTAACATATTGCTGTTATCGCGTGTGTCATTTCTTTTGCTAGACACCTTTTCTTTGATTCAAGTGCGTACGCAAAATATTCATACTCTCGGGTTTAATCATATTTTGAAAGAACGTGCGTCGCCGGCGACGGTTCCTGAGCAACTGACGGCCTAAATACTTGTTATAGTTACGTATATTTGCCAATAGATGTAGTTTGAGGTAACAACTCGTATTTTTGGTGGATATTGTGTTTTTTTTTAATTTTTATAACAACGAGGCTTCCAATAATGGAGGTTGTGATGTTAAGTTTGCATTACATTTTGCTTTTTCTGACAATACATTTAGCGAGATACATGTTATATAAAATCATAACATATATAATATAAAAGAGTGGAATAGAAAAAGCAGTGGATAAGATTCCACTGGTTTTTATATTATAGTGGAAGAAAAAGTAGAATCAAATACATTAATGGATTTGTTCAGTGGATTAGCGTGGAATAGGGCACACTAGCAACATTTCATCACAAAATAATGTAATGGGTTTCTTTTTACAAGGATTCGAGTGATCTTATTACACCTACGAATGTGAGGGTTCGTTTTTAGTATTCTTACGTTAGTAATTCCCGTGTAATATCTATCTTTTTCGGTCCTAAAAAAACTCACACAACCGAATTGCAACGTCAATGAATACATAACAACTTGAATCTAGAACCCAGTAACATCGACCACATAGTAAGACCCACGCTGTGCTGAATAGGTAATTTTTTTACATAACCAATAACCGAATTTTCGAATCAGTGAGCTAATCATGGTGTGCCAACATTTCGATTCATTTACATTAATTACAGAAGTACATAATATATATTCGAAAATAAGTAATTTTTATAAAGAAATATTTATATAATTTATTCATATTGTAACATAGTTTTAGAGTAAATGTTTAACAAATGTGAGATTATAATATACAGGACCTATATTAAGATGTATACGCCCCAAGTAAGCACCTAAAAATTTATCATTGGTTTTTGAAAACACCACATTATGGACATTCGCTGTTGTATGTACCCACAATACTTCGATTACAAGTTTTTTGGAACATTTTTGTGGAATTGCCGATGTCTGTGTTGTTTGAAAAGTACTTGATGCGTCTTCAAATCGAGAGAAAACAGGTTCTTTAAAGGCAAGCGTGCTCCATCCTAGACCGCGTCTTTGCTTCACAGAGACTCAGACAAACAATGGAGATATGATATAAACTGGTTTTCTGACAAATCTAATGTAATTCCGTTTCTTGTACAATTGTACATGGAGTATCAGCTTGAGCCTCTTGATGCATTGCAGCGTGTAGCTGTAAGAATTGTCAATGATCCCAAGCTCACCCAACATTGGATCCAGGGGGGTGGCCATGGGGGCCATGCCCCCCCCCCCCAAACACCTAGCGATTCCATACATTTGACTCAACTTTTCGATTTGATTCAGGTGCACCTTGTCTGAATGCCCCCCCCCCCCCCCCCCCCAAATGAAATCCCTGAATGGCTCCCCCCAAAATTAAATCCTGGATCCGCCCCTGTCACCCAACACCTAGCCTGGAGCCACTCAACATGCTCAGAGACGTCGGGTCTCTGTATCTTTTATCGCATTTACATCGGGGAGTGTTCTGAAGAACTGTTTGATCTGATGCCGGCGTCGCGGTTTTATCGTCACACTAGCCGCCACCGCCTGAAATTTCATCCACAAACAAGCAGACGGGCCGCCTGATGGTAAGCAGTAACCGTCGCCTATGGATACTTTTAACACCAGAGGCATTACAAATACGTTGCTGACCCTTAAGGACTCTATTTAACTCGCCTTTCGAAGAACCCCATGTTGTCGCTTCACGGAAACACCGCGTTAGGAAGCTCATTCCACATTTTGCAGGTGTGAAGCAAGAAAGATCGTGTGAAATTGTATACTTCCAGCGACAGCAAGGAACTAACTAATAGTCCACATGCAAATGAAAGGCGGCAAGCTCGTCTGCAGGGTGAGTTCAACAAAACGCTGATTTAGGCGTGATGCGTTCGCACCCGCCACGCCAACTTACCATATCTTCCTTGTTTGTCTGATCTGAGAATCTGACAGTCGCAAGCCTATAATAAATAAATAAAAATTAGACCTTGTCTACAAGACACTGTTTTAAACTATCACGGTTGTTCAGTACAGTTCTATGATTATTTACGGGATATTTACCGTTCTAACAAGTCTACAAGCTCTAACTCAAGTTTTAAAATTTAACCATGTGGGGTTTTAAAAACCATTGATTCAATTAAGCAATATGCAGTCATCGTAAGTAGCATTAGTACTTTGTCAGATACTGTTTTTATAACAAAAATATTTTCTACGATGAAGTCCTAACACATTCTAAGTTAATGAATGTTACTTGTTAAGTTTAGATTTCATGTTTGTTCGTTTATTTGTCTGTCACAAACTTCTTAGTCGTTTATTAGAGTGAGTACAAGAGTGTAGTGTGGGTGGTCCCTGTACCGAAACACGGACAAGTTCTGTTAATCTGAATATAGTTGAATACGGCGGTTTTTTGAAGGTGAGTGCGCGCGGCTTCCTCTCGCTTTGCACTGCAAGCGATTAATCTTATGTGAATAATTTCCGTATTATGTAAACTGAGCGAGAGCGGGTATGCATGATCGCGCTATCTCTCTCGCGTCATGTAGGAATGTCCATTATGGTTTATATTCGAGTGAGTTCCATGAAACTTGTGAAGTTTATCGTGAAAGATAAACCAAGTTACTGAATGTACAATTTTTCACATTACCTAAAGAGCAGTGCAAGTACCGTTTATTGATCGTCAAAGACATTTGATATCATTAAATTCGATAAAATGTCTTGATCAGTACTCGCTATGATCGATTCTATGGCGTTTTATCGAATTTGACGATTGATAAAGAACGGTACTTGCACTACAGCGTAAAGCCCCAGATTACCCTTGCGCTTGGCTTATTCACACATACATAGATATGTACTGTTCCACCTAGACTACACTCGTGTGCGACACACGCCGTCATTCCACACTTCAACTATAGCAACTGTGATCATTTTATATTTTTGCTTATTTTTACATATTTCTATCAAACTTCCATTAGCTGTGATCTCTTGATAATATTTTGACATGTTTTATTGAAGTCTGAACTCAATTCATGTGGGTCTTCTCTCGGCCTACCGATGTCTCCAACGTAATACGTCAGTGGGGTATTAGCAGTTCCACGTGACGCTTATAAACATTTCGTTTTTACTCTGTATATGTTTGAGTACATAAGTCTGGGACTTATAGGCATGGATTCGCTAAAACACTTTTTTCAACATCCTATATTTAGTAGAACCTTGTACTATTGTTTATTTTGTAATCAAAAAAAGGTCCCAATCAAGGTTAGCTAAACCCGGGGCAGTATTGTAGCAACAAAAATAATTGTCAGACTTAAAAACTCGTATTTTTAACGTTACAAAGTTACATTTTACCATATATAGAGTTTATAAATAAACTATTTTAACGTTATTACTAACTGAACACCGTACATATAATTTGTCAATTGATTGTGTACCAGTACAAGGTACAATATGGCCCCTGCGTAAGTATATAAGTACTCCACTCTCGGTCTAAACTGTAAAGTACTACACTAACTTATTCTTGGTGATTATTTAATAGCTTTAACAATAATCTATAGTATTATTTTATATTTTTACCATTTATTCCGATGAATCAATACTAACAGCTTCGGGTGGTTTCTCAATATGCTAGTTTGAAAATATTTTAGCGCATAATATTTGGACCAAACCAGATAGTTATATATTTATTTTTAATGTTAAATTATAATCGGTGGCAAAATAAAATAGTTAGGTGCCGAATCAAGTGTCAAATAACAGAATATGAACAATATGAATGTTGAATCGTCCGTCGTACGAAGGGCAGGGCGTCGTGCAGTGGGAGGCGGGCTGGGAGACGAGCATTCGTTACACTGCAGCACCGCACAGGGGCCTTACGGCTAACCCTTAACGCGGGCTCGAATTAGCGCTAAAACTGAGCAGTTCGGAAAACCACGCGAACGTGAGTGAACCTTCACGCGCCGAAATACGGTTTGCGGTCGCACAAATTTTCTCATCACCTAAACAGCATCGCTTAAAACTAGCCGTAAGGCCCCAGGAGTTTGCGAAATTAATTCTAAGCGAAACTCACAGGGCCAAAATCCACAAAAAAATCGTGGAGCTAGGCGTCCTCGTTCAAATGTCAAATTTTTCCATGGAAACTAAAAAAAAATATTTCACCCTATTTCTTTAAAAAAATTAAACAACCACTCACCCAACCCAGCGTAGCTTCGCTGAGCTTTGGTGTATTTCCGCCCCAACCCAAGCTGTTTGCTACTCTGTGTAGAACTATGGAAATTTAATTTCCACGAAACGCAGGTCTGCTTCGTATGTTCGGCGATATTAGCGTAACGCGTAGCATAATAATACGATAATTCATATGGAGATATTGATAATATTAATTTAAATATAACAAACGATGGTGATTGTGGTTATAATTGTTTATATATGTATGTCGGAGCTTATTTGTTGCGCTTATCTTTAGTCAAAGACAAGTACAGAACTCGTTAAAAAGAATTGACAATATACATTTCTACGAACAAAATAATGGCCTAATTAGACAGGAATAACACTTCTACTTTCTTAAGGAATCCAAAGTCTTTTTGAAACGTCTTATTCACGCGAAGTCGTGACACGCTCTTATTAAAAAAAAAGTGCTAATGACTTATTAAGACCACACGACAGAAGTGAAACTTCATCAAAGTTGACTTTATCTCGCTCCCTTAGTCGACTTTACCCTGAACGAGTATCTGAGCGTGACGGCCACGCGAGCTCAGTGCTTTTCCCCATTCCAAAAAATTCTCATAGTGCGCAAAGAAGTTTTCATTTAAAAATCAGAAACTAATCGACTTACCCAAAATATACAAGTGACTAAATTAAAAATAAAATTTGAAATTATAATCATAAGCATCTCTAAAGTTTAAAGTAAGCCAGCTAATGATAAAGTAGCGCAACACACAGGCTCCCGCAATGTTGATGTTGTAGGGTAAGTGGTTAATATTGAGAGAACGATTTACAAATTGTGTTACTATTAATATTATTAAAATAAACGCCGTTTTGAATATTTCGCTTGTTTCTATTACTCTGCATTCTAAAATATTTAATAAGAGTTTTAGCTTTTTATTTGTATCTCCTTATAAGAAAATTGCGTCTTCAACTGGCTGGTTCGCTTCAACTGTCCAACAGAATTTTTAAAAGACCAAATTGGTTTTAATTTTTGTGGATTATACAAAATGTACACAGTAAGCTATTTTCTTTGCTTCATATTTAATGATGCTATTACATTTGTCTAAATTCAGAGACTACATTTAGAAAGCACTAAATTCAGGCAAGTTTAATAAGATTTAGGTGAGAGTCTAAATAAAAGAGAGGAAGCCTTCCTTACTTCCTAAATTTAGTCTCTGAATTTAGGCAAATGTACCTAATAGCTTCATAAGAGTGACGCGCCCGTGACCCTGCCTCGTCGAGATGTTACCGCGCGCATGGAGCGGATAATAGCTTCCGAGAATACGCAAATACCGTGCAATGTGACGACGCACAGGGCGGCCGATGTAGGGCAGAACATTTATCTTGTGCTTCACAAAATGTTTGTTATATATTTCGTGACACTTTCTCTGTTTCTATATTTGTTCAAATATCTGCCAGACCTCGGCTACTGCCAGTCTAGCAAGATGATACATTAGAATCTTAGTCAAATTTACAATTAAATCGTGTTAGAGTCAAATTTACAAGTAAATCGTGCTCGAGTTATACTGGTTCCATTGAGGTTACGTTTCAACGCTGTTTTAAATTCATAATTGCGATCAAAAGTAAAAAAATATCTCAAAAGGTTGATCTCCCCTGGCATAACAGTCGTCCACTTATGTCGGTCACAGCACAGTTGATACTTTCCCACACCGCGGGTACAACTGTGTTCTTTGGTTCTGTGCACACACCATGCTACTGGCGCTAGTGCTAGCCGCGTGCATCGCGCCGGCTGCGCACGAGTGGGTCGAGATCTCCCAGCAACACTACAGGAAGCCTTCACATACGCACGTTTACCCCACCAGTGGCACCTTCTATCCTGCCGATGAAGAAACAAGACCTGATTATGAGCATATTCCTATACTAGACAAACATGATCATAAACGGCCAATTTATGAAGTAAAACCAATGGATCAGAACATTCCAGATATAGTTTACGAAAATCATACAATTTCAGAACATAATTGGAATTATGATCGAGCTAGTAATATCAAAAGAGTCGATGAAAATATAAAGATGAGACCCAACGTCACGCCAGAATTTAGCTTAGAAATATATGGACAAGTAACGGAAAGCGAACCGGATCAAGTAACTAGTGACTATAGCGATAGACTGAAGGATAAAGAGGTGTTCTCTGCGACGATTGAAAGAGTGCCAAACAAAGGGAGTGTGAAAAGGGTGCAGTTATCGAATACACCCGTAAAATCACCTTCTGTTACAAACGCACTGAGTTCTATCAGAAGAAATGATATCAGGCCTCATGGGTCAACTGTTACGGATAGTGATTTCAGTGATGAATTTGACATTAAAGCGGATATATTCAAAAATGCACAAGAAGATTCTGTTACTTCCATAAATCACGTAAAGAATCTTTTCAGTAGTACAAACGAAACGCCGGTGTTGAATTACGACAGAATGGCTACTTCAACCACTGAACCTGGAATAATATTACAGAAATATCCGCAAACGTATGCTCACAATTCTAACATTAGAAATATCTCAACTGTTGGAGGAAATCGAGTTTCTAATGAACAAACTAATAACCCCCTGGTAACTAAACTTGACGATGGTTTCAAAGAACAAGCGCCCAAATTTACTGCCATAAACGATAAAAGTAACAACCGCGAAGATATTTATTTGGAAGGACTTACAATCAGCGCTACCACTAATAATAACATTAATCCCAACAATATTGATAATCAAAAACTCCAGTCAAAAGATCCCAAATCTAAACCAAATATTGATACAAGTTCTAAAGATGGTGTAAACAATAAGAAGGAGGAAATCAAAGCGAACACAATAGAAAACATAATGAAATTTGTAAAAGTGGTCGCAGATGCGATCTCCAAAAATACGAAAAGGGGCGTTAACGGGAAGGTGAAATACTTGAATGAATTGAAGGAAACCTTACTCAGCAGTATAAGTAAGTACGTTGCTTCTAAACATCGTTAAGTCAGCATCGATTCTGTTGTGTAGCACTCACTAAACTAAACCAATTTGGCAGGACCTAAATTATCTGAGTCTATTTTCATTTCATTTTGTGAAAAAAGGGTCGCAACAATTTTAGAGATGTTAATTTTAGTTTAGAAAATCATCATCAGCCGGAAGACGTCCACTGCTGAACATTGGCCTCCCCCTTTAACCTCCACACTGAACGACAGCTCGCCTTTTGCATCCACTGGATGCCCGCGAATCAAGTACACAAGTTTAGAAAATGGTGTGACAAAATTGACGTCCAGTATATTTCGTTAAAAATATTAGCATATTCCGTGTCGTTACAGACGAGCGCATCGAGGCGAGTTGGCCGGACGACAGCAGCCGCGTCGCGCGCCGCGCTCGCTCGCCGCGGGGACACGTTGAGTTCCCTTCCTCGGAGAGCTCACTCATGACCATCTCCTTTCTCACCTTCGCTGTGTTCCTCATTAAACTTGTCTTGGTGAGTTAACGTAGGAAATGACAGCACCCATAGGTACAGGATCAGTCGAATGACTTGAAGCATCGACAAAGTCACGGCTGTTTGTCCTACAGCAAACTCCGCGCACAAGGGCGCTTGGAGGAAGCCCCCTGCTATCGCCTTTCTCTGCCGCTGAGTCGCTTCACCAGAGAGAGACGCGATTGAACGTGGGTCTCCGTCAGTCGCCGGTAGTTTTAGTTTTTATCAAAATCTCGCCGGAGACTCTTGAGTAATTTTCGCTGTTTCACATAGTTTCCGATTTAGCCATACACGTCCACTTGAAAAATTCACCTGTATAGCTCGAACCCTCGCGTCACAACGAACCAACATTGAGGGTGTTCGAAGTGCAACCGGCACTCACATACCCTCCTAATAATTTACCTAAAGGCTGTGTCCCTCAGAGCCCAACCTCGGCGAGGAGGTTCGCCTCGACACTGAACTCCGTACCTCTCCTCCAATGGGAAAGAAAGAACTCGCGACTCGAGTCAGACAACAAGTCCTTTGGGCGGCCTTAGATAAAAGAGAAGTAATATTCGTACTCGTAGACAATGCCTTAGAATTATAATAAGCAATGATATGATATACTACCTACCTGTATAGAAAATTGCTGTAATTATGTATCTTCCTGTTTCAGCAAGTAATCCAGACATACAAGAATAAGACGATGATGGTGGCGCCACTCATGGTCGCGACCGCAGGTCGCGCGCTCCCCAAACTGCGTGACTTTCACTGAACGGTCGCAGTCTTCAGTTTTGTTTTTCTCAAAGATGGTATTGAATGTCTATTATTTGAAGAGCACACTTAGGTCTAGTCTGGTCCAGACCTTAAACCTAATTTTTCGTTTTATTTTTGCAAAGTCAAAGTCATTTATTTATGAATATAAATTTACACGTCAATTCAAAAGAATAATAATTACAATAAAATAAAAGTAAATACATTTACATTATTTTATACAAACTAATACAATTCAAATTCATATTCAAATTCAAATTAACAATATCAATATAAATTCTCATTATTTCACAAAAGTATTTTTTATTTTTTTTGCCTATCACTCCCCCTTAACTCATTGAAGTCATAGAACGTTTGCTCGATGAGCCAGCGCTTGAGTCTGCTTTTAAAGCAGCTTGCACTTGGAGCAGTTGTTACTGCATCCGGCAACATGTTGTATACTCTGGGCCCATAATGTGGGTCAGTTTGCTGGATTTCGTGAGGGAGCGTGGAATACCGACCAGCTTGTTGGCGTTCCGGATGCAGCAAGAGTGCCTATCTCCGCGCTTGCTATACAGGTCCAGGTTATTCCTCACATACACTGCCACCTGGAAGATCAGAATGGCAGGTAATGTGAGTATCCCGAGCTCTTTAAAATAGGGTCTCACGGAAGTGCATCGCGACACGCCCACGATGGCGCGGACAGCACGTTTCTGCGCTCGGAAGGCGCGCTCCCAGTCGGCAGCGCGCGCATACAGCTTGGCACCGTACTGCAACCTCGAGTGCACCGTGGCGAAGTAAAACGCGCGAGACACCTCCGCGGACACCACTCGGGACACCCGCCTGAGCGCGAAGGACGCACTATTTACTTTGCCGCACACCTTGTCGATATGGCGCTCCCACGTCATGCACCGGTCGATCTCGAACCCAAGAAATGTAGTGCTTTCTACCTGTTCAACCCTGACGCCATTTAACATGACTTTTAGTGGCTTCGTGGCATGACCTGAGAGACAGGTGAATAAAATGTGTCTTTTTCAAGTTTAACGCCAGGCCATTGCCACGAAACCACCCGTCGAGGCTAGACATTACCTCATTTATGTTCTCCTCTAACTGGTCCATGTTAGGTGCCGTAATGATGGCAGCCACGTCGTCCGCGTACATAAAAATGTCAGCACCCGTGACGGAATCAGGCAGGTCGTTCAACCGGAGGGAGAACGATATGTTCGAGACCGACGATCCCTGCGCAACACCCATGGTTGCCGACAGCGGGTCCGACTTATTACAGCCATCTCCAGCGTCGACTACCTGAGAGCGCCCCCGCATCATGTCCGTAAGTACTTTAAATGATTAACCGACTATGCCGTAGTGTTCGAGTTTCAAACTGAGTATTTCGTGGTCCGCAACGTCAAAGGCCTAGGATAAGTCGCAGCACAGGACAGCTACTTACTGTTTGCGCTCGCGAGCAGCCAACACGCGACGGACCACCTCGCGAGTTAAGGATGTCGTAGATCGCCCTTCACGATACGCGTATTGACGCTCTGAGAGGGCGTTGGTTTCCGTTAAATAAGCTACGATCCTGGAACTTAAACCGTTCTCGAATACTTTAGCTATAGCCGGTATTATGGACACTGGTCTATACGCGTCGATATCTTCTCGCTTTCCCTTGCCGTTAAATATAGGAGACACTAGCTATTTTTAGTGGCGACGGGTATAATCCTTCTTGGATACATTCGTTGAACAGCGAGGCAAGCACAGGGGCCAGAGTCAAGATCGACATTTTAATTAACTCCATGGATAGACCGTACACATCTTTTGACTTTTTAGGAGGTATTCGCGTTGTGACCACCCGGAATACCTCGTCGGCAGAAAAAGTAGTCAGTCTGAGGGAGCGATCGGAAGGTCGGCGCGCCTCCACTAAGGTACGGTGTACAAAGGTAACATCGGCTTTGGGCGCACCACAAGCCGCAGCCGCACTCAAGAACCGAGCATTCATCGCATCGACAGCGTCTTTTGGAGAGTTGAACTTAACTCCATCACTGCCCCTCACAATTTCGGAGAAATTCAGTTTGGGAGTGTTGTTTTTCCCCCTCTCTGTGTTAACGATTCCCCACATCGCTTTAGATGGATTGTTACTTTTTTGTAACATACTAGCATAATAATTAGATTTAGATTGCTCCTCTATAGTGAGTAGGTATCTAGATAGTGTATGTTTTACTCCCATAAAGTAGGGTAGGTAAGTAGGTACCTACGTTACTAAAAATTACCCTAGTACGATAATTTATTAGACAGGCTCTATTTCCACGTTGTTTCCAAAACTCGACAGAAGCTTAACAAGTCACCAGCACTTTACTAGGGCAATTGGACTTTATCGTGACTTTGCTTGACTGTGACTATGACTTGTTTGACGTCATTAATACCATGTAAACTTAATAGTTATTTCGGCTAACGGATAATGTATCCATGGTCGTGAAATAATTTTAAAAAACTCAAAGAGAAATCATAATAGTGCTAACAGACGCTCGAACGCGGCTGACGGACCGCCGTCCAACCAACGGGAGAGAAAGAGAATATCATATTTCCCTCTCTTTCTCTCCCATTGGTCAGACGGCGGTGGAGGTCAGCCGCGTTCGACTACTATGTTTTGGCGCCAACGGAAAAAAAACACGTCGCATCATTGTATTATTTTCTTAAACTTGTGTACTTACGAGTGTTAATGTGTAATAATGGTGGATTATTACTGGATAATTGATAGCCCGTTGGTCCAGTTGGTAGTGAACCTACCTTCTGAGCTTGGGGGCGTGGGTTCGATTCCCATCTAGGACAAACATTTATGCGATGAACATTTGTATTTGTTCTATATCTGGGTGTTAATATCTATTTAAGTATGTATTTAAAGCTATATATGTATTTATATCAGTCTCTGGCAACCATATCACAAGCTTTGCTTAGTTTGGGGTCAGATGACCGTGTGTGCAAAAATGTCCCGAATATTTATTTATTTATTTTATTATCTAGTAAGTGTTCGTGAATTTTCTCTAATGTGTGTGGTGAAACGTGTATTTTCAAGTCAATTTTAAAACTCCAAAAGAAGAGCCTTTGTAAAGTTTTCACTACTTTACTGGGGCAAAACTACCTAAGACAGTAAAACACAGAAGATGAGGCGGTATGGCCTTAATGGCTTTAGCAAGCTTAGCAATAGGCGAAATACATTATTAAAAAATTATCAACTCGACGCTCAACTGTCACTGCCATGTCAACTCATCAGTCAGCTGTCTGTCTGTGATCTGTCTTCGGCAAAGCTTTTAGCTTATTATTCTAGTTGTTTTGATGAAAAAAATAAGTTTTAATCATGAATATTGGCACAGAACAAGTGTTTATAGTGAACGCTACTGAACTAGATCAACACACACCGACACCCCTGCAGCGGGCTTTTGCAATGCCCGTAACTGTGGCAACCATGCAGCCCGAAGGTAAAGCCACTTGTACCTTCAGCTTGTAACGCTCCCCGCGCCGGTGAGTTGTTTGAAGCTGCGAGTACCTCAAGTCTTCAGCTGCGAGATCTACAGTTCCTGTGCATTTCAAGTGGTTGGGTCGTGCCTCCGCGGTCTCCGTTGAGTCAGCTGAACCTGGCTGCCCTCTGGCCGGTGAATGTGAAAGAGTGCCGCTCGTGTGACTTTTATCACGCTCAGCCGGTAGGCCTGCAAAATTCCACACTCGCGGAGTTGACACACCGTATGGTAGGGAATCCCCATTATGCCTCAAGGCTGGTGGACTGCACTGGCACGAAGATCGCAGCATAGAATCGCGTCAATGCGGATTTCACCATGGCCGGTCTGCTGGTGATTTACCTCGCATCATTAGGCCACAGCTATCGGTAGTAGAGGGGAGGCATGTGTGGTTAGTCTTGACATTGTGAAGACATTTAACAGAGTCTGGCACAAGGCGATCTTATCTAAACTTCCATCACATGGCATATTGTTGGGGATTTGCACCTGGATTTCCAGCTCCTCTCTCGGCAGATTGTTGAGGTCGTGGTTGACAGATCTTGTTCTGACGCCATGTCAAACAATGTTTTATCTTCCCAATATGTTCTTATGTACTTTCTCTTGAGCATATTTTGGCATCACACATCTTGTGCATTTACCAGTGTCAAGTATTGAGGTTTTTTCAAGTTTTATTAAATATCGTCAATTAAGTCAATGTCAAGCAAAGTGTGTCATGGTCAAGTCAAGTTTTGGAAACAACATGAAAAGACATGTTTCACCTCATTATATCACTTACACTCGAGCATGTTCACAAACACTTAATAAATCATTATTACACATTAAGACTCAAAATAACACAAGTTTAAGAAAATAATACAATGAGGCAGAATGTTATTTTTTACGTTGACGCCAAAACTCCTTATGTGTCGTCAATAAGTGTACTGTATTTTTAATTTGTTTCATACAGAGGCTGGAACAAGCATGTGCCTGCCGCAGTCCATGGGTCCTCCGTCTCGCACACAGATGTGCCGGCTCTGTGCCACTGTAACAGAGATGGTGGTGCCCATCTTCAAAGGTGAAGGGCTACAGAACAACCTCGCGGATAAGATACACCAGCATCTTCCTATACAGGTAAGGTAACTAGGGATAACGGACGGACTCCGGAAATGAGAATCGCATTTAAAAAAACAGATTTCAATAAGTCAATTATGTTATTTGCCAGTTTAAATATACTTTAATCGTACAATTAGTTTCTGGATAAATATGGATGTCCAGGAGCCGTTAAAATGTTGTTTCTAGAAACTTAGGGTTAACCAAACCGTAACCTAACAAGTTAACCGAAACCTAACAAGGCGATTAAAATGTTTTGATAACTCTTCTGTAGGTAAATGTCAGTTAAATAAATAAACGCCATGTAAAATTTTGGTGAACATGGTATTTAGTTAGTGTCACTTGAATCACTATGATATTGGATGACAGGCAATTTGTTTTGTTTACATCTGTGTGTACTGCACACTCATAATTATATGAAAGGGACTTTGTTAGATCAATATATTCCACAACTTCTTCTAAGACAAATAGTTTATTATGTCCCAGTCATCTATCTACAGGACAAAGTGGGTCCTCTCTGCACCCAGGCTTTCCAACGGACCCTTATGTGTAGAGAATCACACCATCACACCTTTGGCAACAAAGATGTCTACAACTCAGACATCAAGGATGTGGTCTCTGTGAGATCAGTAACCTTCAAAATAACCCTTCCAGCTGGATATGACCTAAGAAGATAACCTCAATATATTTGAATCTGCAGGTGTCAGAAAGCGACCTGCTGCCGATAGTGATGTGCTATCAGTGTACCAGCACACTGCTGGCGTGGCACGAGCTGGTGGTGTGCTCCGTGCAGGCCGACTCCGTGATGCGAGAGCGGTTCAACCTTACCTTCCCACAACACCAGGTATTCGTCTACCTTTGAGATTTCACACTGACGTTTGGTCACTCAGTCTTCCGGTATTATTGTAAGACCTTAACTTAACCTTAGGAACTTGTTGCCGTTGAATACAACGACAATTACAACTAAAATAAAAACATGTAAGTTTAAGGTCTGGTGTTATACATCTCGATTTAACACTGCACTAACAGAAGTGGCAGTTTTCAAACCAAAAGGGTTAAACAGTTCCAATTTTATTACTGAATTTTTTAAAGAAAGTTAATACAGTGAAAATGTGATGCTAAGTGAAGTTAGAGAGAAGGTAAATCAAGGGTTGTGAGTTAGAAAGGTGGTGGCTGATCGTGTAGGTCCCTGGTTTAGGGACTTAACTCTGGAGAGTCGTACGCCGACGACGAGTGCTCGCCACTGGAGATTCAGTGGTCGTAGGTATCTCGGCAGGGTGCGAAGACAGCTCACAGTGCAGCCGGTAGGTGCGCAGCTCAGTCGCTAGTCAAGGGTTCGGCCTCTTAGCCTGATACTCGGCTTATCTTATCTGATCACTTCCAATTTCCTTTTATATGTTGTCTCTTCATCAAGTAGCAGGGTGATATTTTTGTTAACTATTCTCATAATTAAATAACTCATTTTTTAATAATTTTTTTTATAAATGTTCTGCTAGAAATACTTATCCTAAAAATAAAGACAAATTGTTCCTTTTGTTTCAGCACCAACAGCAGCCCAATTTGCAATCTAGTCAAAACCAAATCAAAAACGAAAAGTGAGTATCTGAACCACATCTATTGATTCAAATGATTTGGTAAACTGATAAGAAAAAGATCATAGATAGATTAGATAACTAGATAAATTATTTTATAGCTTTCTTTTTTTTTAATACTAATTGCTATCTCCACTATAACACTTTGTAAATTGATTTTAATAGTTTATCCAACCATTTGAATTTGTTATTTTAAATTTTGGACAGAATAAATACATTATTTTGCTTCTTTTTGCATATTCCGAAACATCTTTGCAGGTCAGAATTACCTGAAATCATAAAAACCGTCCTCACAGAGTACTTACTCTCCCTAGAAATGGATTCTCAAGTGGAACTAGTCTGCCAGAGATGCGACTCCAAGCCGGCTTTGACAGCTTCAGACTTCACTGACCATATGGTCACTATGCACTATTCAGAATTACTCGACGAAAATGCTGTAAATTTGTTCATAAAAGATCACGTTACGTTTGAAGAACCACTTGTTTCTGATTTAGAGTCAGATGAAGATAAAAGAGATGATTCTGATGCTGCAGAATCGCAAAAAAAAACAAAAAAGTTACCTACTTTACTGTGTCCATACTGTGACAGTGGTTTTTCTTCCACCTCCCGGCTTATTTACCATCTCGGAAAACATATCGAGATCTGTATAGAAAATGGCGTCAAGTGTTGCGATTCCATCTACAATACTAAGAAAGATTTCGTGTCACATTTACAAGAAAAGCATGTCAACAGACACATAGACAATACGGAAACTATGTGCAAAAGCTGTAACTTTAATGCAGAAACTGCAGAACAATTACAAGATCACGTTGGAAAGTGTCATGACAACAAAAAAGTAAAGAAGCTAAAACAGATGAGCGCCAAAAATCAGAAGTGTATTCCGGCCGTGTGTCCCGAATGCAACAAGACTTTTTCGAACAAATATAACATGTTCAATCACATGAAGTCTCACGATAATACGCAGACGTATGCGTGCTGTCGATGCGGAAAAGCATATAGTACGAAAGGGAACTTACGACAGCATATGAGGTTGATACACGAGGGAGTTCTGTCGCACGTTTGTGGAGTTTGCGGAGAGCAGTTCCCCACGCGCGTGGCACGCGACGTTCACGCTCGGCTGCATACGGGAGCTAAACCTTTCCGTTGCGAACTGTGCAGTGCCGCCTTCCGCGCCGAAGACACCTTACAGCGGCACCTCGACATGCACTTTGATATACGAAAGCACGAGTGCGAGATCTGCAGCAAAAAGTTCAGAAAACGCTCGCATTTAGTGGCGCACGGTCGCACGCACCGCATCTGAGAGAGCCCGTTTGTTGCAGGAGCGGCTCTCGTCGCGCGCCTGCTCTCCAACGGGAATACTGGACCGATGAGCTCGGTCTCGGAGCCGCAGAGCACGACACAGACACGCGGGACACTGACGACTCAGAGGAGCGGCCGCTCGCTAGTTTCGTCGCCGATAAAGAGGAGACATTGCTCACATTCTACGATTCCCTCGTGCGTTTCCGGAACCACGTCGCAGCCGAGCACGCTCCTTTCTCCGAGGCTGAATCAGATTCGAATACAGAAAACGAGAGGACATCTATCGCTGGAGATGTCGGAGTGGACGCGTACGACGATCTATCGCATCGCAATCGACGGCGCTCGAGACTAGACTTGACCACACGAGAGGAGATAGCCGCCGCGCGCACTCGAGCGGACGACGGCCGGCTCGTGTACCAGTGTTCTGTTTGCAGCAAACAGCTGAGTTCAGCGCACACGCTGATATTCCACCGTCGGATCCACACCGGCGAGCGGCCCTGTATCTGTCACGTGTGTGGGGCTCAGTTCCGCACGGCGCCGGGGCTACAGCGGCACTTGCAAGAGACGCACGAACGTCGTCGCCGCATCGCTTGCCGGACTTGCCAGAGAACATTCGCGAACGCACAGAATTTGAAGCAACATATGAGGATACACACGGGAGAGCGCCCGTACGAGTGTCCCGTGTGCGGGAAGACGTTCGCGCAGAGCGGGTCGTTACACGCGCACCGCGCGGTTCACCGCGACTCGCGGCCGCACGCGTGCGCGGAGTGTGGGGCTGCGTTCCGTCTGCGCGGTGGGCTCGCGCGCCACCGGCTGCGGCATTCGGGCGAGAGGCCTCACGCGTGCGGCGTGTGTCCCCGCGCGTTCCGGTCGCGGCACGAGGCGCAGGCGCACCGCACGGCGCACGGGGACGCGCGCCCGCACGCCTGCGACCTCTGTCCCGCCACGTTTCGCGTGCGGCGCGCGCTCAGACATCACCAGCGGCGGCTGCATCATCTCGATGCGCCGCTGCCACCACCACATCAACAAGTGGCATTGCAGCCGCCGCTCGGGGACCTCGCGCCGCCTTATTAGCTTATCCAGAACCTAATTCACCTTCCTACATCCAAACAATTTAACGGAGGTAGACACGCAACTGTCACTGCTGTCACCGCTTGGAGGCTGAATTCACCTTATGTAAAGTTACATAAGGGCCTGTTATTTGATTATTCGGTAGCGCGCACTTTCCGAAACTGAGCCAGTCATTGGCCCGTTTTGCGTCACCCTGCTGCAGCTAATTCTGCCACCCGGTCTCCTCCAGGAAGGCCACCAGGTCGCTGACGCCGGCACAGGCTTCCCGGAGCGTCCTCAGTGACCCGAAGATGTTTCTTCAGTCTCCATGCACTCTCTACAGAGGACTGTCTGTACAACGGCCTGCTTTAATGCTCGTTCTCGCCACTTTTCCTTTGCCACGTTACACACTTACTCACTTGGGAACTTCGGATCGCCTTATCGACTGCCTCAAATAGATGAGTCTATTTTCACAGAGGATTTTTCTCCTAGTGAATTCAACTGTTCGTACCTCGTGCCGTTCGAGCTCTTCTTGTAGCTGTCTAAATTCGTTCGAATTTAACTTTATTACATTTTATGAAATCCGATGACTCGAGCGTTCTCACATTTCACCAGTCCGCCCCGCTCGGTTTCAGAATCGATATAGAGGTTGAACACAAGCCGGACGAGGTAACCGCACACCCGCCGCAGGAGGAGCAGATTCCCCGCACGATGGTGACGGCTCAGGGAGCGCGGCGCGCGCGCTGCGGGCTGTGCGGGCGGGTGGTGGCGGCCGCGGCGTGGCGCCGGCATGCGCGCGCGCACGCCGGGCCCGCCGCGCGCCGCCACAGCTGCCACGAGTGCGGGCGAGCCTTCACTGACGGCGCCAACCTGGCGCGCCACGCCGCCGCCGTGCACGGCTCGAGCCGCCCGCACGCCTGCCCCCGCTGCCCTCTCTCCTTCACTCGCGCCGAGCATCTCCGCGACCACCGACGCTCCCATTCAGCGACGCGTGAATTTCTCTGCGACATTTGCGGCCACACGAGCGTGTCACCAGCAGCTCTACGGATGCACCGTTTGACCCATGGCCCCACGAAGCACGGCTGCGTGCAGTGCGGCGCGCGGTTCAAGCGGGCGAGCGAGCTGCGAGCGCACGCGTCGGTCCACTCCGGGGAACGGCCGCACAAGTGTGTGCAGTGCGATCGAGCCTTCCGTCTGCGCGCGCAACTCACGATGCATGAGAAAACACATCGAGAACAACCAACGTGATGACGACACCCCACGATTCCGACGACGACATGAAACTTGGTACTGGTGCAAGCAACTTCGTATCATATGCAACATTATCATTCCGATAAAGAAAATACTTTATATCCTGTAAATCGGCTAACAACTATACAATTTTAAATTGCCGCAATATTCGACAACCGCCTCCGAGTCGTAACAATTCCGTGCGTGCTATGGAGGCGCCAGGGACGCACAGACCGAGTCTGGTGTCCGCAGACGAGCCAGGAACGACCAGAACTCTGACGGCATGCTCTGTTCCAGACACTCCGCGCTGGAGAGGCGCGCCTGCGTGCGGTGCGAGCACTGCGCGGGCTCCTTCCCCGACACGCGCCTGCGGGCGCACCTGCTGCATGCGCACGCGCCGCTGCTGTTCCTATGCGCCGAGTGCGACCTCTACCAGAACCGAGGGGACATGATGACTCACATGGCAACACATATTGACAAGTCGAGAACTGGCAAGATGCCGGAAGAGTCTATGTCGCACGATCCAAGCATGAAACAAGCTCCCAAAGTGATAATCCCTACAGTAAGAATACAACGGATTCCGTATAAGGTAACTACGCCGCCGCCTCTGGTTGAAACCTCGTCGGTGACGTCATCGAGCTACCGCTTCCTGCCATTGGCGAAAAGTTCTTCGAGGCAGCCGTCTTTTGGTGCTTTACAAACAGTAGCACTCGATCCACCGCCGTTGCGGAAAATTAACCCTGCCGAAAATGCCGTTCTGCGTAGGGACTCTACGGAAACTAGCCAAACCGAAAACATGGAACTCGAAAATAACAGCATTCCTTTAGACCAGCAGACTGTTCCTGACGGGAAATTATCAGAAGAACCGGAGAAAACAGATTCCCCAGGGAGTCCAGGGCGAGCCAACGACTTCTCTGATCACAGCGATACTGAGAACGAGTTTGGACGTTTACCGGAGTCAGTATTCGACGCTATTGAAGACTCACAAGACGCGCGCTCGAATGATGACCAAGATATACCAGAGACGGATAAAACTAGCGAAACAAAAAAGCCAAATTTGCCTCGATCCTGTCCGATCTGTGAAAAACAGTGCAATTCTCTGTCCGGTTGGTATTACCATTTGAAACGCGCTCACGGCTCGCACACAAACGTAGCTTGCGATAAGTGCAACAAAGTGTTCACGACCAAAAGTGAGTTAGCGACACACTCTCGCACGCACACTACGGAGAAGCCGTTTGCGTGTCGAGTATGTTCCAGTGTATTCGCGTCTCGTGCGGGCCGGTACATTCACGAGCAGACGCACTCGAGTCGTCGTGCGCACGCGTGCGGCCGCTGCGCGCGCGCATTCCGCTGGCGGGCCCAGCTGCGCCGCCACGAAGCGCGGCACAGCGCCACCAAGACCCACGTGTGCCCCCGCTGCGGACGCGCCTTCAGCGTCGCCTTCGACTTGCTGCGTCACGTGCGAGCGCACGAGCCCGGCTGCCATCGGTGCGACGTCTGCAACGCTACCTTCAAACAGAAACGGTACTTAAAAGTACATATGGAGAATATCCACTTAGCGCCTTTGACCACCTCAGATAAAAAAACTTGTAAAAAGTCTAAGAAAGTGGTTCGTACGTTATCCGCTCCCGATGATCCACCTTTACCTAACTTATCTCCAAGCGCGAGCGGTGACAGTTGATAGTGCCTCCTCCTCCAAATTTTTGATAAGCGGCTATTAAGTGCTTTGTCAACTTCTCGCCGATGCGATGTATCTGGCGTTAAAACGAGATAAATCATTATTAGCTAAAAATGCTTCATCTCGTTCATGCCTGTTGGATGTTTCTAAGAGAGATGTAAGTACAAGTACATGGGTACTAGTATTGGTTATGTATGGTAAGTAATGTACTCGAGAATCGTTAGAGTTAGTTTCCAAGACTGATCTATGTAAATAATGTATTTTTACAAAAACTTTGATTTAAGTGTTTAATCAGTTTCTGTACAATGTCAATTTAATTTTTTATTTTAATTAAATAAAAACTCAAATTGTAAATTCTGTATTTTATTTGATATTCTTACCTCGTCTTAGCTAGTCCAAGTAAGGTTTGATGGTTCAATGCAAGGTTGTCAAGATATGGCGCTAAAGTTAGAAATATATTTTTGCGCCGTAATTTGGATTCCAGTTTTAAATTATGCTTTTAACTTTTAGTTTCTATATTACCTCCTAAATGGCTTGACCGATTTTGATATGTTACGTTTACATCAAAATCAGTAAACCATAGATAGATTTGTTTCCATGCCCCGTGTCATAGGCTACAATTTGCAGTCAGGTTCTATATTTTTCTTTTAATAATTTACTAACGATTTTCAGTAAGCAGTGTGATCCAACATTATCTAGACTTTCAAGTCGCTAGTTTGTAAGAAGCTAGATAATCATTGGTGGCAAAAACAAAACAAATCACACTTTATTTTTTGAATAATTTAATAATGGAATTTTTGTAAATAAATCATATCAATAATTACAATAACTTAACTAAATATTAATAATAAGAAAAATACCACAGGTTTATTAAATCAGTTCTCACTGGTTTGTCTTCAATGACAAACCATTTGGATTAACTTCTGGTGTCCATTGTAACAACAGTTTATTTAAAATTTTCACCTCGACTAGTTGCGCGCCCGGTTTTGCTCGATATACTTACTACACGAAATTAATGCACTATTAAATTCGTTAGTGTATTACGCACGTCCATACGGAACGTTGGAGACAATAATTCAAATTCAAATTCAAATTATTTATTTGTCAATAAGTAACTATACTTTTAATTATTACACTACTTATACGGGGTTACGCGGAAAGGGGTGGAGGTGGGTCCAGGAGCTGCTCATCATTATGGACCAACCGTTATATAGCGAAGAAATATCAGCCGTTCCATTTTGTCGTGTAAATGACTTTTCAAAGCCGCTTGAAAATAAACACGATTTCTGGGTTGATCCTGTAGTAAAAGTTGTTCACGATAATAAGTATTGTGGACCCTCTTCGACTTGTACATCCTTTCCGCGTAACCTTATAGATATGAGTTAACATTAGATCTAGTAAAACTTGGGCGGTATTCGATAATTTATACACCTAGTACAATCACATCACCAGGGCCGACTCTACGACATCAGGGCTGCGCAGAGTAAGGGGCGGGGAAGCTAGAGGACGCCCCTAGGTTCACACCACACCCTGTACCGTAGCGCCAGGTTAATGGTCACCTTAGACGACGGTATTGATCGGCGGACTTGTCTCTCGTTTAACATCACGCGGACTTGTTCCTCCGGTTTCTTACTTTTTTTTATTTATTTATTTATAAATAGGCTTGCGCTTGGCCGCCAACTCGCCTGTAAAGCGACGATGCGGTCTACGATGGAGCACGCTTGCCTAGAAGAAACCGATTCACTCTCGACTTTAGTTCATACTCAGCCAATTAAAATTCCGTCCGTCTAGTTTATAAACATGACTTTAATTCCAAGCCGTGGCTGTTTGTGGAATCAATTCAACTTCAATTCCAAAAAGCTGGAGCCGCGGCGGAGACCGCAGGAGACGCCAAGCGGCGCAAGTATGCATCACTATCAAGTGAATATATATTTGTGCCGCTGGGCGTCGAAACTTTTGGTCCATGGGGTCCAAGTACCAAAAACTTTAAAAAAAAAAACGCCCCATATAATTGACGTCACTGGTGATAGGAGAGCTGGCCCATTCCTCGCGCAGAGAATTTCTTTGGCAATTCAAAGCTGGAATGCAGCCAGCGTTCTTGGCACTTTACCACACGGGCAACATCTTGTTTTTGATATTTGATTATATTAGTAATAATTAAGGTTTTTTTATTTTCTTTGTTTGATATACCTTTGTACTTAAATAAATTACTTTCAGATCTTCCCATTCAACTAATAAATAAAATGCCTCGGTAAACGTGTAGCATCTAGCAACTTTTGTTATTGTTGGAGCATGCTTGACTGGAAGTAACCAATTTACTCGCATCTCTCATAGTAAGTATCGGGGAACACCCATTCAAGTTCAACACAAACTCAAGGATAATGTTACTGCTGCTAATATGATTTACTCGCATCTCTCATAGTAAGTATCGGGGAACACCCATTCAAGTTCAACACAAACTCAAGGATAATGTTACTGCTGCTAATATGATTTACTCGCATCTCTCATAGTAAGTATCGGGGAACACCCATTCAAGTTCAACACAAACTCAAGGATAATGTTACTGCTGCTAATATGATTTACTCGCATCTCTCATAGTAAGTATCGGGGAACACCCATTCAAGTTCAACACAAACTCAAGGATAATGTTACTGCTGCTAATATGATACACTGATGCAGATTTTCCCGTTAAAAACTACCGGCATCTTTTATTGTTACAATATGTTAGAAAAGGGTATGGCATTTGTAGATTTATATCAAGAAATGTCATAGGTGCCAAAAAGTTAATTCATTTAGTCAGTTAGAGATGCAATTTTTTTTTTTTATAATACGCATTAGAATCCACGTTTTTTTTTCGAATAAAATTTAGGTACATTTTTACAAACAGTATATTTTATTATTATTTACATTTTGACAAAAAAATAAAACAGCCGATTTCATGGAAAGTTCAATAAACGGAATTCAACCCCTAATTATCCACCTCTAGAGGTAAAATATGTTCTCAATATCTCATAACACACAAAAGTCTCCTTTTTTGAAGTCTGTTGAATTCAAATAATTATTAAACTATCCCTAAAATATATAATTTACAATATGTTATAAAAGGATAATTGGCATATTTAAATTGCTATCAATAAATATCATACATACCAAAAGTTTACTTCCGTCTTTTCATTTCATAAATTTGAGAGCTGCCAAAAGTGCATTTTAGATAATATTACACTTTATACTCGATGGATTTGTTGGTTTTTTGTTTTTAATAATATGCTTGCTTTTTACCGCCAACTCGCCTGAGTTAGCGAATATGCGGTCTAGGATGGAGCACGCTTGCCTAGAAGAAACTGATAATTGTTTTTGTTTGGTAATGTTTTTACAAACATAATTCCACATTCGGCCACTTGGTTGCCAGCTGGTGTATAATGTACAGCACAGTGTCCATGCGTGACGTGCCAACAGTGCAGCAGTGCGCCCGCAGTCTACCCGTGGAGCGGCGGCGGCGTGGAGCGCCCCTCGTGCGGCGACCCGCTGTCATTCACAAGCCGCTGTCGCTCGCGGTACATTGACACCTGCAACATACAACATTTTATATTATTTTATTTCATTTATCCTCACGGGTCTAGCCCACACCTTTACAAAGCATCAGGGTGCCCAAGGCCAACACTGAGAGGCCTTTGTGACGTGATAACGTCTTATAACTACACGAACGCCGGCTGCACGCACGAAAAATTGTCACGTTCCGCCTGAGCCGCGCGTGCAAGCGAGAGCGCGGAACAAGCGACAGAGAGGCACGATAAGCGTTATCACGTAAAATTATAGTCCGTAAACCTACTTTACAGACAACTCCTTTTTTCTTTTTTTGTGTACAAATTAATTAATCTATGCGGATTGGGATGATGTTGGTAAATGAACTATTGATGCTATGGTTTTACAAATATACAGGCATACAAATATACAGGGGCATGCTGCACTTTCACTAAACGCTACTTAGGTTCTTAGCTCTTGCGGTTTCCACCCCCAAACGGCCTGTTAAGGCAAGCCAGGGGTCGGGGTCTCATTTTGCTCCATGGAATTGGACGGTGTCGCAACTCAACGACAGCTCACCACAAAGCCACTTCTGCGTATATTTTTTTACCAATTATTATTTTACCGACTTGTTGGTGATGTTTGTATACCAACCTGTATGTTCTCTAGCTGGTGGTAACGCACCACCTTCAGCGTGGAGAACACGGCCAGGCCCACCCAAGTTGCAAACGCAGCCCACGTACCGAACTGGAAATGGAAACAAGCAATCGTCTTTACATATTAAGGTGGCACCGAACATTGGTAATTTTCAGACAAATGTACTAAAGTAGCTACATTTTCATACAAACATATTATTTATTGGAAACAACTCGTCCAATTTTTATGAAACTTGGTAAGTATATTCAAATTGGCAATGTACATACTTTTACGTACATATTGGCAATTTGAATTAAGAATTGCATTTCCCTCTAAATGTAAGAGGGAAATCGTTGAACCTACTGTTCAAATTAATGGGATATATTTTTTTAGGTAAATTAATTAAATTAAGATGTATACTAATAAAAATATGTAATAACTAGTATTGTCACCTACAGCAGACATAAAAACTTTGACCTAACACAGACTGGAGAGTAAAAGCGGTATCGCTGGAGAAATGTGGACTCTATTGGGTTTACATTAGGTACAAAATTGTATCTCATTTACTAAAGGTTAAAACAGTCGAAGCGCGGCAGAGGTACGTCCGCAGCCGCACTAGTCAAGTGTTCACTGCAGCTGGTACTTTTCACTTTTCTGTGGGTTGTTTATTTGGGTATTGTATTACTGTTATATTACTCGTACAGTGAATGTGGGATTGGTTACCTGCGCAGTGCCCATTTCTATGTAGAACCCTTTGGTTGCTATCTTATCAATTATGTCTATCTCCTGCCCGGCTGCAGCCTCACAACTGTGAACAAAACAATAATTACACTTTTTTTTTTTTTTTAATGCCATTGGTGGCAATCAGGCAGATGTGCCACCTGATGGTCAGCAGTCACCGTCGCCTGTGGATACTTGTAACACCAGAGGCATCACAACTACGTTGCTTAAGGGTTTAAGGACTATTCATTCGCCTTTTGAAGAACCCCATGTTGTAGCAGTACATTATTTACTCGTCTTTCATGTTTTTAAATAAATGTATTACAGCAAGATAGCCCGTTGGTCCAGTTGGTAGTGAACCTGCCTTCTGAGCTTGGGGGCGTGGGTTCGATTCCCATCTAGGACAAACATTTATGTGATGAACATTTGTGTTTGTTCTATATCTGGTTGTTTATATCTATTTATGTATTTAAAAAAACTATATATGTATGTATATCAGTCTCAGGCAGCCATATCACAAACATTACTTAGTTTGGGGTCAGATGACCGTGTGTGAAAAAAAAACCCGAATATTTATTTATTTGAAACTTCACTATTTGTAAATATGACAGGTAGTTGAATATATGAAAAGTAGTTGGTAATAGTACCTGGGGAACCTCTGCATGATAACCTTGCACCAGGTCATGAAGCCGAGCGTGACGATGATGGCTGCAGAGATGACCAGCCCGCACAGCACCATGCACCCAGCGGCCTCCAGGAATGCAGACAGGAATGAGCTGTCTTGACCCTTGTACATTAGTATTGATAACCTGAAAAGTAATGGTTTTTTTTTGTGTAGTTTTGAGGTATTTCTGAAAATATCAAGACTTAAGATACGTTGCCATTCTTACGACCATGTATACTACTTTGTATGTATGTGTACCTACCATGTTCTGACAAATAAATAATTTGAATTTGAATATCCTAGCTACCGGCTAGCTAGCTATATATCAGCCTGTACGAGATTAGGATGGCCCTGAAACAGCTCAAGAACAACAAGGCGCCGGGGGACGATGGAATCACATCAGAGCTTCTGAAAGCGGGTGGAACACCGGTACTCAGAGTCCTTCAGAAGCTCTTTAATTCTGTCTTACTCGAAGGTATAACGCCAGAAGCATGGAACAGAGGCGTGGTGGTGCTGTTCTTTAAGAAAGGTGACAAAACCTTGCTGAAGAATTACAGACCCATCTCGCTTCTGAGCCATGTTTATAAGCTGTTTTCGAGGGTCATCACGAATCGTCTCGATCGCAGGTTCGATGACTTCCAGCCTATCGAACAAGCCGGTTTCCGAAAAGGCTATAGTACCATAGACCACATCCACACGCTACGCCAAGTTATACAGAAGACCGAAGAATATAACTTGCCACTATGTTTGGCGTTTGTGGACTATGAGAAAGCCTTTGATTCGGTCGAGACATGGGCGGTGCTCGAGTCTCTCCAGCGATGCCGTATTGACTATCGGTATGTCGAAGTGTTGAAGTGTTTGTACAATAACGCCACCATGTCGGTCCGAGTACAGGAGCAGAGTTCGAAGGCAATTCCATTGCGAAGAGGCGTGAGACAGGGAGACGTTATCTCTCCGAAACTGTTCACTGCCACAATGGAAGATGCCTTCAAGCTCCTGGAATGGCAAGGACTCGGCATCAACATCAACGGCGAGTACATCACTCACCTTCGGTTTGCCGACGATATTGTGGTCATGGCAGAGTCGATGGAAGATCTCAGCATGATGCTCGAAGGCCTCAATCGAGTCTCCCAACAGGTGGGCCTTAAAATGAACATGGACAAGACAAAGGTCATGTCAAATATCCATGTTGTGCCCACCCCAGTATCAGTTGGGAACTCAGTTCTTGAAGCTGTTGACGCGTACGTCTACCTAGGACAAACAGTCCAACTAGGTAGGTCCAACTTCAAGAAAGAGGTCAATCGGCGAATCCAACTCGGCTGGGCAGCGTTCGGTAAACTACGCAACGTCTTCTCGTCCAAAATACCTCAGTGCCTTAAGACGAAAGTCTTCGACCAGTGTGTGTTACCAGTGATGACATACGGCACTGAAACGTGGTCTCTCACTATGGGCCTCATAAGCAAGCTCAAAGTCGCACAACGAGCTATGGAGAGGGCTATGCTCGGGGTTTCTCTACGAGATCGAATCCGAAATGAGGAGATCCGTAGACGAACGAAAGTCACCGACATAGCCCACCGGATTAGTAAGTTGAAATGGCAGTGGGCAGGGCACATATCACGCAGAACAGATGGCCGATGGGGCCGAAAGGTTCTGGAATGGAGACCACGGACTGGTAAGCGCAGCGTAGGACGTCCACCCACAAGATGGACAGACGACCTAAAAGAGACCGCAGGGAAACGCTGGATGCAGGCCGCTTCCAACCGGCCCTTTTGGAGATCGATGGGGGAGGCCTATGTCCAGCAGTGGACGTCCTACGGCTGAAATGATGATGATGATGATCCTAGCTACATTCGAGAATGAATAGTAAAATAGAGGTTCACACGGAACGGTAGTACTAAGCCGAAAAGAGCTCATTGTGCTCATGCAACTTCTGAACCAATCCAAAAATAACACCTTTTCTAAACATTTAGAGTGGGAATTAAATTTTTCTATGGAACAGCTGATATTTTTTTTCTTTTTCAGTGTTGGGCCCACAATACAAGTAAAAAGTTTATAAAGATGACTATAATGACCTGGTTTCGGCTATGCAACGTTCTGGGTAGCCCTGTATAAGTTTTGCTTTTTAGGCGTTGATGCACTTAGATGCCTTTTATAAAAGGGTGTTAGATTTCATTATACGTGTCCGCACAATGTTTACCTTCACAGTTTTTGAGTTATGGCATCGAAACTGCACTTAACTTATTTAAGTACTAAATAAGTCATTGCTGCAGGGCGGAAATGTTAGATATATTACCTGTATATCTGTATGCAGCAAAATATGTTCATAATGACCCCGACCACAATAACGTAGTTGCAGTACACGCGGGAGGCCCACGCCACTTCCAGCTGACCGTCCGTCTCGTTCCACAGCCCTTGTGAGAACAGGAGGCAGTGCCCACTGTATAATGGAAATAGTTTTATAAATAACTTATTGTACCCTAACCACGGAGATCTACCATCATACTAATATTATAAATTAAAGTTTGTATGTTATTTTGTTTGGGTCGTGTTCCTTCCAACCTAACCGATTTTGCTGAAATTTTGCATACACCTTTAGTTCTGGTGACATTATAAATATATGTCTGCTAAATATAAATATATAATATGTTTACTAAAGGCTAAGACTTTGTAAGAAGGGAGCTTCACTTCACTCCTGCCTTAACTGAACTAACAGAATTAGTAATTTTATATGATTATGATTGTTCGATACAATCGATCACCTGCTGAGGCAGCAATACTGCACGTCGGCCGCGGCTCGCGTCAGTGCATCGTTAAGCAGCAATCGCGGTGCATTCATCAGCATTAGATAATTAATTCGAGTTATTAAATAGTTTCTAAACTAGCCTCATCCGTGTTTCCGTCATACCATCTCCACAAGGGCAGATAGTGCTATCCCGCACAATGATTTTATAATCTACAGCAGCAGTCTCTACTGTCTACTGCGGCTGTATCTACTGAGCTAGCAAAACTTGAGCCGAGTATTTGTACAATTCAACTGCAACATGAATAAAAAAATTCAATGAAAGTAGGTAGGCAGATTGTATAAAGGAAATATTGCAGCACTGAAGCTTAGCTACGCAGGGCGACAAATACGAAACATATGACTAAGAAAGGAATGGGCGGTTTTGTCCCACGCACTTTATCACTCACTTGAACTCGTGTTGATGCACGCTCATAGGAACTACAACGCAGAAGGACAGGATCAGTCCCATCAAATATCCAGCTATTTGATTCAGTAAAAGAACATTGGTTAGCGCCATAGCTCCGGATTGGAGAGACACTGCACAAAGAGGAAAGAGGAAGAGGAGGCAAGCTGGCCCAGCAGACCTGCACAAGAAGAAAATATAAATATAAAATAATATCTGTTCAATCGATTTGTTTACAACGCAAAAACCAAGCAAAAACCAGTTTAACAAAAGGGTATTTTTTTTGGTACTATTTTCGTGACCGTGGATTCAATGTCCTTTAGTCGTAATATTAAACAATTTTATAAAGTCTTATAACGTCAAACAAGTCATAGATAAGCAAAGTAAGTCACGGTCAAGTCAAAATAATGCCCCAATAAAGTGGTGGAGACTTTACAAGAGGCTCCTATGGAGTTATGGAAACAACACGAAAAGACATGTTGACACCTCTAGAGACGAGAGACACCTCGTTATATCACTTTCGCACACCCGAGCACATTTACGAACACTTAATAAATAATTATTCACCTTTTATTACACATTAACACTCAAAAATACACAAGTTTAGAAAAATAATCTAACGAGCCGACATGTTTTTTTTCCACTTTGGCGCCATAGGAGCTGTGATAGGAGCCTTGTAAAGTCTCCACCACTTTCTGCTTACTGAAATTGACAGTTGTTTTTTTTTTTAATACTCGCCCATTGGGCCATGCTAAAGTAGTCAGACCATGCAGCCTTGTTTCGAGTCTTTTCAATCGATTAATAAAACCGGCCAAGTGCGGGTCGGCCTCACGCCCTCCTGGGGTTCCGTGCCACCACATAACTTGTTAGCCACTAAAGCACAAAAAGACAACATCCCATCAACGCCCAGGCGGTCACCCATCCAAGTACCAGCCACGCCTGACGTTGCTTCACTTCGGTGATCGTAACCGAACCAGTGGTGAACAGAAACTAGACACCGACTTGCACTTGGCCATTATTTATTGTTATACCTTAGAGTTTGTACTAAAATCATGCCAAGTTTGACGCTTGTAAGTATTACCGTTTAAACAGAAAGACGGACGGACAGACAGACAATGTAGGCTTAGTAATAGCAAGGAAAATAAATATGAATCCTTGGTAATAGGGTCCTGTTTTTACCCTTTGGGTACGGAACCCTAAAAAAGGAGGATGTTCTCTAGTAGTCTAGTCGACGCGTATATAAATATTGTTTTACATTTCAACATTGTTGCAATAATACACCATAGATTTGTTTGTAAATACTTTTATTAATAGGCACATATTATAAGCTAAGAAATAATCAAATAAAATATAAAGTCGATTTTCGTAGCTACTATCATGCTATGGTAATTTTCCCTAATCCTACTACAACTTACAACTAAACTTTAGAGCGACACTGATATTTATGTCTGTATCTGGCCAAATTTCTTAGCAACTATTAAAAAACGAATCCTTTTCTAGTATCCAGACTAGAAAAGAATTCGTCATGACGCATTCGGGACGAATATAGGAAACCTGCTGATCCCGAACAAAAAAAAAAACTGGAAAACCATGGCTGGCAAAGCACATTTAAATTAGTACCACAGATCTTTATCAGGTTAGATCTGCGAGGGCACATACTTTGCGTGTCTGTTTTCAGTCTTAAGTTATTGGATTGGTACAGTACAGACACTAGACAGTATCAGCCTACCATGTTCTCACTGCTTGGACACAGGCTTTCTCTCAGAGAAAGAGCCTAGGATAGGCCATAATACACCATGCTGGCCCAGTGCATGTCGGTGAATGTCATTGGTGACTTTGAAGTTTTGAAGTATCTTAGACATAGCGTGAAGCACGCTGGGTTTTCATACAATTTGACGTGCTTGCGCCTTCTTACTTGGTAAACTCAGAATACATCGAATTCTGTGTTGGTAAAGATGATCTCAACTTCCTTTATAGAGAGATCTGACAAACATCCTGTGAGTGCTAATTTCCAAGTATTTCAGAACCGAAGTTTTAAAGTTTTTATTTGCTTGCCAATGGGTATACAAGGTCTTAAAATATTTAATGTTCATCCATTAACAGCCCTAAAGGTAAGGGCGTGCAAAATTGTATTAGTTTATAAATATGTCAAAAATATATATAATAAACCGGCCAAGTGCAAGTCGGGCGCGCGCACTGAGGGTTCCGTACCACCACAAAATTAAAAAACGAGATTACCAGTTTTTGGTAATAAGCTTGGCAATAAGTTTACTTTAAAAGTTTTATGCTTCTTGTGCCGGGCGCGTGGAGCGTCCATCCTCCGGCCAGCCGCTGTTGAGTAGTGGTTGTCGTTCGTCGTCGTGCTCGCGAGACATCACCGCGTGGATGTTCTGCAGCTGGTGGTAGCGGAGGAACTTCAGGGTGGAGGCCACCGCCAGCCCCACAAACGTCGTGAACGCAGCCCACGCGCCAAACTGGACAATTTTCAACATGATAATTTTCTATCTGATAATGATAATAAATTTAATTCCAAAAAAGAGCACATAAAAAATTTACTATAGAGATACACAATAAACCCAAATAAAAATTTCTGTGGGCCCCAAACTAGGCTAATTAAGCCTGTATCTTGGGTACCCTGAGAACAGAGCATACGTATTTTTTTATCAGCGGCGTGCATTTGAGAATATGAGTGTTGATAATTCTCAAATTCAATATTATTAAAATTCAAATTTTAAAATTTAATTTAACCACTATACCAAACTAAAATCAAATCAAAATAAAATAATCTTTTAAAATATATACATGTTTACTGATAGTCCTTGAGTTTCAGCATTAATGCTGAGACGGACTCATTCGACACTGATTGTATCCTTTAGATATAAGTTTTTGAACAGGTGTCGAATAAAATTTATTTTCTTTCCTTCTTATATTAGCCATTATGGGCTGCCTAGTAAACAAATTTATATTTTATACTATTGTTATTTATTGAAATTAAACACTTTTAATATAATAATTATTTGGTAAGTAGATCATTGTCAAAATGCGGGCAGTAAATATCACTTTGTCTCCCTAGGGAGGTAAACTATATTAAAAAATCGAACTAATCTCATGTCAAAAAATACCATCGAGCTTACTTTTTTCTTCGGTCATGTAGGGCCATACATACCCTCAGAATAAGTGCTCTTTATTATTCTGTGTCCATACCATAACAGAAACTGTTTACTCTGTGAAATTAAGTTGACCACTATGTAAAACCTATGTGGTGCGAACCACTTGTCATCTTGCAATTTTTTTTGATGGGAAATTATAAATGAAACTGATTTTTCTCAGGATTTTTTATTTTACCTGACACTAGTGATGAAATGTAGATTATTTACACGAGTAGGTCATCTTTTACACCCTCAAACTATTAGCGCCTTCCAAACTATTAGCAAAAATATCTCGTGTTTAAAAGATCACCAATCTACTATTAATTCATGTTGTTTTGAACACTGCAGTGTCCTTACGCCCCATGGGTTCACCCGAGTAGACCATTCCCATAGGGACCATACATTTATAAAATCTGATATAAAAGCATCTAAGTGAATATAATATTATTCTGTGGGTATAATTATGGAATAGATTACCTGAGCTGTGGCTATTTCTGAGTAGAAATATTCGGTAGAGTCCATATCAATGCCATATATCGCATGACCAGCTAAGTCTTCACAACTGCAAACAGAAAATAATAATTATGTGCATATATTTTTTTCTTTTTTTTTATTCTGCTCACTTTACTAGTTTTTTGAACGTAAGATAGTTTTATTCACCGAAAAGTGAAAACATGACAGTTTTAATAGAACTTAAAAACAGAAAAATAAAACTTAATATAACTAAATAAAAATAATTATGTACAATTAAACTCATTTTCCAAAACTATATAAATAATAAATAATCTTTCAAAAAACCACAAAACACAAACATTCTAAGTTAATATAAGTACCACTACACTACACTACACTACAAAGAACAAAATAATATTTTACACGGATTTTGAAGTCGGGCGGAAACTATATTTTATTATCAAACTAAGATTAAATATTTCAAAATTTATTTTTAGTGCTCGCCCAACTTTAAAATTCGTGTAAAAATATAATTTTGTTCTTTGTACTGGTATATTAACTAGAATGTTATATATAGAGTTTTGAGTTTTTTTTTATCGGTTTAAAAAAAAGATATTTAATTTTAGAATTTGTAATGAAACACCTATGATAGTTGAATGCTTAAAACCCTTTTTAACTCTGTTCGGGTTGGAGCAAACTACAACAAACAAAACGCCTGAACAAAAAACAAAACAAAAGTATTGTAGTTATGGTTATTTGTTATTGTGAAATTAGTAGGCTCTTGAGCAAAATATCCGTATTATACGACCTGGTTTAAAGAGCAATTAATGAATTATTTTGTGGGACCACCTCGAGAGTTTCTTCTACATTATAAAAGAACCACGCAAATTGGTTTACAGATGCCGCTGCCGGCGTAATCAATGTACATACTTAAAAGCTCAATAATTAAAGCTTAATAGTTCTTAGTTGAGAACCTTCTAAATCCGAACCTGACACTGCCCAGATACCAACGCCTAGCTTAGCTTTTAAAACCATCCTTACATGTGATATTATCATTTACTATTTTCTAATACTATAACTTGCAGTGTTGTAACCATCACCTGGGAAACCATTGCGAAACACTCTGGCACCAGGTCATGAAGCCGAGACTGATGACGATACCGGCGGAGAAGACCAGTCCGCACAGCGCCAAGCAGCCCACAGACTCCAGGAATGTGGACAGGAATGAGCTGTCTCGGCCTTCGTACCATATCAGCATGAGCCTGCAAAGTGGTGGGCTATGAATGAAAGCACAAAAATAAGAATTCATAGGTCTTATCAAAGATTATATACCTAGAGTCTTATGTACTGGGAAAATGTTAATAAAAACACAGGATTAGTGGATTAGTAGTACAATTTTATTCTTGAGGCAAGAATTCTAAGTAGGTATATAGATCGATGTAATTGACTGTTATATATTCCTTTTATTTTCTGTTTTTTTATTTATTTATTATATCTGAATATAAAAAAAATATGTTTGTTTTCATATTACTATTTATCCATGATCCAAGAAAAGAAGGTCTAGCGCTCTGGGAGTTGACACTCAATTACGTCACTGTCCACTCGCCACTTTATTGCAACAAACACAGATATTGGGAAACAAATTAGCTAATAATCTAATAAAGAATATACTAAAAGCATTTCAATTGTCATTTGTTTTGTCCGCTCAAGTAAAGCAATTCAAGTTATGCACGAATTTACATTATTTATATCAAAACCAAATTGATTTATTGGATTCCCACAAGTAATATACGGAGATTCATCATCATCATCATCATTTCAACCATAGGACGTCCACTGCTGGACATAGGCCTCCCCCATTGATCTCCACAAGGGCCGGTTGGAAGCGGCCTGGATCCAGCGTTTGCCTGCGGTCTCTACGGAGATTGGGGAGTTATAATTTCACGCTATTGGTAATACACAAAATCACCATTGTTTCGTGTATCATCTCTCTCGAACTTGTTGTAAATTACTTTTTCTGCTCTTGCTCATGCACGTGTACATGTATCCATGACATTGATGACGTCAGTGGGTGTCACCCACGTGACACTTTTTCTCGGAGCGCTATACCTGGTAGGTATATTATTATACCATTTATTTATCTATCTAGGCCCAAGTTGGTGTAGCACCGGAGTATTTGCGCTATTTAAGTTTGTATTAGTGAAAACTTCTTTTTGGCTGTTAGTTTTCCATGGAAAATTAAATAAAAATAAAAGACAGCACAATGCAGTTTCCTGACTAGTAAGTGGATCACTGTTTCAAACTATCACGGTTGTTCACTAAAGTTATATGATTATTTACGGGATATTTACCGTGGTACGGTTGTGTAATGAGCTCCCGATATTTCGGCGCAGTTACATGCACCATGTTCACAGGAAGACAACCACGACCTGACCACGGTAAATATCCCGTAAATAAACATATAACTTTAGTAAGAGATATAGAGAGATTTAAGTTAGAACTCAGCACTCTTAAATTAGAATGAGACTATGAGTAAAACTTGTACTGCAGGGCCATAGGCGAAACTTGTTTTATTCACCGAGCAAGTAATCACCATCTTTACGTGTTATGATTTTAATGGTACTTACATGTACATCAATGTTAATAAAATGATGCTTCCCTGTATATCTGTATGTGATTATAATGGTACTTACCTGTATATCTGTATGTGATTATAATGGTACTTACCTGTATATCTGTATGTGATTATAATGATGCTTACCTGTATATCTGTATGTGATTATAATGGTACTTACCTGTATATCTGTATGTGATTATAATGGTACTTACCTGTATATCTGTATGTGATTATAATGGTACTTACCTGTATATCTGTATGTGATTATAATGGTACTTACCTGTATATCTGGATCAAGCTAACAATCATTATTACGACCCCGACGATCAAAACATAGTAGCAGCGGACGGGCGAGGCCCATGTGACCAACATCTTACTTCTGGTCCACCACCACCACCCTTCTGAGAAGAGAAGACATCGCCCACTGGAATAGGTATTAATAATGAAAATCTAATCACATAGGTTAAATGTAATTTTTTTTAATTGTAAATGGCGATGAGGAAAATTACTGTAAATGAGGTTAAAATTGAGAGTTTTGCACATAATACGATCGTTACTACTCACTCGAATTCAGCAAGATGTAGACTCATAGAAACCACTATACACAGAGATAGTAGCAGTCCAATCACATACCCTGCTATCTGTGTCAATAATAGCACATTGGTAATCGCCATAACTTCGACTTAAAGAGGAAACCGAACAGAGAATAGTGTAAGGGCAAGTCGGGTCACCACAGGAGGAGGAAAACAGGAAAACTATCGGTAAATTCATGATTAAACAATTATTTTAGCTCAGTCGATGATTCAGTCACACAAATTCTTTGCACAAATCAAAACAAAAACAGCTGGTGGGCCTAGTGGTGCTGCCAGGCAGTCATTCATCATCATTCATCGTCAGCCAGGAGACGTACATAGGCTGCTGAACATAGGCCTCCCCCTTTAACCTCCACACTGAACGACAGCCTGCCTTTTGCATCCACTGGATGCCTGCGACTCCAGGCAGGCCAAACAGTATCATACTTTAATATTATAAATGCAAAAGTTTGTTTGTTTGTTCTTCTTTCATGCAGCCACAGAGCAACGGATCGACCTGATTTTTTGCATGGGTATAGTTCAAGGGTCGGAGAGCGACATAGGCTACTTTTCATCATCATCACTATCACCATTTTTCATCACTACGCGGGTGAAACCGCGGGGCGCAGCTAGTAGTATTTATAATCTATCTAAAAACTAGCGTATTTTGACACTGTGTGATATAGGCACATCAGCCTGTGCTGCTCGCCTATCATCAAATGAATAAATGTATATTTGTAGGTAAATCTTTACTAACCCAACTAAAAGACTTCACAAGCAAAAGAATAAAAAAAAAGTTGTCAAAACTCAATATTTTCTCGATGACTATATTGTTTCTCATAATCTGTGAATGCCGAATAAAATGTTCCTAAATTCCATGGAATGTCAAAAGGTTTTCATGTAGCTGCCATTGGCCAACCAGACGGAGGCCACCAGGATCTCCATAGGAACACATACCCACATACGTTCCCAGGAGGAAGACTGCTCTCTCCTGGGTACTACCCACAAGAGGCGCCTTCGCGCCGATCTTCCCTGGGCTTGCTTGCATATGCCCAAAAGCTTTTTTAACCCACGAAAAAACTTATAACACCCTTTATCAGGTGTTATAAGTTTAACATGTGTGTCTGTGGCATCATAATTCCCAAACAGCTGAACCATTTTTTTCCGATTCAACAAACTGGTGGCCTCCTTGAAGAAGACCGGGTGGCTGAAATAGCTATAGCCAGCTCCTCAATATCCTAAATAAATAAATCCAAATAAATTAATCCTTTATCTTTGTAACAATATCTTTTTTGTGCAACTGAGTAACGAGACAAGCAAGTCGCTTGCCTAATGGTAAGCGTCACGTTTGCCCATCACGGTCAGCGTTACCCAGATTTTAAAACTTCAACAGTTTTAAAAAGTGCAGTGCATTGCTGTGTAGGTACACTGCCATGCCAGGACTCACCGCTTTAAGATATCTATAGGCAATATGTTAAATTTCTTTGTCTAGTAATTTTGCAGGAAACATAGCCCATCGATTAGAAACACAGAAATATTTGCACACTACTGCTTGGTGGTTGAATAACTGACAGTGCAAGTACCGTTCTTTTATCGATCGTCAAATTGACAGTTGAGATCGTCAAATTCGATAATATGCCATTTTTTCAGTACTCGCTGTGATCGATTCTATGGCATTTTAGCGAATTTGACGATCGATAAAGAACGGTACTTGCACTGCTGTCTGACATGTGACACGTGACAGTAATAAATCGCCGAGAAAAAAAAAATCTGTGATGAAAAAAGTGAAACGTGACATTCGTTAAATGAATAATGTCAAGATGATGTCAAATCAGATGTCAAATCAATACCAAAAACATGCCAAAAGTTGGATGATGGTGATGTGTTTTATCCAGTGAAACTGAAATCTTTTAATAATTTAAGTAAATTGTAGTTTTATTATGGTTACGTGTTCCTGTTGATGAAATAAAATACGCAAATATGAATTTCAACGCTTCAAGAAACGGTAAGTGGCTTGAGGTAGGTGCAAGATGGTGACAAAGTTCTATGGTTATGTCGGTGATTATTTTGTTTATAGTGGGCCAATCTGGGGGTCCACGGAAGGCGAAGCGTGTGAGTGACGTGGCGGCGATGGGAGTGCCGTCGCCCTCGCCCGCGTTTAGGGCTCCGCCTGCCTTCGGTCCAGGCCTGGCGCCCGTCGGCCCACCGCCGCCCTATTCTGAAGGAATCCAATTGGAAAACCAGGACTATGGTTCTCCTGTACCACCTGCTGCAGCTGCAAGTCAGTATTAACACCAACAGAGGACATTTCTGCTTTTTCATTAGCACATAAATAGAAGAAGCTAGTATAGCTAAATTATCATTACATATAAACAGTGGCTTGTTTTATTAGTTTTTTTAATGTTCGTATCTTACATTTTCCGGGATAAATAATATCCATCCTCATAATGCGCCAACGACAGTTTTATAGAGGAAGATTTGTGACTTACAGTCAGCGCAGATAGAGCTATACCAAAATATCTAGGCTCACTTATACTTCTATTAGTTTCACTCGGAACACTGTTGTGAGTAAGTGTCCTACTACTGTAAAATCTTAAATGCATTATATCTATAATGCCTACATGTGCTTCGATAGGTGCTCAGGAATTTTGAAAAAAAAATTGGGATCACTTCAAATTTGATAAAAAAAATTACTTCTTGTAGTGGCGGCCTGAGATGTCTTGCTTGCATGAGTATTCTATCAGTCTGTCCTTGTCACCTGTACACCGAATGTGTGCCGTATAACTCGCTTCAGTTGGGGTGATTTTGAATTTGAATTAAGATGGTCAAGTTTTGTGATTGAAATGTTAAAATGTCACTTGTCTGCCTGTGTTTTAAAACCGTCAATGTTATGTATACAACTTTCTTGTAACATTTCATCAATATTGATTTAGCCAATTAAGTCTTGAAAAAGTGCAAGTAATTTAGTGCAGGAAGAGCAATGATGGCTAAGCGGTAGCATGTGTGCTTTACAATCTGACTACCCGGTTCGATACTCAGCCCTGCCCCAATGACTTATTTGGTATTTAAGTAAATTATGCGCAGTCAACAGTAATGTCGATGTAAAAGGAAAACGGTATGTCCAAGAACCTCACAGGTTCAAAGACATATGATATTCGCCAACATGCACATCCTCTCTCTTAGAGAGAAGGCCTATGTCCCAGCAGTGGGAACATGATAGGATGATAATGACTGAGTTTAGAAAAAGTTACTAACATACAGCGAGAATCATTCACATTGTATAATTTTGTAGAATTAATAGAATTGAAGTGTAATTGTGTAATATGTTGTATTTGTAAACTTGACAATACTTAATTTATTTGGTCTAGTAAGAACCTTTTCTTAATCCACAGATTTTGGCTATATGGGTGGTTTCCCACAGTCTCCGATGGCGTCACCAGCTCAGATTGGCTCTATGCTCCAACAGCCAGTTGTCCAGGTTAGTTACAGGCTGTTGTCGTCTGCACTTCTCTCACTTGCACATTTTCACATCACTAAAGATATGATATCTATCACTGAGTAGGAATTTCCAAAAAGTGACCAAACCACATTTTGCTGTTTATTATAACTGAAATCTGCAGTGTTACCCAATATGTTCCAGTGTTTCTGCATTTCTAGGGGTAAAGTACCATCGTCGTCGTCCATCGTCATGATGCACGATGATCACCCAATCTTCCTGTTAAATTTCATTAAGATCAGACTAGGTGTTTCGTTGTGAAAAGCGTCAAACCATCATCGCTGCTCTGACCACTCGATCTAGGGGTAATAGTATTCTGTGCCCTCGATCGTTTTCTTTCCACGTTTCCTGTGACTAAGCATTTCAAGATTATCCATCATTTTACCCAAAATACTCGCTTGCTTTTGATGAAGCAACATTTTCCACCAGGACCGCATCTCAGACGCGTCGACACGTCTATCAGTATCCTTCAAGGTCCAGGACTAGCAAAGATCTGGAAGACCAAGCTTCTGACAATGTACATTTTCTTGTTTTGAGAATGCTCCAATCCAATTTTTTATCTAATTGACTCATTGCTGTCTGTTCTAAAATAAATTGATATCTCCTTAAGGACATGGCGTTCCAATACACGAACCAGCTGGCGGCGCAGGGGCGTGAGGTGGTCAAGCGCGAGCTCGACAAGTACGTGCCCGTGTCGCGGCTCCGGTACTACTTCGCCGTCGACTCCAGATATGTGCTGAGGAAGCTGCTGCTCATCATATTCCCTTTCACGCATAAGGTAAATGCCTTTATCCATAACCTTGGTCAATGCCCATGACTTTGTATGTGTATGGTGCGGCCTTCGGACTCGCCAATAGATATAATATTAAGAAATTGTTCCTTACTGGTCACTTACGTTATACTGCGCTACGCAGAAAGGGTGTATTAAGCCAAAAGGAGTCCATAGTAACTTAAAAATAAAAAAAGTAAAAGTTATAACTTTGTCATTTAACTTTTTTCCATAAGACTTGACTTGACTTCTTTTCTTTTTTTATTACCTAGGTAATAAAAAAATCTACAACTTTTGTTTACACACTTTAATCACATAACCTCAAAATGTATGTCAAAAATTCAAATAACCAAGGTTTTGGTTTTATATTTTTATTTTTTACAAAAAAAAACAAAAAAAAAACACGTAATTTTGTGAAAACTTACCTCATTATGTCACAAAGATACAGTATTTAATTTTTTTATTTTTCACCGTATTTTGGCTTAATATCGAAAAAGCATCCTAATTCCAATCGAAAAGTCTCACGTCAAAATAACAGCTTTTTTTAAAAAGTCGGTGGGCTTTTTTTCTTTGAAATCTCTACTTTATGATGGTATAAAAAAATATACATTACTATGGTAAATGTTCTCAGAAAATGCAAAGAAACGAAGTTAATATTTAATACCAGCCAGCAATTTTGGAGATTGATGGGGAGAGATCCTGTGGCTGAAATGATGATGTCATATAGTTCAACATTATGTGATTAATCTGTGTTGCAGGAGTGGATGGTGAAGTACGACCAGGACACGCCGGTGCAGCCTCGCTACGACATCAACGCTCCGGACCTATACATACCCTCCATGGGGTATGTCACTTACGTGCTGCTCGCTGGCTTCATGTTAGGTGGGTAACATATCCGAGGCTTTCACAAACTAAAAGCAGCAGCAGCAGCAGCAGCAGCAGCAGCAGCAGCTTGAACGCAGCTCCGCGCGTTTTGTTTTACAAGGGACTGTATAAAGCAACCACCAAATATGCTAGCTGCACCGAAATAGCTTGTGCGATGTGTAGTTCTTTTTTTTATAAGATAAAAAGATATATCGATGTTTGCAAAACGCTCCGGAAGACGAAATGCTATTACTATACTATCTAAACACAAACTTATACCAATAACCATTTGCCTTATTAGTTGTTTTAGTATTTTGCAAACCAGCAATGTAAAGCATAGAGAACTCAGTAGTATTTATAAACCGAACGAACTTTTTTTGGGCCTTTCAAGGACTCATATATTTTTTTTACTAACAGGGGTTCCAAACTTGTGAGGCATATTCGAGACAAAACAATCAAACATAATAAAACTATGCATGTATTTGGGTGTATAAAACAATGATCAACTTTATAATACCTATAATATCTGTGATGCCCCTGGGGTCACGGGTATCCATAGGCGACAGTTATCGCTTACCATCAGATGGCCTGTTAGCTTGTTATCACTATCACTACATAGTATAAAACAAAGTCGCTTCCCGCTGTCTGTCCGTCCCTATGTATGCTTAGATCTATAAAACTACGCAACGGATTTTGATGCGGTTTTCACCATCAGTTAGATAATTTTTTATACATGTAAAAAGCGCCCCGCCCTGGCTTCGCACGTAAGTTACACGCGTGCGAAGCCGGGCGGGTGGGTCGCTAGTATATATATATACGTTTGGCCACCAACTCTCCTGATGATAAGCCACAGCACAGCTGAGGATGGAAAATGTTGATCTAGAAGAAATTATTCACTCTAAAGATGCCTAGATTGTAGTTCTCAGGAAACAAGGAGGATGGCGGGAGTTCCATTGATGACTGACTACCCAAAACGTTGTGTACTAATCTTTGGAATTTCCACGAGGAAGGGGTGGTAGGGTCCCGTAGTCTGCATCAGTCCTTCTACTTGTCTAGTAAAAGGGCGGGTGGAACTTGATGGAGTGTGCAGCGTGTCCTACAACACAAGATGACCTGAATGAAGCCACGCAGAGTGCCATTGGGGAGGCAAAGTTTTGGTCTAGAAACTTGATTTGAAAATAGAATTGTATTTTGCGGAACATCGACTCGAAAGAAGAAGAAAGGTGGAATAAAGTCATGAAACTCATGCGCACAGTCGGCGAATTGAATCCCATAGAAAATAAACAAGCTTATTTGTCACTCAAGCCCTGCCCCAATGACTTTTTCTTTTGTTTTGTATAATAACAAGTGTTGTTTTGTAGCTTGGGGGCGTGGGTTCGATTCCCACCTAGGACAAACATGTATGAGATGAACATTTGTGTTTGTTCTATATCTGGTTGTTAATATCTATTTAAGTATGTATTTAAAACTATATATGTATGTGTCTATTGTCTATTGTATATCAGTCTCTGGCAGCCATATCACAAGCTTTGCTTAGTTTGGGTGTCTTCAAATCACGAGTGAATCGGTTTCTTCTAGGCAAGCGTGCTCCAACGTAGACCGCATCATCGCTTAACATCCGGCGAGATGGTGGTCAAACGCAAGCCTATTATTTACAAAAAAAAAAACAAAAAACATGACCATGTGTGTAAAATTATCCCGTATATTTATTTATTTTATTTAATCTTTTCCCCCATGGAACAGGTCTTCAACACAGATTCTCCCCGGAGCAGATCGGTATCCAAGCGTCCAGCGCGCTCGCGTACATCATCTTCGAGATGATCCTGTACCTCGCCACGCTGTACATCACCAACACCACCACCCACCTGAAGACCCTGGACCTGCTGGCGTACTCCGGGTACAAGTACATCACCATGATCTGCAGCCTGCTGGCCGGCCTGCTGCTGGCACGGACGGGCTATTACTGCGCTCTGTTTTACACCAGTTGCGCTCTCTCCTACTTTTTGGTAAGTTTTGGACAATGACAATATAACCACTTGCCTGCTCATCCTTTACCCCGCCATAAGCCAAAGTTAAATTTTTTCAGCTTAACATTTTTCGCGTGAGCCAATCCTAGGCGCGAATTGAATGAATGGTTTGAGTCAATCCAATCACAAGCGTCGAGTCGCATTTAGTGGTTAGCAAGCCGCAATCCTTGAATGAATGGTTCCTCTTTATTTTTAGGGTTCCGTACCCAAAAGAGTGTAAATGGGGCCCTTTTACTAAGCCTACGCTGTCTTTCTGTCCGTCCGTCTGTCTGTCTGTCTGTCGTACTTTTTAACGGCTGTATCTTTCGAATCGTCATGGTAGCCAGTTGAAATTCGGATTTCAGAAATTCTTCAGAATATGTACCTAATGGATGCGGCGACGGTCAAACGCAAGCCTATAAACAATGAAAAAAAGGCACTTGATGTTGCTTACTGTTTTATAAAAAAATATTATGGAAGATTTTTATTATTTGTAATGTAAGCTCAGTGGACCATGTTTGCATTCTATACCGTCAGGTTTGAATGGTGTTTGTGCTGCTGGTGAATCATCGTAAAGAAACATAGTGGTCGCCGGCTGGCTAGCTACCACTTGCAAGTTGAAAATCTGTTCCGGCATCATCACTCGAGAGCCAGTTCCCATTATAGGCATGTGTACCACCTCCAACCACTCCGTCCCTTATTATCAGCTAGTCTGTCAACTGTAAAAATAATCCTGTCCTCAGGTAAAGACCCTCCGGCTCCAGCTGCTATCTGGGTCCCCGGCACCCGAGCAGCCCCAGCCGTACGGCTACAACCAGGGCTACCCCAACCCGAGCTCCAACCCGTACACGGAGACCTGGTCCAAACCGTCCAGCGGCGGCACCAAGAGACGGGTCTACTTCCTCCTGTTCGTGGCGGTGACGCAGCCGCTGCTGTCCTGGTGGCTCACCTACCACCTCGTGCCGGCTGACGGCGCTGCGCCCGCGCCCCTCGCGACCGCCTCCCGATAACGGCCGGCGTAGGGTTGGGGATGCTGGGGTAAAGCTGGCTAAGTGCGGACCGCAGTGATTAACATCACTTGAGAAGACTATACACGTCACTAAAATCTTTTTTTTTTATCTTTGCTAAATGTAAACAGTCATTGTAGATATTTTTTTATGTCCTAGGTGGCAAACAAGCAAATGGGCTTCCTGAAGGTAAGCGATCTCTGTTGCCTACTCGAGACATCACGAATAAAATGCTGACGATTTAAGACTATTAACTTGCCTTTTTCAGTATCCCATGTTCATTCAGATTGGCAACTATTATTTACATGCCGTGCCACCCTTCCCCTAGAACTATGCTTGGGACCTTGCCCTCTCGGGGCTCGTTTCCTCGCGTGATCAGAGCCCCAAGCCTATCCAAACAAGAGCCCAAAATCCGCCTTTTTAGAGTAGACTTTTACGACAGGCTGGAGATACAAAAGCCGTATTCCAAATGACTCCAGGGTCAAGAACTCAACCCATCAATATAGACAAATTGGTAATTTTTGCACACTTGCACCCCAGTAGCATTGTAGAAGCCGACTTTACCCGCGTGTACTCCAATGGATTGTTTAATTATTAATTTTCTAGTGTACTCTGTACTTAGTAATACTCTATCAGTTCAATTTCAGTTATTTTTAGAGAAATTGAATTGTTAGTTTTGCGCGTAGTATGTGTTGGTCGATTTCACTTGGATCAAATACTTACATTTTAGTTACATATTTGTTATGTATTTACTTCAATATATTCTGTGGCTTGAATTGTCAAACCAAAGTAGCAATGAGGTTTGTCCAAAATATACTTTTTGAAGTAAAATTGAACAACACATAGCTATCCTACTCAAACAATGGTTATATAGTGAAAGTGTCAATAAGTTCTGAGTGCATGAAAGAGACATAGAGACTTTTATATGAATCTATAGCTCGAGAAACTTATATGGCAAAATATAGTAAAGGCCTATTCAGATGCACATGCATGTTTCGTCAGATGCGTATTTGCTGCAACTGCGAATTTGGCACAATATATTTATATTGCTGTATGTAGTAAAATAAGTAAGATTCCGCCGGGTCCCTACAACCTACACCTACTTGCATGAGATCAGTGCATAGAAAGATGATATAATTAGATAGCTCAAGAAGCTATAATTACTGTTTTGATATTGTTTTCTTTGTCGTTCTATAAGAAAATATAGACACTTAAAAGATCGCGGGTAACGCGGTACCGGTAACAAAAGTATAGTATTCAGATTTCGCTACACAGCACAGTGGTAGCCAATACCACGTTTATCTGAATAAGCCTTTATAACCGGCTAACTTTTTAACTAATTTTTTTACTATATTAGTCCCAGATTATGTTATTATAAATATTATTGTATATAAACATAATTGCATTTCTTAAAACCGTGCAGTGCGCGTCTATTGTAGCATGCTTGAATAAAAACAGAGTTCGTATAAATTTTGTTTTTATACAGGAATCACGATAAATTAAGGAGTTACTAAAGGGCGGCTATCTCACTCGCGCTAGAAGATATAAAAAAACTATTAAGGTGATAGGTTTCACCTATGGCGGGAAATTCAAATTTCAAACAGTTTTTTTTTGTCCCTGTAGCCAGGCCGGCCCGGCCAAAACAACGACAAAAAAACTTTGAAATTTGAATTTCCCGCCTTAAGTGAAACGTACCACCTGAATTTTTTAGGATACAGAAAAAACTATTATTAGTTCTTTTTATCTCCTAAAACAACTAATAGTATTTTTTTTTACTGTTAAAAACTATTGTTTTTTCCGGTTTGTATCCACGGATACCGGCGAGTTGTATCCACCGACACCGGGATCCGATTAAAAAAAAAAAAACATTTTACCCGCTGATACCGGTATCGGTGGATACAAGAAATAAAATAAATTCGTTTTCGAAACGAATCCCGGCGTACAGAGTACTTTATTTTAATGATATTTCCCAAAAGGAAAGAAGACGGCCTTGGGCCTCTCTCTTAGGGTAAATGTGGGCGTTGACACATGGCAGTGTGACAGATGTCAAACTTGGCTGGGCGATATCTCGGAAACTGTCCATCCTGGACCACCAGTTCTTTTACAAAAGTAATAGATCTTGTCGAGATCTTCATTTCAGATGACAGCTGTCAATCTTGGCTGGGCGATATCTCGGAAACTGTCCATCCTGGACCACCAGTTCTTTTACAAAAGTGATAGATCTCGTCGAGATCTTCATTTCGGATGACAGCTGTCAAACTTGGTTATTCCCGGGATTCGTTTCGAAAATGATTTTATTTTATTTCTTTATCCACGGATACCGGTATCAGCGGGTAAAATGTAAATTGTTTTTTTTTAAGGAAACGGATCACGGTATCGCCCGGATCCGTGGCTAATAAAACCGATCCCGGGATCCGTGGATGCAAACCCGTTTTTTCTTTCCATCCTGTAAAATATCAAAACTTAAAATGCTTTATACTATTTGCAGTGTTATTCTAAAGATAATGCCCAATCGATTTTTTTTAAATTGTCAATATTTTTTTTTTTCTTCAAAAATATTTAAAACGCAAGGCAGAGGTAGCTGTGACAGAGCGCAGCCAGCTCGACACTGACTATGAGGTAACCTTAGTACAAGTTTTAAAAGTTTTGGAAAACTTTTTTTCATTTTCTTATTGTTCTATACATTGCTGGGCTGAAAGCTATTCGAAAACTTTTTCCGTATTTGAGTGAAGCATACTGCTGATTACCACCGATTTTAGTTCCTCCGCGTTTACGCTGGAGGCGCTTTATTTACTAAAATGTATGGAACAATACGAAAACGAAAAAAGTTGTAATCGAAAATTATCAAAACTTGCACTAAGGTCACTGACCGTCGATTGCGGTTGATGCTATAGCCTGAATTGACTAATTCCAGTATAAAAACAATATGTGTAAAAATCACGTCGTTTCCACAATAAATTTGTATGGGATGACTCGCCAGCTCTAATGTCAGAGTTTTTAGTCCACTGACTTTTTATATTTGAATGATAATTTGGCATAACCTCAGATTAGACAAACAAGGGAGATATGGTAAGGTGGCGTGACGGGTGCGAACGCATCAGGCCTAAATCAGGCCAACCCACCCAGCAGAAGCCTTTTTTTGCATGCGGACTATTATTTAGTTGAGTGGCTAAAAGTTTCTAAGTGTGCGTGAAAAATTACCAAGTTTGCTGTACTTGAAATTTTTGCGTAAGTGGTTTAGCGGTAAACAAAAATGTATGAAAAATTGAGACATTTGAACACGAACGGTAATTGAAGGCATATCTCCCTTGTTCACTAAAGTTATATATGATTATTTACGGGATATTTACCGTGGTAAGGTTGTGGAGTGAGCTCCCGATATTTTGGCGCAGTTACATGCACCATGTTCACGGGAAGACTGAAGAAAAAAGAGAAGAAGATAGAAGAGTGTTTCGTCGGGACTTAGGTTCGAGTTCGAGTTCCAGTGGTAACCGTAGCAAAAGACTAAGAAAGAGGGTAGATCGTTATGTCTGAACCTAACTTTTTAACTGTTCTCCAACCACCCGCATTCTTCAGTCTTCCCGTGAACATGGTGCATGTAACTGCGCCGAAATATCGGGAGCTCATTCCACAACCTTACCACGGTAAATATCCCGTAAATAATCATATAGGTAACTAGATCTAGTCTCCCTTGTTTGTCTGATCAGCAATGCAAGTACCGTTCTTCATCGATCGTCAATGTGGACTGTTGTGGTCGTCAAATTCGATAAAATTCCATTTGATCAGTATTCGCTATGATCGATTCTATGGCATTTTATCGAATTTGACGATCGATAAAGAACGGTAGTTGCGCTGCTGAGGGCATATAACTGACGACCGAATGTTTTATGTGATACTTATATATTAGTTATGTACTGTGTTTCAACCCAAAATTATGTATCAAGTTTTTAGTATAGTTTTGTATAGAATTTGTAGTGAGATTGGGATCTTTCCGCTGTATACGCATTTAAAAAGTTAGTACATCGAACTGGATTTTTACTTTTTTTAAATGACCTAACTCCAATTAAATTGACCGGTCAATCAATCTACTAACATGCCAGATATCTTGTAATATTTTTATGTAAATAAATAACTATTGTAAACTTTGTTGAAGTATTTTGTTTCCCCCGCGCCGGTAGTGACTATGTCTATATAGGGAGGATGGCGGGGTAAAGCTGCATAAGTTTGCGGACTTCACAAGACTACAATAGGAGACATTTATCTGGAGAGACGCTGCAAATTCAACTACGTTGCAAGCCTATATTCATCAAGCCTGTATTCATCATCATCATCATTTCAGCCGTAGGACGTCCACTGCTGGACATAGGCCTCCCTCATCGATCTCCAAAAGGGCCGGTTGGAAGCGGCCTGCATCCAGCGTTTCCCTGCGGTCTCTTTTAGGTCGTCTGTCCATCTTGTGGGTGGACGTCCTACGCTGCGCTTACCGGTCCGTGGTCTCCATTCGAGAACCTTTTCGGCCCCATCGGCCATCTATTCTGCCTGTATAAAATTGGATCAATGCTCCAACTAGCACGCTGCGTAATTCAGGTCGGTTCGATATCGTCTTGGCAGTAGGACCACAGAAGTAAATACAAAATAATTTTTCCAAATTTCACTATAGTAAACTGTAAAAATCAAAGCCATAGGCAGGGGAGTTTGGGGGTTCAACCCTTCGAACAATGTATTTATTGACCGAAGGTCCAACCCAATATAACCCATAACATGGAGTACCTACCTATTAATGGGCCAGGGAGTCTGTGGCCCAGCCAAGAGTGGCGCCGCCGCCTGATGGCGATGACAGTTGCGAAACTTGTGAAAGCGGGTGGGTGGTCGCGTTGACGAATTCTTTGTTGGTACTTGGTTGTATAGAGATTTAGACAATAGGTTTTTTGTGGTCTTGCACCAAAGTAGGTAGGTACCTACCAGATCAAACAATCACGGGAGACCTACATATAAGTAGGTAGGTACTAATAGGTATGCTTGAAGTATAATATTGGATTGGAAGGTACCTACTTACTTATGATTATTGGCGACGACTTGATGATACACAATTACGGACAGGCGTTGCGTTTACCATCAAGTGAATGAACTAAGTACTGTCAAAAATAAGTAGGTGGGTAGATAGAGATACCCAGGCAATGATATACCTACCTATCTCATTTCACCATTGTAACACAAAATATAAATAAGTAGGTTCAATATAGCTTAATAAGTCAGCTATATTGAACCTCACTTCGTTTTTTTTTATCTATATAAGGAACTTATGTAAGCCTATTTATCTATCTAGGTACCTACTTAGTTCTGATACTTTAGGAAGGTAGGTACACAGCTAGATATAAATATGTTGATCTCTATTTGTTTACGTATGGAAACCTTCGAAGATGAAAACAAAAAAAGTTTATTTCAGGTGGATTGTACGTAGTAGCGTGCCTTCCTACTCATATAACAACAGCAGATACATTTACCCATTAGACAGCTAAGTTACATAATCAACTTTGCTAGAGCCAAATTTTAAGGAAATTATTTTATAAAACAGGTACCTAGGTAGAGCAATGGGAAGTTGCCAGAAGCGCAGCCAAAAAGGCTTTGTCCACCTATTTAGACTCGCGTGACCTAAATCCAGCCCGGCCAATGCGGTCGTGCAAGGGAGATAGACGCAAACATGATGTTCGGTCCTTGACCTGAATTCCACGTCGTAGTTTTAGTTGGTTTAAGCGAGTTTTAAATTAGTAAACTTTACAAAGCTAAAATAGCTCAGTCTTCTTTGCAACAGAAATAATGAAAAACTTACTCACCGGAAGTATTAAAAAAATTAATTGAATACGAAATTCATCCAACGCATTTTCCTTATCGTCGAAAAAAAAACTTTTGAAAATGCCGCGTTAATTTTAGTGTCCGAAGTTAGTTGCTGTTGGTGATTGGTCAACGAACGACCTTGGCGCATTATGTCAGATTAGTGGTGGGCGTGAAGTAGTTTGGATACGCCACGTCATACGATGTCAAATAGATATCGATAAAAAAATCGATACATTTTTTTTTTTTTGATAAAGTAGTGTCTGAGCGACTAGCAATTTAGCTCACACCATTATAAGACTAACTCTAAACTATTAGAGTTTTGGCACTTTTGGTGGAAAAAAAACATGTCGACTCATTGTATTATTTTCCTAAACTTATATTATTTTTATTGTTAATGTGTATTAATGGTGAGTTATTGTTTATTAAGTATTATTGACCGTGCTCGTGTGTAGGCAAGTGATTTAATAAGGTGAACCATGTATTTTCATGATGTTTCCAAAACTCCACAGAAGCCATGAGTAAACCTTCCACCACTTTGCTAGGGCATGACTTGGACTAGACCGTGATTACTTTGCTTGACTCTGAATGTGCCTATGATTTCTTTGACGATAAAAAATATAATTTAAAAATATAATCTCAATACTTGACACTTGCAAATGCACAAACCATGCAACACGCGACGCCAAAATCCTCTGAAGAAAAAACTAACTAATTTGGCCTTTATTTTCCAGAATCAGAATCAGAATCAGAAAACATTTATTGATCAACTGATACATTATTATTATCCAAAGATTAAGCATTGCGATACAACGTGACAATGCTGCCAGCATTTTGGGAACTTTGCCCACTGGTAGCAGCTTGTTAGAATAGATTTAGATTAGTGTTAGTTATGAATTTATATTTAAGATAGTTTTTATTTTACTTGTAATTTTTATTTAGTAAATACTTATAAAAAATCAAACAATGTCGATTGCAGAGACAAATATCACGGGACGTGAGAAATATTATGATGTAGTGAAAAAAAATTGGTGTCTGTCTGTCTATAGCAATCAATTAATGTGTAGTAGAGTTTAGCCAGTCCTCGATTTATTTTTAGTTTTCAGTTTTCTATCTAGCCAACCTTACAGCATAGAAGTTACCAATAGAGAAAGTAAGTTTTTCATTAACTTGAGCAGTACTGTTATACTGTGGTTGAAATTATTGATATTTATATAATTATGTGAAGAAACAATATAATTGTTTGTTTAGATTATTAGGGCTTATCTATATATTGATTTAATGTATATAGTTTTTCTATCGATTGTGCATTCTAAACTATTGGGTCATCACTAAAGCAATCAGCTGTTTGCTGTCAAATGGCAGTGCTGCCAACATTACAGTGCGGATTTCGCAACGTCTGCGGCTATGTTCGCAATGGCCATGCGCCACAAACAGCCGCAGTATCGACAAACGTTCACAAAACGTTTAGACGTAACAAGCAAAGTGACACTTGTCTTCTTATTTTAGTAATTTAGTCTAATAAAACTCGCAAATTATTTGGTTCTAGTTGTTTATGTGTTAAGTGTAATATTATGTTGTTTTAATAATGCAAAGTGCCGCCTCAGTACACGCTTTCTGAAGCAATTACGTAATGGGAATTATGCTAGACAAGTTTAAAGTTTTGCCCTGAATTTCAACATGGCCGCTGACACAGGAATGGATACTTGCCCCAGTCCGGAAATTACGGACTCCAGAAAACGACCTCTAGACGGAGATTCAGAAAATGGTGACGTGAAAAGATCACACTTCAGCTCGGGTGAGTGGCGCACTATTTACTTACCGTACTATACATAGGTACCTCTACTTAAGGTAGTAAGGCGAGCATAACATTGACACAGCGAACTTGCGACCGATCGGCGGCGCTCAGCTGGATTCCAACAAGATTCTTATCGGAACATCGCTGTTATCAATATGACCTATTTACACTGATAGTAAGGTCATAAGGAGTCGAATAACTCGAAAATTGTGGTGCTATCTCTGAAGAGCTCTAATGCCCCTTTATTGCTGCAACTCAAGACTGTAATTACATTGATAAGTCGAAAAAATTATAAACTGAGAATTATTATCAAAGCAATTTGCCGAGCTGATAAGCGGCGCGGCTGAATGGAAATGTTCTCCCTGCTGGACTGTTATATTTTATGCAATGTTAAAAGATAGTGGTTGTTTTTTAGTGCAAGACTTGGTGACTGCGTTGCCTCTGGCCAACGGCCATGGCTCTATAACGTCTCATTTCGGTGAGTCAGTTCGTCAAACGCATCTGATACTCATCGGCTTTGTGGTTGTTGCGGTGCGCATGCCTCACGCGCGCTCACCTCCTCGCACTCCTGCTGATGCTCACGATCACTCCACAGACCATACTAGTCCTGCAGCCACCGCTGCCCGGCTACTCCCACCGGCAAGCCCATCTGCCTCCGCTCACTAACTGTACTACTCATTAGATCGATGAGCTTCCAAATAAATAAAATGCTGCTCATGCAAAAATCAAGTGACCTTTCCACCTGCCCAGCCAGAGGTCAATTAAATTACCAGCTGATTTATAAATTGGTCATGACATTATCAAATGCTAGAAAATTACCAAATCAAATATGTATATTGTATACGCTACTATGATTTTATTTTTAACCAAATGTATAATTTGTTTGAATTTGTTAAGACTTCTAAATTCGGCATGTCATTATCATAACCTCTTGGTTCATGTTATCAAGGCCATATCGATGACGGCAAATCGAATAATTTTCAACTGTACAAAGAAAACATTTTGTACTTGGGAATTGTCTTTATTTATTCCTATTTAATGATGGCTACATTTCAATGTAGTACACCTAATTAGTAAAATCACTATAATTATGTGCGTAGCAAGTTGTTGAGGCACTGCTATAGTTGGGTGTATTGTTGAGCATCAGCGGAGCGGGCGGGCAGCGTAGGTGTCAGTCGTGGATCGTCCATCCGCAGTATGGCTCGATGTGAGCCATGCCTCACGTAGCCTCATCGACACTCCATGGCTTAGTCGTTGCATAGTTGGTGTGAACATCACTTTATGTACAATACCTTCTACCCATTATTATTCGGTGTATTTCACCTCTTCTTGACCAATCAACGCTTTTATCTCAGTTTAATTTTATCTTACAGTCATTATAATAACTAACCGAGAAGGAATAACCATTATTTTAATTTTGCATTACCGATACCATCAAATTTCTGAACACTAGTAATATTCGATAGTTTTTCACTGTTACATCATCATTTACGTAAAATTTCCTATTGTATGTTCAGAAATTGTTACTTATACGTACTTCTGAACAAGTTTTTAATAACTATGTGAAGGTCTGAGCTCGTGTAGATGGCAGGCAAGGTCATTGCCGGTTGAAGGCGTGCATTGGATCGGCGTATGGGGAATTAGACTTAGTCGTTTTTGTAGTAGAGTTGTTTTTGTATCTGCTGCTGTCTCGTCGTTTCCAAGGTCGCAAGAGGCGATTTGTCATGTGGAAGCAGTTTGCTGCAAGTGTTTACATTGCGTAATTGGCTATTGGTCATACTCGGGAAGCTGCTACATTATGGGCGCACACTACTATCTCAGCCTGCCTGTCTATATTGATGGATCGTAACTTAGCACTACTCATTGATTGGTCACTCTGAATTTGACCAGACCCTTCTTTCGAGTCGATGTTCCGTAAATTATAATTATATTTCAGTTTAAGTTTCTAGACTAAAATTTTGCCACCCCAATGGCACTCACCAGACCCTTTAAATCATGGTTCTAGACACAAAAAAAATCAGAGCCTCTTCTTATAAAGAATCTGCCACTGCCACAGCTATCACACAATTAAACATTTTAAAGATAAAATAATCACTGTTATAAGTAGTAAAAAAAAACCGATTGGGGGATAGAATGATCCTTGTCTTTATAATAACCAAGTAACGTTATAATACTAGTTAAAATAGAAATAGTAAAGTAGTTCGTTGTTACAGCTGCAATGATATTGTAAAAAGCCGAATAAAACATGTTCTTTTAATATTTTACTAAATAAAGTTTATCAAGTATCTGCTAGTCTTACATTCAAAAACCTAGCTAAAGTGATCACAATAGGTACATGGTTTTCATTCAGCTTTTTATATTATATAGTTATTGTAGCTGTCAAAGCAAATAAATACTTGTACCGAATTTTACGTTTAAAGCAATTTTCATGTTGGGTTTTATTTTTGCGGGTCACAAAACTACATTTTCGAGTTTTTTCGGTCTCCTCCATCCAACAAGATATCAACATGAAAATTGTTTTAATTTAAACCATTTGCAACGTTATTCTAGAGATAATGCCCAACTTCCAAAAACCACTGAGTGGTTTTTTCTTCTTTTTTATTTTTTTTATTTTGAGATAGTTCTGCCCGGAGAGTGGTTTCAGTGTGAGTTTCTTGGAAAACTCCTCCAAATACAACATGAAAACTTAAATAGAAATTACAATTATGGGTTTTGTGAATCCTAAACAGTCTACAAAATCCTATACAACCCTTTCTTATACCACATTGTTAACTGTCGAGTTGTGGCTCTTTAATTAGCATAAAAACTGTGTACCCCCAAATTTTCACCCGGTTTCTGTGCTAGAGACAAGCTTACGACAGTAATTTTACTTAAGCTAGTATAAATAAGATTACTGTCAAGGTTGACTTTAGTGCATCGAGGCCGAACGCAGTCGCGCGCTTCTGACGCACGCGTCTAACGCGCATGTTACACATGTTTAACTGAACAATTATGAAGAACCCTTTCAAAGTAAAACTAAAACACGAAGAGCCTTCAAAGTTCGTGCCGTAAAAGTTAATAACTTGGCAACTCTGGTACAACAGTATGAGCTCATTTGGCCCACTACCACACAAGAAATTATAATTACAAGCCACTACTGGAAAGGCTAAAGTATCAGTATGGATGTCGTCAACTTGGGTTGCGTTGCATCAATTTGCGCGGTAATTTTACGTAGAAACATGATTGGTGAAAATTTCCTCGATAAAATAATTTGGCAAAAACAAACCTAACACCCCGTTTTTAGTGTTTTCTCCGAAGCAAAAAGTTCTTGACAATAAAAATTTTCATATTCCAATGGTCATTTAGGTGATTTAATTTAAAGTAAAAACGTTTTATTGTAAATTAAAATTGTTTAGTAATCTGGAGTTTTATCATTTGTCGCTTACGTCATTTAGTTCTGAGGCGGGTGCTGACCCGTGCGAGTCTCTTCCTGCAGGCGTAGATAGCATAGATTTGTTACTGTTTCGCGCAGAGGCAAAACTTAGATGTTAGCTTACGACGACGCTTTACGCTTGAGTATCGGGCTCTTAAATATAATTTACACAATCCTAAGGAATAAAATGGGAATCACATGTTTGTGTACGTGCTTCTTGCACAGTCGGTACATCAGTTCTTTCCAAAGAATATTGAAGCAAACCCCATGGGATCCGTTTCCGTCTCTCAGCACGTGGATTGTTGGAAATTAAGTCCTGGAATCTTTTCACCGTATTAACGACTAAACAAAATTCTTGGCAATAAATTATGTATATATTTAGGAAAACAACCGGGAGAGTAATGAACCCTGTTCAAAGTCATAACAGAAATATTATCCCCACAAAGTCCCCTTTTGACGCCAACATTGGAGTACGCATTTCGTTTGTTCTCCAAAGAAACATTTTCCAAACAAAAATACTCCGTTAATTTAAATAGGAAACCCTTCCACCTAAACTTTTTAAAAACAATAAAATTTACTTCTCCTGTTTCTAACTCAAAAGTTTTACTTATTCAGCCGCCGTGTCGTCCCCCGCGTCTTCAGATTTTTTTGCCGTAAAGTTTTTTGATAAATCTAGTAGAAAACAAATTCCCGTCCCGTACCTTTTATTCAAACTACATTCTTACGGCCTTTGTAATCAAAGGAGGTTCCTCTTTAGGCGGTAACTTTATTTTGTTCAGCAAACTTGGGAACGAAACGTTGCAAGTGCCGACATTAATTTTGCTCGGGCCTTTTCGGCCGTCCTCATATTAAAGCCTAAAAGCCCTTTAGTCCACTTTGAATACGTTTTAGTTTTAGTAAACGCTCGTTAACCGTTTCGGTGCTTGTGTCCACAGTAATTAGGTACATCAGAATTAACTGTGATGTTTTACTGTGCTATGAGGTTTTTCCCAATGGATTTCTAACTATGGCAATATTTCTGCGCCGTATTTATTGCTTACTAGCTGCGCCCCCCGCGGTTTCACCCGCGTAGTGGTGAAAAATTGTGATGACGATGATGATGAAAAGTAGTGTCACTCTCCGGCCCTTGAACTATATCCATGAAAAAAAATCAGATCGATCCGTTGCTCTGTTGCTGCGTGAAAGAGGAACAAACAAACCAACAAACTTTTCGCATTTATAATATTAGTATAATTCCGAGAAAATAGCCGGATCCAACTACATTGTGAGGCATCAAATTGGCAGTTCAGTACCTCTTTCTGTTTGCTCTAATTTGCCTGCCTTTGAAAGGACGTGCCACAACTCCATTTTAAGATTTTTCTAATCTTACACAGTTTGACAATAAATTATTTGTGATTTCAAACCGAGTTATTTATTTACCAAAAAACGATAATTAATCACAAGAACAAAAATAATTTATATTATGTACGTACATTGCAAAAAGAAAATACACGTCCGCTACAGAACCTCTTCTTTTTCGTCGGTTAAAACAACAAATGAATACTTACATATTCAATTAACTATTTAAAATATAATAAACAAACTACTTCAAATACAGACTTAAAATTTGTCCCGGATATCGGTAAATAAAGCCTTCCAATCCAGACAATTTCTTGTAATCTATATGAAGAATACCTTATCATTTCCTGTCATAGATTACTCGCTCCCTATTCCCAATTTTCTACAAATTGCCGACTGGTATCACCACCTTGCATTATATTTACCTGCCTCCACCACTTTACTGGGGCATGAGTTTGACTTGACCGTGACTTACTTTGCTTGACTCTGACTGTGACTATGACTTGTTTGACGCTATTAAATACGATGTCAACTTGTTTAATATTACGACTAAATGACTTTGTATCCACGGTCATGTTTTTTTTCTTTTCTAAATGTGTTTTTTGCGAGAAATCAAACTTACTATGAAAGTCGCCGCCAACTGGATATAGTGGAGCAAGCATAATGAAATCGGACCTCCATAGGCACAAATCATTATTTAGAGGTTTTTAAAAAAATATATATTTATGGAGTACCCACCAACATTAAGTCCTTAGACTTAATGTTGGTGCTTCTAATCATCTGTCTCTTTAAAAATTACTCTTAATGCGCCTTTCAGTAAATGCTATCGCATAAATGCGAGTCTTCGAAGATCAACGCTGGAAAAGTTCAAATTCGTGTTATTGGTGTTTATTCACTTTAACTACCATATTGCATAGCTCTATTCGTGACATTGTAAAACTGGCCCTCAAATTGTTGATAAACGTTAAATAATCTGTGATAAACTGATACGAACTCTACCTGTTTGATAAACGTAATCTTATCTGTACCTATATTATATTTTATTTAGTTTCTTCCCTAACGATGTGGCCTTATTTTCTGCAGATTATCCATGTTTTGTGTTAATCAGGTAATGTTAATGCCAACAAAGAAGGGTTGCAGATAAAACCACATCCTAACTAATATAACTAATATTATAAAGAGGAAAGATTTGATTGTTTGTTTGCATTGAATAGGCTCCGAAACTACTGAACCGGTTTGAAAAATTCTTTCACTGTTGGGAAGCTACACTATCCTCGCTATACAAGCTACATAGGCTATAATCTATAACTGTGCGAAGCTGGGGCGGACCGCTAGTAATATTATAAATGCGAAAGTGTGTTTGTTTGTTTGTTCCTCTTTCACGCAGCAACAGAGCAATTAATCGACCAGATTTTTTGCATGGGTATAGTTCAAGAACTGGAGAGTGATATGCTTCTTTTCTTCTTATCCTCATCATCGTGATCATCACCGTTTTTAATCAGTACGCGGGTCAAACCGCGGGGCGCAGCTAGTTTCCTATAAAAACGTATAAATACTATACATAAAAGTCCATGATAAAATCTGCCGCAGAGACCGTCCGCAATACTAGATTCCAAAAGAAACGAATACATTTTATCACAAAGATGCGCAGTTTGACCGTCGTATATCCTAATGTAACGCTGACGTGTTCAGATATGAGTGTTCAGCACGTACCTATCCTCTCTCATTGTTACCTAGAATCCTCCGAGCGTGGTAAATGTCCGCGAGGATTCCCTACGCGTAAATATTGGAGTAAATATCCCTCGGATTATACCCAACAGTAGCTCCCCGATGTTGGATGTAAAAGTATCCACGTTCGTCGACTTTCTCGGCAGGAAACGGATTCTTTTGTAAGTGGGAGGAAGTTTTGGCAGTGGACCGGTACAGCCTTTTCTTTGAAGCATTGGAAAGTGAACTGTGTCGATAGTTTCCGAGTTCGGTATTGCACGGGTAGAAGAAGCGCTCCGGAGCAAAATGGTTTTCCTGAATCGACGCGAATCTTAGACGCTTAAGTGTATGTTCTATTTGTGGGAACATTTTACAAAACAATTGACAACGCAAAAGAATATGAGTGATGATTATAGACACAGCCCTTTGTAGCACCTGCACTAATATTTGTTTCCGTCTTGCTTACGCGAAGCAAAGAACTCTGCTCTTTTAGGTTCGCATCATACGAGCTAAGTGAATTAGCAATCATGTAGAGTAAACTCTCTTATTATTGTAGAACAAATTGCCATTCTCCTTTATGAGACGACTGACTGTCTAGTTTGCTCAAAAGCAATAAGTATTTGTAAAGAATTACCGAAATGGTAAAACAGAAAAATAAGCCTTAACACCTAAAAAGGTTTCAGACGAGATGGCATCTTTATTAGCTGGACGACTTCGACGTGTATGTGATTTTGGAATACAAATCCGATAGTCAAAAGCATGAGTGAAAGTAGGTTTGTCTTGAATGAACTTATATAATACATGAAATGAAACATATATTCCTACCCACCTAGTCTTTGTCCGTACATGAATGCGACAAGAGACTGTATTCGAAGATATTTCAATCAAGAGAATTGATTTCCTGCGCCATGCGCCGCGGAAATTACGGGAACGTGAAGCCCGGGGGTGGTATTGTTTGGAAATTGTTATCTGTTAATATTCCACCCTTTTTGCTTCTTCGGCAGTCCTCGTCCCTTCCTGTTATTGGCAGTTTTTGGACCGTGTAATCTATATAATATTGTAAATGAAATACAACCGAGTTTTCTGTGTTAAATGTAGAAGCATTGCCAATTATCGCTGCCGGAAGACTTTGAAATGTACAACAGTCTTTGAGTATGCATTATTAATATATACTTAAAGACCAGAGTCTTATCAAACACGTGTCTTTAAAGAAACAGTGGTCGTGTTTTTAGTGATTGACTAAGAAAAGATTAATCTTTCGAATGGCGGAAAAATAGTATATCATAGGAAACAAGAAAAAAGCTCCCCCTCGAGTATCGTAAGCACAAAATGGCCGACTTCAGATTTAGAGTTGATAAATCTCCCTAATAAAGATTTAAATCCACGCCTCGAAGTGTAATTCGAAATTTATCAAGTTCTGGAATCGCGAGCAAATCCTTGGAATTACAGTTATTAGCAGTGCCGATGTAGTCGATTACAGTTGTTGAGGACTTCTCAACTCCGACCATACCAAGGTTAGGGCTGGCAATATTGTAGAGCTACTGAACTTCCGGGGGGGAAAAAATGATAAAATCTGATCAAAACTAAGACATGGTCCGAAGGCCTCTGTTAGCCAGACCAAAACCCAAAAAAATCATTACTGCGGGTTTTTATGGAGATGCTCTTAAGCTTTCGTAACATTAATAGGCAAGTGTAGTGGTTTAGACTTGAAATAAATTTTATTGCACCTGATTTGGTTGGTTTATTTAGCAGGATATTGTATAAAATTTTCGAGAGTAGAAATATTTATCGAGCCATTTCAATTAATAATAACTTCTATGGTCAAACTCTTTCTCTATATGTATTGTTGCTAAACCCGAAAGCAGTATTTAAATATTCCCATATTATTTAGTTTGGTCTTTGTAAAAAATCCACCTTGCTAATATTTTTTTTTTTCAACTTAGAACTATCATTACAGAAGTATCAGTATCATTACATTACATTATAAAAGCGACTAGCTCTTTTTGTTGCCTTTTGAGGCCTGGAATAATTTTGATCTTTAATAAAGGGTGCTTCACGAGAAGTGTCATAGAATACTTTCGGATAAAACCATAGCTTGTAAAGAGAGATTTCAAAAATGAAGGAGGTAACCCTACCTTCAGTTGGACTTGGCTAACTGGAGTTCACAGTGTTCCATTAGAGTTCCCTTGTGAGTTCTCGTTATAACTTGGCGTTATTTAATACTGTTTCCAGAACTCGCCCTTTGCTTGTTACTTCTGAATTAACTTGACTCTTAAATTAAAATAAACACCGCGAACGTTACGTACTGCGACATGCCTGCTTTACTTGCTTTGAAGTGTTAAAAAAAGAAAAACTAGTAGCAGCCCTGTTATTCTAATGTCATCTGCGTGCTTTCAGAATCAAGAACAACAATTGGTAAGCCATTACAGGTCCTCGGGCGGCCTAAAAACTGACATTTGGGTTAACCTCTCTGCTAATGCGACATTAACATTTTTCTAGAGCTGTTGGATCTACTATTTCGACGTATATTAGTAAATTTTCGACGTTAAACAATCGACAATCCAACCTTGATATCCTTATCGCCGACCTGCCCCAACGTAAGTCAGTATTTTCTGTAACTCAGCCAAAAACAACGAAAGCAATTTCAGTCGTAATCGAAATATCGCGGCGCTATCGAAATAACCCGAATGACAAAACAAACATTCAGTTACAACATCTGTTAGCGCTAGAAACAATGCAAGCCATTAAAAAGTTTACAGCTGATTTGATGGCACCAATGTTCTACTCGCGGAATGCGATCATATTAGACTTAACGCGTTTGTATTTAAAGTAGACGTTTCAATGAGTGTTGGACACATTTTGCTGATAGGGAAAACGTGATTGCGAGTCACTATATATACGCTCCAATTCGTACCACTTTCCTCGGACACTGTCTTTAATTGATATTCTAAGCTCGAGGAAATACAAAATGGAGCAATTTTGATTAGCGTGTTTGTTTTCAAATGAAGAATTTGAAATTGGAAACTTGAATGCCAAGGCTTCCGAAATGTGAAGGTAGTCTCACCTATTGTATGGTAACAGTTTTACACTTGTTAGGTATTCTCATGGTTGTTTACGTTGTAGCAAGTATTTTTTTCGTGATAAAGAGTATTTTTACCGAAAAATCGTGAGAATATCCCATGTTCGTCCTCATTGCACGCTATACTCTATTGCCAAATTGCATCCAACCCGTCCAATGATTTAATCATGCAAAATATACAGACAGCCAGAGATGCAGACTTACGCATTCATAATATTAGTGTGATGTTATGACAGTGATGACTATCCTGTAAGCGAGTTATCTATAAAACGTTAGTAACAATGGCAACCCTTGGTTAAGTAATAAATGCACATTGCCAACGGAATTGTCACAATAGTTGCGCGTGCGCAATAGCAACTGTTGAATTACAATTAGCTGAGTTCATTTTGATTTGTTAGCTATCTAAAGTCTGGGCCACACTGGTAGCGATTCAGAAGCGTTGCGCTCAAGTCTTAAAACAAGGAAGAATATAAAGCAGAACACTAATCGCGAGCAAGCGAGCGTGCGCGACGCGCGTGGCTATTCGCTTGGCATTCGAAACTTCAAACCGTGTCCCCGTTCACGCTTCGCTTTCAGTGTAACGAAGCCTTCAATCGGTCTATAGTCTCGTTGACTTTATTCAACCTCTACAATTTATGTATAAGAGTTGCCAGTCTTATTAGCATAAGATAAAACTGTTCCGAGATAAAAAGAGCGACAGAAGTATTACAAATAGAATGCAAGAAGACGAAACATTGAGCAACATTAGCATAGATGTTTATTAATTTCTTAATGTTTATGGTGATGTCAAATTAGAGAATAAAAATGTTGTCGCCCATCAACAAGACCAGCTCTATCGAATGTAATAAATATCGAGACGATGAAGAGGGCAATTCAGGCAATTTATTAGTTTCCGAGATACAGTAACCTCACAAATAATGGTTTGTGGGCAAACAGGACCCTTCCTTTATGAAATGTGATTTCACATGAGACGAACTAGAGTTGCGGAAAGCGGGAAAAATTGATTTCTATTATGTGACTATGCGCAGTTGTAAAATGTAAGCTGGTGACGATGCTCGGACTTTACGTAACATAAAAGTAGTTTTGCCGCACAATTTGGGGGTAGAAATAATAAATTGCAGGAGCAGCTTGAATTCTGAATACTGTTTTTTTTATGACAATATTTGTAGGTTAGGTTTTCTATATGCCTCAAACACTTAAATAAAAACTAATCTGGAACTGATTTTTGTTATATGATAAAGTTCGTAGAGTTTGTTCAATTTATCTTTTTACCCAGCGCTGTTTTTATATGATATTCGAAATCCAATCTGTGAAAGAAATCTAAGAATCTAAGTTATTCTGATTTCTGAGTCTTCGCACATTCCACTAAGCTTAGGGTACCCGATTCCTACACGAACCTCGAGTCCCATCTGCCCTTATGGCTTGCAAGTGGCTACTATACTTCAGGAAGTACCATATCATAGCCCCGATAGTTACAATCTGGGTGTCTTCAAATCGAGAATGAATCGGGTTCTTCTAAGCAAGTAGGCAAACGTGCTCCATAGAAGACGCATCATCGCTTAACATCAGGTGAGTTGGCGGCCAAGCGCAAGCCTATTAATAATAAATAAATAAAAAAAATATATATATAGCCGCCGTTCTCGCTAGTTGTAGTAGTAGTTGTCAGAGCTACCTAATGAAGTTATTTAGATTCGTTCGACGTATTCATGCAAGCGGACGTGCACACTTTCGTTTTTTACTTTTCACTTGTAGTTTCAGTCGACCGTTGCTTTCTTACGTAAGGATGATACTATCTCGTTGACATTTGGACGAGGATTTACGAAACTTGTAAGTTAGTCAACAAAACGTGGATTTTACCCATTTTATGTTCTTTTTGGATGCTATTTGATAACTGATATTAGGAAAGATTTATGTTCTTCGAGTTTGGTTGCTATTGGCACAGATTTAATAATAGTTGCAAATAATTGTACACGAAATGTTATATGGAGATTCAGAAAGATGTTTCAAGTATTTTGTAGTCATAAAAGTGTTACGAGTGCGTAGTGATTTCTAAGCTATCAGAAGTACCAGTTGCAGCACTGGAAATACGACATGGATATTGGTGTTATCGGAACAGCTGATGTAATAATAGATTGTGAAACGTGTGCTAATAGTAATTGTTTCCTAATAGCATTTGCAAACAATCTCGCAAAATGTCACAAAAATTATGCTTCCAGCAAATACTTACCGTCTTACCACAAAAGATTTAAGAACGCTTTAGACATCTGTTTAACATATTTTTCACAGGGAAACAACTGCTAAACACATGACTAAAGCGATCTTAAATCTTTTGTGGTAAGACGGTTACAGTTTAAACCAAATCACAAACAAACTTATCAAACAAAGTTCAGACGGTATGCAATCGATATTTATAAATAATGATTAAATTAACTAAGCATATCATCGTCTAGACGAGCATAAAGGAAATCGAGCAAAAGAAACCTTTGAAAGCACTAAAGGCAATATTTATTTTTATTGGAAGCTAGATTTGGCCCCATTTCAAATGAAGACCTTGATAGGCTATATACGAAGCTCTGCCAAATTTTAATCTAGTGGCCATTTGAAGAACTCTCGGGTTGGTACAGATTTAATATAAACGACCCATAAAAGGTGCTTCGTTTGACCATTGGGCTTGATATTGAGAGAAAATTTGAACCATCTATCATGTGCGCCGTGTTCCAGTCTCTTTTGATACATTACGTTTAATAGCTTGGAATCGCGAAACCCGGAACTTTTTATAATGTTAGTTGATATAGATCAATAGTATTGACGCAGCACTGCTTACATTATTAAAATCAGGGTCACGCTGCAACCTCGCTTATCGATTATTAAATGAAAGTGCTGTAGAATCATTCGTGGTATTCGAGACGGGTGCATCGGGCCTCGCGTGCCTAACATCGTGCTGTTCCAGCCATGCATTCAGTTTGACTGATACATTTCAGCAAACTGCATTTAACTTGCTGTCAACACGAACACCTAAACCTTTGTTGGCTGATACTATCAAAGTCATTGCGCTATTTTGTGACGACAATACTTAGTTCCAAGCGAATATGTTAAAAGATGGAAATGATGATAAATGTCGTGCCAGTGGAACACAAGTGGAAACAGATAATCGCGATCGATACCTGGCATTTAAACTGACAAAGTCCGGGCAAGCCGCTATTGATATCGATTAGAAGCCTTTTTCCAGGTTAATTGGTAACGCGTCGGATGATTATTTTAAAAACCGATACAATTTATGGCTCAGGCGATCCTGTCGAACACAATACGATGCTTTTGACGACAACTGCGGTAATTATGATAACGTCAATAACGTCATGCATGCCTCAGCTCGGCTTATCTTTTTATAAACAGCCATGATTTAAACAACGACCTAATTTCAAAATACACGTATCCTGCTTTGCGTGAGGGAAATGAATTGAGTTGACGCTACAATTAGATCGTAAATTTGAACATGAAATACAATTTGTTTGACGTTGTATTGAGCAATTTTTTTATTTTACCCATTCCGCTATTTCGGGTAACTAAGTTTATTAAAATAGCTCACCTCGGAACGTTGTCAAATATTCAAAGGCTAACAAAAAGTTCGGGGCGAGACTGGGCGGCTGAACTTCTCGAAATTCTGACAACGAACCTGTGAATATTGAAAGAAGTGTTTCGATTCATCAATCACCTTTGCGGCGTTGGAGATCAAAGAGGTTTCCCACCCCGGGAGACGAGAAGCTAGGATTACCAGAGCATAATGTGGACTGAAGAGGTTTTCACGAATAATCTGGCGGCTAAATCGTGCGCTTTGAATGGGCGGGCGCGAGCATGCATGAAAAGAGTTGATGAAGCTCAAGTGGCGGCCGAGAGCCGTGCTCAGAGGCGGTTTCAACCTCGTGCCTTTTATCGATGCCTTTAACGAAGCTAGGAATAACGATAGCGCAGCAAAACCACAACAAAATACAGAAATTAAGTCACTATATAATACAAACAGTAAAATAAATTCTCCTGGGAAGCTCTACATTCCGCTGTTGCGCTATCAATCAATACATTTGTGTAATGTATTTTAAACTCTGATACATTGCCTGGAGAATTTGTTCAATTTGCTGAAACAAATTAAACGCGATACTCTGACTGAACCTGTACCAACAAATACCAACTATAGTTCAACCATTTGATCTTATAATAATTCCTGCTTCGTTTCGGTAGAGTTTGAAATCGTAAAATGTTCTAGTATCGTTACTGCAAATTGTTGTCTTTTACGAGTCTGTGAGGAGTGACAATAACTTTGTTATGGGTGTTATGGTATTGGTGTCTCATAGATTGCAATGTCTAAGTTTATATGCGACAGATTGCATTGTTTAGTCTCTTACCTCTGTCGCCTGATGACTTGTCTTTTGATAAATCTTTTGCATTTCTTATTCCCACATCTTCGGCTAACCTAGTTTTTCCCTTAGCATAATGTGCTACCCTAGTTTCCATGTGACCTCTTCTGGCGGCGTCGGTTTAATTTACCGCATCAACATTGGCAGCTGTTTCCGCCTGCAGAGCCTCCGTGTTGCGTCATTTCCCTGAATCTACATGACATTTTCAATACCTAGTAAAGAATTATCCAACGTTTACTAAGTTTTAGATTATTGGAAGTACTTTCATTGTAATATTTTTGATATTGTACACAACAATTGTTGGGTTTTCTACCACTCATAGATACTAGATCCTAATTAGACTAAATATCCCGTTGGTGCCATGTTTCATGACACCGACCGCTTCTGACCTGTCTATTACGGTTCATAGCATATTTCGTGACGTATATTAATAGACCATGCGATAAGTAGGTCGTGAATTTCATGTACAAAAACAACATGGCTGTGCGCAAAGAGCGCGTGCGTATCTATAGGCGCGTAGAGATAACCCTTACCCTCTCTGGACAGCCGACGAATGATCGTTCGTCGTCTGATTTATAATACCTACAAACCAAAATATTATCCCTGGAATGCTGGAAATCTTCCTAAAATCATTTGTGAGTTTCGCAAATTGTTTCCCGAAAAGGGCGTTTATAACTTCAAAATAGAGTTTAGGCTCGTTTGTTTCGGAAAAAGGAATCGTCGATGTTTTTGTGTTCCCCAAACAAGTTCCGGGGAGGTGCTCCGAGGCTGACGTGACTATACAGTTGACAGCGATCAGGTCCGCGCTGACACGTGCTTGAATAATTAATTACGCAATCAAGGAGCTGTTAATAGTGTAAACATACAATATTATCGCAAGATACGTGTCTACACGTTTATAACCGAGCCGTTGCTATCTTCACATTACCCACTTCATATGTACCTACATCAAGATTTTTTCGTAAAGATGAAAGCCGCTAGATGAAACGCGTTTGTACTTGACACAAATGCATACGCTACCGTGTGATAAAATATGTTCAGCTCCATTTGTATCGCAGTGAGGTTTTACATAATGTCGTTACTTTAGCCTCGATGGTCATTATAATAAAACGTTATGTCATCGTCTTTTATGAGTTGAGCCTTACCGCGAACCACATGCCTTGTGTTTGCGTTTTTATGTGCAGTAAGAGGGCTGGCCTCTGATGGGTGATCCATCACTCCGCTAGCAAGCCCGGAATCTTCGAGAGGAGTGTTTAGCTCTAACACGAGATCTGGGAGATTGATTAACTCTCAATTGACTTAAGAGGAAAGATATGTAACAGTTACAGAAGCGTTAAACGCAATCTCTAAGAAAATATGGAAATAAAATAGCGCGAAATTAGTCCTTCGAGCCGGAATTTCATCTATTAAATTTACCAAAACGAGTTGATTATTTATAGAAATTAATGTTACTTAATAACTATAAAAAAAAACTAAATGCATTAGTTTTTTGCGCATTAAACTAGTCTGAATCTGAATTATTCATAGCATAACAATTCTGAATCTTATGGCGAGGCACGTACTCAGTCGGCAATGCAGCTAAATATATTAATTAAATTCAATTTGAGCACCACCGGCAAACATTGCTTAGAACGGGCAAGGTTACAGTGCTCACCTCACACCGAGCTGCACTTATCTCGACGATTTATTGCAGGCCGCGAACGCTCTTACACTATATCCTATTAATGCAGAGGACGTTTCAATATGCAGTGTCTTCCATGCGACGACTGGTGCTCAATTAGATTAACGATTTAATAGTCTAAACTTGACAATGCCTCAGCGTCGAAAGATCATCATCATCATCATCAGCCCTGAGTGACCCACTGCTGGGTATAGGCCTCCCTTTGTATATGCCACTCTCCCCGGTCTCTCGCTTTTCGCATCCACTCGTTCCTGAAAATCCAAACCCTTTTACGTCGAGCAGAAATAAACTCCCGATAGATCCGAAAAGTTATTAATCACGAGCAAAAGGAAACCCAAGAATACAATTGTAAAAACCTCCGCAAACTTAGGTTCAAGTAAACTGGCACAAAGTGGCTGTCAATGTTAGCGTGCAAAATGGGTCTGTCTGTGTCACCGCGCAGTAATATTTCACAGTGGACCCCGATTGTAATCGCGGGCGAGATTAGGCGTGCCGTTCCATTGTAGGAAAGATAAAGCCGCTTTTTCGCTCTTTTAATTTTATTTGGACAAAAAGGACAGTGCAAAGCCAACTAGGGAACTAGGACATGCAAAATCAATTTTGAACACGCTAGAAGCTGAAAGTACGTTTACTTTTAATGCAGTTGAAAACGAACTCGGAGCAGTCTTCGATTATTGTAATAACCATAAAAAAATTGGCATGTTGTGTTGTGATACACAATAGCGCAATTTACGCTTGTTTCCCAGGCCGAACAATTTGCGAGACTCATAGTAACCTGCCGGCGATTGTTGTTACATTGCACTTACGTCATCGCCGTGTTTCTGCCAAGTTCAATGGAGCAGAAACACAAAGGGCAAGTGTATTGGTGTCACCGGCTCTCGGCTCTCGACTCGAGGTGTCACTGCGCGGAGGCAGGCGGCAGGTGAGCCGCGCGTTCCGTTTGAAATGAGGTCGCTCGGAGTCCGGAGCCGTCCGTCGCCGGATCCACCAGCGAGTGGCTCGTCTCAATTGAAACACATTGCCAGTGGGCGGGACTCCTCTATGTTGTCACGATCATTGTGTTTCATATCGCCTCTGATTAATGGTCTTTTTTTATCGAGGTCGAATTAGTTTGTCCATTGTAGCTCTTTCGCTTTCGATAGGATGTTTGCCGATAAAATATATTGAACTCTCGGACTGTTTGTTTAGAATTCGCCGGCTACGAAGGAGGTCATAGTCAATTTATAGATTCGGTATTTGAAAGGATCGAATAGGCAGTAGTAGACTTAGGTTTAAGGTAGTTTGTTCATTATTCACTAGCTCTACTCGTAGACTCCATCCGTGCAAAGCACATTTCTAATTAAATGCATGTCTGAACTAAGAACACGTAAATAAGCTGTAATAATGCCTCTAAAATGGATCGCAGACGATTTAACACGTTTACCAAATGAATTTATTGAGCTCTGTGCCAACACGATGCGAAACACGAACGGCTAATGCGGCTCGAGCGAATGTCGGCGCTAATGTATTGAAGCTTATTAAATGTTGGCTATTGGAGCGCACCGTCTCACCGCGCCTGACATCAGCACAAGTTCCGAAGGTGTGGATATACATTATACAACTGCACTGCCTCATATAGAAGCTCTTTCGAAGCCGCTAAACAACAGCTTTTTACAAGATAACCTTTGTTTCTCTGTCTCTCATTCTCTCATTTTAATGATCACCTCTGGGACATCATGGTGACGAACTTTGAACTACATTTTGTTCATAAAAAACCTAATTTCTTTTAACATACAGTCAGAGTATTGTGACGCAACGCAAGCTCTGTTCCGCGAACAAAAGGCATCTGATCCTGTGTAATCTCTCGGCCCGTTTTGTCTTTATGTTTCCTGTAATAATGGCTGCCACACAAAACGCGGCTTATCCCCGTATATTCCGCCCTTTAAATCGGCTATGTAATTACCGGTAAATATTGCGAGCTCATCTTCTCTGGAATGCCCTTAATCGAGCAGAGATTAATCACGCAGTATGTGCCCTGAGGAAGGGTTCGGGATTTGGTCTAATTCGTATTGATTTATTAACCGATGAAACATATTGCCAATCACGAACGCTGTGTACAACAAACAGCTCGTTATATTGTTCCGAAAGATTTCCCATTAGACCGGACCAATTTGTTGAAAAAGCTCTTTGTATTTCTAGACTTCAGTCTAACTAAAGTCCCTGGACGTTTGGTCCTCCAAATTCAAATTACTCATAATTTATGTTTTACTGACAATCTTATTTTCTTGTTAATAACTCTGCTTAGCAAAAAAAATATTCATATAATACAAAAAAAAAACTTCTTTTTAATGTTTATATATTTTTGTTTATTCCCATCAGCATTTACCTACTTTGCAATCAGGCCTTAATAGTCATATTATATAAACGGCACTCATACTTTCGATACCTCGCCTATCACTTGGCAGAACATGGTCATCTATCAGCAGTACTTTACTCTTATCCACCGGACGTTCAGTTCAGTCCACAATCATTGAAACTTGCAAGCTCACAACACGCGCCATTCCTGTTCCTCTGCCGCTCGTCTCAATTCCGCGTTGTTTCGCAGCCGTGGAGCCGACGTACCACTTCAAGGTATTGGTGCCGTCCATGGTGGCGGGAGCCATCATCGGCAAGGGAGGCGAGACCATCGCCCAACTGCAGAAGGACACCGGCGCGAGAGTCAAGATGTCCAAGTCGCACGACTTCTATCCGGGTGAGTGATTTTTATTATGCTTGTATTTTTATGCGCTTTATATACAGACGTGATCGATGTGGTCTGGTCTATTGAATCTCTATTTTACACATATAGTTACCAAAGAAAGTGTCATTAGCATCCCACAGAACTATTTGAATCGTCTGTCATAGACGTATGAGGCCATTTATGTATATGTTATATACAGACAGACCATGTTACCATTAGGCGCATGGTTTTCTCGTCTTTTCAGCTTAGAATCAGGCGGAGCTATCAATTGAAAATTCTAGTCTCAGAAAAAAAAAACAATCGTATGGCTCGAATAACAATAAAATCTCGCTCTCGATATTGTGAAACATTGCCATTGTATGACTATGTTTCGTAGAGTAAATATAATAGCAAATTTATCGACTTATTATTTAGCTGGTTACGATCATTCCTGACCTCGTCATCTTGTCATCGCTCGCGATGGTTCGACAGGCCACACAATACGTTCGAAAGCGAAAATATTATTACGGAATAACGGAACGGAATACAAGCATAGAAAGTTATTTAGTTAAGACAAGCTGGGGGTCTAGACAAGAGCCACACACTGTTAGCGTTCACGCCTGCGGAAAGATCAAATTGTATGAAAATGACATTGACAATGACATTAGCATGAGATAAATTATCTCAAGCTAATGTCATTTTCATACAATTTGATCTTTCCGCAGGCGTGAACGCTAACAGTGTGTGGCTCTTGCCTAGACCCCCTGCAATCTGTGGTTCTCATCGCGATTTTGATATAACGATGTATATTCTCATAAAAATGCTCACTATTTCGTTGCCAATTTTCATAAACTAGACGTTTTGTATTTTTTTTATAACAAACAACCCGAGTGATAGTTACTTACACATTTGTAATATTAGTGTGATGTTTATCATGATACAAGTTACTTCCCTCATACAATGCGATAGTAATCAGTTTAATATATCGCCGTACAATACAGCAAGGAAACACAATATGCAGAACGCATTAACCAACCTTGTGATGATAATTAAAGATGCCACTTGATTGAGCTCTATAACCCTGCCACTGGATATCACAAACAAGCGTGATGGTGCTAACGAGTTGCGATTGTATGTCAAAACATATTGTTGAATGGGGAATAGGACATTTTTGATTAGGAATTCGAAATACCATGGCAACATTGCCGACCCACATTGGATTTTTGATTATATTGAAAGCCTGAAGTTACAGACACGGCAGTGAAAACGCACAGCGCTCTGATGATTCACCGTTTCACGCTGAGCCAAACTTTATACCTTCTGCAATGTCTATATAGATAAAAGCGAAATTCACCTATTTACTCACTCATCACGAAATCTCGAAAACTACTTGACCTACAAAGCTGAAATTTGGCTGAGGATTTTGCGAAAGGGCCGAAATAAGGTGGACAAAAGGGGGTTGAAAGTTTATATGAAAGTCTACGTGCACGAAGTCGCGGGCAACAGCTAGTTTCATATAAATGTATGCATAAAATGCAATTTTAATATCGAAGATTATTCTCCTCATGGCGTAGGTAGATACATGCGTTGAAATATTCCATCAGAATTATCTGCAGATTAGTTAGCAATTCAAATGTAAAGTATAAATTGACATAACTAGCGTGCCACAACAAAATGGTGCGGAATGATGAAATCATGCACGGTAACTGTTCAATTATTGGCGTGCGATAACTAGTGATGTGCTGTTGTGATTTATCGATAAATCGCAGTAGCATAGATATCAATACTGGCCTATTGTATGCCAATCCCGATAGAGATGCACATCACGTTAATTTATCAACATACGAAGTATCGGCACTCGCCGATCGCATGCCAAGCGAGATAGGGATGCCCATCACGTTAGTTTATCGACATGCGCCAGTGGCAGTAAGCTGTAAATGACAACCGGTCGAGCCGTAAAGTTGAATTCACGGCTGGAACCAATGGATTGTAAATTCTCGACGTTACGACAAAACAACCTAGCAGCTATTACCTAAGAACAATTTGGTTTTGGAATAAAACCTGAAACTGTTAGTATTGTACAAGTACCTACAACTAAGTGGTGCGCCCCTTTATCATTATGTCCGACAAGATTTTTTTAAATATTGTTACAGTAGTTTTATCTTGTTAAATATCTCGTAGTTTGTAGTACATATTTTTATTTGGTAGTAATTATTATTTGGGTTCGGAGCCCAAGTATGTGCAATAAACTGGAGGGTAAATGCGAATGACAGCCCATGAGTCGAGACCGTAAACTTTAGTTAGACCCGCTACCAAAACTAACTTGTCGTCAGGCCCCATTGCGAATTATTTCATTCGACTTCGATTTAAATTGGAAACTTGGCCATACCATAGTTATTTGGATGCTGACAGCTTTAATATTTAAACGTCTTTCAAACTGATCCGAGATGAACCGTTAACAAATTTCACAATACAAATAGAAACTAGGTCATTACAAATTTAATAATATAAATTGAACAAATATACAAAACAAAATACACAAACAAACAAACAAATATACAAACTCTACACAACTCTACACAAAATACAAGCTTATCTGATTAATTCTCGTAATAGTTGATTTTGTAGTATAATACATTGTGTAGCGTCCTAATTATGATGAATTTTATTGTGAGTACTGTGACACTATCGAATAGTGTTGCTAGTGGTGATGCGCAATGTAACTACTATTTATCGATGTTTTGCGATTTGTCAAACACATAAAAGGCTAACGTTGAAGAAGACAAGGGTACTACTGTCAATTTACCGCCATCATGTGACGTGGATGTCTATCACTACAATAAACTCAAGGGGTAGCTGTAAACGACCGGTGGGGCAGTAAACTAAAGTAAACTCCCACTCCCTGCCAAAACAAACGGTGACGGAAGTCGGCCCGACGCCGAAAGCTATAAAAAAAGAAACGATTCTTCAAATGAGCTGCTTCAAATACTCAAATGATAGTAAAACTGATTAACGCTTTATGCGACTTTAACTAATTTTACTGACCCAAGTTTTTCTTCCTAAGCCGCAGAAACGGTCGACTTGATTTATGAAATGGCGAGTTTTCGCTCGCGTTGTTCCGCGTGGCTTAATACTTTACGCACGGCAGTTTGCTAAGTCGCTTTTCTAGCTATATCACCGTAAAAACTACCCGATGGTGAAACTTTAGTTTTTCCTGTTGGAATAAAAAGATCCGTTTAGTTACAACTTTACGTAATAAAAGCGTTTTCGTGAAGCCACCGCTGGCGCATTAGCAGCGTTAAACAGTCACGCTATGAACAGTTCTCATTTGAATTAGGGCAATATTTCTTCCGAAAAAAAACAGAAGAATTTCTTGACTGTGTTCATTATCCGGCCGCAAGAAAGGCGTTCCCCCGGGTTCGCGGATATTTACATTCGCAAACAAGAGGTTCGCCGCTTTTTGTATTTCCCCCGCTGTCGCATTGTCTCTTCACGTCGAGCATCCCGGGTATGAGCTTGTATACCTATTTTCCCGGGAACGGGGACACGGACGTTGGAATAACGCCCCCAAACCGCTGAACTCGAAACTCATACCGATGCGTAAAGACCACGGCTTTACCTTGTTTCAGTATTCGGTATAATTAGCTGCGCCTTTTTAACCAGTGCCTACGAAATTTGAATTGTAAATCTTGCTATCATGAAGTAAAGTAACGCTCGGAAGCAGTGGACTTGAACACCGTGGTTCGTGTTAGGACTTTACATAATTTCCCTTCGTATTATTCATCTGTTGTCGATAGAGTATCGTACACTGGTTCATTGCCGTTCACGTGATTGCCGCCCTAGAGCTTATTAAGAGCTGGCTAGAATTAATAAACAATCATGAGTAAACAGGAATTTTGTTTTCCAATAGCTCAGGTCAAGAGAGATAAGTAGGTGTTGTGCTAACCATTGAATTTTTCTTTTCTTCGTAAAGCGAAATCCTGTATTAAGGTGGTACGTTTCCCTATGGCGGGAAATTAAAATTTTACACTGTTTTTAGTCCTTGTAGCTAGGCAGGGTAATTATTGTAAAATAACAATGCTTGCGCAAATCGTTGGTTGTTCTTCACATTATCATGTACAAATATTTATCAGTAACGCAACATATTACTTACATTTGTCAATAAACCGTTTGAAACGGCAAAAATGTGTTTATTGACAAATGTAAGTAATAATGTGCATTAGAGATAAATATCGTTACATGATTTGTTAAAGAATAATAATGAATTTGCGCAAACATCATGACCGTTTATAATAATTACCCGGCCTAGCTAAAAGAACAAAAAAAACCCGTTAGAAATTTGAATTTCATGCCATAGGTGAAACGTACCACCTTAATATGCATTGGTTATCAGCTGAATTTAAGCTCCAAGTGTGCTCTTTAAACAGGAAAGGTTGGGCTGAGAGGTCATCATCATCAGCTTTGCGCATTGAGTTGACGCATTGCGGACTCGACAGTTCAGCCTAATGATGCTCGAAAAGTTTCGGGCCGTGCCCGATACAATCTAGCAGCTAGCGCCTGGCCGTGCTTTGCTTACATCATGTTACTGTAACTTGCGAGACTTAGGCGTGTCAAGGTCCGCAGCCTAACGATCTTTCATTTGCACAACCTGACACACGCGACTCGTAGGCAAATGCCGTTCTCGGACAATGTTCACAAACTTAGAAACTGCCATCCTCAACATCACGTTTTTATTAGAACACAATAATGTGACACAAGTTCTGGAGGCACTTTATGAGATTTCTAAGAAGGAAGACATTCATACAATTCTCAAGTCTTTAAAAGACAGTATATAATGTAACGGGACTTCCATGAATGTTAACTAATACTCTAGTTGTTATGATAAAATATTTTTACTTGCGTTAAAGCTCTTCTGGGACACATGAATAATCGATTTAGAGCCAGAGGTTCATTCAAAAGAATACAAAAGCGAGAACGTATTCTAACCCCGATCGATATTCTTCACAAACAGATTCGTTTCGTTTCAAAGGAATATCTATGAATGCAATTGTCTCTGTTACCATCAAATTATATTTTTCATCGTTCGCTTTTAATACTTTCTATGATGTTCCAATCGAATAGGTAGATGAGTTATAGATCGTCACTTTGATTTTCGTCGCGGCGATATTATAATTTTGCGTTGGCCTTATTTGGATCTTCTTAATGGGGAAGGAAATGAAAGCAAGGGTGGGAGGAGGTAGAGTTTCAATTAAGGTGCCGCGGTGAAATCCTCCATTAACTTGGCAAAAAATAGGAATGACACGCGCCTCGGCTCATCAAGTGACATTAATTATTTTGTCCGGGTGTAATTCCCGTGCCAAATTGAGGATGGCGTTTTGTAATAAAAATGTGGGTTACCGACACGGCACGGCCACAGGGGCGCCTCGAAATAGCGCACCGTTTGATGATATTGACTTTGACGGACGATTAACAGCTGGAGACAGAACGGCTTCTCTCACGGTTATAATTAACACCTCTGTGGTTATATCTAAAGTAATTTGACCGACCCATCGGCTGGTCCTTGAGGCCAACGTGCGACAAAAATATATTTACTGGCTGAAACTGAGCTGCGTACACCGTGTTACTCGTAGTATAGTTATTAGAACAATACTCATTAGAACAATAGTAACTGAGATGTGGAATACCATAAACTTGGCGTTTGCGGGGACTGCTATTGACATTTCCGTCAACACAACGTTTGTACAAAATGGCCGCCGAACGTAAAATCTTCAATAATTAATCACTTTTGCATTTAGACGGTTAGTTCTAAAATGACTGGTTATCATTTAAATATACATTTAAATATGTTATCACTTAAGTGACAAATAATTGTCTTTGTGGTAATAAAGTTCTTTAAACCTAAACCTAAATTTTCGTTCACTTAAAGTATTACAGCCAAATAATACAAATACATACGTTTCTTTGCGCGATAGAATCCGAAACGTGGATATTCGCCAAAGAACCAAAGTCACCGACATAGCTGTTAAAATTTGCAAGTTGAAGTGGCAATGGGCAGGCCACATCGCTCGAAAAACCGATAACCGATGGGAAAGAAAGGTTCTGGAGTGGAGACCACGAACCGGAAGACGCAGCGTAGGTAAGCCTCCCACTAGATGGACCGACGACATTGTGAGAGTCGCGGGCATCCAGTGGATGCAAAAGGCAGGCTGTCGTTCAGTGTGGAAGTTAAAGGGGGAGGCCTATGTTCAGCAGTGGACGTCTTCTGGCTGATGATGATGATGATAAATACAAATAAAAATATTTATTAATAACTTCAACGTCACAAATATATTGTAATTTCTTTCTTATAATTATGATAGGTACATTGCTTATGATAATTATAAAATTGTATAAAAATGTTGTATAAATTTTTTACAAATAATTTCTAACAGATTAATAGCCAGACAATTTAAAAAAATCAGCTAGTTCGTAAAATAGCCTTTCGTGTAGCCAGGACTTATGTTTGTTTTTGAACTACAGCAGGACCATGTTTTCAGTTTTATAAATACGTAAAATATCAGTCAATAACTTTTAACGTTACTAACGAATGAAAACCAAACGATTGAGTTGAGTTTAGCAAAAACAACCCGAAATTCTGACAAAGAAGTAAAACATTGTCTCTTTATTTGTCCACCTACAGTATTTCTGTATGTATTTATTTTGCTCATTCCTGGTAATGACATTCGGTATCATATCCAGTTTATATCCTATATCCTAGGTTTCTACAATATACTACAAGTAACATGACATGTTGTCTGTTTATAAATAGGCTATCATTAGTAGTATTGACATTGGCCCCAGCGAAGCGGACAAATGCACTGTTAGTAACAATTACATTGCTTTGTTGATGGAGCTATACTTCCACGTTTAATGGGGATATAAAGCAAGAGAATGGGACTCTTAAAAGGGTGCGAAATGTGGACATATCTTTGAAAGGAATACATGGTTAAGTCATTGAAGTTTCGCATCAGCCATAGACGTAAAGAAATTTTTGGTTCTGCCAGAGCTAGTGCACTACATTGAGAAAATCAAAATTTAGATACGGCCTGGCATACGTAATCAAAAGAATTTTACAAAAATAAAACAAAATAATTTTAAGAGTATTTTTTAAAATACTTTTTTTTAAATTCATTCACTCATTCTCTGACAGACAAAGCACAGCCTAAACAGCCGGGTCTAGAAGCATGCAATTTTACGCAAGTGTACATTGTATAACGACAGTAAACACTAAGAAAGGATTTTTTAAAATTCATCCCCTAAAAGTGTCCAATAGGGGATGAAAGTTTGTATAGTTGGTTCTTACTGTACTTAACTTATTGGACTTCTGTTTATAAGTAAAAGTTAGTAGTGTCATCGTTTTTTTGGAAACCCATTCCCTAACGTTAAGTAGGGAAGAAACTGTTCCTTAATACAACGTACGTGAGCACTAAGAAATAATACCAAATGCTACAAACGACCACTGAAAAGGTTTTCATTAGTTTGCTTCTTCATGGAGACTATAAAAATATATCAAAATTTTAATTAACAAAAATGTAACATTTTCATATTTTTCTCACAGTTTAGATCAGTATCGCAGTCTGCAGTCACGCGCACGATTTGTTCCTCGCTGAATGTTCCACGTCGCAACTATTAGCTTCATTAGAACAATAACGAGTTACCGACTCATTATTCACAATTGTATTTGTACTACAAATTGTGTTATTGAACAAGTTGCACAGTTACAAGATGTTGCGGCTACTAACATTTGTTTACTTGTAACAATCGACTTGGTTAGGATACTTACATGTTACTTTACTCTTACTTTTCATGATAAATGTTGCGGTTATGAATACTAATGCTTTATAGGCTTATTTCTTAGACAGCGAAAGTAGAGATTTATCTCCTAAGACTGCCATTATCATCGTCATGTTATGCCTAATGCTATGATACCTAGAACTATAATTGGAGATGTTCTCAACTGGAATTGCCTTCATACTCATTCGAAAGTGAAAGCAACTACAAATTGCCAGTCATTAGTTACCTGTCTAAAATTATAGCTTACATCCTTGACCTGGCCAACCAAAAAAGCGTTCTGTGTGTGTGGGACGCCTAAAAAATGGCTCATGCTAAGCACGCTCGCTTTGACTGAGACCTGTCTGTTTAATGAAGCTCGGGCAGACTAATCGCCGTGAATTTTGGTATTTAACCAACTGCTAACTAGTTACTTAAAACATTATGCAAAATATTAAAGCACTCAGCCGTAAACACGGTACGAAAACACGTCAGGTGTCTTGGAAATAATATTTTTCTAATAGATGTCCACAATGTCGACGCTACAAAAAGAATTGTAATGTATGCCGGTGTCATTTCATGGTAACGACTGTCAAAGGGAATTGAGATGGTTTGGAATAAAAAGCTGGAATTCTTGTGAAATTTTACCTGATTGATGGAGTCAGCGACAAGGCGCAGATGGCATGAATAACAATTTGAGTAGTGTTCGTTGAAGCTATACTCATATTCACGAAATTGCTCGTTCGAAACCCAATCTATGTTCTCAGATATATCGTATGAGAAAAGGCTCCGCTTCGATCAATAGCAATCATAACTTTTACTCTCCTGAAGAAAGCACTTTTCATGCCAATTTGTATTTTATCAAAGGAAACAAGTAATAACTCGAATCCTCTGTTTACATTTCACAATATTATAAAAATATGTTTTACTTGTTCTTAGAAAAATGTTGGCAAAGTTGCCAAAAAATATTTTTCTAAATGCAATTCAATTGCAAACTGTGACCTCCCCTGACAGTTGGTTGGAGTGTAATAAGCTGAAATTGTAAACAATAGATGTAGAAATAGTAATTTTCGGTTATTACTAAATCGGTTTGACATTTAGTGCGATGACGCGGCACGGTGGCAGCAACGTGAGCGTATGGTTCTATCGATATACCTAATTGCGTCATTGGTTGTGTCACATCACTAGCGTTAGGTAGGGTTTATCTTGCTAGTTACTAGTTTAATCGTTTTTTCTATGTGACCTGTGGCTAAGGTCGGCCGTGAGAATTTCATTTTCTCTTTGCATTACCAATCTGCATGCAAAAGTAGCCGATGTTTGACATTTTATATTATCACAATTCACTTTCTATTCTAGCTAGATAATATTTAACCTGGTAGAAAAGCTCTAGTGTTGATTATGTGTAAACTGCTGGCTGTATTTAAATGCGGACCACCACGTTTCATAATATTCATATCACGAACCCGCATGAAAAAGAGAATTTTTCGCTTGCCACAAAAATCTAGGCCAGTAGGTGCGGAAGAAATATGACAAATTGGCAATTGGCAACCCTACGGCACGCGATGGCCCTCGTGGTTTGTTAATGACTTTATTGTTATTTTAGAACGTTATTCCGCCACTAATCACTCACTATCGCGCGTCCTCATATTAAATATACACCTGGGAAGTATCCATTCTTTATGTATCTATAGTACACAGGTAGTATTTATATGTGAGTACATATTCAAGTAGAATTTGAGTTAGTTATAGTTTTGGCAGTGCCACGGTGAGTAATGTGACGGATTTTAAATTTAATTGTGCACCTCGGTGACCGACTTATGCATTGCCAACATATACCTACGCAATTATTATCAATAACCATGTAAGTATAGATATATTGCCATGTTTACGTTTTGCACAATACGACGCCGGCGGCGGCGGAGCGACCGACGGGCGATGCGCAATTTCATACGGAAGATGCTCTTTCCACGGCATTCGAGAGGATTTATTCTGAAGACGCAATCATACACACAGTACACATAATTAATAACTATTTTACTATAATTTCTAGTCAAAGCGCAAGTCCGACCTCACATGGAGGATTGCTCCCATCTTTGGAACGGAGCACCCAAGTATCAGGTTGAACCACTTGATGCATTACAGCGTAGAGCTGTCAGAATTGTCGACAATCCTAAGCTCACTGAACACCTAGAGCCGCTCAGCATGCGCAGAGACGTTGGGTCTCTTTGTATCTTTTATCGCATTTACAACGGGGAGTGTTCTGAAGAACGTGTTTGATCTGAAGCCCCGCCTGAAAGTTCATCCACATATACCACATCACATGTATCCACATTAGATCTGTGGATATCACACGTGTTTGCTGTAATATACACATACTGTTTTACGTGACCTTTTTTGCCTGACACTTGCTATAAGTGGAATGAGCTCGATCCTGCGACACTTCCGAATAAATATAGCATCTTCTTCAAAAGTGCTGTTAATAGAGTCTTTGAAGGTCATCAACGTATCTGTGATAGCCCTGGTGTTACAGGTATCCATAGGCGACGGTGATCACTTACTATCAGGCGGCCCGAATCGGCCCGATAGCTTGTTTGCTACCGATGGCATAAATAAATGTTTTTTTTAATTTCCCAGTGGAAGGCAGGCATAAAGAACGGTTAGCGTATACACTTTGGTATTACGCTGAGCTGTCACAGTAAAGTAGTGTCAAGCATTTCACGTTAGTTTAATATGGATACGGCTCGGTGCGCGCATCTCGGCTGTGAACTGACATCGGCTTCGCGTTAATTAGATTTGGTAATGCGAACAGAACGAGGAGACGAAGGCAGCTGCCACTCTGGACCAATATTGAATACCTCCACTCTCCAACGATGATAGAGCTTTGCTTGGTTTGGTACTTTAACTCGGTTAGACCGAGATCAAACTAAATACTTTGCTTACCTACAGAAAAGACGTGGCATACTTAGCTTTATGCATTTTTTTTAACCTATACTGTCTCACTGCTAGGCAATGGTCTCCCCCATTTCCTTCCACAAATCTCTGTCCTCCGCCACCTCTTGCCAACCTCTCCGGAATGAGTCAAGATCGTCACGCCAGCGTTTCTTGGGCCTGCCTTGACTGCGCCGTCCGTCGGGCATCCACTGCGTGACGATCCTGGCCCATCAGTCGAGTACTTATGCAAAATACCATCACATTAAAAATGTCCGTTAAATTACCCAGTCAGTACCTTGACCAGACAGGAATTTGATGGTATGCCTATAACAGATATATCTGCGTGGTTTCACATGCCGGGATAAAAACGTATCATTTATATTTTTCCTTATGATGCAAACTACTTCAAAAAAAAAAAACGAAATTCAGTTTAAAATCGAGATCGAATCAACTGTTTAGTCATAAAAAGGTTACAGAGTTAGAGAGAGTTAGTAACTATATATTATTTTAACATAAAGGTCGATTTACTTCATATATGTATAATACATATTATAATACCAAAAAGCGTCACATGAGTCCAAATGAGCAAATGCGTACAGATACATATTCGTGCCCCAATAATCGATCAATTTACAATTTCCATATATTGAAAGCGGCACATGGCGGGAACGATACAATCCAATTACGATACGACGTTTTGCAATTTGGGGAGTTACTGGAGTAAGTACTTGTGACGTCTCTCAACGTAAAGAACCTACAAAGAGCTATTATGAAAGTATATAACTTTTTAGTGTGTGGAAGGTAATTTAAGAATCCAGGTGCGTTGTTCTTCATTATCAGTTGGTATCAACGGGTAGGTATACATTATAGACTAATCTTCTCAAATCAACCCATGTTGTGTCAACTTTTCTCTAATGAGGAATGTCACGCGCGAAAACGAGATGAAGCTAAAATAGGCATATCGCACGTTTCTCCATAGAGCAGTAGTCTCAAGCAAATAAAAATACAGAGGGACTACCGCGAACACGAAAAGACTTTTTGAAACATGTGTGCGTAGTCGAAGTTCGTGGCGTGTAATTCATCAAAAAGTGATAATATAAATACTTAAGTGTGGAAATATTCCATCCTTCTTCTTATTTACTTTTGTGTTGTTTTTACAGTTCTTAACACTGCAAGAAGTCATTGTTTCTTGTTAAAACGGATGTTTTCAGTACGACGCTCTGACAAGAAATTCACGTAGTTTTGAATGCGTATGTGTGCGTGAGTCGTGTATTTATTGGGAATTCACGTAGTTTTGGAAGCGATTTTGGCGTCACTTTGGCAGTGCGCCGTAGGGACTCTGTATTTTTATTTGCTCTGAGGGCAGTAGTATACTATCCCAACTCAGCGTAGTGCTGGTTGTAAACAACCAGCAACGACATACAACTATATGTGGCAAACAAACACACGGGCTGCCTGACGGTTAGCAGTCACCGTCGCCTATGGATACTTGTAATACCAGAGGCATCACAAATACGTCGTCGACTCTACTGGACTGGTCTAGGCGACGCGCGCATTGCATCGTCACCGGGCAGGATTTTGAACTGTTGTAGATCAAAATTTTGGGTGCCACTAAACTGTTACGCGCAAGTGTTACGCTCACCATCCGGCGAGAGATTTGCTCGTCCGATTCATTCTCGACTTGAAGACACCTAGATTGTAACTATCGGGGAACACCCATTCAGGCAGCGAATTCCACGGATTAGTAGTTCGCACAATAAATGTGGAATCAAAGCGCTTCGTAAGGGTTCTCGAAATATCAACCATAAAACGGTGTCGATTTTTCGTGTCCGCTCTGGCAAGCCGATAGAAAAATGGACAGGAGCTTCAATCTAGAATTTCTTGATGGAAGGGCAGGAGGGAATTAAATCATGTTTTGATGGAATCTGATGAATTGTATCCAAAATTGTTTGTATGGTTAGATACGATTGTCACATTGTACGATGTGGTACATTGTACACTGGTAGCACCGGCGGCGCGGTCTGTTGGTACATTTGATTCGGCAAATAAATTCCCGAGCGGTGATCACACGCGAGCAACTCTGCGCCTAAACCTATTTATACCGGCTACATTTACGCGCTCCGCGTGTTTTATGCCTCGATTACAAATTATTTACGTCCACTTTATATATTTTTTTAAACGTCAATGACCTGGAATGAGAAATAACCTGGCAGCTGGGACAGTCATAGACACTGCTTATGACTAGACTTATGACAGTTAAATGATTATTTACGGGATATTTACCGTGGTAAGGTTGTGGAAGGAGCTCCCGATATTTCGGCGATGACGCTGGCTGATGATGAGGCTCGTGGACTCGAGTAATTTAAAAATATCAATTCGTAAAAAAAAATACGTTTGCAGAAAAAACAAACCGAATTTTCTCATAAAGAAATTACGAACGCCTAAAAATTGAGCCCGACTTCTAAATAAATCCACTTTCAAACGCGAAGCTTAGTCAGTCGTGTTACAGAGGTGATTAATGTTGGACATGACTTTGATAAAATAATATTGGTATTCGTACCGTGAATAGAAACAGTTGATAAATCTACGAAAACTGTGTGAGCTTAGATATTATGTAAACAAAAATGAAAATGTGATTTTCTTAAACCGACTTCAACAAAGGAGGGGGTTATCAATTTGATTGTATTTTATTTTTTATGTTTGTTACCTCAGACCCCTGTTAGTAATAAACCGATTAGGAAAGTTATTTTATTTGAAAGGATATACTTTCAGATTGATCCCGTAGTAATTTCATCAAAATCGGTTCAGTAGTTTGGGTTTTTGAATCAATATAACTGGATAAAAATATGTCATCCAAGTAAACAAAATTGCGTAAATATTGTTTGAAATTATGTTTTTTTAATTGGCACTTATATTAACTTTACTGGTGATTATATTACATGTAACAATGTAAACAAATCTTGGCAATCAATTTTACCAAAAAAAAAACGATTCATTACTCTCTTTCCGGCTTATTAAATCTCTTAAAATTTTATTTTCTCTTAATCAAGGAATCTTTTTCTAACGTTCGATTAACTAGTTTGCAATAAAGTGCATTGTTAACTTTTCATAGAATAAGTGGCTAACAAGCGACGGGGCACCCGATCCTACGTAGGCGGGTTCATAAGTAGTTAGCCTACTCCACATATAAAGGTTCCGCTGGTTACAAAAAATATGTCATATCATAGATACGTTTTTACTTTAAAATAAAGAATAGGCTTGCGTTTGGCCACCATCTCGCCTGATGTTAAGCGATGATGCGGTCTACGTTGGAGCACGCATGCCTAGAAGAAACCGATTCACTCGTGATTTGAAGACACCCAGATTATAACACCCATACAGTCAGCGCATTACACAGACTAGCAGTTCGCACAATAAAAGTGGAATCAAAGCGCTTCGTAGTTTTCTACATACCTATTTAAAAGAAATCAAGTCACTTACGAATACTTTGTCGTAGACGGAGTTTTTGCTCCGCCGCCTTACACCCACAATACTTGGGACATTGTTAGTGCGTTGCCGACCTTCTCACTGACGAGAAGTCGACAAGACAAAGCACACGTCAGCCTAGTATCTAACAGGCCTATTGAAACATTTTGAAGAAGACCATCAAAAAGCACTTTTGTATTAGAAAAGCGTCTCTCCTAGTGGAACGGCGTAAAATAGTCATTTCAAATCAAACGGGTGTCAGATATACTTTGTACCAGAATTAGTTGAAATTTATTTTATTTCATTTATTTATACAGAAAAACCAACACTACACACATTAATTAACAGAAATAACACTTTCTTATACCAACATTTGAAACTGAATAGTTTGCACTCAGCCACAATTGCACGTTAACAGTACGAAATAGCCAAATCATTAGCACTGCTAATTAGCACTGTTAATTCACGCAGCTAAAAGCTAACAAGCCCACGAACATTCCTCGCCTGAAACGCATTCCTACAAAATCGATTCAATAAAGATTTAGGTAGAGTTATTGTTGCTAAAGGATATTATCTACCGCTTTTGTCGTTCTCTTAAAATAGTATAAAATCTTCCTGGAAAGTAGAAATCATTCTTATAAAAGTTGTACATGTCCTCGTACGTATTTTTTTAAATTTCCATTTTCAGTGCCCATTATCTGCTTTGTATGATCAGAGCGATGGTGGCCGGGCGGTAGCATGAGCGACTTACAATCTGACGGCACCCGGTTCGATCCTCGGTCCTGCACCTATGACTTAAATAAATGATGTGCATCTTCAATGCCGTCGTTCAATAACGGTGAAGGAAAAACATCGAGAAGAAACCGGTATGTCCAAGAACCTCAAAAGTTCAAAGACACTACAATCACCAACATGCACTGGACCAGCATGGTGGATTAGGGCTCATCCTCTCTCTCTGACAGAAGGTCTGAGTCCCAGCAGTGGGAGGGAACATGATAGTCCGACAATGATGATTATCTGTTCTGAGATCAATATCTTTGAAGAATTTAGCTTGCTACCTTTCATTACCAAATTCTTTAAGTTTTTAGCATCTAAACTTCAATGACTAATTCTAGATGTTCCAAAACCAACATCTACGCCTTGTTTCATATTATCACTTGTACAAGCGTGGTTAGCCGTGGAAGTAGGGATGCAATCTTCCAACGCTGCGCTGCCTCAAGGCTCGTTGCATCATCGGCTAGGAGTGATGTCACCACTACGAAAATAAAAGTGAATAATATGTTAGAGCACAGTTTTTGCTACCGACTCAGAAATGGCAAAGCATCAACTAGATGACCTATCCCTTCAAAGTCAATTCACAAACACTTCTTAATTTTATTACCACGGGATAGGTCATAGTTTAGGTAGAGTTAAGAGGAAATGAGTTGTGTTTGTGACATTCCTCCAAGAATGTATCAATGTATCAACATACATTGATTGAAAAATTCTTATAACTCGATACTTATGTATGTGACGTGTGAGACATGGTCTTTAACTGCTGGCCTTTTGTTAGAGAGCTATGCTCGGAGTTTCTTTACTCGATAGAATCCGAAACCAGGATATTCGCCGAAGAACCAGTCACCGAGTAATACGCATTCCGTAATAATGTTAAATAGACAATTCTTGTGTGCAAAAGTCAGAAGTAGTTAACAAATTATGTGATCGGATTCTGTTGAGCTGCATACCCAAGTGATGATGCTATCGCAAATGATATCCTGTAGTGCAGTGGCTTGCAAAAGAACAGCCCATAAAATTTATATAAAAGACTTGCATAATATTTATTTATATTTATTTTAAAAATTCAGAAAGTTGCAGTGGGCCCCAAACTAGGCTAAGCATAGTTAGATAGATAGATAGAAACTCTTTATTGTGTACACCAGAAATAAAAATTACAACACGATAGAAAACGCTTACGAGCTAGTGCCACAAGTGCTAGTTAGTCTTATCATGAGCAACTTGTATACTCCCTGGTGATTATACCACGATGGGTTTTTGATGAATGAACGAATCCTATACCTAGGGCTCATTCTTATCAAACAACTTTTTTTAAAAACTCCAAAACTTTTTCAGTTCGACTATATATTTTTGTGAATGTGTGTTCCCCGATAGTTACAATCTGGGTGTCTTAAAATCACGAATGAATTGGTTTTTTCTAAGTAAGCGTGCTCCGTCGTAGACCGCATCATCGCAGTTGGCATTCAAAAGCACACCTTCTGATGAATAAAAAACGCGATATCTGTTTGTTGAATAGGCTATATCCCTAGCTAGGGTGGCCTTATATTATATACATTTAATAATCCACCTTGATTCCACCTCTAAAGATCTGTTCAAGATTCCGATTCAATTATAAATAACTTTAGAACCCAAAAAAAAAGCCTTAAATGTTCTTGCAATTATTTGGTCCATTACGTGCGGCAGTTATTCTTGGTCATTAACTTAATTGACTTAAAATTGACTCGTGATTTATACGATAAGTTAAAAGAATCAACATAGGAACATAGTTTATACGTTTGAAATAATACACGCAGGGTTACGCGGAAAGGGTGCACTAAGCTGAAAGGTGTCCATTGTACCCATCATTGTGGACAACTTTTACTATGGAACCAAACCTTTAAATTGCGAAAAAAATATTAAAACTTTTCAACAGCATAATTTCTCATGTCTTCATCAGCTCCTCTGTCAATCAGCTCAATCTATGAGAAATACGAGCAGGTACAAATAATGGCAGTGAAAACAAAATTAAAGACGACATTACTCAAACATAAATCAAATTAAACACGTTTTCCAACACTCGAATGACAATTAATTTATGAAACTCGTTGGTTAAGTTAATAACAAACGAACAAACCTCTGTTCTCGGTTCGTTAAAAATTCAAACAAACCCGTGGACGAGCTTACAGGGCACATACCTGTTGATACAAAGGATACACGTGCTGGGATTCAGAATAAATAATATGGAGGTAGATGTGAAATCTCACCGAATTAAATTGCCGTCAGAAGCCCAAAACTGGGGACTGAAAAAGTTAAATAGTGTGACAGATACCTCAGAAGGGGTCAAAACTAAACTATCACAATCCGTTATAACATAATTTATTAACATTCACTAAAATCACAGATAATATCACAATATAAATCAGTTACTGTACCTTAATCTAACAGCGATGGCGGTTCGTTCGAGACTAGCGTCCTTCAAGATGGCCGACCGCAGTGAGATAACTCAATCACAAATAACAATATTTTGACTTTGACACTGACGTGCAAAAGCAGTAGTGTGGTGATATTTAAAATAATAATGTAACAATAGTAAGATTTTTTTAAAGGTTCCTTAGTTATACATGTTTTATAAAAGCCACATTTAACTGTATTGAATATGAGTCATACGACTCGCAATAAAACAGTAATTTGAATCATATCCTTATAGACAAAAATAAACGATAAATAAAGTAGCAAGACCAGATTGCAGCATGAGGCGCCAAATAACAATATAGAAATAAATATATAATTGTACATACAACACTTATAAGGAAACAGAATACCTGTTTAGAAATAGCATCTATAAATCTAGCACGAATAAAATCATAATAGTTTGAATATAGGTGATGCAAACAAGTTAGAGCTTTGGCAGCCAGAAATCTAGATAATTAATAAAACAAAAACAAATAATTTCTTGGTGCACATATCGTATCACTAACTTTTGCACATGTCAGAAAACTAAATCTAATTGTAAATCGAGTTTTTTTTCTATGACTACTAAACTATCAGTAAAGGAAACGTCCCCACTGATGTGGATGATTCCGAAAACCCGTACGAAGCGCTTTGATTCCGCATTTATTGTGCGAACTGCTAGTATGTGGAATTCGCTGCCTGAATGGGTGTTCCCCGTTAGTTACAATCTGGGTGTCTTCAAGTCGACAGTGAATCGGTTTCTTCTAGGCAAGCATGCTCCATCGTAGACCGCATCATCGGTTAACATCAGGCGAGATGGCGGCCATGCGCAAGCCTATCTATTATTAAAAAAGTCGGGAATACGCTTATAAAACAAGGAATTGAGTGAATCACAGATCCACATCTAAACCTATACTGGGTTTAGATAAAACTGGTCCAGAGCTTGATAATACTTGATATAATAGAAGTAATAGACATAATATAATTATGTCCACCTGTTTGTCCTCAACTCGGCGACAGTAATCTGTTCTAAACCGTCACTAATGATGATTCCCGTTGACATTTGAACTACAACAGGTTCTTATATAAACGCACATTTTAATTTGGTCTCTTCTTGTACGAAATGAGATAAAATAACAATTATTTTAAAGGTAGGTTCGAGTAATTTTCTACAGAAATGAAGTCTCACGTTCAAATTATGGCTGAGATAAGACAATGAGGAAAATACCACACTCCGATATAAAGGACATGTTTAATTAACTTACCCACATTTTTAAACACAAACTTAAATGTTTCCTTCAAGACAAAGCATATTACGATATTGACGAGTACTTGAATGATAATTTTTTATATATTTGGATATACCTACCTACTTAATCTAGACTAGATATTTATTTCTGACCAAATCTTATATAGTTATTTATAGTTATCTTATATACTGGTATTTTGAGTTAACTTGTATAATTTGACAACAGCCATTAAAATGTGAGTTGTAGTTGAAGTTAATTAGATAATGTGTAATGTGATAATAATTTTTCACTGTTTAGTTTATTTTTCCTTAGGTCTTTAAATTTGTTTGCATGCCGAAAGGTCGATTATGGCGCTCTTTTACTGTAATTTTTCCATCTCCTGTGTACCCATCCATATATACGCAATAAACGAAATATGAATATGCGTTCGGTTTCGTTTGATACACCAATTTTCGCTAGAATGTGCTTTGTATCTTTTGCACGCGTGACATTTCTAATCAGTGAGAAAGTGATAAAACCGGGAACCATATTTTAGTAACAAACGTAGATTCAAATTTTTAATTTTTTTTTGTTGTTCCGCAAAGTCACCCCTTATTCAATGGACTACTTAAAGATTATTTATTTTTGAACAAATTTCAATGTTGTTTTCATTTTTTTTTGTACTGGGCAAGTGCCTTTAATAACTAAACAAAATACAACCACTACCAGTTGGAAGCGTACCCAACATGCTGGCGGCATTACCATTGTTTTCATTGATGGCTATTCCTGATCACCTTTTTTTGAGGCAATTAAAAATAATTAGAACACAGGCCTCTCTCCCCCCCCCCCCCCCCCCCCCCGACTTATAGTTTATAATCTTCGAAACAGCAATCAAAACGTACGAATAGCATTCCAATCAAAACTTTAACAATCCACTGAAACGTTTCAATCGCGCACCGCGTGGACTACAGCCCAACACGCAACCATTATGAAATAGAAACTTCATAAAAACTGTTACGACCAGTGTGATCCAAGTTTTTCGATTGCGTTACGGTCCAAGTGCTACAATCGTGCGTGTCGCTATTATTGCATAGTGATCGATGACATTGTGTGAAAAAGTTACCTGTCCTTAATCACATGACGTCACGAAACACTGGATTTACAATCCAGGAGCTATTACTGGGTCTTTGGTCTACAAGACATGTTGAACATAGCAGTGGAACAGCTATCACAACAACACAAACCCAGGCTAGTTTGGATACGCCGGCAGGAGCAGTTGAACAATATACCCTAAGCGGGACGTTCCAAAGTCTTATATCATCCTACAGACAATTAAACAAGCTTATTTATAGTCTGTAAACTTTGTAAATCCTAATAGTTTGTGTATAATTTCTACGTAGATTTAACATCAGTTGAAGATGTAAACAAAACTAAACAAGGATGGCGTCATACAAGCACTTCTTGAAGGCCTTAACAGACGTGTGGATTTAGTTGACCTCAACCGCGATCTGACCAACGGGAGAGAAAGAGAGGGAATATGTTATTCTCACTCTATCTCTCCCGTTGGTTGGAGGGCGTTCCGTCAATCAAATCAACACGTCTGTTAGCTACTTAAGTCATACCTGTCCTTGGAACCACAAGAGTGGCTGCAGTGTACATTAGGACTTCGAATAACGCAAATTCCGTGCTGTCCTGCGGTTGCCGGATTTACTGTTCGACAGGCAAGATTAGGACGTAAGTGTAGCCTACGGCAACAGGGTAGGTTTATTGGCCGCTAATTTTCGGTTGCTTACATGGTGAATATATTATAAACTGAAAAGAAAAGTGAAGGCGACACATTGTCATGTAACCTACATCTAAGACAACATCCGGTACCGCTGCGCCTATCACTTTTGCTTATATACCAACGCCTCCAGTATACCAAATAGACAAAGCTCCAAGATATTTCTCTATTCATCCAAGAAAATGTCTCCGTAGCAAATTGGCCAATAATGAAGGCAACAAACCAATACTGTCGCACCCCTGGACCGGCTTCGGCCTGCTGCATAGAGCGGGAACATAACGAAGAGTTTACTTGAACATGTCTATTCTCTGGTAGATAAACCAACACTCTCTATATTATAGGGACAACTAAGTTTTGAATGTCTGATCTCCTGTAGATAAGTCTTATTAGAGGTTACTTTTTCTTATCTAACAGTATATATTTTCCTTGAAAGTATAATTTTCAATGCAGAACAAAATAAAAAGTTGGTGATGCAACGGGGTGTTTACACTATTTAAGTTTGTATTAGTGAAAACTTCTTTATGGCTGTTTGTTTTCCATGGAAAATTAAATTAAATTATGGTTTAATTTCAATATTTTCATGTTGCTTTGCACAGGAAATTATACTTTCAAAGAACACTTTAAATTTTTCGTTGTCATTATAGTAGCTACATTGTTTTAAAGTATCCCATGTTAGCTAGTTTTCTAAAGTACTATATTACATAATAGTTTGCTTTGCATGAAGAAATGGAAGCCACTTCTTTTCCCGCCGGTCGAGCACCATCGAGATCGGCTCTAGAAGCCAGTAAAAGATTACTTCAGATCTAAAAGTATCCAACGCGCGAGAGCTCTTGTCAACGGCTGTCATTTGCAAAATGCGCTTTTAAAACTCCGCCTCTGCTGGCCTTGACCTAAAAATACAGCTCATTCGTCATTAAAAGTAAAGCACGGATTACATCGGGCTATTTTTGTCGTCTATTGTTTAGTCTACGTCCACACTAGTGTCCGTTCGACACGCCATCGCATCGTCAGCCTTGCCGTATGAGGAAACTTCGCCTCTCAGTTTGTTGTCATATTGTTCCTTTTACGGACTGTTGTTTTCGAATTGTATTGAAACTATTGAAAGTTTACGCTTCACCCTTGAAACAAGTAACAATAAGTAGAAGTACGCACCGTGACACGCGACAACTCGACAACAGTCACGTCACAATGGCTACTTCTGAAGTTTGTTTAGCATTTGTACTACCACTTTGAAAACGAGACTGAAGATTCTGTCCTTGATTGTAACCATGTTATGATATTCTAAACACTTAGGGCCTATACCACAAGCTACCACAAGTTGTCATAGATCTGCTGGGGACAATCTGACAATGAACTTCCTCTCACCGTCTCTAGTGTAATATAAAGCGAGAAAAAAGCCACTTAGATTGCAGTAGGCCGTGCGGAAATTTAAAAACGCAATTTCATTCACACAAATCCTCAAAATTCTTACAAAATATAGGTATCTGAAACCGGGACTCCAATGTAATCAATGCTTTTGACACGTGTCTCTAGTTTGAAACATTTCCACCAACGACGGCCAGGACTGCATTCTAGGTAGGTGATTTGGCAAGGGACTAGCTCCGTCACTATGACGTCACAGATCTGCGGCAACACTGCGTCATGTCAAGGGTTTGTTGAAAACTGCAAAATCCAGACTCGTTAACCAGAATTAAAGAATTTCGCTCTGTTCGAATGGGTTTGAGGTTGTATTTTTCTCTGTGAGTTCTGTGACACGCTCTCTTTCAGTCTTTCTCATTAGACATACTATGAGAGTGAGCGTGACAAATAAAATCTAAACTCAGCCGGAATGGCGTCATAGGTCAATTTTACCAGGCCTCTTTTTCCTTTATTCCGTATGGTTATTCCGCGATACAATTTGTACACGCAACACTATCCTTGTTTTTCGAATCTGCAGTGCAAGTACCGTTCTTTATCGATCGTCAAATTCGATAAAATGGCATAGAATCAATCATAGCAAGTACTGATCAAATAGCATTTTATCAAATTTAACGACCTCAACTGTCAAAAAAATCGATAAAGAACGGTACTTGCACTGCTGACAAGAGAACTGATCGATGGAACGGCTTAACACATTCAGATGTCGTATATCATATTCCTTTTGAAAATACTGCAGTCGTACTGATTGTATCCTGTAGATATAAGTTTTTGTAAAGGTGTCGAATAAAATTTATTTTCTTTCTTTCTTACTGCGTCAAAAAGACGTCGACTTTGTTAACTGAAGCAGTAAAGCTGAAATGGCAGATAATTTAGAAGCTGAGCTTTGATTTGTTCTCGACTTCTCGTAAAGAAAGGGTCTTGAGTAACTTTTTGGAGAAATTAGTTAAGAATTTCAAAGAGTTTCCTTGTCCCCTAGATCGTGTCTAGATCAGGCCATTTAGAGATAAACCTTTGGAACACAATGAAGCTGTACTGTAGTGTTTCCAAAGATGGAGCCAAAGCCGACCTTTCACTCGGCAGATTTGTCAGCTACGTTCGGTGCAACTTTGATGCAACGTGTACTGCAGTGCTTTGCCGGGTCACCGGACAAAATAATGGACGTTTTACTGCGCACAATTGTGGCACAATGCTGAGCCTACCCACTACTGCAGAGCTTTGAAAGCACTCCGCCATTCAAGTTTGAACTGTGCTTAAGAGAAAAATTACTGAACATTTTGTAAAACATAGTACCTATATACTTACAGGCTTAAGCCGAAAGGGTTCCATAAAATCCGTCATTGTGAACAACATTTACTACGGCACCAATCCTGAAATTAGGAAAAAATACCAGCTGTTCCATAGAAGCAAGGTAGGTAATACAGAACCGAAAATATGTATGAAACAGCCAATATTTGATCGCGATTTCAGGGTTGGTCAAATAATAAAAATTGTTTCGACCCCTTTCTGCGAAACCCCGCAGGTATATCGGACATAGAAAGAAAATTATTAATAAAACCAAAAATGTATTGCAAGTATATGTTATATGTTATATATGTTATATTTCATGTGCTAAAGAAGGGCATATATTTAGTCGTGTAAACAAGTTGATGAAGCGTGAGTGTTATGTAGGCTAATTATGTCCGTAAAGCTAGCTAACTAGCTCACTTGGCTTCACTCCACGTGGAGGATGAAACTCCGAATGACGTCATAGTGACGTAACGGTGCACGCAGCGACACGGTACGTTGCGTTACCACACTAACACGACCACAGTGTAAACAACAGTACGCTAACACGACACATATAATGTTCCTCGCCGCGAAGTCACACTAAAACTCAAATATTCCAACACATTCAGTCATAAAGCAGCTTCGACCAATTTATATGCGCACGCGGTTTCCGTTGGCATTCCTCGTGTGTTTAATTTGTAATTCCTCAACTGGCTTGTCGCATGAAATATTCCGGTGAACAATTCGCAAAAGGCCCCCGCATTCACAACGTTGAGGTTTCAGCTCATTAATAGTTAATCAAACAATTTATCATTCATTCCGAACCTTGAATAGCTGCGGAGAGTCGAGTCGAGACCTAAACGAAACGTTTTCCTCGTCCGTATTAACTATTCTCGTCATTTTATATACGAATCTATAACGTTGTGACACTGTGCCATTCTTTTTATTGGATATGATTTTTTCTCGTCTCTTGAGCCTTATGAATATGAGATCGAATCACATGTATGTCTCGGGTACCGGTAGGTAGGTCTGGTACACGTGCGTAGGATCGACATATCCGTGCCGGCATTACGCGAAACTGGTTTATTAAATGCGCATTTTTCACCATTCTACGAAATTTAATATGAAGGTTGTTATAGGCTTTAAGTTAATTTATCTATAAACGTCATCTCTTCTGGTTTTGCCGCTCGTTTTCACCATAAGGAAAACTTGGCTTTATATTCTTACCAAGTTTAATTAGTTTGTTTGAATTGAATTCGTCTTTAACGCCAAAACTACGGCTTATCGCAGCTCCTTTATAAAACAGGTTTCATTTTAACTAACGAAATTGTTTAACTGCTCACGTAATACAAATGAAAGTAAAGCTTAAACTGGATAAGGAACCTGCCGCCAACGAGCGACTCCAGAGCAAGAGGAACTGCTAAGTAGGTTAACGCTAATTGGGTTACCCCGCGACTCTTATAGCTCCATATTTGCGCGTCGCATAATTCATAGCGAGAACACATCGCCTCTACATAGGTACGTAACTCTATAGCACCCATAATTGGATAATGGAAGTAATCTCTCCCGCGGCCTTGCTATAACCCGACCGACCGCTATAACCAAACGATTTCCACAGTCGCACACCTCTATACGCTCTCCAACAGAAGCAACACTTCTCTAATCAGTCGAGGGGCACGCCAACACGAACGTATGAACCAATTCAGGCGGCAGATTGAACCGCGACGATGACTCTTCGCCTATTTCTAAGCACAGTTTTGGCCCACTGTTCCCAATTATTAGCATTGGACTAATAGCGAACGGTAATGACCTGTTTTCGTGCGATTCTAGTCTTTATAACGTTGGCACCGAGTGTCACATTCGCGGTGCAGCTGTGCGGCTTCCTCAAGGTCAAGGGAGTTATTCAATAAGACCGGTTGTATGCGAGTGTTGCCGTTGCATAATTTCACCTGGTTCTGTTCCATTCGCTCGAAGATGTCAAACTCGTTCTAGAGACAAGTCTCGCTCTGGTAAAGCCATGTATGAAAATTAATGCAGAGAATTCCTTATGTTTTTGCTCTCGTTCGATTAAAGCGAGTTGTTCTCATTATTCGTCGGGTCGAGGGAGTCCGAGATGAAGACAAAGAAGGTATGAATAATTCAGAGTTGCTTATAACTGTGAGCGGTGGAACGGAGGACTCGAGGTGACGTTACTGGGCAACTAATCAGATCGCAATCTGATTAGTTCCAATGACGTGGAAAATTACAACATAGAATACTTTGCGATCAGAATAATGTAACTTAAAGGTCGATGTATGAGTACTTGTAAATAAAGAGTTAATCTTACAACGGATTGAGATTGTAAATCCTGTTCCTGGCAAGAATATACCTATACTGAATTATTTAGTTAGTTGATTCAATCGAAATCTTCCAAATGGAATCTGAAAGTGGTTCGATGTGTTCATTCATTAACTACAGAGTTGTGACAAACTCATTACGGAGAGGAAGTTGCAATAACTTGCCTCAATGATCTTATATTGACTTGCCCAGGGACATATGAAATTAGAAGGCAAAACAAATCTAATAAACCTAAGATTAAAGTTACACATTCTCTCTCTCTCTCTCTCTCTCTACAACTTGATACAATTGGGCTTAGAATTTGCAAACTTTACGCTCCATTTTTCATATGGCTTTGAAAAGGAACTTTGCTTTTACGTCTTTTGAAAAGTACCGAGAAGACATAAAAACGACATCCCACGGAAAAGTTACATTTTCTTTGTTTATTCTTCTGAAACGTTACTTAGCTGTATACACCATGCGTATTTACGTTACTTCCTTCTGCGGCCTTGTCGCAATTATGACAAAGTCTGGTAAAAGATGATTACATGATGCAGATTTGACAATATCGTCACCGTGTGTCAAACCCAGACACGATTAGTACAGGAGTAATTTAATCCTATTATCTTCGTAACAGAACCGAGGCGGATGGCATGATAAGCGAAGTTCAAAGCCAGATTAACCTGATCATCATCATCAGCCCTGAGTGACCCACTGCTAGGTATAGGACTCCCTTCGTTTATGCCACTCTCCCCGGTCTGTTGCTATGTCGGGAACGAGTGGATTATTTTTGATCGTCAAGCCGCCTCATCCTCGGTTCGCCTGGGTTCTGCCAACCTAGTCTCGCCCACCACACGGCTTCTGCCGTACACCACCTCCCATCATTACGTCTGGCCACGTGTCCTGCCCAGTTTCACTTAAGTTCCTTCACCCTTTTTACGACGTCTGCAGCCTTGGTGCGACGTCGTATTTCAGTGTTTCGGATACGGTCCTGCATTCGATGAATTAACCTGATACTATGTGTTATTTACTCTAAGCATCTATCTATCAGTTTACTGCTGATATCCAGCTCCCAGGGAAAGCCAGCGCGCCAAATTGTCTATTTCTGGATGATTTCTGGCAAGGACTTCAAAACGGCCGCCCGCGAAATAACTTCACCTATTTTACTAAATCCTGCGGACGGAGCAAACGATTCGCGGCACGTAAATAAGGCCCAATTAGTTAATTAAGTGGATTGCGCGAAATGGACCTATTTAAGTCTGTAGCAGTCTGGCTGAGGCTCGTCTTTCGACAGTATTGAGGTTTCATAACCATCATCATCTATTCAGCCATAGGACGTTCACTGCTGGACATAGGCCTCCCCATCAATCTCCAAAAGCGCCGGTTAGAAGCGGCCTGCATCGGGAAACGCTTTCCCTGCTGTCACTTTTAGGTCGTCTATCCATCTTGTGGGTCTGGGTACTCGGTATTGAGGTTATATAATAGTTTATACTGAATCTCGGTTTATAAACAAAAGCGTTCAAATTGCACTTATTATGAGTAAGAACGGAACGGCCTCGATGGGGCCGAAAGGTTCTGGAATGGAGACCACGGACTGGTAAGCGCAGCGTAGGACGTCCACCCACAAGATGGACAGACGACCTAAAAGAGACCGCAGGGAAACGCTGGATGCAGGCCGCTTCCAACCGGCCCTTTTGGAGATCGATGGGGGAGGCCTATGTCCAGCAGTGGACGTCCTACGGCTGAAATGATGATGATGATGATGATGATGAGTAAGAAATAGCTGAAACCGGGTATGTCCTAAAACTGCGCCCAGAACCACTGGAGGATGGGCAGTAGCATCTCCTTATTACACGGTGAACCTACTGCGATCCCCAAGCCGCCTGCCAAGCGTGGGGATTATGGCAACACTCCTTTCTAAGAGGGAGGCCTTTGTTTAAGTTTTTGTGTAAGTGTTTAAGGGCTGATGATGATGATGAAGACATCCTGCAATGCGCACAATCAATCCACTTCGGGCTGTGGATCTTCAAAACCGCGAACTTAATCCGCTGGAACATTTGGGTAGTATCGACCGACGCCTGCAAGGCGCCGATACGCGCTTTCACCAAATGAATAGGGCATCGTCACGCATTACTCCGATACTGATACAGGGCTTCATTGTGATGTTATCGAGCCCCAGGCACGGCGCCGGCACGTAAGGTCACTGAAAGATTGATGGCTCCACCGACACGGCGAAACTCCGCGACTTTGAACCTCTGCTGTAACAGATCCGCTGAATTATGGCGAGTGTGCAGCTGTAAATTCCACTAGACTCGACGTCTGGGAACGGGACGCAATATTCACTTTGTATTATGGAGAGGGTGCTCGTTCCCGGTGAATGTTCGCTCTGGAATTTATGCTGAATGTTTCCCATTTTTGTTATAGCGTTCTTATTTACAGTTTGCCATATTTTGCCATTTTATGCGGACTTTAATGGTTCTTCATTTATTTTTCCGTCTTCGAATTAGTTAATTTATTAGCAGAATGGTGTTGTGGACCTGAAGTTCTCGCAACTTAGAGATTTATCGCCTTTTAGAGTCGTAACTTTAGCGCTCCGGAGGCCCTAAAGTTTGTTTATAAGCGTCTTAACACGTTTACTAGTGTCGAGCTGAGTGAAAACACTACGAACTCTACGATTACAGCCTGTACAGACAATATTCACAAAATTAAAAAAAAAAAAAATGATACCAATATCTTGTAAGTCTTTATTTTGATAGGTACGTAATTTACGTTTAAAAGTGTTCAGATAAATGATTAACTTAGAATATTTAATAAATTTAAACGCACAAGAATCTATTAAAGCTAACCCTGATCCACCTATCAATCAGATATAGTATGAACTAGTCAGTAATCCACAGTTCCCTTGTCCACAGGCACGACGGAGCGAGCATGCTTGATCACGGGCTCCGTGGACGGCATCATGGTCGTGATAGACTTCATCATGGACAAGATCAAGGAGAAGCCCGAGCTGGTGAAGCCCTTCCCGGAGGGCGTCGACACCAAGATGCCTCAAGATAGGGACAAGCAGGTGAGCAGTCTTCTTTCCTAGGAAGTCTAAGTGCCTCCTACCACACTCTTATAGCTTACTTACTCCGCTGGCGCAGCGACCCGAAGTGAGTCTTGGCCTCCGACACAAGAAAATGCTATCGGTCCCGGTCGCGTTCTCTCGCCAGTCGGCGACTTAGAGCTCGCGTAAGTCCGATTCTACGGAATCTTTTAAGCGATATGTAGGCCGGCAGACAGGTTGGCGGCCGGTGGGATCTTTGACATTGCGATCATCCCCAATTCTCAGCGGGCCGGTAGAAGACGGGACTTGGAGAGTCAGGAAAATTTGAGAGTAAGAGAATTATCGCGTAGCCAAATATCATGAAAGAGATTAAAGCCCAGAGACTGCTGGACATGTCTCTTATAGAATTAATGTTAAATTATTTGTTGAATGTCAACTCGCTCTCTATATTGAGTGACCGCTAGAGCATTGTAACTTTATAAGATTGAAATTATATAAAAGGTTGTGCTAGATCCCTGGGCAATCCATAAAGTATAGACTAGCTCCAAATCCCCGAACTGATTCCTGTCAAACAAAAGTCCATAGAGTAAATACGAATTCAGACAAATACGTCAACGTGTTTGGGATGTTATTTAGCTAGATAGCTAGGAAAATGAAGTGAATGCATTAGAAGTTATTATATAGCACACTTACTGCTAGTTGTCCGTGGACAGTACCTACTGCAGCGATAACGAGGGTGTTATCTAAACCCACGCGCACCGCGCTCTCTCATTCTGTTGCTCGATAACGATGAACACTGTTCATTGATTCTGGTCACTAAGTATCATGTTAGTGATTACCATGACGTACAAGTGAAACACTGCTTGTTTATATTGATTTTTAAGGTTTGGCTGACTCACTAACCTAAAATGAGTTTTGGCCTCCGATACCAAGAGACGCTACTTTTTGTCCTAGTTTGAAGTTCCCACCCACATATCTATATAAAAATTTCTTCCAACAAGTTTGGAAACTCTGAGATTGTTATACCTGCTACATTACTCTATCGAATAATTTGGGGATATCTGATGTGATACATATATTTTATTGCGCTTTGGCAGTAAAACAGACTAGTGTGCCGTGACGGCAAACGACATGATACTCTTATCCCGTCATATTTCACATCTGCCAGGCGTCCCGTGACGGCAAACTTTTTCCTATATGATTTTTATTGTCATACAACGGATGTAGTTAATAAAGGCATATAAAAGTACTTTACGCGAACTGCTAGGATCTGGAATCCCACCGTCCTTAATTCCCGAAAACTAACCTGAACCTGGGTCTTCAAGGATAGAGTGAATGAGACCTTCTTGGTCTACGGGGTCTATCTTCAGCAACTACATAGCTTTCTATCAGGTGAGTTGTAGCTAAACGTATAGACATATATTACATTTTAAAAAACGTGGGATTAAATGAACAACATTTTAACGAGGGTGGCATTTGCGGCACGCGCCCATAGTCAGAATATTGCCAAGTGCAATTTCCTTGTAGGTATAGTAAAAATCACTATACATATTGCTTGGCGGAAAATACAGATCTCACTCATATGGATAACGACCTTCGTGAAATCTTCTCGATTACCCCGCGTCATCATCATCATTTCAGCCATAGGACGTCTACTGCTGAACATAGGCCTCCCCCATCGATCTCCAAAAGGACTGGTTGGAAGTGGCCTTTATCGAGTGTTTCCCTGCGGTCTCTTTTAGTTCGTCTGTCCATCTTGTGGGTGGGGAGGGGACATCCTACGCTGCGCTTACTGGTCCGTGGTTTCCTTTCGAGAACCTTTCGGCCCCATCGGCCAAAACGTACGGCGTATCGACAAAGTAACATACTCTACTAATGTATAAATCCGACAAAAATAATATAAATTCAATAATGAGCTGTTATGAATAAGCAGCCTAAATAATGAATCGCAAAACGTATTTGGCGTTCCGGTTTTAGCCAAATTGGTGTTTGATAAGCCGTTATCGCCTATTCGTGACCTCGATATACAGTTGTTAGTATATATAACTTAATTTTATGTCTTAGTTGTAATCACATAGTTCGAAACTTTTACTTCATCATCACCATTTTAGCCGTTAGGACGTCCACAGCTGGACATAGGCCTGCCCCATCGATCTACAAATGGGCCTATTGGAAGCGGCCTGCATCCAGCGTTTTCCTGCGGTCTCTTTTAGGTCGTCGGTCCATCTTGTGGGTGGACATCCTACGCTGCGCTTACCGGTCCGTGGTCTCCATTCATCCCCATAAATTTTTCTTTTGGCTCTATTGGCCATCTGTTCGGCGTGATATGTGCCCTGCCCACTACCACTTCAACTTGTTAATCCGGTGGGCTATGTCGGTAACTTTCGTTCGTCTATACGGATCTCCTCATTTACTTTTACTGCATTCAAGTACCTAATTATGACAATGGGGCAGAGTAGTGCTATAACATTTGTAATGTTTTTCTTCGTACAGCTTCGATCATACAGAAGTACATTCAGTCTTATCATATCATTAACAAGTAGGTTGATTAATTGAATTTATTTTAGACCTCCGATAAAAGAGCTGACAATCTTCAAACGGTACAAGAAAAAAGTGAATAGGTATTTCCTAGGCAAGCGTGCTACCGATTTGGATTAAGTATTTTATTTATTTAAAAGGTGAATTGATCGAGTGTGTTTGATGAGAGCTATGATTCAAAGATTATCAGCTCTTTTATCGAGCATAAAAAAAAATACATTACAATGCTTGGCAATGCTAGACTCTCACTAAACTCACTAAATTGACTCTTACGCTTGAAGACAGTTTTGCACCTTGTGGCCCTCGTGGACCCTCCGACTTTGCCACTTTATTTACCCACAAAGAGTATAAAAAACTCTATTACGGACATAATAAAACAATTCCCCCTGCAATTCCCCACTCCACACCAATAACAATAACTAAACACCCAGCAAAGTTTGCTCAAGGGTGAGACGGAACGGCCCGCCTACAAAAATGGGAACACAAGCAAAGTACCAACATACGAAATCGTTTTGGCCAGCTAGGGGATTTTGTAAAGTGTTGATTTCCATGCAAATCGCGCGCCACCCCTAGCTCCGACTCGCCGCCGCCCACTCACCTAGGGTTGCCACTAACTCAACTTACCCAGAAGTAGTAGAAAAGTACTTAGGATACTTACCTATCAGCCAGTAGGCGTTGGTTTGACCCAAATCGACAAATAATATAGTTGTAGGGCTTCTAAAATAGTGACTGTTGTTTTTCGAAGTGGTAATAATTGTGTTCTTTTGTGGATTATTTTATGACTACTGCCTTTTATGAAATCTCAATAATAATTTCCAACGTTCTCCTAATGTTTAAATTGTAGGTGTAATCAGAACGGGTGGCTTGCTTGGACCCTGATTATAGCATTTGACACTAATGTTACAAATGCGAAAGTAATTCTGTCTCTCCGTGTGCTTACCCTTTCACGACTAGATGGCTTGACCTATCCGGTTAAAATGTAGCAAGGAGGTAATGTGCACGATAAGGATGGTCATAGGATACTTTGTACTCTAGAAAACGCGGGAAAGCTAGGTAACAGTAAGCGCAGCTGGTATAATAGGCATGGACAAGATAAGACCTAAAAAGGTCTGAATATCCAGGTTGATAACCCTGGTCCCAGGTTGTAACAGTATCCAGTAAGAACGAGCCCAGTGGGCCACGGCGGGGGGCGGGGGGCCTCATTGTAATTCGGTATTGTGTTTTTGACAGCCCCTAGTAATTGCCGAAAAGGCTTGCTGCTTGAAAGTTAATTGGCGCGAACAACCGCCCTATTATTTTTGCGGATTACTAAAGAATTAATTAAGTTTGATTCGATATTTGTAGTGGGAATTTCCATCGTATGTTCGGAAATTGCTATACATAAGCCTATAGGTGTGTGTGTCAAGTGTTTGACTCTCTCCATCGCCGCTTCATGGAGGCTCGATATGTGGATGTGCTTCGGTTAATGCTACACGAGTCACGACTAACTAACCTTATTCCGATCAAAAGTGGGATGAGGCAGGGAGACTCTATATCACCTATGATTTTTAAAGTAGTCATAAAAATACTTGCAGGGATTCCTTTGGGAAACAGTGTCTTCCTGTCCTATCGTAGATTTGCAGACGATCTTGTATTTTGGTACATAATAAATTATAGGCTTTTTTTATCCCAGATTTTTTTTTGGTTAGATTCCTAAAATTAAGTAAAACCAGTCAGGAGCAGCTATTCGCTTATAAAGTTACATAAGAGTGAGGTAGGTAGAGCCAGCCACTGTTTGTTCTCTAGGCTTAAACCAGCTCCTCTTAATATTCTTTACGTCATCTGGGCACGTGAGTTTGTCGAACTAATTAATAAACGAAGCCGGTGACGTCTGGATCTTTCATCGCCCCTCCTAGGCCTAATAAGTTCTTGGACCAATTAGTAAACTTTACTGAGAAGCTTATTAACTTAATAGATCTGAAAATAAATGTTTGTCTATTAGACATTTCTAAACTAAGACAGGTGAAATTTCACTTGAAATTCACTTCCGCCTGAAATTTCATCCACACATCATAGATCAGTGGAAATCGCACACTGTACAATTCACACGATCTTTCTTGCCTCACACCTGCAAAATTTGGAATGAGCTACTTCTCGCGGTGTTTCCGAGAGGCCACAACGTGGGGTTCTTCAAGGGGCGAGTTAATAGAGTCCTTAAGGGTCGGCAACGTATTTGTGATGCCTCTGATATTACAAGTATCCATAGGCGACGGTGACTGCTTACTATCAGGCGGCCCGCCTGCTTGTTTGCCCTATGGCATAAAAAGGTGTCCCACCACCGCAGTATCGACTATGAGCTATTTTCTAACTCAAGAACCGTACATCTGCCTTATAAACTGTGTGACGAAAAAGACTCGCTCGTAGCTACAAGCCGGTTGATGGTTCGTGGTAGTTGGACAACCGAGTATCGCGGAAAGTGATGATAAAAAAACGAAACAATAAGCATTGTTCACTTGCCCTTTACAAAAACAAAGGTTTATTTTTCTATAAGTCACAAGGAAAATAGAATTTTCGCTCGAAACGCGTCGGCAAACGAGACAAACACGTGCTAGCCCTGGATACTAATTAGAACTCATACCCTTCTAATTGGATTCGCGAAAGATAAACAATTTAACGCGATTCCTCTGGAGCAAGGAAGCGAAGTCGTAGATAAGATAGTAGTTACTGCTGGGTAGCTATGGCAACCAGAGATAAGTACGACGTAGAGTGAAACTGTGTTTAAATGTTAAGTGTTCACGGTTGTTTAAGATGGCAAACACAAAGTCTGTTTTGTTAACTTCTACAACAACCCACAGTCTCTAGGTAAATTTGCAGTGCATCGCAATTAACCTAACCTAACCTATTGTCCTTTATTACCTATTTTCATTAAGGACACTGTCCACTACACCGGACCATGATCGTGCTATTAACGTACTAAACAATAGAATAACACTACATGCCCACTAGAAACTTATCAACGCTATAAAGTCGTGAATTCACTGTCATGACTCGCTACGGTGTTGGTCGATCAAAGAACGGTCTAGTGGGCGTTCGTTGTTTCATATCATTTTATTCATGTGCCGATACAGTTGCAGTCATGGTATGGGCGGTGTTGGCTGGTATGGCATGGCATGGTAGTGGGCAGAGACCTTTGTCTGATATACTTCTGGAACCATCTTAAAATGTCAACCTGTAGAAACAATGAGAATATAACACTTGCTTCAGGTATTAAATCTCTAGTTTAAATGAAACTGTTAAATACCCTTTTGTGAAGTTGAATATGAAAGCGGCAGCTTCAGGACTGGTAGTTTAGTCAACAACAAGTATAAATTATACTACTATAGTTATATTCAAAATAGAAATCATTTATTGAACAAAAAATTTAGCTCTGCATAGAATTGTCTGTGGGCCCTAAACTCGGCTCAGCCTGTGTCTTGGGGTCCGATGAGCAAGCAATAATCCTGTTCTAACATGTCGCACGCGCTTACAAGTGGGATTCACAATTTAAAATATTAATTAAATTAAACTATAGGTACAGATAAATAAAGCTAAAGTACATACCTATACCGTACCGTACATTGTCTGGAAGAGATCGCTTTTAGCGATAAGGCCGCCACTTGTGGCACTAGCTCGTAAGTTTTTTCTATCGTGTTGTAATTTTTATTTCTGGTGTACACAACAAAGTGTTTCTATCTATCTATCTATAATTAAAAGAGAAATTTAATTAAATTATTATTAAGCTGATTATCATCAACCGGCTGAGCAGGTATTCTTGAATCATTGCTAAGAACAGTCTCGATCAAGCCACCTATCAAACAAAACAAAACTAAATCAATATCGGTTCAGTCGTTTGGGAGCTACCGGTCACCTACGATACCACATACACAGACACACGTTAAGCTTATAACACCACTCTTTTTGAGTCGGGGGCTTAAAAAACACAATTAACTTGTCCAAGTTAATTACGCATCTACAAGTAGCACTAGTAAATATATATCACGGAAGTACAGTAACATGCTGTTTGTATGAGCGTGACGATAGAAAAAGTGGTAGACCTTACATTTGTTGAATTCATTACAAAGTGTGTACATAAAATCACGATCTTTATAGAGAAGCTAACGTGTTAGATTTATTTAGGTGAATTCTTGCCTTAAACGTGTCGGTTGTTTTAACAGTTTTACTTTTCTTGTATTGTAGAGCTCTCGGCCATCTTCGTTTTTAATAATCTTATTCTTTAGATTTTCTGTCAATATTACAAAAAGGAAAACGGAAGCTTTCATGGACAATGACATGAGAAACGTACCCGGGACCTGCTCATGAGGAAGATATATTACCACTGTACCAAACGGTCGTCAAATTAAAGTTACTACATGACTGTTAAACTGCTTTGAGTCGTTATTTATTTTTGGGTCGTTTGGGTTTTGCTTCGTTCTTTTAAGGAGCGCGGCTGGTTTGTCTGTTGGCCGGCGGGATGTCAGTGCAGGTCTTATCACCCCCACTTTGTATTAGAATTAGATGACTGCAGTCATGTCTTTTCCTGCTACGTGTTCCTAGATTCTTAGTTGTAAAGTAGTATTCTCTGAATTATAAGGTTATATGATTATTTACGGGATATTTACCGTATTAAGGTTGTGGAATGTCTTCCAGTGAACATGGTGCATGTAACTGCGCCGAAATATCGGGAGCTCATTCCACAACTTTACCACGGTAAATATCCCGTAAATAATCATATAACTTTAGTGAACAACCGTGATAGCTTAAAACAGTGTTCTCTGAATTATATTTATATTGATTACTAAGTTCGCTCTTGTCGACGGAGCAGCCTCCAGCCCTCCCGACCTTCAGCCACCTCTTCGACTTCCTTGTACGACTTCACCTTCCCTTCACTTTCATTAACCGTCTATTATCATATTCTGTATCAGGTAGGGTTCCCTGGTTTATTTTTATCCTCACTCTCATACGGATTGGCATTTTTTAATGCCATAGATGGCAAACAAGCAGACTGTCTGCCTGATGGTAAGCAGTCACCGTCGCCTATGGATACTTATAACACCAGAGGCATCACAACTACGTTGCCGACCCTTTAAGGATCTATTAACTCGCCTTTTGAAGAACCCCATGTTTTAGCTACTCGGAAATATTGCGGAAGGTAGCTCATTCCACATTTTGCGGGTGCCATAAGTGCGACGAGGACAGAAACGATACCGCATGCACAATAATAGCTAGATTTGACATTATAAATGTTTCCAAAACACTGCAGCGCGTGTCCATATCAATAACGCCACGCCAGGAACGCGCAGATCGATGTAACGATAATGGTCGTTTGTAAACCATCACCTTCACCTCAAATTCCACGCTTTACTTCGCTGATCAATATGCATACCAGTCTTTATTGAAATATGTATGTAACACAGACGAAAGAGTTAGTCCACGCGAGTTCCTTGGAAAGCGTTACTAAATTTTGACAGATTTTGACACTATTTTGTGTAACTACCGAAGCTACTGGCGGTCTGTGGGCAGATTTTTGGATTGAAGAGCTCTATTATGGTCGTACATAAAATAAGTAATGTGAAACCATTGTATCATTTCAATTATAAAAGGAATTAAACTCGGTCCAAGCATTTATATGCTCTGACAGCTGCAATAATATTGTAAAAAGCAGAATGAAAACCACGAGTTCTGATCACTTTCGCTAGGTTTTTGAACATAAGACTGTAAGGAAGTGAAAATAATTCAGTGTAATATTAAAAGAAATTTGTTTTAATCTGCTTTTTACAATATTATTGCAGATCAAATAAATTCTTGAGCGAGTTTAATTGGTGAATCAGTTTCACTTAAAAAGCTTTTTACATTTTGAGATATTATGCTAATCTATATATATAAAAGCGAAATTCATCTACTCACTCACTCACTCACTCATTAATCACGAAATCTCGAAAACTACTTGACCTACGAAGCCGAAATTTAGCAGGTAGATTCCTTATGGGGTTCCTTATGGTTAGGTTCGCTAAGAAAGGATTTTACGAAAGGGCCGAATTCAGGATGACAAAAGGGGGTTGAAAGTTTATATGAAAGTCTACGCGTACGAAGTCGCGGGCAACAGCTAGTCCTAAAATAAAGTAGTAAAACATCAATTAAAAACTTCGGCACTACAGTTTTATTCACTATAAAATTGAATAAAAAGTTATGCTCTACCATCATAAAAGTTCACTTTGTATCATCTAAGAACAGTAGATATAATATATTACAAAGTACACAATCTAGTACCTCGGTCTGTGGCATTATAGTATAGCCCATAATACTTGTGAGTGTTAATAAAGACTCGGCAAGGTCGCCGATGTACCTACTTCACATGTGTGTGTGTGTATGGAAATATGGTATCGTGATTAGCATTTGTTATATAGAAGTGTGAACGGTGATATTACACAATGAACTGTCTCGATAACACTGAAGATAAGTGATTAGACACGTATGATTAGGGAATCGAATGCATAATGCAAACATTAACGCTTTGAAGCCACAAAAATACTTTTTTTTTTTACAAATCTACGTAACATCTTCCATGAAATAACTTATTGACAACAGTGATCAATACATTACCTTGACGATACAATGGTAATAGGTTACAAAACGGAATACCATGACGGCTGAAGTCGGTTTCACTATTTTCCGTGTGAAAATAATATAATTACTGCTAACAAAACAAAGAAAAACAAAGATTCCTTTTTTTATGCCATAGGCAAATAAGCAGGCGGCCTCTCTTATGGTAAGCAGTCACTGTCGCCTATGGATACTTGTAACACCAGAGGCATCATATCTACGTCGCCGACCCATTAAGAATCTATTAACTCGCCTTTTGAAAAACCCCATGTTGTAGCTTCTCGGAAACAACCGCGGAAGGCAGCTCATTCCATATTTTGCAGGTATGAGGCAAGAAAAAACGCGTGAATTGCACAGTATGCGATTTCTAGAGATCTATGATGTGCGGATGAGCATTTAGGCGGTGGCGGCTAGTGCGATTAAAAAACTGCGACGGCCGGCATCACATCAAATAGTTCTTCAGAACACTCCCCGTTGATAATGGTGTTCCGGTGACGTCTGTGAAATATACTTAGGATTTTTGTCGACCACTAGAATCACCGCCAATCGCTTGATTGACGGAGAAGATAGAGTCAAAATGTATCTATTATTTTGTTTATTGAGGTGATCCAAACAAATCAACATTTTAATCAGAATTATAATTAGAAATTACTCATCGCAAATCGACATCGGGAGCGCGGAATGACCTATTTAAATGAAATCGTAATAAACCTGAATAGGCTGGTAATGACAAGATGATTCATTACGGGTCCACTTCATTTGCGTTCGGACAGAATTCCGTCGATAATTATATTCCCTTTATTTTTATAATTTATTTACATTACGAGACTAGCCCGGACTTTTGATAGGCATTGGTGGGGCGGAAACCAAAACCGAGAGGCCCTGTTATATAAAATACTATTATGGAATGTATATAAAAGGGAATATGGAACTATTGTATAGAGAAGGATTAAAAAATTCTTGGTTTTTGTTTTGGTCTATGGTATGAGGGACTGCACCCGCCAATTATGCCTCATTTCAAAATATTGTGGTGAGTGATGACTTGTCACCCACTAAATGGGCCCGACTGCCCCCCATAATTATTATTACAATAGTAATAAATAAAAAATTAACAATCCCGCTCACGGAGATGTCCCTGAGCGAAATTTTAAATGTACTGGAAGGAAACCGTTACGTATAGTAACTATTTATTATATACGTAGTTATTTTTCTTCCTCTCGTTACCTTAATCAGTTAATGATTACTTCTGGGGGCTGTACCGTGAGCTCTTAAACGCGATTCAATTTAGGTGACTGCGGGAAATTACGTGAACGTGAACCGAGTCTTAATTTTACGTTATAGATTTTATTTATTAGTATTGTAACTGTACTTTTTTGCTTTAGTCCTTTTTAGTACAACAGAAATCTAATAGCTTATAATATTTTCATAAGGGTGTTGTGCTTTATGCTGCTGGGAAAACTGGCATTTGGAAGTTATTTGAAGAACCCAGAACCCGTGTATTTTTGTTGACGCAGATGCATTAGTTGGTCTTGACGTACAGAAAATGTACAACATAATTATAGATTTGGGTGCAAAGCGAGACGTAGCCGCTCACGCATTCACCTTGAAAAAGACCGCCTAATACGGTTGAAACTATAGTTAGAGTGACCGGCTTAATTTTACGTGAGTAATTCCCGTGAAATATAAATAAAAAGATTTATAGTTTATTTTTTATAATAGGCTTGCGTTTGACCGCCAACTCGCCTGATGTTGATCGGTCTACGCTGGAGCACGCTTGCCTTGAAGAAAACGATTCACTCGTGATTTGAAGACTCCCGGACACTTTACCGTAGATATCCAATGTAGATTACCACAGAAGAGATATTAGCGCAATATTACTAGGTAGGTTAGAAGCTTAGCCAAGCCCTGGTGTCATAGTATGTATCACGGATAACTGATCGAGTTAAATATTACACATTCTACAAGGAAAAGTCTTCTGCTACAAGCTAAAAGAAAAACTAGTCGATAACTAAACCGAAACTGGCATTAATATTCTCAATGCCACCCGCCATTGATCCCCTGAGTAACGCGGAGGTATTGTTCTCGGCATTGAACAAATTATATTGTAACCAAACCTACAACATCATACTGTAAATGTGCTAATTACTATACCAACTGGTCACATGATTTGTTATATGGCACAACTAGCAGCGTGGTCTACATGCAAAAAGGGCGGCAAGGTCGTTTACTGGGTAAGTTCGACTATAGGGGCCTTACGGACAACTGCTATTACGGGCACCTAATCCGCTCAGTTGGAAAATCACGCGACCGCAAACCTTATCGCGCCCAGATACCGTTTGTGGTCGCGTGATTTTCCAACTGAGCGGATTAGGTGCCTGTAATAACAGTTGCCCGTAAGGCCCCAGGCCTGAGTTAGGCCAGATGCCAGATCTGCATGATTTAATTCCTTTCTGCCCATTTTTCTATCGAACTGCCAGAACGGTCACGAAAAATCGACATCGTTTTAAGGTTGAAATTCCGAAAACCCGTACGAAGCGCTTTGATTCCACATTTATTGTGCGAACTGCTAGTCTGTGGAATTCGCTGCTTGAATGGGTGTTCCCCGTCAGTTACAATCTGGGTGTTTTCCAGTCGAGAGTGAATCGGTTTCTTCTAGGCAAACGTGCTCCATCGTAGACCGCATCGTCGCTGAATATCAGGCGAGATGGCGGCAAAGCGCAAGCCTATGTATTATAAAAAAAATATGAAAAATATGCGTTCGCACCCCTACACCACCATACCTCCTTTACCATATCATATTTCCTATATTTACCTACATATATATTTCCTTTACCATATCTTCTTTGTTTGTCTGATCTGAGATGTAAGCTAAGCTGTATCTTACTAGATACCAATTCGGAAACAATTCATGTTTTTTTTAAATTGGAGTGTCATTGGCAAAACGGCCATTTATTAATTTGCGTATAAATAACCGCGTCGACATCAAATATGTATTTTGGTCGAGTTGCCGTGTCAACAGGCAGCTGTGTGTGTATGTTGTCATGTCCCTACAATGCCAATGGCGTCATAGATTTGATCAACTACACTTCGGAAAGCAACGAATCAAGTATGCGGATTTTCGACGAAAATCACACGAGTTCAAATTATTATAATTTTCTTAGTATTTAATAGACCTGGGCCCGTATTCTAGTGTATAAGGGCCCTGCGTTTGATCGCCACCTCGACTGAAATCTTGAAATTGGCGCATTTTTTTTTGGCTTGTTAAGTCTTAGTGTTATCTCAATAAAGACGCCCTGCGGCTCAATGGAGTGACAATATACATTGGTAAAGCTGTTGATCGAGAACTCACGTACGCCTGACACTGTTAACATCGGCTAAGGCTAAGTAGCGTGCCTTGGAAGAGGCTAATTTCCAGATATAGACTGATGCGAGCTAATATCGATTAATCGTCATAATTACCATATCTTCCATGGAACCCGGGTACGTCTTAAAACTGCGACCAGAACCACCGGAGCATGGGCAGCAGCGTCGTATTAGTACACGGTGAACCACAGGCTGCCTGTCAAGCACGGGGATTATGGCAACACCTCTCTCTAAGAGGGGACCCCTTCGTCCAGCAGTGGACGTTTAATGGCTGCTGATGTGTGATGTGATTCTATACCAAATTCCTCAATTTAAATCACGTCAGTTCTTCCGCAGCCAAAAATCAAAGCCTGTTTTCCTTTGTATTCCAGGTAAAGATCCTGGTTCCGAACTCTACGGCGGGCATGATCATCGGCAAGGGCGGCAACTACATCAAGCAGATCAAGGAGCAGAGCGGCAGCTACGTGCAGATCTCGCAGAAGGCCAAGGAGCTCTCGCTGCAGGAACGATGCATCACCGTCGTCGGTAAGGGCTTCAACCTGAACTAGGCTATTGTTACTCTGAAGGGTCTCACTGCTGGGAAAATGTGTGGCAAATATGCGTAAACTACAGGGTTACGCAGAAAGGGTGTACTTAGCCGAAAGGAGGTCATTGTACTCATTACTATGGGCGACTTTTACTACGGGGTTCGGCCCCATAGTAGAAAAAACATTGATGAGTAGAATGACCTCGTTTCAGCTTAGTACTCTCTTTCCGCGTAACCTTATATAGTAGAGACCACGAATCAGAACATAGGGTAGGACGCTCCGCAACTCGATGGAGAGACGATATAGGAAGTCAAATGCAATGATTGAATAAAATAAGCCGAGGGTCGGGCTATGTGGCGTGCCGTGGGAGATGCCTATGTCCAGCAGTGATCTGATGTGGGCTGATTACGTCACGCCACTTGCCTCCCCGAGATGGGAGCCTCTCAAATAAGCAGTAAGGTTAGAGCGCACTACTCTGGCTGCTGCGTTGTGAATCAGGTCCGCCCCACGCTTGCGGCAGGCTGTCCTACCCTCCTGCATATTACAATGTAAATAGTCCATGTGTCGCAACACTAACCTTGTTTCTTCTTAGCATCCAGTACTAATGCTCAATAGATCCATCAATAACATAAGACCTCGTATTTACACAAATCTGCACCGACCTACATTACAACTATGCTGTAGCCAACGCTTTGGCAGAACGTCAATATTTAAACCTGAGCACGATTAGATAGCATATAATTACGCGAATGCGGGCTCGAAGGATGCAAACCGCAATTAGATTTGAGTGTTTAGGGTTATTGTTATGAGATACGTTTGAGGTCTCGGGGTGTTTAGATACGCACGCGCGGTTGGATGTCGCTGTTTGGGGATCAGTAATGCGTAAAAACTGGCGACCGTGCAAGTAAACGAGCATCATCTCGGGAGGGGATTATATTAATTCGTCTCATCTCATATACAACAGGTTTAAAAGCAGACACGCATAACGGCTGAACCCAATATACGATTTCAGTCCAAATAAACCCATATCAATGGTCGATAAAAAGCGGCCAAGCAAGGGTCAGCAGCTCAGTCCGCTGTAGAGCGTCTGTGTTTTAGTACTTTGTTACTTTTAGATTCTATCTTTTATTCGTAACTAGGTCATTGCCTGAGGCAGAAAGATTGAGCAGAATTTGGTTATAACAGAGGGTTGATACCATAAAAAGATCATTACAAAAGTATTTGTATAAAGTATTTGGACCATTCATAGCGCTCTGTGTGCTTCGAAGCACCCTACACTTAAATATTTCTTCTCTTTGTCTATAATTTCAAAGTCAAATCATTTATTGCACATTATGCTAAATTGGTGACACTTAGTTAATATAACGACCCAATTAGAGTATGCCAATTTATGTATGGAGCGGCACGATCTGTTTTATGTTATATCACTTAGAAAATTTCCAACTTAATAAAAGCACTTTTAAATAAGTTATTTAGAATTTTTGCTAAAGTTCGTTCGTTTTCGTCACTCTTTAGTAGTATATTAAATATTTTAAATGTGGTCCGTGGTCTGTTCCAGGCGAGAAAGAGAACAACAAGAAGGCGTGCGTGATGATCCTGCAGAAGGTGGTGGACGACCCGCAGTCCGGGTCGTGTCCGAACGTGTCGTACGCCGACGTGGCGGGCCCGGTCGCCAACTACAACCCCACCGGGTCGCCGTACGCCGTGCCCAACTCTGAGGTGACAGAGGTGACCCGCTCGGACACGCTCCGCTCATTCATTTGTATACCACACGCCTTATATGAATGCTTCCGCGCTGATTGGATCCCACTTCTGAGTTTGCTGTCAATTTAGTGTTCTTGGTAACCTTTTGGTTTTGCAAGTAAATTTTGAAGGTTTTACATCACAGAATAAAACTAAAACGGATGTTGCTTTCTTCTAAAGGAAAAGTCTGAAATTTTTACCAACTTTAGTATGAACTACTTAGTACCTTAGTATTTTTTCTATCAACTAAAATCTTCAAAATCGATAACAGAACAGTATGGTGGTTGGTTTTTGACGTGATGGTGAAATATTTCAACGATTTTTATTTGACTGCTAACGCGTCAAGACTAATTTTACAAGGCCTATTCTCGCGACGCAGCATTTTACGTGCATCAGTTTTTTATTTGAAAGCCAAATACTAGTACTGGTATCGAATGAAACATCTATCAATAAAAACGATTTCCAATGCAATCTTCCTCTTAAATCCTCACCGTCGAGCCTTGACCCACTGATCTATTGCGTTATAACCACAGATGAAATAATAGTTGCCATCTTTACTAACAAATAAAAAATACGTTGTATATTTACATGTTGAGGTTTTGTAAAGTGCTCATAATATCCTGTTAGGTAGGTGATGATCTCAGTTCTGTTAGATATGACATACTAGCTGCGCCTTTTGGGTTTACCCAATTTACGTACTCACAGTTTCCCCGCATTTGTTTCGATATGATTCTGGTTTCTGTAGAGACCGCAGGGAAACGCTGGATGCAGGCCGCTTCCAACCGGCCCTTTTGGAGATCGATGGGGGAGGCCTATGCCAAGCAGTGGACGTCCTACGGCTGAAATGATGATGATGAATTCTAGTTTTAATTAAACACGAGTAGTGTTCGCGGCTTTCGAACAAGGTTCTCCTTTTTTTTTTAAGTCGGTTGAAAATAGGGTCCTGTATCCGGTCTTTATGATGCTTACCTTAAAAAAGTGACAACCGGAATGAGTTATTTCCCCGTGAATTTATGTGATATTCTTATATATATACATAGGTAGGACACTTATAATAACCCTGACGTCAGCATATGAATATATTACGTATTTTCTCAGCATGAATATTAATGGCGGCTTCAGATTAATTTATGCATGTAGGAAACTAACTAGGATTTAGAGCAGGATAATCAATCATATAGGTTTAGTACGACGTATACAATCTATCTTGGCATTAGAAAGCAAAAATAATTATCAATTTAAAAAGCCAACTTCAAAATTAGTAAAATGCGCAATATACTGGGATATTATGTCATCTAAGCAAACAAATTTTCAAGTTATTTTGTTTTAAAAACCAAACTACCGAACTGATTTTGATGAAATTTCTGTGCGACCACTCTGAAAGTATAACCTTTCACACAAAAAATAATCAAAGGTTAATAATTAAAGGTTAGGAGCTACGATACCAGACACACAAATACACACGCTATACCTACTTATAACAGCCCTTTTCTTGTGTTGGGGGTTAAAAACAAAATGTGAACAAAACGCCAGTTTAGAATGTGATAATGACAGAGTCCCATCAGCGCGGAAGCGAGTAGGTGGAAGGCACTTGCGAGCGTGTTTGAGTGGCGCACACCCTCACCGTTCCAGGCTGCTCTACACTTAGCACTAACACTATCTATCTATGTACCGCTCTACATATATACGTACGTCTATACTAGCGTTAACTACTAATATATCAATCACTATGTGGGTAGTTTGATTTTTGTTTGGTGCTGGAAACAGTTGTAAATATTAAATTAGTTGGCAATATATTGTGAAACCTGCGTTCATCTTGTTGTTTGATTTTATTGTGTATAATATTTACAGTACTTGGATTACTTTTGTTTGCTCTGAAATTATTTGATTGACTTTTCCTCGAAGGACCAGTTTTATTTTTGGTTTCATTATAAAGGGCTCGTTTTCTTTTGTATCTATTCTCGAAAGATTGAAGTTTCTAGACTTTTTTTACAAAATGTAACAGCAGCAGCGCAATCTGGTTGATCACCATGTCGGTTTTCATGGATCTCGTGGTGGAATTCCGATGTAGGCGTGGGCCGTTGCGGCTCGACTCGCTCGCTTACATTGGAACAGCACCGGGGGGTATCTGGTTGTAGGGAGCCAGTGAGTGTTGTATGCAGATACGTGATATCGTTGTACTGCCTCTCCTCAGACGCACTCGCTGGGCGGCGGCGTGGGCTCGGTGGGGCAGGTCCTGGTGAACGGCGCGGCGGCGGCGGCCGGCATCGGAGCCCTATCCCTCACGCTGTCGCTGGCGCCGCCCGGCTCGCAGCCGCAAGCACCCATCACTCAGCACACGCTCGACCACATCAAGGTACTGTACCTACCCTCAGCACTAGTAACTACCTCGGCGCCGGACCTCGAAGCCCTATCTCTCATTCTAGGGTCGTCAGACATGTTATCTGGCAAGTTTGCTCTCCTACCTAATCTTCTTGGCTAGAGATTGAATGCACCTCTTCCTACTACGATCTTTTCGGGGTGAGCTTTGCATATTTTCCCTTATCCACTTGGGTGGATAATCAGACCTCCACCTTGAGGCTAAAGAATCTTACTACACCCCTTAATTCCTCGATTACAGGGCCAAAGAGCTCATGCTGAGGCGGACTTTGTCAAAGTTCGTCGGCCTCAGTGAATTCTTCATATTTAATCTGCCATCTCTTGTCAAGCCTAGTTTTTTTTTTTTTTTTTTTTTATATATATATGCTTACGCTTGGCCGTCATCTCGCCTGATGTTAAACGACAATGCGGTGTACGATGGAGCACGCTTGCCTAAAAGAAACCCATAAACTCTCGACTTAAACCACTACGACTGATTGGCCGTCTGTGCGTGCAGGTCGCGCTCCGGCAGGCAGGGTACAGCGAGGGCGGCATCAGCGAGATCAGCGCAGCGCTCGGGCTGCTCGTGAAGCACGGCGTGCTGAGCCTGGCGCTGCCGGCGGCCATGCCCGCGCCGCCGCTCTCCGCCGCCTACTTTCCGCTGCCTGCCGGCCCGCAGGACCAGCCCACTGTCTTCGGACCCATCGGGCAGGTCGGACTCGGTTAGTATACAGCTGTCTCCTGTCCCTGCAGGAGATGCTCACTGACCACACGCGGAAGTCGGGTCTGCTGTGTATTTAGTTCCCTGTTTATATAGTTTGGCAAGTATAAATTGAAACTCATACTTGTCTAGCCTGAATTTCGAAGTGTCTAAACATAAAACTTGTTCCTTTTTGGCTTATTTTAATATTTGTACGCGTCACGCCAGATTGATGTTTTCACTTCCAATCTGCAAGGTACAGAAATTTCGGAGAATTTTCTGGGCATAAAAGTTTTTTTTTGGCTCAATTGTTTTTGCCGTTGATATAGTTCCTTAGAAAGGTTTTTCCTTAGAGCCTAATTTAAAAGTTCTAAAATGATATTCATTTTAAGCTCTAGCATCAAAAAGATCTAAACAAGTTAGATATTTTAGAAAAAAAGTTTTTTTTTTATTTTATTTTATCAGTTATCTCTACTTTTAACCGCCAGTTGTGACGATATGACCAAAAATGGCCCACGACGAGAAAGTTGGACAAAACTTATACCAGCAGCCTCGACTTCTACATTAATACACACAAGTATAGGAACAAAGACGGCGCTGCATATCGTTTATTAGCGAGCTCGATCAGCATTACTGGCGACCTTGCTCGACCAACTCAAAGTCAACACAATTAAATAATACTCACAACGCAACTGATTAAATTAATTATTACATCTCATAATCACTGCCCTCTTTGTTCCACATACTTGTTTTTATTGCAAACAAATTGTGGAATTCACGCAACTGCAAAAGTGCCTTTAAATCTAAGAGTTTAAATTTGATTTTTGAATGTCAACTATCTAAAAAGAAAACCAGTGGTTTTCTTTTTAACACTCCTATTTCTTTGTGTATGATCTATTGTGCTGGCAACAAGAATTGTATTTCTAAATAGTTAATTGTTGACCGTATACCCACTGGTATACGAGGTGTAGGTGCGAACGGGCTACGTATCGGTCGCGTAACGAACGGTGGCGCTAGTGAGACTGTAGGTAGGTACCACGCTATGTCACGCCCTGTCTAAATAATCTGCTGACAGCCAGCTCCGCTTCCACTAGGTACGTACCACCACGTGGTGGTATACGCTGCCAGTATGGATGCTACTTAAAAACGTTCATTAAATGCACATCACGATCTCGGACAATACAGATTAAATTAAAAGCTGTTCAAATTCCAAAAAAAAAAAAAAAAAACTTGCTACAGACAAAACGACCAGCAAGGCCTAGCACGGGCCGTAGACAAATTGTCTTTTGAGAGCCAACAGAACCCTGCACTAAGCTAGGAAGTTCGCAGGAATACCAATAAGTCAGCACCAAGGTTAGATAAATAATAGATTGACTAAAAACATGATACCTTGGCGCTATACTTCCTGGCCAGTTTGGCAATGTAATTCATAATATTATTTTCTATTGTCATTACCTAGTGTTTGCGATGAGCCGTGATGCATTATTTAATTCAAAATTTGCTGACTAAGTTTGTAGTATCCATACTGTTTGCAAGTGTACTGAAGTAGGACGGTGATGATAGTCTAATTTGTGCCTTCAGTGTTGGAGATACAGTCTAACTTTAGTTGTCGTAGCTGTTTACACCTAACTCGGCCTGCACTCTCACTCGCGCACTTATTTCTTACGTGGTTGCACACTACTCACTGGGATAGCTATCTCATTGTATGTTTTTTTTTTTATATTATGCTGGTAGTCTTGTTTTATTTAACATTGTGTCGTTTAGCCACAAACATGTTAAAAAGTTAACGTTCGAGATTTAAAACTTATCGGGAATTTTGCGCTTCGACTGCTATCTATGGACAAGAAATTATTGAAGGTCCATCTGCTATCCCAGTTAGGGTTTTGTAGCCGTCAACGTCCGTATTTACGGATACCTAGCAATCAGTGTTGTGCGTTATCCGTAATTACGGATAAACAAATACCTCAGTAGGGATGCGCCCGGAACGGTCGTCACTAGCTCTCCATTCGCATTGTGGCTTGTACCTACCGTCAAAATTCTAAATTTCTTTGCTACGCTTCTCATTCTGTCCCTAAATTGGCTGCCGTGGATATAACTCTTCCGTACTTCATGACTATATTTTACATTCTAATGACCGTGTTGTTTTTCAAAAAAATATAAGGATTGTACTTGAGTAAGTCCTATATTTTTCCTAAAGAAATATTAAATATTTTAGTTTCGAAACTCACCGATAGTGACGCTTTGGTGCAAGAACGCGATTGCATTTTGAAATGAGAACAGTGCCTTGTTTACATTGTCTGGCCTGCGACGTCTGTTGTATCTTGATTTGGTTTTTGAAATATGACTCGGTCAATATACAACTAGAAAGTGTCTTTATTTTCTAACGTAATAATTACTTACTATATTTTGCATGTATAGTGTATATCGATGTGTTGTATTGCCTGATTTCAATTAACACGATTGGCTTTAAATTTCGACAATAATTTTTTGCGGTAAAATTGTTTTTGTCAAAATTCTTTCTACATCGCTTTACCATACCATCTATCGGCAATACATAACAGACTTATGCTGTGGATAAATATTCCGATAAATTATATCTTACAACTTCTATGAAGCCAAATCATGCCTGCCCTTATACTGCAGCATTATCTGATTCTTTTATATGGCAACTCGTGCACGCTTCTGTATTCTAGCCGTTAAATATAAACGCACCTATAGATATCTACATTTTAAATCACATTTTATGTCCTCATCAGGACTTTGTACGGTAATTTTAAGTAATCGCCAACCTACAGTTTTAATTTTGATGTAAAATTTTATGAACCTCAATACGAATTACATAATTATAGATTTTGATTGTGTATTTTAATTATAATTTGGCTTCATCGAAGATTCATAACAAAGTCGCGTTTTGAAGTGAACATATTGTCCAGAGCATAACACAAAACAAAATATAGAAGGAACAACTTATTGGTTCACAGAATACCTCCAACACGGATCCCTAGTAGGTGAGATCGAAAAGATGATAGCACACAAACGCGCTAGTCGCTACCTAGAGGAACAAATGCATAGACAATACCAAAAAGACTTTTGCTAAACACAATTGGCACAACAGCAATAAAAAAAAAAACAACAAAAAATTCTAAATTTAAATACAATAAGTTGTTCTTTCCCTCCCATCTTTATTTTTTCCAAGCCCGCAACACAGCGCTACCAACATTGAAAAATTAATCAAAATTGTATTCACGCGAGTCGAGTGGGTAATGCTAGTGCTACGTTTTAATTACTTCTTCTTAATAGTGCATGTATGATGTATCTATGGTTTATGTATTTTTGGTAGTTATTACAAACTTTGAATTGCCTCTATGATATGGGTTTTAATATGTATTCTTATTTTATGTAGTTAATTGAGCATATTTTTGTATAACGTAGTTGCTTACCAGCACTCACTGATTTTCCAATATCACTATTATGATATTCCCTAGTTTTTACGAAATGGAATAGGTTCTAGCTATAAAATATCCAAGTAGATAATTTGTGAGATAAACTAACCTAAAATATGACTAACACTGTAGTAATTATTATAATCGAAAGCTAACACATTTTAAAGAACAGGGTAATATTTGTAATCTTACTAAACCAACTAAAAATAAAGTTAAACTAAAATGTTGAGCTTTAAGATTACACACTTGTTGTAGTTGCACTGATGCGGTGCTATTATGTAATTATAGATAACAAAGTGCCTGGCTAATGAATCTTGTCACGAGAGTCGGTACTGGGATACAGATGTAACGAGGAAGGATAGGATAGGGTAGACTAGCATCACCCCCGCGACGTCGCGCAGGCTCGGCCAGCGCTGTGTGTCGGCCGCGGCCCGCTAACTCTGTCTCCTCTCGGCAACAGCGCGAAACGTTCTAACGTAGCTCGCGCCGCGACTAGCGCCGGGGTACTGGATGTCTCGGGGTAGCGCGTAGAGCATCGGGCAGGTGTGGGTACCGGGGGTAGAGCGTTTCGCGGAGGTTGCATTCGAGGCGCTTGGGCTCGCAGCGGCGGTGGCGCCGATCTCGCTGTCGGCGGGCGGCATGGGCGGCGGCGTGGCGCCCTTCCCCTCGGCCGGCCTGCTGCCGCTCTCCAAGAGCCCCACCCCGGCCGACCAGGGCGCCAAGGACTCCAAGAACGTCGAGATCGCCGAGGTCATCGTCGGGGCCATACTTGGTGAGACACCTCGCATTACTTTGATGTTCATATAGTTTGTTCCAGCTGGCTTAGTTTCTGAGTGGCGTGACTTGAACACTGGATTGATGGATTGGTCACAGATGTAAGATTGAAGTTGACATTGGACAGTCCATACATTTTGTCGAGTGTGAATGACTTATTTTATTTGGAACAGCAGATTTTAGTAAAAATTGTTTATAATGATAAGTACAACAAATTGTTTTCGGTTGAATACGCCCTTTCTGTATTGTTGGTCGCTAGTTTGTTATACATATATAATGAACTCTAGTCATTCAAGATTATTTGACAATCGTTGTTGTTCTCACTTCAATTCCCAACACTGACGGATGTGACCCGCGCCATTGCAGGCCCCGGCGGGCGCAGCCTCGTCGAGATCCAGCAGATGTCGGGCGCCAACATCCAGATCTCGAAGAAGGGCACGTTCGCGCCGGGCACCCGCAACCGCATCGTGACCATCACGGGCTCGCACACCGCCATCTCCAACGCGCACTACCTCATCGAGCAGAAGATCCAGGAGGAGGAGCTGAAGCGCACGCGACACAACGCCATCAACACGCTCATGCAGTAACGAGACGTGCGCTGCGGGTGGTGCGTGCGCCTCTACTGACCTCAGCGCGCCGCTCGCACCACGAGCGTGGCGCCCACTGCCTCCTGGCCTCCCCCTGTGACTGTTCTGTTCTGATGTATCATTCCGTAAACTAAATATAACTCCATTAGTCTATCGGCGCTACGATCCATGCGTCGTGCTCTTAGTACCTAAAGCACTTACCATGCCTATCTTCTTTTGGGTGTTTAGATACATTTCTCAATCTAATGAAAGTTCTTAGAGATCTTATTGCATCTAAATTTGACAGTTTTTTTTATATTTTCTCATACTTTATGAATGAAATGAAAAGATATATTTTTAGCTTAGTTTACAGAATGATACAACAGATATGACGCCACTGGATGGTTGCAAAACTCAATGTAGCCTTCTGCACGTGTATCGATGTCTCAAATGCAGTTTGTGGTGCCACGCTACATGGCGTCCTGTCGCTGGCTCGACGGAAGCCTTCCAGTGGGTGAAGTACGAATATTCGCTACGTGAAATACTTATCAAATTTCATTAAAAAATCTAGTTACGAAATTGAAATTAATGTGGAATTCAATAAGTATTTTACGTAGCGAAAAATAATACTTCTCCCACAGTTCGATTTTGTCTCGTGTTTTCATCGCCGCGTTTCTAGGTAGTGCTATGAGCCACCGCCATCCGCTCCATTGTAATCCATATAACTCGACCTTTATAAGTCATTTGAAGCTGTCATCGTGTCACCCGCGCATACTTGCACCTACCGCCGTCGCCCGAGTCAAGTGTCAGCGGATGCGAGGTTCTGTGAGCTTCAAGTCGCTCATAAATATAGAGTACGGGCCGACCGACTTGTCTGTACAGTTGACCAAATGAACTCAAAGTTTCACAGGAAGCTATCAGTTTTATTCAGGAAATACAGTGCGACACAAAAAAGTAGAAAATATTGAGGACGCCACTATCGCGAATAAATGCCACACTAAAACAGCTTGTGAGGTACATTGAATATGCCGTTTGACAGATAACAATTTTAGTTCCATTTGTACTGTTTTATGTCGCACTACGATAGCGTCTCCTCGACTGTAGAGACGAGCAGGTTGCCGTGTAAGTGATCGCGTCCCCCCTCCCGTACCGCGGACCCCGCGGCCTCTAGTCAACCGCAGCGAAGTGGCGCGAGTTACCTGACCGTAGTTTACGTTGTTTTGTTTATCTCACGGAGAACGTTAGATACGCAGCTCTCGATACGCGTCGCGCGCTTCCTCTATAAGCGTGGCGTATCGCTTTCCAACGAATTGGTTATTTGAACAAACGTACCACATTAAAGTTTTGTGATGTGGCCATATTGTAGACATTTGTAGCACTGGGCCGTACAAAGCTGTTATGACGGTGTGATATATGTTCGAAAGTATGTGCTGTGATTGTGCCGGGACGGTGCAATGGCGACGCGACGCGTATCGACCCATAGTCGACTATTTACAATAGCGAATTATAGTTTTTATGTATATTGTTTTGACGCCTGTATAGTGTTGAGCATAATGTTTATCGCCACGTTAAGTTGTCCGGCGACTCGTGTCGCACCCGCCTGGCGGGTGCCGTCGTTAAAGACATTAAAAGCTACAATTGTGATATGTCCTATCACGGAAATTCCTATTCCATGCACATTTTATTTTTGTATATTATTCGCCACAGCATATGTTTTATTTACGAGTTTGATTTCATTGTAAATGTTACCATTGATAAGTTATTGTTTTAGTTTGTATGGCATCGTTAGTGTTATTGATCGTGATGCGACCGGTTCAAGCAACGACCAGGAGCCAAATAATGTCCTAACCAAAGTTGCTTCATTACTAACTACTTGACGAGAATAATAATTGAAATCAATGTAATATTGTGAAGTACAATAGGTTAATTTGTTTCTTCTTTAAATTTTTTCGTTTCTATCTTTATTGACATTGTGCTGAATCCAGCTCGCAGAGTCGGTCATTCCTGATTTCTCTCGGTAAAGAATCTTTATTTTTTTATACGTTTATAAATGTAACTGTTGTTTTATTATTGTTTAGCGACGTTCTGCGGTCGTCGCACACGTCATTCTGTCGGTCTAAATTTATCTTACGATGTAAGTACAATTTAAATGATAATGCATGTCCAAAACGTAGAGGATTACATATATTAACGTTTTAAAGCAGATTTCTATATATTATTCGAGATGACAATATGATGATATATTCTTATTTACAGTTACGGGATAACTATGTAAAGTGAAAGGTTATTTTTGAACGCGCCGTCTTGTAATCAGCCTCTTTGTGTTAGTCTCCGTAGGATACAGTACATAATATACACCACAGTATGGACTGGGTGCGGTCCGCGACATGTCAAGGTACTGGTGTCGCTAGTGTAGTTAGTGGAGGGCGCTTCCTGCCACGGATATAGGTTTAAGTTGTGTTCGTTTACCTCAGAAGTGCCATCGTCGTAGATAGCCGCAGCAGCCTCCGTCTTCACCACCTTCGACGCGAACAATGAAGCCACGCGTTGGGCGCCACTTTAAAAATGTTCGCCACATGTTGGGCGCCACTTTACCTATTCGCCCTAATCGGGCGTCAAAATTCCAACCGAAACAATAAACACGAAGGCGGTCGAATACTTATCAAAAGGAATGAAGTACAAATGAAACAGTAATAATCATAATAAATGTAATATGATCGGCTTAAAGGAGTTAATGTACGATAGTTGTATAAGAAAACGGAATTGAGTTTGTTGGTAGCGAACACGCGACGTCGTTGTCTCTCGAACGTTCGATCCGTTTCGCGGAGTGATGTTAACAATTGTATTGTTGTAAGGGTGTGTGCAGACCACGCGAGGACGCGCGATGCGCTGGGTTTCGCCAAATCTGCACCGGTCCTAATGTTTCCAACAGTCCAACGATATGTCGATAGCTACGTGATGATATTGTTACTACGTCTATATACGTGTGTTATGTAGGTAACGATTCGCAGATGTAGTGCATTCAAACGAGTAGCTAGTTATTAATGTATATTCAATATTTAAAGTGTATAAGTATCGCTGTTCGATTTCTCTGGTGTTTTTCGAATTTTTCTCTCATCTACTATGTATATTTGGGGGTAGGTACAGATATCGTCTCGTGTCAATTAAAATTTGATAAAGGTTGGTCACTGTCGCGATGGATTTAACAAACTTTTCCTGCTATCAGTAATGAACTTTAGAATTGAAAATAAACTGTTATTCTACAACTGTAGGTAACTATTGGAAGTACACAATAATTACGGCGACTGGAATGAAGAAAAAAAGATGGACGGAGCTTCGCATAAATACAAACTGAGGCAGTGGCAGGAGTGCTGTAAATCTGTGAGTTGTGGTTCGGGTGCTTCAGTTGGTGTTCTCGAGGCGGCGTCCACCCTGTCTCCGTCCGTGAAGCACGGCTCCGAGTCCGCCGAGCCGGCAGTCGGTCGCGAGAGAGGCGGCGTCCACCCTGTCTCCGTCCGTGAAGCACGGCTCCGAGTCCGCCGAGCCGGCAGTCGGTCGCGAGAGAGGCGGCGTCCACCCTGTCTCCGTCCGTGAAGCACGGCTCCGAGTCCGCCGAGCCGGCAGTCGGTCGCGAGAGAGGCGGCGTCCACCCTGTCTCCGTCCGTGAAGCACGGCTCCGAGTCCGCCGAGCCGGCAGTCGGTCGCGAGAGTGACGAGCGCAGTGTGCAGACGCCTGAACGTCGATTTTACAAGCTCAATTTATCGGAACTAAACTCGATTAGTCGCTACGTGTAAGTCAAAACGTCAATTATACGGAATAATGTCGGTCACCGGAATAATCGGCATCGTGGAGGGCGTGCTCTGTGGGGTAGTGTGGTAGTTTCCGATATCTTAGTCTCTACGTTTTCTTTCTCTCGCTAAGATGACTCGCCTCTATCGTTGGTCCTTCGCATCGGGCGACCGCGACCGAGCACAGAGAGCACTGTACGCTGTGAAACATCACTTGCTAGTGCACTCGTTTCCGTGGTTACCTTGTTTGTACTTAGATAAGTAGATCGACGCACGCGCCCGATGCGCAGGTTGAACGGTGATTTAAATTTATAGTTATCATGGAATTCTAGCTAGTTGAAATTTGTCTTAAATAATAACAATATTATGGGTATGTATAGATAATTTTTAAAATACTGGAAAAAAATGTTAATGTTGTTATACTGAAGTTGTTACAATATTTGAGAGTATATTATCGTGAAGACAAACTAATTGTAGCGCGGTATCATCATCCGAGTGTAGTATCGCGTGGAAGATGTAAGTAGCGAGCGCGTGCCCGCGCGTGGCGTGCGCGTGCGCACCCGCGCGGGCCGCGGCGCGACCTGTGATACCGAGTATTCATCCCGCACCCGCGCCCGCCGCACGCTTGTAGCCGCCCGCGGAACTGGTTGTGTCAAACGTCACTTCACTTCATCCACTGTAGATAGGTAGTCGTAGTTCATCTCCTTAGAGTAATCGTAGCGCCGCCGCCGTTCGGATCCTGGGCCGGCTCGCCTCTCATCCTCCTTTAATTTTAATAGCTAAATGTTGTTGAATTTGTTGATAGAGTGGTTTATTGTAATTAGGATAGGGTATATAGGCGATAGGAGTTAGTGGTATACACGAGAAGGTGGGTCGCCGTCGGGTGCGCCAGGCTAGAGTAAGGTTCGATGCTGTGTTTAGGAGAATGGCTGTGCGTTCGAGTCGAACTCGACATTAAGACATCACCACGCGAGCGCGGCCCGCGCGACGCGCACCGCTCACTATCTGTATATAATTGCATAACATTGTTTCATTTACGTTTCTCTCCTTGCTCATTGTCATCAATTTATTAAAGACTGAGGAATCAACTCGCGCATATTGACATCGTCACGAACGCGTCCCAGAAGTAGGGATTATTAATATTGTAACATATAAATTGTATCGTCATTATAAGGTGTCGCCACGTGACCGCGCCCGCGAGTGTGCAGCGGAGCGGGGCGGTGGCGTGGTGGCGAGCGCGGTGAGCGGAGCGCGCGGCCGCGGCCGGAGTCGCGCCGTCTGCGTCACTCGTCGTCTCATCGACCTTTACACATGTTGACATTGATATGTTATACTAATTCTATTGAATTATAACTTGTTGCGTATTATAAGTATAGAACGATCGCTCGGTGCGTCGCCGTCGCCGCGTCTGGCGCGGAGCGACCATCGACCGTCGCTCGGGATGTTTCATTCGTGGAAATTTTATTTTATTATTAATATTTTTTTGTTATTTTGTTTATTATTATAAACGGGTCTGCGATGTTTATGTGACGAGGATAATTTAAAATTAAGTTGAATTGAAAAATAAAATGTTACAAATATGTTTTGAATTTTAAATTCGATATATTTTAGTCAATGTTTATAACTGTTTAGTTAGTTGTATTGTCAGATTGATTTTTAATGAAGTGTTATTTTGCAATGTTAAACGATAAGAGGTAAAACGGATGGTTAATATGTCTTAGTGTTATAAAACTCGAAAACCAATCAAAAGGTACCTTCAACATTGTCTATATTATTAACATTCAATAAATGCGAGAAAATGCATCAATGTGTTTTAATTATTGCTTACCTTGGAATTCATGAATAGGGATAATGATAAAGAAAGTTCTCTATAGATCCATCGAGGAACTACTAATAGATCTAGTGAGGAAAAAAGATCTTAATAGATCCATTATGGATCTTAGCAATGGATCTATCGAGAATGATCCGAATCTACACCAACAAAGGTTTGTACTGCAACTGATGGCAATCCATTTTTTCTAAACTCAGTTAAGGAAAACATGGATTTTCTCACTTAAGTGAATTATTGTTATTTTTTTGAGAAAATTGCTATCAACTACAATCCGGGCACTATAAATAGCACCTTCGTCTGGGAACTACTACTAGTACCTTGTGGCGCTGCCGGCTGTCGCCTTTCTGAATATATCACGAGTAAAAATTAAAATCAGTTTAGCTAAAATGTTAGGCATTGCTTTTATTACATAAGTCACCTTACACGTGATAACAAAACCTTATAAGTACACAATGTAAGTACATACATACAAAATATAAATGGACGGACTTCATAATCAGATCTATTAGGTAAAAGATTTCTTAAAAAACTAAATTAATTTACCAAAATATACAAAGAGATACAGTCGAATGCTGAACCTAGCTAACTCCATCTAAGAAATCATAATTTTTAGGGTTCCAGCATCGAATTTTTTTGCTAAACAACAATCTATTACAAACTACCTCCAATTAAATAAAAAATTATAAAACACGACAAGTTAGTTACATTCAGATCAAGAGTCAATAAAAATAAGTATCTATTTAAAGCTAAATTAATAAACATGAATTGCAACAAAAGTCAAAAGTAATAATTATCTCATATGTACTTCCAGGGTTAGTATGACTATGTGCTAATCAAATGCATATCTAATATTATAAAATCTACAATTTCTTATATTAGTCAGAAGACAAAATGAGCTGCATGTGGGTGGATGGTAATTGAAAATATCTAGGTTGTAATATGATACTGGCTGACATCATTATAGCGTTCTGTACAGATTTACCAGCACTTCATCAAAACTCGCGTGGGTTCACAGCATTCTATCTTCTCAAAACTAGGCATAAAACTAATTCTACTTACAAGATAAAATATTACCTATTACCTACTAGGTATCTTTAGATGTCATGAATGATTTAAGCAAGGCTATTCACTAGTAAGAATCTATGCTCATGTGCAGAGTTTACTTTAAATCTTCGCCACTTACTGTGGGTCAAAACTAGTGCGGTTGGAATGCTGGTTTGCGCAAGTTGTAATACAGAATCTGTATGAACCATCATTACTGTGGGCTAATTACATTATATTCGATACATGAAATATTTTCTACAAATTACAATTCTGAAACTCAACATTTGTATGGAATACGATACATATTTTACGTATTGAATATTTGTACTACACCCACGGTAAATGTAGATGACGAATCCCACTCTGCACTGCACACTCGCTTGTGTGCATTTGGCGCTCTTTCAGTCTGGCGTAGCCTTTAGGTACTTTCATTAAAAAGTTACTTTATAATAATAGCTAAGTGGCTCAGAGCATGAGTAGAGCTTCCTTATGTTGTCTGATTAGTGCATAATATCGTGGCTAGAGGCACTTATTTCTACTATAATATTATATAATTGGCAAAAAGAGTTCATGATTATCAGATCTTTGGATACATTTTGAATCTTATGAAATTAATAAATCTTAAGTATTAGCTTATGATTTGGTTAGTTTACTAAGAAACTATTTCGTATTGTGGTATAAACGGTTCAAAATCAAAGCCGTTGTAGTGAGTGAAGCTAATACTTCTGGTGCCGGGTGCGGCGGCGAAAGGCTGCAGTTCATGCAAGAGGGAAGTAAATGTTGGTCTCTCGTCAGGGTCTACCTGCCAACACTGCAGGCATAGCTGGAATAGTTCATCGCCAACATAGGAAGGCTGCGACGGCCTCATGCCTCTCAGTATCCTAGCTGCAACATCCTTGTTGCTACTATGCGAGTAAGGCGTAGCTCCTATCGTAAATATCTCCCACATTAAGCAGCCAAATGACCACACATCTGCCTTGGGATTGAACCGCGTCTGGCGCAACATTTCATGAGAAGTCCATCTTGTATAATCTGGCATCTCGTGTAGAGGTCGCATGTGGGATAGACCGAAGCCAGAGACTTTGCCGGCGCCGTTTTCTCCAATGACGATGTTGCGACAGCTCAGGCGCTTGTGGATGATTTTCCTGGTGTGTAAGTACTCCATGCCGCGCGCGACATCTACACAGATCTGTAGCAGCCTGTTCTCAGTCACCAAACAGAATTTGTTGTTCTGCAAGTCTCTGTGTCTGCTCTGCAGCAGCATTTCTTTTAAGTTCATTTTCGTGTCTTCCAAAACGACAAATAAAGTAGTGTTTGTCTCACAGATTCCAAGTAAAGAGATTACATTTTCATGTTCATTTGATTTGATGAGCAGATCCAGTTCTTGCAGCATCAGCTTTTTATCTGGCCTCTCAAGGTCTCTGTCTGATATGACTTGCACTAGGCCCGGTGTTTGAGCTCCGTGTTGCTGGACCTTTCCTCTTGTGAACTTACCGTAGCTGCCAAGTCCAACCACACAAGAAATGTCTATATCTATGAGATTCCTTGGTATATTCCACAGTTTTCTTTTCAAATTGCTGTAGTAGTCTACTCTCTCATTTTCGTCTTGAATAAACCCCGAGTTTTCTATCTCTATACATGGCTCGCTCAGGCTTAATGGCATAGACTGTGAGCCTCTCTGCAATCTCGCCATGTGAATCTTTTTCCTCAAAATTATGATCAGTCCGATTCCAATGAGGAGGAGGACTACTCCAATGGCGATCCCGGCTCCAAGTGCCAACATAAGCGGGGAAACTTCTTCGGGTTCATTAATATTGAGTATTATTTTCTTGGTAGACTCAGCATACCTAATTTTCCTAATATGATTCTTCTCACTTACAACTCCCAGAGATACATCTATATCATTGGTGAGAGGTAACGGAGCATTATAGAAGCCGTTGTAGGTGCTCCTGTCTCCTATTGTGAAGTCACTCTTGATATCATCTGGGTCTAATTCAGCAGTGATGTAGTAAGGAAGACCTTGCTCAGTGGCATAGCTGTGGTTGCCCAGTGTATCTATAATATAACCTTGTTGATACAGCTCTATGGATACCACTATTCTATACATTGATACGGGTCCGTTTACATTTTTAGCTTCGGGAATATGAACTACCATTCTATCTCCATGTCTCTCCGTGATTTTTATATCAGGTGGAGTAGGGTCTGGAGTGCCGATTATTGTCTCAGCGCTTATTGTTATATTAGGCCCTTCTTCATCAATATTTACTGCAGCAACACTGATATTGTACAAGGACCCTGGTTGCAGGTTCAGGAGCTCAGTTTGATATGTGTCGTTAGAGACTCTCCACTCTAAGGGTATGAGTGCTAGGTCTGAGTAAGTTTCTACAATGGTTGCTCTTATAACATACCCTGAGATGAAGGAGCGGGCATCGGGTATGATCCAGCGCACTCTGAGTGTAGTTTCAGTTACATTATAGATCTCAATAGAACCCGGAGCGCCCGGGGCGGTGACTTCAGTGTCGTAAACACTCGCGGAGGCGTCGCCGCCGCACATTTGTGTTACGTTTTTTGGACATGGAGTGTTACAAGAGCTGAGTTCGAGTTGTAGAGTACCGGGTGCGTTGCCGCAGAAACAGGTCGATTTGTCGCCGATTATAGCATATTTGAAGTAGACTTGTTCGCAAGCTGAGAGGCAGACGTCGACGGACTGCCCGGTATGCGTGTTCAACACGTTTTCAGTCTGCAGCCGGTAGCAGCCGACGTAGTCACCACGGTCGCCGGCGCTGGGACCTGTGAGAGCCAGTGTAGTCGCCAGGACCATGCATATGAACCTCTTCATTGTTTAAATATTTGTGAGTCACGCTTAGTTATTGACGTCTCCAACGCCCGTCTCTGGAAACCACTTGTTTCTGAATTAATGCACTTCACATCTTATAGTGTTGTAGTTACAAGATTTCCTTTATCTTTCCTTTATTAATTCATATCAATATTCCTACTTGTTTTATGATAAAAACAGTGTTTTCAGGTATTCATATATAATTTTTTTCGTTTGTGTTTGTACTTTGTAACTGAAAACTATTTTAGGAAGACGGCGATTTTGGGCGATGTATTTTTTTTGACAGTAACATGTAATATTTTTTATGCCACTGGACAGGCTAAAGCTGTTAATGCCATACCGTCTCATCTTACGTATTTTACAAGCGAGAATATCTACATCTACTTTAAAAAAAATATAGAGTTGTAACTATCGGGGTGTCTTCAAATGAAGAATGAAATACGGTTGACGGAATTGAGACGGTTTCATATAGGCCAAAGAGTACCTTTTAATATGTTATAGCATAGGTTATAGGCATGGAAGTAGAGGGTATAGAAAGTCCTTGGTTATAGGCAAGCGTGCTTCAACGTAGACCGCATCATTAACCGGTATTACTTAATCTTTACGAAGTTTGGCTCTGACTGTGATTTGTCTAACAATATTTAAACTTGATAAATCATATTTCAATGGACAACATTTCATGTTAGCTAAGAGGCAAAAATACGAAAACCATTTGGAGACTAGACATTGAAAACCCCATAAAAAAATAAAAAATAAAATTCTATCCACCATTTTTCAAGTTATTTGAAAAATAAATATATAATGGAAATATAGGATTAACGAGCAATCACAGATTAGTAGATCTGTGCGAGCAATAGTTAATTTGCCAAAAACTTGAATTAAAAAATATGAATCTATCTTGCCATCTATTTCCATTACCCCGTATATGTTCAAAAATTAAAATTATTATTAATGGCATAACATCGTGTTCCATCTACATAAAATGAATAAATAATAAGCCTAGGTGATTAAAAGAACATTAAGTTGTGGAAGGATTATAATGATTAAATCGCATAAAATACTTACGCCTATAATACGTTATCGTTAAATATATAATAAACTAAAAGCTGTGGTAGCCCATTTGGGAGACCGCTAGACTTGAAAGCGTGAGGTCACGGGTTCAGACCCCGGGCCCGTACCAATGAGCTCTTTGGAGCTTATGTACGGATTTTCATACCACTGGCTTTTCGGTGAAGGAAAATATCGTGAGGAAACCTGCATACGTACGGAGAAGGAATTCAATGGCGAATATGAATCCACCAATTGTAGAAACAAATATGTTTTATTCAGTTTCTTAAGATCTCATTACATACAATGACTTATGTCTTCAGAAATTATATTGACAAGAGTTGTCACTCAGAAAATTTTCATGTTGCAGTGAACATGTAATTTTATAAATAATAATAATACATCTAAACTAGAGTGTGAAGCATGTGTTATGGGAAAACAGACGAAGAGGCCATTCAACAAAACTGGTGCCAGCAGAGCAACTGAGATCTTAGGGTTAGTTCACACGGACGTGTGTGAGTGAGAGTTCGTACGGAGGTTTACGATATTTTCTCACTTTTATTGATGATCTCGCTAGAAAAACATTTGTTTATTTTTTGAAAACCAAGGGAGAGGTTTTTGAAAAATTTACTGAATTTGTGAAGTTTCGTGTGAGCGTCAAACGGGTCACAAATTGAAGATTATACGATCTGATAACGGTTCAGAATTTATTAACAAGCGCATGGATGCGTTCTGCAGAGCAAGGGGAATACGTCACCAACTGACAGTAGAGTACACACCCGAGCAAAATGGAGTTGCGGAAAGAGCGAACAGAACCATTACTGAGAAGGCTAGAACTATGATTGAAGAATCTGGTTTAAGTAAAAAGTTATGGGCTGAAGCAGTAAACACAGCGGTGTATCTGAAAAACCGTTGGCCACCATAGCTGTGAAAAATAAGACGCCTGAAGAGGCGTGGACTGGAAAGAAGGTAGACCTGAGCCATATCAGAGTGTTTGGGTGTAAGGCTTACCTTCACGTGCCAGACCAAAAACGAAAGAAATGGGACAGTAAAAGCAAACAACTTGTTCTTGTTGGATATTGTGAAGAAACAAAGGGCTATCGCTTAGTTGATCCAACTACAGCAGAACTGTTCAAAGGAAGGGACATTGTTTTCTTTGAGAATAGAAAATATGGACACAAGGAAGAAACATCAGTAGATCAAGCTATCCCGCTGACTGAGAATGTCACTGAACTAGAGGAGAATTCAGAAGCAACTCACGTGGAAAGTGTTCCAGACATGAGAAAGAAAGAAAGAAAGAAAAAGTTTATTTGTGACCAAATTACGTTTTTTTTTAAACAGTTTAAAGTTGAATGTCTTACAAGAACCTGGGGCCTTATTATGATTCTTTGATCGGGATCGAGATTGCATGCCGTCCCGTTCGTATCTATTTACTCGCACCACGTGCGTAAGTGAGATGGCACGCGATCGCGATCACGATCCGAATCATCCATAATAAGGTAGCTGGTCCTATTGAGGTTGAGCCTAGAGAGGCAGTTTCTGAAAATGAAATAGTTGAAGAGGAGGATGATGCTTGGGAAACTTCTGATGAGAGAGATGGTTCAGATGTTGAGGAATCAAATAACAATGAGGTGTTAGAGAGAAGATATCCACTCAGAGATCGACTAGAGAAAAAGTTTCCAGATTTTGTAACTTACAATGCGGTCTCTGCATCTGAAGAGCCATTGACTATACGAGATGCACTGTCCAGAGAGGATAGTGAAAAATTGAGAAATGCAATTCAGGTGGAGCTGGATTTATTGAAGAAAAATAATACCTGGACTTTGGTGGAACCACCAGCTGGATGTAATGTCGTTGATTCTAAATGGTTTATTAAAATCAAAGAAGAGCCGGGGAATAGAACTCGATATAAAGCTCGGCTAGTTGCTCGTGGTTTCAGCCAAAGAAGAGGGGTTGATTACAATGAGACGTTTTCACCGGTCGTGCGACACAGTTCGTTGCGAGTATTGATAGCATTAGCTGCTAGAACTGGTCTCAACATTGACCAAATGGATGTGAAAACAGCGTTTCTAAATGTAGTACTTTCAGAGACAATCTATATGAAGCAGCCAGAAGGGCTAGTTGAAAAGGGAAAAGAGAATTATGTCTGTAAGTTAAACAGATCCCTATATGGATTGAAACAAGCTCCACGAGCGTGGAACATGAAACTTCACTCTGAATTAGTGCGGTTACACTTCAAAGTATCAGAGAATGAACCATGCATCTACACGAGGATACAGAATGGGACTATAATCATCATTGCTGTATATGTAGATGATCTTTTGATATTTTGGAACAACAAGCAAGAGATGCAGCGAGTTAAGAGAGATTTAAAAGCCAGCTTTGAGGTGAAGGACTTGGGCAAGGCTCAACTGATGTTGGGAATCCATATTGAGCAAAATGCTAAAGAGATTAAGATGCATCAAGAGAAATATGTGGAGAAGATTCTAAAAGCATTTAATATAGAAGACTGCAAACCAGTTTCTACACCTTCTGTGCCAGGTCAAAGGCTAGAGAAATCTGCAAATGAGAAAAAACCAGATGACAAGATTCCATATCGATCGTTAATAGGGTCACTGATGTATCTGGCAGTATGTACACGGCCTGATATAGCTCATGCAGTGAACTATTTGAGTCAGTTTAATGAGTGCTACGAGGAGCAACATTGGATCGCAGCCAAGAGAGTGCCGAGATATCTTAAAGGTACCAAGAAGCTGGGCTTAAGATACTCTAAAGAAAGAGACCTGCCAATCATACAAGGATACGCAGATGCTGATTTTGCAGGTTATGTATTATGCTATATAGATTTATGTTTTACTTTGCACAAGCTGCGTGCTTACAAAATACTCTGATAGTGACATATGTCCAAGAGTTAGGACTGAGTCACACCAAGACCTCCAACACCAATCCGCACTGGGCCAGCGTGGTGGATATGGCCCAATTACCCTTTCGGGGTAGGTTAAAAGTCCAGCAGTGGACTGTTAAAAGGCTGATTATGATAATGATGATGAACACTTAAACAAATGTAAAATCTAATTTGCGTCCTGGCATCCCAGTACATGTTGTTTTGCTATTTGAAGTTGACAAATTTGACATTGCCCTTGACATACATTTTTTTTCATATTCGTTTGGCTATAGTATAAACAGCCATAGAGCCTATAATTTATAATATGTTTTAAAAATTATTTAAAAAATAACTAGTTAAAAATAAAACTGAAAAATACATGTCCAATCTTTTTTCATAATCTATCAATTAAACTAATAAAAATAGGTAGTAAAAAAATGAAATGTTGTCCATACTTGACACTGGCATATTGCACAAGAATTGAGACGCCAAAATCCTAACAGAGGAAAGAATAAAAAAAAACATCTAATCAAGTCAAGAAAAACAAATTTGAAAATTGTGTAAACGGTAAAAAACGGACACGCCAGTGTTATTTTTCACAATAAATCAAAATAATCATATTGTTATCGTGCTACATGACTAATAAAAGGTTTTGTTTTTCTTAACCATGTCTACCAGATCCGGGAAAAGTAAGTAATGTTAAAATTTACATGTAAAACATCAGGTTTTGCTACGTCCAGTACTGCGTCTTTTCATCTCGAATATTTACCTCTATTTCAGGGATACACTCTTCTTTTCACGAGAATACATTGAAGCCAGATGTAGAACATGCCGTTCAACGAGAAAGGAAGACGAGAAGCAAGCGTTTTGAAGAGAACATTGAAGAATTGGCTGTCAGTGTAGTGAAGACTAAAAAGCGTTCAAACTACGTGAGTTACCCTACTGACGACGAAGTGGGAACCGACACAGTGAACAGTAAGGGAGCGGGAACTAAACCAACTCGTGCGCTTCGTAAAAACGCACTCAAAGAGCAGAATTATGTTACACCTTCAACAGAAATTGTAGACCCTCCAACTGAAGTACTTAAACCATTAAGAACAACTCGTAGGACGCGAAAAGTCTCCGATGCGCAAGAAAACAATAACCACGTCGAAAATGTGGTTAATGAAGGAACTCAGTCCAGGAAGGCAAAAAAGAAAAAGAAATCCATTCCCGATGATACAGTAGAAGAAGCCATTTCAAAGAAGAAAACTAAAAAGAAGGTCAAGAAAGCTAAAAAATCTGGTTCCATGGTCGTCGAGGATATTGTGCCGGAAAACGGTGAAATGGATACTTTGAATAGAAGTAACATGACTGTTGATTCTTTCCATAGTGCTGCTGGCAGCCCGCTTAAATTTAATCAAGAAAATGCAGCATCTAACATAATATCCCCAGTAAAAGATGTCAAAGTAGAAGCCACATCTTTGGAGAGTGCTTATGGTATAGCACCCAAACCTGAAGGAAGACAAACGAGGTCTGTCGCAAGGATCAGTCGGATCAATATGTCAGAGAGTACATTAGACAGTGTGGTACAAGTATCGCTGAAACGTAAATCAAGTTTCAAAGACTTGAACACAACTGCCGATGATGAAACATTAAACGAAAATACAGAATTACAAGTGTTTGACACCACACTGACTAACACCACAAAGAAATGCAAGTCTAACAACGGAGATACTGTTTCTCAGATAACCGATATACCTCTTAATGGAGAAATAAAAGATTCCACTTTTGATTTGGAAGAAAGAAAGTCTGTTGAACCGGCAGCAATAAATAATACATATGATAAATCAGAGACTCCAAAATCTGACACAACAATTAACAAAAAACTTTCACTTGACAAAAATACTACTTATGAAAAAGATCGAGCCTCTACATGTAAAACACAGACTTCCCAATCTAAACTTAATTCAACAAATGAAATATCTGATAAAACACCAATTGATCTAGTGACAGATTTCACAAAAGAGAATCCTGCAATAAATACAACATTTGATAAGGATGATCCGATAATTGACTCTGAATCATGGAAGTCTGCTATCATAGACACAACATATGAAAAAGACTCCGATAATGAAACAAAACAGGAACCCAAAGTACAAAAGTCTTCAATAATAAATGACACATATGATAAAAATGATGTCTCCTCAGACATTCTATCTGAAACTGAAGATTCCAACACATATCTAAGAAAATCAACACAAAAAGAACAAAAACAATTGACAGAAATGAACAACACAACTGAAAACTCTGATACGACCTTTGATAAGGACAAAAGGCTCGATATAACTTTTGATAAAGACAAAAAGCTCGATACAACTTTTGACAAGAACTCCATATCTTCTCTCATCAGTGCGGACTCCTCGAACATCACCTTGGATAAATCTGATGTCTCCCGAATTAGCATCACTAGCGATGACTCAAAAGACAATATTATCAATACCACACCAGTATTGATTGAGAGTTCTTTGGATGAATCTCAAATGAACATGTCTAAACCTTCCAAAATTGATGAGACTCCGTTAAATTCATCCAAAGTTATAAGCCCTTTGGAAACAAATTCCAAAATTAGTCCAAAAACCATCCCAATAACTCCACTAAAACGTGAAGGTACATTCACCAAAGACAGTTCAGATATCATTGAAACCCAAGTTGAGTTACTAAAAACGCCAACAAGGAAGATGTCCTTGCCATCTCCGGGCTGTACCCCCTTCCCCAACAAGAGTGCTTCTAAAAGAAGTATGATCAATGTAACGCGGTCGTTGGAGAAGAGTCGCAGGTCGTCTTTATCGGAGCTACTACCTCGGGCTACTCGGGTGATGTTCTGCAGCCCAGTGAACAACCCGGTAGTGGAGGCGCAGCAGAGGAGGAAGGTCATCAAGTCTAACTTGAAGGGATCTAATAAGAGTTTCGTTTTTGAGGATGGTGAGCTTTAAATGGTTCTCTGCTTAGTTATAGTGTTGCATTGAATGAAATGCTGTTGGTCGTTGTATACATCATTGTGAACAACAATAAATAGAAACTACTCACAAATAAAAAATCGTGGAAAATAAAACTCGTGGGAAATAATCATCTGCTTCATAGAAAACCTAAGTCATAGTCAAATAGATGGTGTAGTTAAAAAAATGCTATTTGAAGATTGAACCTGTAGTAAAAGTAGTTTATACTGATGAATACAATGAACTCCATTCAACTTACCACTGTTCCTAACCATGTAGGTATGCGCTGTATCTCTGATTGAAAACAGTTCCATCTTCACCATCACCGGCAGCCCGTTCAGCCTGCAAGCTTTTGCAGCTTCCTCTTTCCCCAGTATTTCTTGTTTAATGCTAATATTGAACAAGTCTGCAATTTTTTTTTAATGAAATTTAATACAAAACCTAAATTGCTATAACAATTTTATCAGGCACTAACAGGGTGGTCTCTATCACTCTGGGTGTTATCTAATATATTATCATATATTTGTAGTTCAAATTGTTATATAGTTCTCTGGTTTTCAGGATAAATGAAATGAAATGAAAATTTATTGATAACAAACGTCTTCTTAATAATTGTAATACATGGTGTCATTACATAAGAAACGTACTAATAAATATTAGGCCAAAAATCAAAATAGGTTCAGTTCAGTCATGAAAAGGTAATAAATAGAGTCGCAGAGATATTAATCATATTTATAATTAGTGTGATGTCCACAGCCGCTTCGGAGACCCGGGCGGCTCCCCGCAAGCGTTCCTACACACACAGCGACGCAGAGGAGACGCGGGTGAAGCGCAACAGGTTCGCTGACGGAGCGCAGACATCGCTAGGGCGCCAGTCGCGGGCACGCACCACCAGCGCCACGGGTAACCGCACCTTGTATTTTGCTGATTTGCACCCTTATTATAATATTTAGTAACCCATTAGAACTGCACATTTAAGGTCCCAACCTCTGATCAGACAAACAATGATCAGATGTCTCAACCTACTATACCGGCCCGTACCATGACCGTATCGTTTCATGCAAAAATATACTATAATATATGAACTGATAAAACAACGGCCACTAGATCATTCTATCACCAATCAAAAAGTTGTTTCAAGTTCAAGAATAATTTGAATACTGTGCCTTTCAATGAGTTGGCTGATAAAATTAAAGCTGCCAAGGCAAAGGCAAGAGTTGTCAATTAGCCAACTGATTAAATAAATAATTTAAAAAAGGCTAAGTTATCTGCATTAAATCTATTGATACTTGAGTAGCAGGCACTTTCAACCAGGTAGACCAACAACACGCTGACAGTGCATGCTTCCCGGAGTGTCCTCGGTGAGCCGAGGATTTTGTTTTGTTATTCTGCCATGCTGCTGCACTTTAGCTGTCTCTGTTTCTGCAGTCTCCATGCACCCTCTACATAAAGGACTGTCTGTGACCCAGTTGTAAAAGGTGTTTGTTTAAGAGGCAGTGTTCTGTGACAATCCCTACAACTTGTTAGCCAAGCTTGAGGTATAGCAGTCTACGGGAGTATCTCGGATTAAGCTCCGGGAAGGTTTCCCTTGATTGCCTAAAGTTTTTATTCCGTATAATAAATTATATTAATCTATCTTTGGGCTGGGCTAGACGTTTTTAACCCCCGACGCAAACGTGTTGTATCTGTGTATCTGTCTGTGGCATCGTAGCCCTCAAAAAGCTGAACTGATTTTGATTTAGTTTTTTTGTTTAAAAGATGTCTTGATCGTGTGTTCTTGGGTATGATCAGGAAAATCTGTTCAGCTGTTTGAAGAATATTTAGCTCTTTAGAAGGGTTTTTGAAAATTTTCTATTTAGGTATACTTGTAATTGAAAGTTGCAATACATAATTTTATTATTTACTAGCGGTCCGCCCCAGCTTCGCACGGGTATAGATTATAGCTTATGTCACCCGGGGATACACTAGCTACACTAGCTTTCCAATAGTGAAAGAATTTTTCAAATCCGTTCAGTAGTTTCGGAGCCTATTCAATGCAAACAAATATCAATCAAATCTTTCCTCTTTATAATATTAGAAGGCTCGCATTTGACCGCCAACTCGCCTGATGTTAAGCGATGATGCGATCTATGATGGAGCATGCTTGCCTAGAAGAAACCGATTCTCTCGGGATTTAAGGATACCCAGAACCACTTGTCCAAAGCTTGTCTCATTCAAGCGAGGCATTTCCTGCTCCCGAGCACACTAATCGATTATAGTTTGATAACTCCATCCACTGCGATAACAGATAATAGCGTATCGCGGTTGTTCGCTTTATTGCCGCTGTTTCGTGTTTTACTATCATTATGTAGATTTTATTACTTACCTATTGGAAGTTAGGTATCTAATATTTCATTTAGTACAATATTTCTAAACTGAGGTCTTCCAAATAGCCTAGTGACAATTATTTGGTAAAAATACCATAGAAATTGACGTGGTTTACTTTACTTCTGTAGCGGGCATTTTCCGCAACTATAGGCCATTCATTGGCCCATTTGTCGTCACCCGGCTGCAGCTAATTCAGCCACCCGGTCTTCTCCAGGAAAGCCAGCAGCTCGCTTATGCCTGCGCAGGCTTCCCTCGTCCTCGTGGTTCCTCACATTGACGTGGTTTCCACAAAGTTTGTTTATATTATAAGGAAATATTTAAGCCGGTTGCTCCGACTATAGTTTCAACAATATACAAAACGCGTAGTTTCCTAGTCCTGTGGTGCCGGACAGTCCAATAGTGGCGATTTGCCCGGTGGATTCGGACTATATCAGTAATTATGTACAAATAAAAATGAGGATTGCGCGACCGAGACAGAACAAAGATCTGTTGTTTCTGTTGATCTGTTGTTTCTGTTGTTTTTGTGTGTTGTCGTTTTCTGTTGGTTAAGAAACCAACAGAATTGTAAAAAAATTACATGACAGGATGTAGCGATACATTTTTCTATTTCTTCATCATCACGGTCTCGCCGCTCGCCTCGGTGAAGTGTCTCTTTTAATTCCTCCTTCATTAACCATGGTACTAAAATTAAATGCCTAATTGCTTTCTTCATAATAAAAATAAGAAATAAACAATTAGACTACTTATCAAAGTGTGCGTCATGCACGTGTTGCGCTTATCTCTAATCCATATTTATTTACAATCTATGACTGGTCATGACGACATTTAAATTGTGAACCAAATTTTATAATAAACAATCGGAACAGCATTTCTCTGACCGTATTTTCTGGCTCAAAAAGTATCCTTTTCCCCCCCATTATGAACACAATTTCCTACCTGCAAACAGGCGTGCGATCCCCTTCGTGGTAAGCGGTTACCTCTCCTATGGACACCTGCAATAGCGGCGTTGTCGTTACTTTGCCAACCTGGAGAGGTTGTAGACACCTCCTTACACCCCCCCCCTTTAAACGCTGCATGTTGTTGCCATATTATGATCATCGATTCAACTCATTAGATGTTAGCTGTGTAAAGGTATCAAACATGTAATCACCTGGCGGTAAAATAAATGTAGTGATTTGTCTTGGTAAATAAGTAAACTAAGAAATTGCATAATTTTTTTAATAATAGGCTTGCGTTTGACCGCCCACTCGCCTGATGTAAAGCGATGATGCGGTCTACGATGGAGCACGCTTGCCTAGAAAAAACCGATTCATTAGAAATTATGTAACCATTCTAGCTACAAGATAATGTCACCTGCCCACAGAAAAGCTGACTGACCCCGGTACACCTTCAAAGAGAACCGCCACCACGCCTAAAAAGTCTGAAGCGAAGATATCCCGCACGAAGTTGCCAAACTTTGCCGCCCTTCACCAGCGGGAGTTCGCCAAGATGGAGTCTCTGGACGAGTGCCAAGAGAGGAAGGCGCGACGAGCCAAGCAGCTCCTCACTCCCACTGGAGCTGTAAATGTTCTAGAGCGGTGTACTCCTAGAGGTGAGCTATACCATCATATGCATTGGATGTGTAACTCTACAATCTACTATGCCGTCGTCTGTGTACTCAACGGTACTGGGCTTTAGCAGGTCGTTGATAGGCAGCAGGAAGAGCTTTGCAGAGAGCACCGACCTCTGGGGGATATTGGCATTCATTGCCATTCGATCGGACGAGCAGCCATCAATGATCACTCGAATCTATCCATTCCTCAGGGAGTCGACATCCACGCAACGAAACCAGTGGAAAAGTCCCAAATATTTTGTTTTGTGATGCCCCTGGTGTTGCAGGTATCCATAGGTGACGGTGATCGCTTACCATCAGGCGGCCCGCCAGCTTATTTGCCACCCATGGCATAAAAAAAACGACTAATATGGTCAAAGCAAACTCTCTGTAGAAACATTTTGCAGGAATTGGCAGCCTTGTTAAAATGCTTCCTTGTTCTGACGTAAATCTTTCGCTTAACGGTGTCGACATACATACGCCCGTAAAACATTGCCTTCCTTATTGGGCAGTCGGGTAAAATAGCGACGAACAGGCATGCTGTCCGGCTGATGGTAAGCGGTAATGCTGCCTATCTTCTATCTATCTAAGTGCCTCGAGGTGACAATACTAACACACCAATCCGGGATACTAAAACTGGAAATCGACCAGAGGGCGCCACTAGTGGCACGGATCCTGAGCCCATAATATGCTGTGACTCGGTTACTCAGTGCAATTTAAAGCAATCTCCTGCTGAGAGATCTTATGACGAGGGTATGATTACAGCGATTAAAGATCAAATAATTGCAGCTGTTAAACTAGAACTTCCGTCTCTGTTGGCGGCTGTTTTGAAAACAGAGCTTGAACCAATTGGAAATGATATTCGGAGTTTAAATGAACTCCAACAATCTGTGTTGGTCCTCAGTAGCAATCAGGAGGAGATGAAGAAATCCATAAATGTGCTCGAAGACGTAAACAGCCACCTTTTAACTGAAAACCGTGCTCTACGCTTCACAGTTACTGATATGTCTGAAAGGCTGAACAACATGGAGCAGCACCTGCGGGAGAATAATATAGAAATTCATGGCATACCGGAGCACCGCTCTGAGAATATTGGCAGTGTCCTGCAACAATGTGCGAACGTTGTCAACTGCCAGTTGAGTTCTGAGGATGTTGTCAACTGCATCAGAGTTGCGAAACAAAACAGAGACAACAAGTTGCCACGCACAATCATCGTGAAGTTTAAGAGCGTTGGCCGCCGGGATGAATTTTACTCAGCAGTGCACAGATACAACAAGTCTCACCCGAAGGAGAAGCTCAACACCAACTTACTCGGATATTCTGGTGACAAAATCCCTGTGTATATTTCAGAGCATCTCTCGCCACTGAACAAGGTTCTACATGCCGAGGCTAGGAAGAGAGCCAAGACAGCGTCGTATAAGTTTGTGTGGGTGCGCAATGGTCGCATATATGTTAGGAAAGACGAAGATTCTCAATACATTCTTATAAAAAACTCTAACAGTCTAGATTTAATCAAATAATGTACTTTTATGTTTGTTTCCAATACGCAGTAAAGATTAAATACCCAATGCAAATTTGTACTGGTAAGTTATGGTTTAAATTAACTAATCAAAAATGCGTTTATGTTTTGTTTTTAAATGAGTTTAACTGGTATAATTTCAGAACTTCTGTAATTTTTGTACTAACGTAGCCATTTAATTATTTTTTTTTCCCTCCCTTTTGATTTGTGTCTTGCTTATAAATGTTACCTATACCTTACTCTATGTTCTGGGTGTAGTCATTCAATGGCTTTATCTATTTTTTATCAAAACATACGTGGTTTGAGAACTAAGGTTAATGAAATATATAATTCGGTATTATGTCAAAATTACGATGTGATATGTCTCTGTGAAACTTGGTTGGACGACTTAATTAATTCTGCTGAAATTATTGATAGCAGGTATCAAGTATGGCGTTGGGATCGTTGTGAATTATTTAAGAAAAGGTTTGACAAAAAGTATGGAGGTGGTGTGTTAATAGCCATTTTAAAAAAATATGATGTTCAAGTAAGATCTGATTGGCAATTAAACTTAATTGAAAATTTATGGGTACAAATAAAAATTGACAATAGACTAATCATGAATTTGTGTACTGTTTATTTACCAGAATACTTACCGCCTTCGATTTATACTGACTTTTTAAGCCGTTGTAGGGAAGTGCTTAGCTCTGCCAGTTGCCCTACTTGTATTATCGGCGATTTCAACTTGGGTGATTTAGAATGGTCAAAGGAGTTAGGCTGCCCAATAACATTTACATGCGAAAAGTCAAAAGCTCTCTATGAACTGCTGCAGGCAACTGCACTTCATCAACTTAATTATATTCACAATCACAATAACAGAATACTAGACTTAGTTCTTTTTGACAAGCCGGAGGACTGTGCTATATCAGGCGCTCCAACAGTTAGTCGCCTGGACAGTCATCATCCTCCCCTTGAGATAATATATTGCTGTTTTCTCCCAACTTTACTGGAAAATAGAGAAGTAGAGAAACTTTGCTTTTATAAAACAGACTACGAAAAGTGCATTAGTGAGATAAATTCAGTGAAGTGGAATGAATATTCCGAAAGTCTAAACTGCGAAGACTTTGTTCAATTCTTTTACAATAAACTTTATTCAATTATTGAAAGTTATACTCCCAAAAGTAAAGCTCGTAACTGCAAATTTCCTGTTTGGTTTTCTAAGGAACTCATTCGATTATTAAATAAAAAAGATAAGTACCACAATAAGTTCAAACTATATGGTAACCCTCGAGACTACGAAACATATTCGTACTTCCGAAATACCGTAAAGAACTATATGGACAATTGCTACAAAAAATATATTCAACGCATTGAGGATGAGTTATCCAGTAATTTAAAAGCTTTTTGGCGTTACACAAAGAGTAAACGAGTCACAAACACTATTCCGAGGAGAATCAAACTGCAAGACAGAGTTGCTGATACCGGACACGATGTTGTGAACCTATTTGCTGACTATTTTTCGTCGGTATACAGCACTCCATCCAACGGACACTATTATCCTCACTTTGCACCAACGAGTTTCTCTACATATTCTATAGTTATATCGGATGTGGACTTATTAACCCGATTAAAAAGCCTTAACACAACTAAGTCGGCAGGGCCGGATGGTATTCCTCCAATATTTGTTAAGCTTTGTGCACCGGCTCTGGTTAAACCATTGTCACTGGTTTTTTCTAAATCTTTAGCTGAAGGTACTTTTCCATCTTTGTGGAAATTAGCTAAAATAACGCCCGTTTACAAGTCTGGTGATAAATGTGATGCTGCAAATTACAGACCAATCAGTATACTTAGTTGTTTTGCTAAAATATTTGAAGGCATAGCATATGATCACATTTACAACCATCTAAAACATAGGTTGAATCCCAATCAACATGGTTTTATCACGGGTAGATCTACAGCCACCAATCTTCTCGAGTATACTACCTTCATAAGTGACTCTTTTGAGGATGGAGTCCAGGTGGATGCCATTTATACAGATTTTTCAAAAGCTTTTGATCGAGTTGATCACCAATTGTTGTTAAAAAAGTTGAATCACTTGGGCATTCATGGAAATCTCCATAGATGGTTAAGTTCTTATCTCTTAAATAGATCTCAGCTAGTGTCATTATATGGGTATGATTCTGTACCATTCATAGCTTCGTCAGGTGTGCCACAGGGCTCAAATCTTGGTCCACTGTTATTTTTGGCATTTATTAATGATCTCCTAGATCAACTAGATTGTAACTTCCTGGCGTACGCAGATGACATCAAGATATTTCGTCAAATCTACTCAAAGATTGACTGTGCACGTCTGCAGGAGGATCTTGATTTGATTGGTGACTGGTGCGTAGTTAATCATATGTCGCTTAATGCTAGTAAATGTCAAATAATTAGTTTTACTAAAAACAAATCACCCATTTGTTTTAATTACCACCTTGATGAAACGGTCCTAAGCCATGTTAAAGTCGTTCGCGATTTGGGTGTAATGTTTGATTCCACGCTCTCTTTTAGGCCTCACTACGATCTCATTACTAATAAGGCAAATAGAATGCTCGGTTTCATTTTGCGTACAGCTAAACCTTTCAAAAATAGTGCCACGTGGATTATTTTATACAATAGCTTGGTAAGGTCAATTCTGGAATATTGCTCTTCTGTGTGGTACCCAATATATGATACGCATGTAGATAGAATTGAGTCTATTCAGCGTAGATTTTTGCGGTCACTGTGTAGTAGACTTGGTCTAAGGCGGAAAATTAAAGAATATTCGGACAGGTTAAAACAATTCAAAATGAAAAGCCTTGATCGTAGAAGAAGTTTAACTGATTTATGCACATTGTACAAGATTGTTACTGGTATGTCTGGTAGTAAGTTGTTGTCAAATGTCAATTTTAAAGTTCCCTCACGTTCTGTTCGAAAATTCCAGTTCTTTAACATGCCGCCTGCCTACAATAATGTCTCGCGGAACAGTCCTCTAACCAGGATGTGTCGTAGATACGATGAATTGAGTGATCCCAGAGACATGTTTTCATGTAGTTTTTTGTCCTTCAAATATTCAATTAATCAATAGCATATATTTTTTTTTTCCGTGAAGCTAATAACAAAAAAAGAAAAAAAAAAAACTGTTTAATATTTTGTGTCAATATTTATATTCTATATACCTATAAGTTGTGTGCGGTTTTAATTGGACTTTAGGTTTAATATGTTATGTTGTGTGTTATACCTGTATGTGAAATGACCTAAAGCCTGTAACCGAACCTATTTCAATAAAATAAAAATAAAATAAAATAAAATCTTGATCTTGCGATAGTAAAACTGCGATAATTTTATCGTTGGTTAGTCACACTAACATATCAAAACTTTCCTATAAATTTAAATATTACCTACCTATGATAATGATAATTTTAGTAGGATATTCGCGTCAGATAACGCGGATCATAATTGCCATCAGTTTCGGTGGTCGGACAATGCTGTCAAGCATTGTGTAACTCTAATGTACTCGTACATACAATCATGCCCATCCGTGTCAAACTTTGACCTGATGAATATTAGTATTATCTTTTTTAATTATGTAATTTCAGTTTATATGACAGCAAACAGACGAAAATTATTTGGATATAAGACCGTGACGATTTTATTGCAAAGCACCGCTTTTTAGGGTTCCGTAGTACTGCTAGGTCCGTCCGTCCTGCGACTCACCCACACTCCAACTTCTACAGTTTAACAAAGCACTCCACAACCAAACAATGTTGATTTCTTGATTTAGACGCTAATGGGCGAAGTACGAGTATTCAATACGTAAAATACATATCAACATTTTAAATTTCTATGGAATTCTATGGATTGGATATGGAATACTTCGCCCATAGTAATTGAAAATTTGTAAGAAAAGTCGTGGACGATTAACAACACCGCAGTGCGTTAGAGCACTTGAGCGATTCATACCGTGGTGCGAACCTCATGCGGTGTGAAACGCCGCAGTATCTTACTGAGAACCCAATAAAAAGTCGCCTAAATAATTAGAAAGCGAGACTTTTAAGTATGGTTGTATAAATATATTTATAATACCTTCTATTTACAGAACCCAACGAAACAAAGAAAACTGACGAGAAATCTCCCAACCTAGTTACAGAAGAACCCAAAGAACATAGCAGTGAGAGGCGTCCAAAGAATCCCAAGAAACCTGAGACTCCCATAAAATCTTTACCTACATTGAAATCCCTCAACCCAGGCTACACACGGTTCGGCTTCAAACTGAACTATGACGTCAACCCATTCAACATCACTTGCAAAACTGAGAAAAACAGCAGCCAACTCTTTTCCACCAAGAAAAACACAGTCAAAAAAGACCTTACGAGGCCTTTGAAAGAAATCAGAGGTTTGAAAAGACAAGCTAAGTTATCTTCTCTAGCCGGGACGTCAGCTCGCGAGGCAGCCAAACAAACTGTGATGCGAGAGAAGTCCTTCACAGACAAGACAGAGAAGAGGAATAAAATGAGAAATGAGAATAGGACCGTGATCAAGGGAGTCAGGACGAACAGGAGGTTCGATCTGCAGATGAGGATGCGGAATATGGACTAGTATTAATATAACTTTGTACGAGTGAAGATGAGCTAAGGAAAGACAGGCTCAGAGAAAACGCAGCCTTAGTGGCTTATTTCGGTAACTCTTTCGCTTTACTAATATAAAACATACATACTGCCGTTTCCATTGGTATCATAGCCCGTATTTAGTGACCCTATCTGATAGCTGTACTAGAGAGCATCTCCAGTCCGCTTTATCAAAATTGTTCGTATGTGTAAACAATTATGGCGTATTGACACTCAGTGGTGGCCAATCCGCCATCTTTGTTTACACTTGAACAAGGTAACTATGTAAATACTGCATACATGCGTTCGCTATAACTGATTTGTTAATCGTTGATACAATTAAGAAAAAATAAGGCTATTGTAATCCAGCAAAGGTAAGGTAACAAATTCCCGCGGAACAACATAAATGTAGCTCAGATAAAGGTAACTATGATATTAATTTCAACAAAAGAATAGGAACATTTCAATTTACAGTTTAGTTTACACATAATTTCTTAATTTTGTATGCATATTGAATTTAAAATAATGTTGCATAAAAATTTTGATACAGGTAGTTTAAACATAGGTTTTTAGATAATAATGTTCAAAGTTTAGCTACGGTTTGAAATATTTTTGAAGTGACATGTATTTTGTACGCTAACACTATCGTATTGATATGAATTAGGTTTTAACATAATTATATATTATTATTTAGATATAGTTGTACTTTTTTATGATGCTATGTTCAAATATGTCAATCCAACTACGTTTACATAAACTAGAAAGATATACGTTCCACGAACTATAGTCAAACCTGTTTATTTTGCATGATGTATTTTTTCAAAATGGCAACATTTATGTAATTTATGCTAAATTTCAAACTAACAATCCAATTAGAAAAATTATTTTGTCAAACATTAAGCCTATAACAAAAAAAAACATAATATCTTTCTTACGTTTTAACTCTTTTTACGTCCTAAGTTTTTTTTATTTCCCGCCGTTTTCTTTAAATAAATAATGTTGGTTTGACTAGCATAAGAATCCCGAGTAACTGGGAGTTCAAGTTCTATTCGTGGTCGTATTTATTCTTTTCGTAAATATCCGTGTTGTTCTTTGTTTTTCTCAACCAGTATTAATATTGTTTAACTTAGCCCTTATGGCATTTACTTGGATTCCAAATTGTTTACAAAAATGGTGGATGGGCAACCAATGACAACGATTAGTGCCGTCATGAGTTGTTGTTGGTGGCTGAACCGTCATCTTTGTATACACTTTTAGACAAGTGAACAGATTATAAAACATAACCAACTTTTATCTGTATAGGTGACAAAGGGGACTGAAATTTTCCACAGATGGCCATACACAGGCACACATACAATAGTAGATTGTTGATCTTTTACACACAATATATTTTGGAGCCCGACGAGCGAAGCGAGGGCAATCTATTATTTGAGGGTGTAAAAGATCTACTTTTCATCACTAGTGTAGATAAGACAAAAAATCCTGAGGAAAATAAGTTTCGTTTTTAATTTCCCGCCAAAAAAGAGCAAAACACCAGGTTCACACCACAGAGGTTTTACAAAGTTGTTCAAATAATTTCACAGAGGAAAAAAGTTTCAGACATGGTACGGCCTGCACTTATAGTCCAATTATAGTTCAATGACCCACTTACCGAGCGCAAGTGATATATATTTTTCTCAGGATATTTTTTGAAAAGTTGATTATTTACACCACTGAAAAGAGAAGTAAGTATCACAGAAAGAGAATTTTATTAGACGAAAAAAGTTCTCTCTTTGATTTACACGAGTAGGTGATCTTTTACTCCCCCAAACTATTAGCGCCCTCTTCGGTTCGTTCGTTGGACGCCAAAACATCTCTCGCGTATAAAAGATCATTTATTTGCCTCTAAATAATAAGAAGTAAGGTCTCTATGTAAGTTTTGTTCTGAGAATACGATTGTAGCTCCCCCCACCTGTGAGTCTGCAGGACATGCTCGCATGTAACAACCACGTTCGATCACATGTCATCATTGACTCACACTAGTCCGGCTACTTGTGCGTTCGATATGTTTCTGTCTCCGTCGCGCTTATGTCAATCCAGATGAGAGTGAACGTGACAAAACTAATATCGTAGGTCCTGGTTTGTTCCTGGTATAACCCACCAGCAGGCTGTCTTTCTACCGTTTTTATCTCGCAAGAAAGGGACAAACATCTGTATTCTAGCTTTGTACGCATACAATAACGCGCAGATAAAAACGGTGGAAAGACTAATTGTCCACGGCCTGTGCCAGGCTGCAGCTGCTGTATTCTGAACTCACGGAAATGTTCGATTAGAGACCTACATTCTCCGTCTTCATCATATAGGTACATTCAGAAAAACAGATTGAGAATATAGATCTTGAATCGACTTTCGACTGGGTTTAGAATACGGCAGCAGATGCCCATCGCTGGCTTTCTTATCCGAGACACCATGTTGTACTTGAATGTTATTACTTGTATAAATTTATTAGTACGGAATAAAATGACATTTCCTACCATACATTTTGTAGAAATGTGTTTTGTTTACCCATAAAAATAACTTCTGGTACCTACCAGTTATCCACCCGCTCCCAGTAGTTCTGTCGTGATCCCATCTCCATGCTCGACCGGGTGACGCTCTAGGAACCGATAACTGATGAGGAAGAAAGATTCTTGAGTGTAAAATTTCAACTGGCTATCTACCTATTACGGTTCAAAAGAAACAGTCGTTAATAGGTAGGACAGACGGACGGACGGACAGACAAACATCGTAGGCTTAGTAATAGAGTCCCGTTTTTACCCGTTGGGTACGGAATCCTAAAAGGAAATTATAAATGTTTTTAAAGTTTTATGACTTGTTTTCGCGCATGACAATAAAATTATTATTCTGGACGCTTCTCGTCAGAAAGGTTTTTTAACTACCTACGTAATTTCCAATTTACCTACGTATTGTACTTACCTAATTAAAGCCTACTAATAATAAGCCCGATGTACCGTTTGCACCATTGACTTGCACCATTAATGGTGCAAACACAACTAACGTTTTCACCTTGTACCGTATGCGCCATTGGCTTGCACCATCAATAGTGCAGATGCAAATAACGATTCATACGTACCATGAATTTTAAAACAGTCATAAAAGAATTTGTCGATACCAGGATACTGATACCAGGATAGCAGAAACGATGGAGAGGTATTTCACTCTAGATTCACCAAGCGTGTGATCACGGGTCGCCATTAGTACAATTATTATTATTGACTGTACTAGGGCACCTTCAAGTGCATTAAAAATAAAAATAAAGTCATACTTATGCGCCCCAATCTGCCCGTCCTTGAGTTTGTCCAAACTGAAACTATAATGTAAAAAGTTCCAAAGATGCCGTGATCCATCGGCCTTGTATCACTAGATATTGAGCACCCGAGACTGACCTTCAAGACTTGGTACACTTGATAGTGCACCAAGTACCAGTAGGTACCACCTACCAGCATCTGTGTATCACCATGACCGAAATAAGACAAGTTAGGTTAGGCCTAACGCTCAGGCATTATTACCTACTCACGGGGAACAAAAGACTTCTGAAATAAAATTGAATAAATTAATTTTTTGATTTACCGTAGGTTACATATTTACCGTAATTGTGCCTCATTTACTAGTTAGGTTAGGTTAGTTAGGTTTGCTGGTTTCCTACAGTAAACCAGCAACAGTTGACTTTACAAGGCCGCGTTTCAGTAGAGTTTAGCAGACAGACAGGTGTGGCGGGGAAATTGTAGAGATGCGGTGAATTAACCTAAAGTGAACCGGGAAAGTGAACTTTTCAACGGGCGCGCCTTGCCTCGACTTACAGTGTGCGTTGGGCCTTGGTATTCATTCGGAATGTTTTCGTTTATTTTTGCTACTTATTGTGTGTACTATTTGTTTTCAATTTATTAGTATAAGCCGCCGCCGTGCCCGATAGATAGCCCGCCCGCCCAATTATAACGATGGGCGATGCTACGAGAACCCTGTCGCTGTCGTTCCCGGTGCTACAAATTTTTCGCTACGATATCGTCGCTGCTACGCCGCCGACATACTATGCCGCCGATCTCGCTACACAAGTCCTATGCCAACGTTTATTAGTCCCGGGGCTCGATTTTTGAATCGCTCGCACGAAAATATGATGCGAAAACTGACTTGATCGAAATCAATCTATTTATTTATTTAGTTTATTGGCACACAAAACAAAATATGGTCAAAACAATTTAAACTTAGAGTAGACTATACAATTTTAAGCTAAACCATATTCCTAAATATGTATACACAACATGTTTTTTTAAAATGCAGTAGGTAATTGGTAAAGTTGGTAAACAAACAATTTATACACAATAATAATAATAATATTAAATAAACTTAACTTTTATTATGGACCGTAAAAACAATATTTCGTACATCTTTTTTAAATTTCAATAGTTTTTTATTAAAAATATCAATAGAGTCATGGTGGTCTTTCAAAATGTCATTGTATTGGCGACACATTCTCACTATTGGGTTATAAAACGAAGTATTATTCTTATATACCTGTAACACAAAGGTTTTTAAAAAGCTATATCGAGCTCTAGGCTTGATATTTATATTGATACTTGAAAGAAGCGAAGGTGAATCAATTAGGGAGTGTAAAATTTTGAATAAGCAAACTAAATCAGTATTTAAACGCCGGGTTTCAAGGGTTTGTAAATTAAATTTGGCTAATCTTTCGGGATATGATTTAAGTATTCGTTTCATTCCCTGCCTATAACATAACATGCTTAAGCACTTTCTTTGTACACGTTCTATACGTTTTATGTGTATGTCATAGAAAGGAGACCAAATGACAGAATTGTATTCTAGTATACTACGGATCATTGTAGAATATAGTGTTAAGAAACTGTTTGGATTTTTAAAATCTTTAGTAATACGAGAAATGAAACCCAAAAGTTTATTGCTTCTATTTATTATATAGTCATAATGGTCTCGAAACGTAAATTTCTCATCAAAAATGACCCCGAGGTCTCTCATCGATGCTTTCCTCTCCAAACAATGATCTTTGAGTCTGTAGTCATAAATTATTTTGTTTATTTTTGTAGTAATTGTCATAACAAAACACTTTTTAATATTTAAAAACATGTTATTGTCCTGACACCAATTGTCCAAAATATCTATATCGGATTGAAGAGCTTCAGAGTCCCTGATACTGCGAACTTCAGAAAAAAGTTTGAGGTCGTCAGCATATAGTAGACAAGAACTACTGAGTTTATCAATAAGATCATTGATGAAGGCGATGAAAAGCAGTGGCCCGAGATGTGAACCTTGAGGAACTCCCGAAGTAATTTGAGTAGGGGATGATAGAAAGCCCTTAATGGCGACTAGTTGGCTACGTCTAGTAAGATATGACTCGATCCAACGTAGCAAGCTACCATGAACTCCATAGTTAGATGCCAATTTCGAAATTAAAATTTTGTGGCTCACTTTGTCAAAAGCTTTTTCAAAGTCGGTATATATACAGTCTACTTGAGTTCTTTTGGCAAAGGCGCTGCATATGTAGTTTTTATACTCGAGTAGATTTGAGGTTGTGGAACGGTTACGGACGAAACCATGCTGCTTGTGGGATATAAGTGGATGAGTGTGATGATAAAGGGTTTCATAGACTAAAGATTCGAATAGTTTTCCCAAGCAGGATAGTATACTGATCGGACGATAGTTGTTGCAACAGGATCTATCACCTGACTTAAAAATTGGTACTATATGAGCTGTTTTCCATAATGATGGGAAAATACCTGACTGGAGAGATGCATTAAATAGAATGAGAAGCGGTATTGACAGTTCCTTCGAGCATTTTTTTACTACCAGTGGAGGTATCCCATCGGGACCAGCACCTTTGTTTGGGTCGAGCTTAGCAATTTTACGAATAATATCTTCCCGTGAGATCACCAAATTGCTTAGAATATTTGTTTTTTCTTCAATAGGGTAGGACGTACTGGATGAAGAGGTAGAAGGTTCGAAGACTGAGCTAAAATAGTTAGAAAAGAGTTCACATATTTCACGCTGATTTGATGACACAACATCTCTATACTTCATTGTATGAGGTATAGAAGGTGACCCCTTTTTGCTATTTACATAACTCCAAAAGTGTTTAATATTGTTTTGTCCAATCAATCAATTTTGTTCAATCAATCAAACCACGTGGTTATTTGGTTATTGACTGAGTCCTGAGTCACTTTTTATCCAGAAATATGATCGATTATTGTTGATTCTTTGTTGTTGTGTCTCTCTGTCTCGTTGCAGGGTGCTGTGCTGCTGGTTATACCTACCTTACACGGCAAACAATAATCCTAACTAATATTATAAAAGTGCGAAAGTAACTCTGTCTCAACTCTCTGTCTGTTTGTTCGCTTTTCACGACTAAACGGCTAGGCCGATCTTAATGAAATGTGGCAGGATGATAGTTTACATCAAATAGCGTAGCTATCGGAGGGCTAGGTGGTGCCGTGCATCGGGGTCGTCAAGCTCGAAGGGGGCCCTCGGACCCTGACCAGTACACCACAAACAAAACTTGCGAAAATTTCTCCTACCTTCAGAATATAACTCATACACATGCATGTACCTAATAAGTAGCTTTGCACCTTTAAAGTATTCATATAAATTTATATTTTCCTATATACTTGATAAAACCTAAACAGTTCAGATAGGGCCTTAGGCCTTAGGCTCTTTTGGCCTTACGGCCAACTCCATACGCGGTCTCAAACTAACTTCGGAAAATCACAAGCTAGCCGTAAGGCCCCTGGGCCTTTGGTTACTTAGCAACGGCATTGTGTACATCATTGTAATAAGGATGGACATAAGGTACTTGTTTCCTCAGAAAAACAGGAAGATCTGGAAAACATCGCGGGTTCAGCTAAGTAGTATAGTATTATTTTAATATTGTATAACTATACACGCAGCGAATAAATAATAGTAGGTGGCAGGGCAGTCAGCCAGTCAGCGGCTACGTCATCGCCATGACGCTTGTCTCTCGGCCATGCAGGCTCGCTGCTCACGGCTCCCGGCGATCGAGCTAATTATGAGGTGACGTCATTCGCTGGATATTCTGCTTTAGTCTCAGATCAAGGCTGTAGGTCTGTTAAAAGACAATAAGGTAGGTATGTAGTACTTGCTGGTATAAAGCCAGTAGAAAATTAATTTAATAATTCACAAAGATCTTTTACGCATATTATTAAAAAAACAATAAATTGAGAACCGTCCTTTAAAAAATTAGTTAATTCGCAAATGTCTTTTTATGAATAAGACTTGATAAGAGCCCGTGGCAAAGTTACTCTACAAACATTTTAATTTTCATTATTATCTGTTGTGTGAAGAGTAGGCTATTTATGATGTTTTTTTCATTCAACTGAAAATTTTGAAAACTTTGCGTTGGGCCACTATGGGCTTCTCCTAGTTCCTAGTAGGTACCTTTCACACCATATTTTTCCGTTTCGGTAAAAAAGCACATCATACTTACCAAATACATGACTACAATTACCTAAATACATGACTTTGTCATGCGGCTACATAGGTACATCATTTTTTATAATATACCTACGTAGACTAGGTACGTACCTACTGACCTGACGCATTTTTTTCCTCATCTTTTTCTCCAGGGGAACCTTGTATTAATATTCTGTGACAGAACCGACGTAACAGGACAAATAAACGATGTGATCACTGATCAGGGGCCTTACGGACAACAGCTAATAGGGTACTTGACTGTATTAAAAATATTATGCCAATTGACGCCATCCATAAACATGACATAATGAAAAAGCATATTTCATTGATTTTTTGATAAAAATATGCTTATTTTTTGTAAAAAACGCGAATAAAATAACTGTATTTTCGACATTTGATCACGTGATCGAAAACGGTCTGTAACTGGCTTCATCCCTAGTGACGTCACACAAATCTAAACAAACAGATTTTGTATTGATATTTGCGAATTTAATGTTGTAAAGCTATTTTGAGAGCGATTTATCCAGAAATTTTCACCAAAAACATTCCGGAGGTTAAATGTGAGAAGAATGGAGAAACATTTTGTGCAAGCAGACAGCAGTAACTTACCCAAAATTAATGTTTTTATGGTTGCATATTTCTTTAATAATAATCCACGTCATTGTTTCTACGCTGCAGAACTCAAAACGTAAAAACTACAATGTCAGTATTAATTTTTAAGTGTTCTCCAAGCAAAACATTCAATCAAGTTGTACAAAAAGTATGTTGTAGTAAGTGGATATAACTATTTTGTTAGGTTATGTCGAGCTTTACAATGTTTAAAAAGAAAGTAACAGTACATAAAATAGTAATGCAATAAAAACACAAATTATAATAGAAATATATAGACTCAAATATGTACCTCAAAATGATCTTCGCACATAGAAACACTTGAATTAGCTCCAATACTTTTGGGTTCTCTACGAGCTACTTAGTTCCAACCACTTTTTGCGAGTTTTGGGGTCCATTGGAACAGAAACGAATAGTTTTTCCGGTGTTTTATGAAAGTATTTGTACATTGTGGCACTACACAACATTTATAAACCATTACTTCTATTAGAAAATTAGTGATTATCAAACTGTTGCTGCCTGGCTGCAGCTGTTTTGTTTTGTGTGACGTCAATCGTCGCTCGACCGGAGCTATGACGCAGGTCTGCGTTTTGGCGCGATATTTTTTTATTCAAACTTTAACATCGATTTATATCGCAAATACGACTGATATCCAGAAAATATAAATGCAGTATACATTATTTTATATCAGACAATAATGTGCAATAGTTTCCCAAAAGTAGTCAAATACCCTATTCTGGCACCTAATCCGCGCAATAGGGTGTTTGACTGTATTGAAAATATTATGCCAATTGACATCATCCATAAACATGACACAATGAAAAAGCATATTTCATTGATTTTTTTATAAAAATATGCTTATTTTTTGTAAAAAACGCGAATAAAATAACTGTATTTTCGACATTTGATCACGTGATCGAAAACGGTCTGTAATTGGCTTCATCCCTAGTGACGTCACACAAATCTAAACAAACAGATTTTGTATTGATATTTGCGAATTTAATGTTGTAAAGCTATTTTGAGAGCGATTTATCCAGAAATTATTACCAAAAACAGTCCGAAGGTTAAATGTGAGAAGAATGGAGAAACATTTTGTGCAAGCAGACAGCAGTAACTTACCCAAAAATTTATGTATTTATGGTTGCATATTTCTTCAATAATAATCTACGTCATTGTTTCTACGCTGCAGAACTCAAAACGTAAAAACTACAATGTAAGTATTAATTTTTAATTGTTCTCCAAGCAAAACATTCAATCAAGTTGTACAAAAAGTATGTTGTAGTAGGTGGATATCACTATTTTGTTAGGTTATGTCTTTACAATGTTTAAAAAGAAAGTAACAGTACATAAAATAGTAATGCAATAAAAACACAAATTGTAATAGAAATATATAGACTCAAATATGTACCTCAAAATGATCTTCGCACATAGAAACACTTGAATTAGCTCCAATACTTTTGGGTTCTCTACGAGCTACTTAGTTCCAACCACTTTTTGCGAGTTTTGGGGTCCATTGGAACAGAAACGAATAGTTTTTCCGGTGTTTTATGGAAGTATTTGTACATTGTGGCACTACACAACATTTATAAACCATTACTTCTATTAGAAAATTAGTGATTATCAAACTTTTGCTGCCTGGCTGCAGCTGTTTTGTTTTGTGTGACGTCAATCGTCGCTCGACCGGAGCTATGACGCAGGTCTGCGTTTTGGCGCGATATTTTTTTATTCAAACTTTAACATCGATTTATATCGCAAATACGACTGATATCCAGAAAATATAAATGCGGTATATATTAAATTATATCAGGCAATAATGTGCAATAGTTTCCCAAAAGTAGTCAAATACCCTATTGGAAAATCACGCAAACGTGAACCTTATCGCGCCCAGATACGGTTTGCGGTCGCTTGATTTTCCAACTGAGCGGATTAGGTGCCGCAATTAGCTGTTGTCCGTAAGGCCCCAAATCAAATTACGGATACCTAACGATATTTTTTACGACGTGAGACAGGGAGACGTTATCTCTCCGAAACTGTTCACTGCCACAATGGAAGATGCCTTCAAGCTCCTGGAATGGCAAGGACTCGGCATCAACATCAACGGCGAGTACATCACTCACCTTCGGTTTGCCGACGATATTGTGGTCATGGCAGAGTCGATGGAAGATCTAAGCATGATGCTCGAAGGCCTCAATCGAGTCTCCCAACAGGTGGGCCTTAAAATGAACATGGACAAGACAAAGGTCATGTCAAATATCCATGTTGTGCCCACCCCAGTATCAGTTGGGAACTCAGTTCTTGAAGCTGTTGATGCGTACGTCTACCTAGGACAAACAGTCGAACTAGGTAGGTCCAACTTTAAGAAAGAGGTCAATCGGCGAATTCAACTCGGCTGGGCAGCGTTCGGTAAACTACGCAACGTCTTCTCGTCCAAAATACCTCAGTGCCTTAAGACGAAAGTCTTCGACCAGTGTGTGTTACCAGTGATGACATACGGCACTGAAACGTGGTCTCTCACTATGGGCCTCATAAGCAAGCTCAAAGTCGCACAACGAGCTATGGAGAGGGCTATGCTCGGGGTTTCTCTACGAGATCGAATCCGAAATGAGGAGATCCGTAGACGAACGAAAGTCACCGACATAGCCCACCGGATTAGTAAGTTGAAATGGCAGTGGGCAGGGCACATATCACGCAGAACAGATGGCCGATGGGGCCGAAAGGTTCTGGAATGGAGACCACGGACTGGTAAGCGCAGCGTAGGACGTCCACCCACAAGATGGACAGACGACCTAAAAGAGACCGCAGGGAAACGCTGGATGCAGGCCGCTTCCAACCGGCCCTTTTGGAGATCGATGGGGGAGGCCTATGTCCAGCAGTGGACGTCCTACGGCTGAAATGATGATGATGATGATGAACGATATTTTTTACCAAAACAATATATTCACCTTTATTAGAAACTAGCTGCGCCCCGCGGTTTCACTTCGTTCCTTCCTTGCTTCCGTGGAGGAACCTCCTTGATAGCGACCGCACCCCCCTTTCACTTAGATGATTTTTTTGTTGTAAAAAACAGAGATACTTACTAATGTAAGTAATTTTTGTTTAAATTTGAACTAAGTTCTACATTTTAATATATATATTTTTTCATGCATTCAAAGTCAATGTGCGTTGATGGCCGAGCGGTTGCATGTGCACTTTACAATCTGACGGCACCCGGTTCGATCCTCGGCCTGCACCAATCACTTGTTGAGTAGGTACCTAAATATAAATGATATAAATATAAAACTTCAAGGAGATATGACATTCATCAACATAAACATGCACTGGGCTAGCATTAGGGCCCATCTTCTCTCTCTGAGAGACATTGGCGGATCCAGGGGGGGGGGGCATAGGGGCCATGCCCCCAAAACACCTAGCAATTCCATACATTCGACTCAATTTTTCGATTTGATTCCTTCGAACCTTGTCAGAATGCCCCCCCCCCCCCCCCCCCCCAAAATGAAATCCTGGATCCGCCCCTGCTGAGAGATGGGCTTTGTCCCAGCAGTGGGAATATTATAGGCTGATAACAATGATGATGGTCAATGTAATTTCTTATTATCATAGTTTATACAATAGCTTAGAGTTACTCCGGTTCTGTGAACTAGACTATAGAGAGCTACGCAGTGACCGTGAGTTTCAACTTTGACAACTGGTTTTCACGGATATAGGCCAAGGTCTCTGCTGGCCGAGATTCGGAAGCTCAGTGCTTCATTGTTACTCCATTTGTCGCAGACAGTTGCGTTGGTTTAACATTTATTTTGTGTTCTATAATAATATATATACTAGTATACTTATATATACGTACATATATGCACTGAAGGTCTGTGTTGTTTTAGAGAAATCTTGAAAACGGAGGTTTCGAAAACTCGAGTTTAATTACCTGGGTTTTCTATTTATTTATTTACTAGCTGCTCCCCGCGGTTTTACCCGCGTAATGATGAAAAATGATGATGATGAAAAGTAGCCTATGTCACTCTCCAGCCCTGGAACTATACCCATGCAAAAAATCAGGTCGATACGTTGCTTCGTTTGCTGCGTGAATGAGTAGCAAACAAACCAACAAACTAACATACCAAAAAAACAAACACACTTTAGCATTTATAATATTAGTATGATTTATTTCAAAGGAAGCTTTAAAAAAAAATAACAATCTTAATAGATCCAGAAGCTAATTATAGGCCCTCCCTCTTTTTCTCCCAAACTTTCAGTTTTTTCGGAATAAAAAGTATCCTATGTCACAGAGCACTCTATTTCCAAACCAAATAAAAGTCGGTGCTTCCTGGGTCTAGCCTTCAGTAAGTCATAGCTGAATTAAGAATTCTTTTTTGAAGTCGGTTGATTGAAAAGGGTGAGAGCGCCAAAATATGCTTGCATATTTCACACACAACACGTAAGTAGGTATACCTACATAATTATACCTACTCGGATGCTATCGTTGGTTCGGTGGCACGGGGTCCTCGTCACCATCAAGATGCTCAGTTTCAAAGTCAAAAAGAGGCTGCCGTGTCCCGCGACCATAAACTTGAAGAGCGAGGGAATACCGTATGGAATGGACTTTATTATATTCGTCGGAGTTTTCCTCATGACGCGGCGCGGCCGTGCCTTGTGTGACAATGCTGTGATACCGATACATGAGGAGGCAGTAAGGACGATGACTGAACACGAACAGTGCAGGGGCCTTACGGACAACTGCTATTACAGGCACCTAATCCGCTCAGTTGGAAAATCACGCGACCGCAAACCTTATCGCGCCCACATACGGTTTGCGGTCGCGTGATTTTTCAACTGAGCGGATTAGGTGCCTGTAATAGCAGTTGTCCGTAAGGCCCCTGGGTTTTGGACTTTGTAAGTACTAAATTCCGGATGCAACTCCGGCATTTGCAACCGTTTGATTTAAAAATTATACAGGTGAAACGAAATTACGAGCACACCCGAATCTATCTATCTATCTTCTATCTATATAATATATAAAAAAGAATCCCTAAAAATAAAAATAAAATTAATGTTCGGGACATATTTGCTAACACACGGTCATCTGACCCAAACTAAGCAAAGCTTGTGATATGGCTACCAAAGACTGATATACATACATATATAGTTTTAAATACATAGTGAAAAGTTAAGGCAGCAGGAAAGCAGTGGACAAGGCTAGCTCAGGACCGGAAAAGATGGCGCGCTGAAGAGGAGACCTATATATACCCAGCAGTGGTGGAGAATGGATGATGATGACTGTGAAATAAATAATTATTAGCACCCAGATACAACAAACACAAATGTTCATCACCATGGATGTTGGTTTTAGGTGGGAATCGAACCCACGCCCAAGCGCAGAAGGCAGGTTCACTATACCAACTGGACCAACAGGCTATCAAACCTATCGTACCAGTAGGTATTTGGCTTGGGTGTATTTAGTTGTTTTTGAGCAAACTTGTGTTACTGTTTCTATTCTATACGATTAACCCACCATTGTGTCGCACAGACACAGGGCCGACTGCTGCCGAGGCTTCCTTTGCGATTCAATTTCACTTTTTAATTGTTCCAGTTCTGTGCGGTCTTATCAGTATTGTATTGTTATACTTAGACTGATTTCAAGGTTTCGTTGTGTTACATCTGTCATAGACAGCTAACATAGCTCGACAAAACTCAAGTAGGTCAAATCTATTTAAATTGTATTCTTTTGTATCTAAGTTTTCTTGTAAAGGAATCTATACCTACTACCTAAAGTGTCGTCGCTGAAATAATGCGTCTGACAGTTGCCATAACATTATTGTAAAAACCTGAAAGAAAACAGTAAATTCTGATCACTTTTATTAGCCTTTCGAATGTGAGATTGTAGCTGGTAGCCAATATACTATAAATATTTTCATTTAGATTTTACAATGTTATTGCAGCTGTCAGACGCATTATCTTAGCGGCCGGACTGTAACCATAATATGTATACTATCTATCATAGATAAATATACTCTTTAGCAGTTCTATTTACCAACTGCTAAAGAGCAAGGACGTTTTATACCCTAACTAGAGAGTATAATACCATAAAGCATAGATTCTAGGATGTCAAAAAATATTTGGTCTATGTTTAGCATTGAATTACTAGTTTAGTTACTTAGTTACAAGTGAAAAAAAGCTTTTTTATAGGTATTAGGTAGCACACAGACGGACAACAGTTATTACTTTCGAATTTATATTATTATAGATATTACAGCAGAGTTGTTAGATCATAGGCCACTTAGTATTCCGGGCTCAGCTGGAGAACAAATAATACCTAGATAAATATGAGAAACGAAGGCTCGTTTAGACAATACTTAGGTAAGTAGGCTGTAGGAAGCACTGTTTATACAGGGCTGTTTGTCCAGTTATGTTTGTAGCTTGAATATAGCCGCTAGGATTTCATGTATAGATTGAAGCTTAGAGCCTAAGCTTAGAGCAGTTTTTGTTCTAACAAAAACTAAGAAAATTTTGCTTTTTTATCTAAGTCTAGGTTATATCAAGGATGACTATGAATCTTTGGTTATATGTATGTGTTTGTCTTTACGTCAAATCTCATTTAAATTGTTCAAAGACAAGTGTAACTGTTGAGTGTAGGTTGCTCTCCGACGCCAGCGACGAGATGAAGAATTATTCGGGGTTTTTTTGCACACACGGCCATCAGACCCCATCAAACTAAGCAAAGTTGTCTTCTGTGCTGGAGCTGAGCCCGGTACGTAACACTTTTAAATATCTGTCGTAATTATTTATAGAGGTGCATGGATGTCAGGTTAGCTCACTCGACTGGTTTCAGAATGTATGGCTGACGTTGAAAGGTACGAGGTTCCTAGATTGTTGAAAATTGTGAAAGAGATATCATAATCATCGTAACCAGCCACAAACTGGCTACTACAAGTCTTTGTAAACATGCAGTCATTGCTGGACGTACGCCTCTCCTAGGGCTCGCCACTCAGCCCGATCCTCGGCTTTTCGTTCTACAGGAGCGTTACCAATCCAGTTTAGGTGATGAAAAAAAGTTGCGCGACCGCAAACTGTACTTAAACGTTAAGGTTTTCATTCGCGTGACTTTCCGAGCTGCGCTGTTTTAACGTTAGTTTGAGACCGCGTAAGGAGTTGGGTTTAAGGCCACAGAAGACATAGGTAATAGCACAGTAATCCCCTTGCGCTACCACGGAATAGGTATATGTCAGCTTCACTGCGACTTTTCTTAATCCTAAACTACAGATTTTATTGTACAAGAAAAATAATGACATTGCATTTGCGTTTATGGTGTTAGGCAAAGACATTGTGCTAGGATATTTTGTATGTATTTAATCATGCATACCTACTTTTTTCTAAGATATTATAATTGTTTAAACTTCAAAATTGTAACAAAAAACGCAAACTACGCAAAACAAACAAACGCCCCCTTCCACCCAAACCCTCGATAAATATGGGTGTAATAAATGCCTTAGAATCGCCGCGTGACGTAGTCACTGCGTCACCCGTGGGCGGTCGCAGCTAAGTAAATACCTCTGGTTCCCGCGTCGCCGGGTACAGCTTTTATATCTGTTTTCCGATATTCCAATAGGAATAAATACTTGAAATGTATGTGTGACTCAGGGAAAGTCCTTTCAAAGTTATTTTCATACCAGGACCACAGAATAGCCTGAATTACAAAGTTGACCTCAGGTTGACCTAGGTAAATACAATTTTCTCTAAAGGGTAACTAAATACTGATTATGCAGGTAGTACCTACATTGTTATTTCAGAAATTAGATTTGCTCTCATGCCTGGGATTTAAGTAGAGTTCGTTAAAATTTTATTATCTTGTGATACCTACCACAGACCTATATAATATCTAAGTAGACTTCACAAGTGGTCCAAACTGTATGAAAACTATTCGTGTCAAATTTTTCGTACCTAAAAGTATTTACCTGTGAAAAGAAATATCGCTATTCTGTCGGCCAACTCTATTTGTGGTATTCTTACAACTCTGTATTGCACAATTACCCATTTTCGTTTCAAACTGACACGTGTTGTTGAACCACCGATTGAGCAGACTGATTTTAGCCGAACTCAAATACGACTATTTGTCCTAGGTATTGGAAAATGACATGCAAGGTAGATCGACTTGTGGCGTCTATTTAGATATAGGTCTGTGGTACCTACCTAGTGGTAGTACCTACGTTAGTTCCAATAAAATCCGAATGACATTTCGATCTTCTTCTTAATTTTACAGAGATTTGAGATATTGTTAGCGTATATGTTGTTGGTGATGATATCATCATCATCATTGGCAGCTCACTCAGCTCACTGCAGGGCCGCCGGGTAAGGTTCACCATTTTTTTTATTTTATATAGTGTTTTCTATGCTATTTCAGATAAGATATTTGTTGAGGGCAAAATAAGTATGTATATTTTAATTATTCACACTAAAATATTATAAATGCGAAATTTTGTATGTATTTTTGACTGTACTCAACTCCTCCGTAACTATAACAGCCTATTTTGTTAGTTCGTATTTTAAGTATACCGACCTACAATGCTTTTTTTGGGTTCCGTACCCAAAGGGTAAAAACGGGACCCTATTACTAAGCCTGTCTGTCCGTCTGTCTGTCTGTCTGTCATATCTTTAAACGGCTGTATCTTTCGAACCACAATCTTTCGATTTATCTTTCTTTTTGTATGTTACCAGTGATGACATACGGCACTGAAACGTGGACTATGGGCCTCATAAGCAAGCTCAAAGTCGCACAACGAGCTATGGAGAGGGCTATGCTCGGGGTTTCTCTACGAGATCGAATCCGAAATGAGGAGATCCGTAGACGAACGAAAGTCACCGACATAGCCCACCGGATTAGTAAGTTGAAATGGCAGTGGGCAGGGCACATATCACGCAGAACAGATGGCCGATGGGGCCGAAAGGTTCTGGAATGGAGACCACGGATTGGTAAGCGCAGCGTAGGACGTCCACCCACAAGATGGACAGACGACCTAAAAGATACCGCAGGGAAACGCTGGATGCAGGCCGCTTCCAACCGGCCCTTTTGGAGATCGATGGGGGAGGCCTATGTCCAGCAGTGGACGTCCTACGGCTGAAATGATGATGATGATCTTTCGAACCGTAATAGATAGCCAGTTAAAATTTTCACAAAATATGTAATGTTACGGCAGATTAACTAACAAATAATAAAAAAGTCAAAATACAAAAACGAAAGGGTACATATAACTAACGTATTTTTTTTACGTATTTTTGTATTAGCTCTAATGTAAAAACGGTAATACTTACAATCCCTAGGAGAACATCCCTTCGTGAACATTTTAAAACCATCGGTGTTATGACTGTGCCATCTTTATATTATCTTTGATATGAAGTTATAATGTACACGCGGAAATCTATAGGTAGTTTTACGAAAAGAAGTGAAATAACGGACTGTGACGTAAGCGATAAACACAAACTCGTCCATCCAACGCTTCGGCTACAAACAAGTGGCAAAACTTTTTTAGGAAACTCAGTACTGTTTGACAACAAGATTCCTAAAGAAATTTTAGCATTAAAAAGGTTTATAGACATTTATTCTCATATAAGATGTTACATCACTTCCATGAGAACACTGCTAACAATACATTTACAGTTCGTCGTCCCAAAAATAACTAATAACATTACAAACATGTAGAACAAAATAATATAATAAAGCATACAGTACATAATATCTATCTAATTAATCGTCCATCACATTTGCTTGATAACATGCTCAGCAAGCCGCTGCTAAAAAAAAAAAAAAAAAATTTAAAAAGGTTCAAAAATGTTTTCGAAACAAATTTAGTAAAGCTTATTATAAGAATAAAGATTACGTTGAAGATTAATCTGCATGGACCGGTGTAGCTCTGCACAATAGTAATAAGATTGACAAGGCCTCTATACAGCCGCACACAAATGTTGTAATCATTAAGGTTTTTTAATTATTAATTTATTATAATTTTTAAGGTGACAAGGCCCATCTACAGCCGCATTTAAATTTGAACTTAAATTGTAATGTAAATAAGGAAATTGTAATGTAAGGAAAGTGTTCCTTGTGTTCCTATGGTGAAATAAATTGAATTGAATTGAATTGAATCGTCTAACTTAACGTTATTGTAGTAAACACTCTAAAGTATAACAACAAATAATAAAAATGGCCAAGTGCGAGTCAGTGACAAATTTATGTTCATTACCAAGTTATAACTGGTAATTTCGTTATTGAATTTTGTGGTGGCACGGAACCCTCAGTGCGCGAGCCCGACTCGCACTTCGCCGATTTATTTATTTACCCGCTGTTCTATATATTTCATTGAGAAAACCTAAATAACTAAACTAATTGAAGATTGTTTACTTAAGTATACTATCTATAAGCAACGAAGGCCTATAGATAGTTCAAACGATATCTAATGTAAAAGAAATAACTAGAATTATTTAATACAATTTCGTGTCAAAGCGTTTTACATTTTTTAGGCAGCCAAGGACAGAGTTAATTCTGGTAAAATATCACAATTGTAACATTTTAAACTCTATTCAAACATTAATTTGTATGTTTGTCGAGGTATATACGAACGCTGGGTTTTCACAGAATCATGATTCTAGTTTTTATTTGGTCCAATTTGTGCTGAACAAAGTTAATATGAGATTGAGTACACATATACATATTTATTTATTTTTTACTAGGCAAGTGCCTTTATTAACTAAGCAAAATACAATACCTATATACATATATACATGTAGGTAATCTCAATTACTATTAATTAATTATTACTTGGATTTCCCAAATAAAATACTTAGTTATATTTTAATAATTAAATACACTCGTGCGTACCTATTTCATTATGTATGTACTATATTTCAAGTAGGTACTTAAGTCAAAGGATAGATTACTATCAACCTGCATATTACTTACTTACTGATTTGATATGTTGCAGATTACTAGGTTCCTTAGACTAAGGGGCCGTCCATTAATCACGTAATGTTTTTTTTTTGCATTTTTAACCCCCCCTCCCCCTTGGTGAGGTTTAGGACCATCGTTTGTGTATTGATTGTGATATTTCGTGATTTTTGCTAAACCCCCTCCGCCCCTTTCAAACCTCACGTGATTAATGGACGGTCCCTAAAGAGATATAACTTATCGTATCTTTATTCAACAAGTCGCAGAATAGATAGTACCTATAGGCGGTAGTACAGTTAATACGCTAACATTTCACTAATAACTAAATCTGAAAAATTTACTATTCACCTTAAGACAAGATAACTCATTATTAAATACCACTTATACAAGCAAAACAGATACATTACAATTAAACTATTATCTAGGCTTTTATCATGCTGCCTTATCGCTTAAATAGCGATCTCTTCCAATTCGTAAATAGAGTTGATCTTTTTGTACCATATTCTTGTCTCTTGTTACCTCAGTACTTCTTCAGTATCTCAGTGCTAAGTAACTGTGAGTAATACATTATGTTATACCTTATTACTATAATTACTAGTATAATAATTGTAATATAACACAAACATGACCTGTTACCAATAAAACGAATACCATTAAACTAAATTTGATAGTTCTTAAATTGTTGCCATCTCTTTCTCTCATATAAAAATGAAAAGAAACACTGATAATGTTATTGTTATAGGTCACGTGGTATTCTCAGATTGGTTTAGTTTGGTGAGTGGCAGTCAACGCCAGTTTACGTCGTTGGTTGGTACATTTTACCTAAAACACAATCGTATATCATCCCGAAGATGATTATAAAACCTAAATACCTAGCTTATTGCTATTTATTTTATTTTTATGGTATTGCAAATTGCCATTTTAGTAATTCCGGGGAGGTCACATTTTGGGATCCACGCTATAGCGGCGGCGCGTCACTTTCCGTGTCTCATTGAAAGAATTTCCCGAGCATTTCCCGGGAGTGTTGTCTCAGGCAACGTGCTAGAGCAAAGATAATGTTATAGCATTATTGTGGTAGAGGGACCCCACTGCGTTCCTATAGAGATCCCGATGCCTCCCGTCACGCACAGAGGTCGGCAATCCAACATAACCTGGCTGAAGCCAAATGCAGCCGGGTGTCTTTAGAAGATTTTCCGTCAACAGGTAAACAAGTATACATTTTATTTGCAAAATTAAAAAATCTTCAAAAGAGCTGACATCTTCAACCGGCTGAACAGTCTTCTGTCAAATCACTTTTCAAACAAACAAAAACTTAATTAAATTCGATTTAGCCTTTTAGTGTTGCGTTTGACCGCCTCTACGAGGAGCGCGATTGCTTTGAAGAAACAGATTTCAGGCAGCGCATTTCACGGACTAGCTTCGCACAATAAAAGTGTAATCAAAGCGCTTCGTAGATGTTTTTGGAATATCAGCCATGAAGCGGTGTCCCCTTGTCGTGTCCACTCTGGCAGTCCGATAGAAAAATGGACAGGAGGGACGTAGATCATGCAGATTCGATGCATACTCTCCGAAATGTACCTATCCGATGCATTCCTAACGAAGTTAAAACCTATAAACCTAATTACTAGGTTGGTATTATTACCGTTGTAGTGAAGTACCTGGCTTGCACGCACACAGGTGTTAGCCCGCTCCGCACACTGCGACCAATCGCTAACTTGCTCATAACTTGTGACTAACAAAGAGTTCCGTGATAAAGCGCCTTATCAACAGCGTTTCGTGTCACCGCAGTAATAACACAGAGTAGGAAACAGAGAAACAGTTCCGATCTCTAAATTATTCTTATTGTTTATTGGTTTAACGTACATTTTAGGTGGGCACTGTGGGCAGTTACAGGGGGCCCCAATTCGTCCACCCATGGATCTGAATATCATTCTATCATCTTACTTCCCTACTGTCATGCTCAGCGATGTGTGTGTGCAATGCTAATTTGTACTATTGCTGCATTATTGGGCAGTCCTTTGTTAATTTCTGCCATTTGTTTTCCGAATAGTGTAAAATAAAATAATTACGTGTATTGCCAAAGCTCGGGCACTTGCGACTGGCGTTCGACCGACATGATCCGACATCCGTGTACGCATGCATCTTTGTGTTAATGCTCGTTGTATCCCTTCTGCACCTATTTATTTTGTGGTTTAACTCCACTCGGTCGGTCAACTGTTTTCGACAGTGGTATCGAAGAATCTTTAAAGTTTACTATGGCGTAATTTGACTTTTTTTATTAACGTCTGACGTGACTGCTACCGACAGAACGACGGAGATCAAACTGAATTACGTGGCGTGAAAGTTGGAGCATTGATCCAACTTAAGACAGGCCACAGACGTGCAAATTTGATGAAGTCACGGGGTATATCTAATAAAGGTCTGTGCTCTGTAATCTCTCTGTCTGTGGTAGTTATTTAGTGAGACTTTACCAGATTACTCAGAAATTCGGAACTCCATGCTAGTGCCACCTAAAGTAAAGAGGATAGTCTACATGCACGCAGCTCTGTGTTTATAGGCAATGAAGTACCAGTTTTGCACTCATGAGCTGTATTACTCTGTACATTATATACTCATCGACTGGTAATAGTGCCCCAACTGGCATTGTGTTGATGACGACATGCGCCACAGATTAATGTATGTATAGCTGTACTGTTGTCGAATAAGGTAAATAATTACATCAGCTGAAGTGTACAATTGCGAACTATGACGAACTGAGATCAAGATCTGCTCGTAAAGTTATGATTCCGAACTCGGCCGTACGCAGCAGTACTGCCGCAGCACTTAAAATATCGTAGACATCATTTAATAAATAGTTATTTGAATGAATCCAAAAAAACAGGTGAAAAAGCTCAAATTAGTGTTACTTTCATTCATTTTTTCTATCGAGCGAAATGTCTTAATCGTGTTTTGGTTTTTGGGATTTCCTAGATAAAACATTCAATTTTGATATGACACCAATTTTATAATTTTAAGCTCACCGTGGAAGAAGACACACGTAAACTAGAATTACTAAAATTGCTAAGAAAAGAGAGCCTTAGAACACCGAACACAGGTTGTCGTAAGGCAAAAGTGGAGAGATAGTGTTATACAATTGTTTAAACATTTGTGCAAGTGTTTTTGTGTTTAGTTAGCGCGTGTTTCAGGCTTATGAATTTGAACCCTGTGACTCAACGATGTCTAATTCAAATTGAAGTCATTCACTGGCTTATCATAAGTGCCTATGTTGAATACACGTGAGCAGAAAGAATCTCTCGCCGAGGTAGGTATATTATCAATGTTTTATCTATTATATTTAATCGGTCTGTCCATTCCACTCGTATTTATTGCTGATAAGTAAACTAATCGGAATTTATTGAAGCCGAGCGAATGACTTTATGACTGTGTTTTTAAAAGACAATATTTTACGTAAATTACTGATATCGACATTCAATATAGAACGATCTCCTATTAAGAGTGCCTTGTTCTACGGAACCCTAAAAATTTAGAGTAAATTTATACCAAATTATTATTTATAATTTTTTTGTTTACTTTTACCACAGAATGAGATAATGATGGCATATTTACAAATTATGGTGATTTTTACAGACAGCAGATGACTTCGAAAAAAAAACTTTGCGATAGAGCACGCTTATTGCCTAGAAGGAACCGATTCAGTCGCGGATAAAATTATAGTAGATATGCACTAAGGGAATAAAGCAGTGCCTTACGTCGCGGGCGGCATATTGAACCCTGAGGGATTCTCACAATCTTTGTAAACGCACCTTTTTCTTTTTTTTGAGTTCTGCTTATAGTGGCCAGTACGATTTTCGAACAAACCTCTTTACAATGCCATGTGCAAAGTCATATGGGCATTTTTTTACTTAGAGTTTTCCACACGTATTTGACATTCTAAATTAACATCACTTTATTCCCTAGGGAGTTTCATACTACTTTATATCCCTTAAGAGATAATGCTTTACTTTACGTTGCGGTTGCATGATAATATGTAATTGGACATCATCGAGCAGGTGGTGTGAAAATTAAATTAGTTATATTATGGAAACTGAAGTGGTTTTCACACATTTTGTTTATAGTTAAAATTATTTTTTTGTACGTAGGTCAGTAAGAAGTAGGTATATTTTATGTACCAATTTTTTGTACCATAGACAAATAGTACTTATGTGGCCAATGGCCAGTCTTACTCCATGTCATGGACCTGCCACACTCATTTTTTTCCGTTAGACTTCTAAGCTAGAATTGGAGTCATGTGGTATTTACATGCCATATCACATCACCTGCAGCCAGTAGCGTCGCAAATATGCTAACCTCGGCAGTGGTTACATATTTGAGGCGTTTGGGGTCGAGACATTGGGCCCTTGGGGACCGGGAGCTCACCTCATTTTCAAAAATCTTTCAGAGCGCCTGGTTAATGCGACGCGTGACCAAAATGCTGGCGTGTTTCTGGCTCAACGCATTAGCATTGCCATTCAACGTGGTAATGCCGCCAGCATGTTGGGTACGCTGCCAACTGGTAGTGGGCTTGAGCATTTGGATTGTCTTTAGACCTTCAACGGTCTATGGGCAGTCTAACTGTATTTGTAGTGTTAGTTTTAGCTTGTATTTTGTTTAGTTATTAAAGGAACTTGCCCAGTAAAAAAAAGTAAACTGCTGGACAAAGGCCTCCCTTAGAGAGAGAGAGTGTTGCTATATCCCCACGTATTTACATGCCATATGCTTAATTTTTATCATTTTTTCCTTTTAACTGCCTACCAGCGCAGCATTTCTGCTATCAGATAGGTACAGGAAGTGTCAGTTTTCCGGGATAAAAAACAAACAATGTAAAAACTCAACAGCTTCCTTGTAAAGTAAAAATCAACATAATTGCCCTAACTCCGCAGCCGCGTTTGACTAACTCACTCGCTGATAAGTGACGGCGTGGTCGAAGATCGTAAAAACATGGCGTAGAAAAAGGTAACAAATAAACAGACAGTTACTTTCACATAAGTACATTTATAATATTAGTATGTAATATAAGCATCGAGATACAATTCCTATAGAGTCACAATCTCTCAGTGAAAACAGTCAAAAAACGTCCGAGCGTCATTGTACATATACATTGTATCAATTATATACTTCACAGTGCCACATTTACTCCAACTTAGACGTTATGTCGCTTGCATAGTGTTCAACGTTAGTTGTCCTCTGTCGTAGCTCTGGAATCGCGTGCATGGAATCTGGATCGCGGTTTCCTCTTACAAACTAAAAAGTCTACACAATTTGTAGCGTGCGCCGAGTTTTGGTTCGGACATTCATAGACTACGTAGTACATATTACTACTTAGTACATTTAGATCAATGGTTGTATCTCGATGAATATAAGTGATAATTTCATTCATAATATTTTTAGTTACTACTGAAAACTACAACGTGAAGTCATTGTAGCTGCAAGTGCAGCAACAGGGCGGAGATCGCGTAAGATCCACAGTAAAATGAAGGGCAACTATCCTTATTATCGCTCTCAATAACAATAGTTTAGTTTAGCATTGAGAATGGTCTAGAGTAGCACCACTCTAGATGACGTCAAAAATAACCATTGTGGCTTAGCTCCGCCCTAATCGGTGAGTCACACTTACCAACTCACACAATATAAGTAATATACATTCTAGAAATCTTACCAAGAGGTTCTATAATAAATAGAAAAAGTATTTTATTAAACAGGAATGTATGTTTGTTGGTTTGCTAGCATTTTATCCCTCAAGTTCAAAAGATCGCCGAGACCGACGTGATTTTTGCATTGTTTCCTTTTGAATGACTAAAACTATGTAAAACCGCAGCTAGTATGATTGCAATGCAGCAGACAAGGAAATCAATAGATAAGATATCATGCACGGCTCGAGTTTTCGTCACGTTAGCAACGATGCCTACCGATTGTGGAAACCACATTTTACATTCTTGTAACTCTCTGTTTGTTTGTTGCCATTTTACGCCTCAAAGTCTTGCTGTTTGGCAATAGTAATATTTATAACGAGGAGGAAAATAGGATAGGTACTTTAGTCTGGGAAAAAATCAAGAAAATTTTGAAAACGCTGGGCATGTGCGCAGGACGTAGGTAGCGGTCGTGTTATTATGAAGGCAACGACTGGCCATCACGATTAGAAAACAAAAAAAAAAAAAAAAAAACCGGACAAGTACGAGTAGGACTCGTGCTCTGAGGGTTCCTTTAGACGGAACCCTCAGAGCGCGAGACCAAAAAAAAAACTAACTGAAGTTAAAATATTGAAAGACAAACTTAAGTTTGTAGTTTTTTTTTACTGGGCAAGTGCCTTTAATAACTAAACAAAATACAAGCTAAAACTAACACTACAAATACAGTTATACTGCCCATAGACCGTTGAAGGTCTAAAGACAATCCAAATGCTCAAGCCCACTACCAGTTGGCAGCGTACCCAACATGCTGGCGGCATTACCACGTTGAATGGCAATGCTAATGCGTTGAGCCAGAAACACGCCAGCATTTTGGTCACGCGTCGCATTAACCAGGCGCTCTGAAAGATTTTTGAAAATGAGTTGAGCTCCCGGTCCCCAAGGGCCCAATGTCTCGACCCCAAACGCCTCAAATATGTAACCACTGCCGAGGTTAGCATATTTGCGACGCTTGTGCTGCTCTGCCGAATTGGCAGCCGCACCAGCCCTACCTTGTGTCTCAGGAAGATGTGACGGCGCCAAAGTATCGACACAAGTTGCGTCCCATACAAGAGGCCGCCCCAACCTCCAGGGCACAAGTGTCATACCGTCAGGCCTCTTTCCATCTTCACGCGCAAGCAAAGCTGCGACATTGTCGGTGGAAAGTGCCCTGCGTATGATGTCGTTCAGGCTAGCGTGTCGGCCAATACGACCAGCGCTTCTCGAGCAAGAGAGACCATGGTGACCGAGCTGGTCAACAGCAGTACCACACTGACAGCGATGGGCCTCACAGCACCTTGCACCCAAGCGTAAGCTGACAGCTAGACGAAATGCGGTTGGATCTAAAAGGCTACCTGTGTTAAAAGAGGGCATGGCTTGCAACCAAAGTCCCGATTCCCAAACAGAGACAGCAAGAATACGAGTGCGATCTGCAATACTAGGACACGTATCTAGTAGCGATTTCCATGCTAGTTCGCAGATCGGCCGATCCCACAGTCTCTGGGAAGACAACTTTGAAGTTTGTAGTTGACAATAAGGTTCTTCCATATATCCCAACTACAAAATGTAAGTTTGTAATAGCAAAATAATTATTTTTAAATACCTTCAAATTTATAACTTTCGGATTTATTCCTATATATGTACTATGAGACCTTGCCTCTTGCCAAATTTCATGATTCTAGGTCAACGGGAAGTACCCTATAGGTTTTGATTCCCCTGTGAAATCGCAAAATATACGACATAAAGGAACCCTAAGAGCGCGAGACCAAAAAAAAACCTCCCTGATCCACCACAACCAGATGACGTTGTCATTGAAGCCACATGCCAGGAGGTTGCAGCGGCTGTCGCGTCTTTTCAGAGTGGCTCAGCTGGAGGCCTAGATGGTCTGACGCCTCAACACCTAAAAGATCTTCTATCTTTTAGTTGTGGTGAGGCTAGCGAGTCCCTCTTGAAAGACTTGACAGCTTTGGTAAATCTCATGTTATCTGGACGGGTCAGTGATGACGTCATTGAAATTTTGTATGGTGCTAATTTATGCGCACTTATCAAAAAAGACGGTGGTATCAGACCTATTGCGGTTGGCACCACATATCGTCGCCTCGCGGCCAAGGCAGGATGTAGGAAAAAGGTCACTCTTTTGAGTAACCTTTTTCAACCAATACAGCTTGGTTTTGGTTCGCGAGGTGGATGTGAGGCTGCTGTTCATTCTGTCCGAACTTTTCTCGATCAAAATTGTGGAGAGGTGCTGCTAAAGGTGGATGTCAAAAACGCTTTTAATTCGGTCGATCGCGGTGCCCTGTTGACACATTAAAAGATAAAATTCCTGATCTTTTCAATTTTCTCTGGCAATGCTATGGCAGTCCCACCAAATTGACATACCAAAACAATGTTTTGTTATCATCAGTCGGTTGTCAACAGGGTGATCCTTTCGGCCCCGCCATTTTCAGCCTGGCTATTCACCCAATTATTCAACGTCTCCAGTCCAAACTTAATGTTTGGTACTTGGATGACGGAACCTTAGGAGGCGACGTTGACACTGTTCTAAGTGATTTGCTATTTCTCATAGACGAATTTCGTCATATTGGTTTAGAACTAAATTTTTCTAAATGCGAACTTTTTGTTTGCGATTCATGTCCGGATAAAGATGAGGTTATTGAAAAATTCAATAATCTAGCTCCCAATATCAAATTATTAGACAGGCGTTCTCTCCGTCTCCTGGGTTCACCGATATTGGATGAGTCTTTTTCACCTTTTGTTGAGGAAAAAAATTCAAAATTTTATGGGTGCTTCCGACAGGTTACTCAAAATTAACGCCCATATGGCGTTTACAATTATCAGATACTGTTTGTTTGTTCCTAAATTTATGTACACTTTACGATGTAGTCCACTGTGGAAACACGGTGAGCTCCTTTCGAGCTTAAACAATGTCGTAAAGGAAACTCTAATATCGGTTTTGAATGTTGATTTGTGTGACAGGACATGGTTACAAGCCTCACTACCTGTAAGGTTAGGAGGCTTAGGGATCCGCCAAATTTCAAGTGTTGCGTTACCGGCATTCTTGTCCTCATTTCATAGTACTCATAAATTAATAGAAAAAATCCTTGCACCCTCTTTAGGTCCTTCCGATGTAGTTGTATCTCATTCGAAAGAGGCAATGAATGCTTGGAGGCTGGCTTGTCCAAATACCGATTTTCCCAGGAAGTTGTCTTCCCAGAGACTGTGGGATCGGCCGATCTGCGAACTAGCACGGAAATCGCTACTAGATACGTGTCCTAGTATTGCAGATCGCGCTCGTATTCTTGCTGTCTCTGTTTGGGAATCAGGACTTTGGTTGCAAGCCATGCCCTCTTTTAACACAGGTAGCCTTTTAGATCCAACCGCATTTCGTCTAGCTGTCAGCTTACGCTTGGGTGCAAGGTGCTGTGAGGCCCATCGCTGTCAGTGTGGTACTGCTGTTGACCAGCTCGGTCACCATGGTCTCTCTTGCTCGAGAAGCGCTGGTCGTATTGGCCGACACGCTAGCCTGAACGATATCATAAGCAGGGCACTTTCCACCGCCAATGTCGCGGCTGTGCTCGAACCGAGTGGTCTTGCGCGTGGCGATGGAAAGAGGCCTGACGGTATGACACTTGTGCCCTGGAGGTTGGGGCGGCCCCTTGTATGGGACGCAACTTGTGTCGATACTTTGGCGCCGTCACATCTTCCTGAGACACAAGGTAGGGCTGGCGCGGCTGCCAATTCGGCAGAGCAGCACAAGCGTCGCAAATATGCTAACCTCGGCAGTGGTTACATATTTGAGGCGTTTGGGGTCGAGACATTGGGCCCTTGGGGACCGGGAGCTCACCTCATTTTCAAAAATCTTTCAGAGCGCCTGGTTAATGCGACGCGTGACCAAAATGCTGCCGTGTTTCTGGCTCAACGCATTAGCATTGCCATTCAACGTGGTAATGCCGCCAGCATGTTGGGTACGCTGCCAACTGGTAGTGGGCTTGAGCATTTGGATTGTCTTTAGACCTTCAACGGTCTATGGGCAGTCTAACTGTATTTGTAGTGTTAGTTTTAGCTTGTATTTTGTTTAGTTAATAAAGGCACTTGCCCGGAAAAAAAAAAAAAAACTAACTGAAGTTAAAATATTGAAAGACAAACTTAAGTTTGTAGCTGACAATAAGGTTATTCCATACATTCCAACTACAAAATGTAAGTTTGTAATAGCAAAATAATCATTTTTAAATGATATACTTTCATATTTATAACTTTCGGATTTATTCCTATATATGTGCTATGAGACCTTGCTTTTTGCCAAATTTCATGATTCTAGGTCAACGGGAAGTACCCTATAGGTTTTGGTTCCCCTGTGAAATCGCAAAATATGTGACATAAACGTTCATATCTTTTGATTGCGTTGACTTACAACTTTTATTTTTTTACAGCCGAAAGAAACCGTAGACTCAAGTATTTAATATAAATTTCAACTTGCTACCTTTACGCGTTCTTGAGAAAAAGGGTCTTGACAGACGGACAGACAGACAGACAGACAGACGGACAACGAAGTGATCCTATAAGGGTTCCGTTTTTTCCTTTTGAGGTACGGAACCCTAAAAAAGACGCGAATACTGCCAATTGCTGACATTCATTTGTCTTTGAACTAAAGTAGGTATCAAACCTTAGAATAACTACTCAGAGAAGGTAGGTTTCCAAACAACGCCTTCTCAAAACGTAAGCTACAAATTCGCTTTATAGCTTACGTTTCGATTGGTATTTTAAACGATTTAAGCAAAAAAAAATAATGGATTACCTGTGGAATGTTACACCATAACTCTTATGCTGCTTTTCTGATTTGTTGTGGTACGATTTCACCGCGCAAATTGTCATAGTAAAATTTTTATGTTTTTTTTGGTGTCATATATGCCACCATTTGAATGGCTTAAATTTTGCGAATGTACCTACTTGGTTTCTTTGTATAGTTATTCTAAGTATCAAACATTAATTTTCTCTTTTAGTTTAGTAAAAATTGATCTACTTCTACAAGGAAGTATAATAAATACTTTCTATATATTTTTATTGTCTCGCAGAAAGTGTGAAAAGTAAAGTATTCTCCTCGGGGATAAAGGTGCCTTCGCCATGGACGTGCTTGAATCCCGAGCGTAATGAAGGATTCTATTCTAAACTCTTTCCTAACGCTCGGGATTCGATATAACGCCCGTGACTTACGCCACTGCTTTATCCCCTTGGTTAATAATCAATGACATATTTAAAAAAAACTCGAGTTTTGGCTCCTTTAGTTTTAACTAGTCATATACATTTCACAAAGCGTGTTTTTTTATTTTTTAACTATAATAATTCAAGTAAGGAAATAAATATTCCTTGAGAACACGTTTGGAGGATCACCGTAGATCTCTAGTTTCGAGTATTTATACACGCTAACAATATATTATATTTGAACTTGAGTCACGCGTCGTGGCGAGCAGACTGTTTATTTGGATATCCAGTCTTGTCATAATATAGCAAGTATTATGAAATGTTTTCACATTTTTGGCAACGGCCGCGCTCGGTTAGCGGGGTTGCGCCAAAACAGTTGCCAAGCGTTACGCCTGAATAGAGGATCCGACTTTTAGCTATTAGAAAGTAAAGGTAATACCGAAATAGGTTTGGTAAGTATGTAGGGAGGCACTGAGACGAAATTATAATATAATATTTTTATATAGCTGCCCGAAAACAAGAGTGTTAGTTAGTATATACGGATCTGCTTCGCGGTTTCACCCACTACCCAGGAACCATGGCCTATATCTATCTATAGTATAATTTGAGTTCATACTATAAGGTAGGTTATAGGATACTTATTATCCCGAAATTTTGCATGGTTCCCTTAGGAGAGGGGATGAAAGTCAAAATGTGTATTTAGTTGTAATTCATTACCGCGTAGCCCGATTTCATTAATTCCTTTTTTTGTTAGAAAGGGGGTACATTAAAAAACGTCCCGTAAAAATTTAAAGGTCATCGATTTCGTAGTTCAGAAATTACAGACATCACAACTGTCAGTATAAGGTCCAAATAACTTGACCTCCGGAATGTACAGGAACCTTTGAACGTACGGTGGAGGTAGCTTTGTAGCGCACTTTGTAGTGTACGTTGAGTAGGTACTTACTGAATAAATCTATAAATTAATAAATCTTTTTAAACAAATAAATGCCAAAAAGGGTCCGCAAATCACGTGATGCAAATTAATGGGGGTTACTATATTTTGTAGAAAGTTCTTATGGCATGAAAAATTAAGAAAATTGGAAAATTTCAGAAAACTTAACAACGATTTTAACTTAGCGCGTTTTTCATTTCTAAGCCCGACAACGTCTGTCGGGTCAGCTAGTTATTAAATAAATAATTGAATTAAATTAAATAAATAAATATTCGGGACATTTATTCACACGCGGTCATCTGACCCCAAACTAAGCAAAGCTTGTGATATGGCTGAAATAATAATAATAATAATTGAAATAATGTTAAAGATTGATAATTATGTACCTATATTATTATTGTATATAGATGAGTAATGACAGTATAACCACATTGGCTATATTATATTTGTGTATGAGGTAACTGCAGCTTCTAAACACGCTGGCGTGTTTGTGGCTCAACGCATAAACATTGCCATTCAGTGTGGTAATGCTGCCGGCATGTTGGGTACCTTTTGGGTACGCTGCCAACTGATAGGTAGTGGGCGCGAGTATTTAATTGTCTTTAGACCTTCAACGGTCTATGGGCGGTCTTATCTGTTTTGTTGTGTTTAGTATTAGCACAGAAGACATAAGTAATAAATATGTATGCAGAGGCGTCCGACAAGGCGTTTCATTTTCTAATTATCTTTATTTACAGTTTTTTTTCCCCTTTTCTGTGATCTTTATTATTTTTACATAACTGCGCAAAAAGAGCGTCTTTTAGTCTTTATTAGTTTTGTAAGTACGGGATGCGAAAGTATATCTATCCCTCGGTCCGCAAATTTTCTCAAGGAGTAGTTATAGCTATGGGGGTGTGAGCTACATCTGTTACCCATTTTTAGGGTACCGTACCTAAAGGGTAAAACGGGACCCTATTACTGAGCCTACGCTTCCACTAAGCTGGCCCAGTCCATGTTGGTGAATGTCATGTCTTTGGAATTTTTTAAGTTTCTTGGAAATACCGGTTTCCTAAAGATGTTTTCCTTCACCGTTCTTGAGAGATGGCATCGAAACTGTACATAATTTATTTAGGTACTAAATAATTCATTGGTGCAGGTCCGAGTATTGAACCGGGTGCCGTCAGATCGTAAGGCGCACATGCTACCATCCAGGCGTCGATGGCTTACCAACTTAGAATGATAACAGCCGTGATAACAGCCAATGGCGTCGATTCAGTCATACCACTCACTAAACTAAACCAATCTGCCAGGACTAAAATTATCTGCCTCTCTTTTCATTTTTATATGTGAGAGAAGGATGGCAACAATTTTGGAGCTGTCAAATTTAGTTTAGTTTAGAGTACATATAAGTCATACATAAATTATAACTTCATCTCCTTTCGTTGGAAATTGATACGTAATTTTGAATCAGAATTGAACAGCAAGATTTAGTGTCTCGTGTAAGGTAAAAGTTTTTTGTCAAGTCTAGAACTAAGGAAGTAAATTAACCAAGCCGCAGGTCTTTCGAGGACGTAACAGTCGATTACACAGATCCTTAAAAGAAGGAAATTGTGTAGTTTACCCTATAACAATCACTTATATAGGTGCTATCAGGAGACCAAGGCCATTTTGGGGGTGCCGGTTGACGAACGATGACCTTGTGAAATTGTTCATTGTAGAATCATAAAAAGATGATCTGTTTATGACTAATAACTAGATGATATTTTTATGATCATCTAGTTGATTTTATGAGAGCTCAAAGTACTGGCTCAAAGGCGTAGATCACAAATTGTTGCTCTTTAAAATTCCTACGTGAGGTCGAGTCAAATTCCAAGCCTAGGCTTCTAGACAGAAATATTTGGTAAATGCTTTTAGAGCAAGCCTGGCGTAGACTTTAAAGTTTGGCCATTCCTAGGCTCTTAATTAGTCTAGTTTACGGCCAAAAGGATGCCAGAGGTTTCCATCTACTAATTGCCCTTGGCCTTCAAAAGGGAAAGACTGCATTTATGAGACTCTAGACTAGACTCTAGTCGGAAACCAGTTTCAAACGCATTGCAATCGTACGATGCCAGAGACCCTTACAAATGTTGCTATGCTACGCGTTTGAAAATGTGCTTTTGAATTTAATTAATTAATTTATTTCACTTTAAGATCACACACAAGTACCTACTACATAGGTAAGCATAAGTAGGTAACTTAAAATAGTAACTTAATAACCTCATTTCACTTTCCACTATTAAATGGACTTAAAATGATTGAATGGATTTGTGGAATTGCATTGGAATGTGAAATAATGCAGAGCTAATATATAATTAGTGTATTTAATTAGACACATTTCATCATCATCATCATCATTTTAGCCATAGGACGTCCACTGCTGGACATAGGCCTCCCCTATCGATCTCCAAAAGGGCCGGTTGGAAGCGGCCTGCATCACATACATAATATATATTTTTAAATACATACTTAAGTAGATATTAACACCCAGATATAGAACGTTTGTCCTAGGTGGGAATCGAACCCACGCCCACGCCCCCAAGCGCAGAAGGCAGGTTCACTACCAACTGGACCAACGGGCTATCTCACTGAGTAATGATTACAAAGACCTTGTTTCGGTTTAGTACAGACTTTCTGCATAACCCTGTATAGCGCACCTTCTCTTATGTTATCTTTTCTTTGTTACTTTCATAGGATCTACGGGCTATATGACAATGGGTATCGACATCAAGTTACAAAGTAGAAACTAACTATAGAAAAGGTTTGCGCATTGCGACGTAGCGCGGGAGAACATTGTAGCAGACCTGCAATCTGCATTAGGATAATATGAATTGTCTCGAGTACAAAGGACAAAACATTTTGATGACTACTAAAAATATTACAAGTAGAATTTAGCGCTCATGGCGTTGTAAAGTACGTCGTCAATTTTGAATACAACGTATAAGTGTCTACGCTTGGCATTTACCTACAACTGAGCGCTGCCCTTAGAATAACTACTCAGAGAAGGTAGGTTTCCAAACAACGCCTTGGTATTTTAAACGATTTAAGCAAGAAAATTAATGGATTACCTGTGGAATGTCACACCATAACTCTTATGCTGCTTATCTGATTTGTTGTGGTACGATTTCACCGCGCAAATTGTCATAGTAAACATTTTATATTTTTTTTGGAGCCATATATGACACCATTTGAATGGCTTAAATTTTGTGAATGTACTTGGTTTCTTTGTGTAGTTATTCTAAGGCGCTGCCGTTTTTCGGATAGAACGCCAAACTTTATGCCTGCTTTTTTATAATTGCGTTTGGCTGGCATCAGGCTGATGGGGTCTACGGTCTACGTTTTAAAACAAAAAGTAAACAGGAAAACATCACGAAGAAACCATAGCATGCTGGCACCTTTTAATGCCCGAAAGCCGGCTGCCTATTTGTTTCCAAGCACCTAAAGGTGTGTACCGGTAAGTTCCTGAGCGTGTTTACCATCTTCGACCACACTTAACATATCACGGCATTGTTCGACCAACCATTTTTCAATCTTCCCGTGAACATTGTGCATGTAACTGCGCCGAAATAAAGGGGGTTTTACCACGGTAAATATCCCGTTGATAATCATATAACTGTATTATAATTATTTATTGACCTATAAACATAATACCAACATTAGCGTTGTTAGTTATTATCTAATCTAAACAACACAATTATTTTAGAAGAGCTGGTTGAAAGCTACACGAATCAGTGACCTTGACCGATGCTGGCGGCGCGGTCGTGTTTGTACAACCAAGTTCAACCAACCGGAATAAATAACAAGATGGAGACGAATAATTAAATCAGACTAGAGATATATCTCACCAATTGTCTAGCTAACGTGAGAATGCACACTGGTAGTATCACAGACCTATATCTAAGAATCCTAAATCTAAGTCTATAAATTAGTAGCGCACTGCGGTTTTCCCTAAAAATTTAGTTACGCTCATGTTCCGTGTCCTACTTATTCTATTGTCCGTCTCGATCCTCGCTATTTCCTTGCAGAAACAAGTTCCGCCGTTTTTTGACCGAGCTAATATAGGTCTCCTATTCTAATGGGACAAGTCGGTATTTATGTTTGTATATTTGTACGGCGATAACTTGAGAACCGTTGATCCGAACGTTTTTTTTTTTTTACTTTTTGACATGAAACTTTAGGCCGTTTTGTAGGCAAATTGTTTATTTCAATACAATTTTGAAGGCTGCGCTCAACGGCTCACGTTGCACGCACAGATTGCGGAGGAGATTGAAAAAAAACTGGGGAAAATATTTTTTTCTATCTCCTCTGCCATCCTATAAAATATCAACAGGAAAATTGCATTATATTATTTGTAATGTTATTCTTAAGATAATGCCCAATCGGTTTTTATTGTGGTTTTAATTTTTCTTACTCAGTGATTTTTTATCTTGGAAATGCCTAACAAGTGCGTAACAAGTGAGGTGGACGCGCCTTTTTACTTTCTCCAAAATCGGTAGAGGGGTTGCGTTGCGAAAACAGGAGTCGCGAATACAGTCATTCACAGCTCTGGAGAATAACTAGCAGCAGACTCCAGATCTATGTGGCCTATATTAATAGGACATCAAGAAGCGCTACATTTGCAACTTTATACTAATAACAGACGTAATTCATACTTGCTGAGAGCGAGCAAGGACTCGAGCTTGGGGTTAAATGGAGTTGGATCTATTCTGCATGAGCGTTGTGGCGGTTAGGCAGCTGTTGAATAGGAATTTTTTTGTTTAAGCCTAATACTAGATCTATACAATTATTGTATTCTCATCATCTCAAAACGGCACTTATGGAAAACCTCATACTCAGCAGGCGATATAGAGAGCTAATTGCTCGGAGTTTCTTTGCGCGATAGAATCCGGAACGTGGATATTCGCTGACATAGCTAAATATTTGCAAGTTGAAGTGGCAATGGGCAGGCCACATCGCTCGAAGAACCGGTAGATGAAGAAAAGTTCTTGAGTGGAGACCACGAACCGGAAGACGCAGCGTAGATAGGCGTCCCACTAGATGGACCGACGACATCGTGAGAGTCGCGGGCATCAGTGGATGCAGATGGCAGGCTGTCATTCAGTGTGGAGGTCTAAGGGGGAGGCAGTGGACGTCTGCTGGCTGATGATGATCATGACGATGTATAAGGGCGTTGATCTTCTTTTGATATAAATAAGTAAATCTGTTATAGACTAAATAGTATGTATAAGTTAGGCATAGGTAATTGTTTCCTTCCCTATGGTTTGACTCTGACGCTAACCATCGACCGGACGTCCTACTCAAACGAGCAATAAGATAAGGCATGAAATTCATACGAGACGTCACGACAGTTAATTGCTTAAATTAGATGTTACCATGACGATGTAACCGTTATGACATTACTTTCCACGGTTCACCCAGGCGGTCTCAGGAGGTAGACGGTGGGCAAATACTTATTAAAACCAGCTACAATTTTGTCACCTTACCTTACCTTGTTGTTTTTTGCCTTTTTTTTTTGGTACTTATGTACGAGTAAGTATAAGGTATCAATTAAATGATGCCTAATATCTTATTAAATGAGTAACCTTTTACCCACGTCATACTATAACACCTAAGCAAAGACCTGTTTCAAACATATTTATCCTATTGTCATAGAGGTCCTAAAAAACTTGGTTCTCATTTTCGACAACAAAATTTAGCTGGCTAAAAAAGGAATGTGAATGGTCAATACTAGCAGACGGGCTGCCTGGTGGTAAGCAATCACCGTCGTCTATGTATTTTAACCGATTTAGGTGTATGTGGTATTAAAATATTTGCATTATCTGGATGCCAGGACGTCAGGGCCAGAATAATGTGAATCATCCTAAGCCCTACCATCGCATCGGCATCGGTCCAGTCGCCCTCCGTTCCCGCACGGGACCTTGCGACCTCGATTAATGTTTCACCTCGCGTCAAACTATATGACAGACTTATCTGTACAGTTCAATGGGGGAGCCACCATCCTGTTTTCGGAACGAAACCGACAGCTTGCCTTAGAGATAACTTTTTGTGCTCTTTTTAACCGTGTTTAGAAATAAGTTGGTCGCTATACGACTCAATTCGACTTTCGAGGATAGATTGCGAACTGCGGAAACCGGGACATGAATTTTAGAATAGCGAATGAAACAAATCTGGAGAGGTGCGTAAATTTTGGAAAGGGAATTATGGCTTAGGTTGGCTTGGTTATTATAAAATACGAAACTTTGTGTCATCACTCAACTCAATAACAGCTATAAGGATTTCAAAGAAATTTGATATTATTATGGTGTCTTGTACCCTGGATTGACAAATAAGCTACTTTTTATCCCGGAAAAAAATATGGTGCCTATAGGATATAGAATGGAACCTCAGATCAGACAAACAAGGGAGATATGGTAAGTTGTGGACGGGTGCGAGTGCGTCAGACCTAAATCAGGCTACCTTGCCGCGCATGGATGACCTCAGCACAAAATCACTATTTCGAGCAGCTATGCAGCTATGAATGTTTAAATAGTCCTTTTTGTAGTCGACCTCCGCTCTGGTAGATGGTACCGAAGAAAAAATCTTCTAAGGTGGAGAAAATAGAATGCCTACCTTTGTCCAAACTTTTCTATAACACCGCTTGAATTTCATCTTCAAGTATTTTCAGAGAAGAATCGTAGGCGGAGTCGTTGGAACTTAGAGACCTACAGTAGGTAAGACGGAATACCGCCAAGCCTACAGATTGTCGTGCCTACGCATCTCCACCAAAGATATTTAAAACTGGATAGTGGTTCAGCGGCCAAAAATATTTGAACCAAAATTAGACTAAAACTAAACTACTAACCTATCATGGTTATCTATTAACTGGGTCCTAATCCAATTTCTGCATTAAACCACATAACAAGCTAATAACACTGTGAACGGGTAATAACACGGTAAACATGGTTCTAAAATTAAATAAATCAAACGCGTCTTCAGATTTCTAACGCGAATATGTCTACCAACTCACCAACTCGCCTGTTGGTAAGCGACGACGTGGTCGAAGTTGAAGCACGCACACTTAGAAGATACCACTACATTTTCTTGGCAAACGCGCACGTAACGCGCTAATTTGCTCCATGTTATTTTGACACTTCGAAGCGAGCGTGTTACGCACTTTATCGCGTTAGCAAACTTGACATTGCCAATTCCACGCAGATAACGTATCGCAACCGCGTCACGGGTTTATGTGGTCATGGAGACTAATGGCACAGTTTATTTTTCAATTGCATTTTATGTTTTTTTTCCTTCACGCGTTTATGGCAAGGAATCTCATGCGAGATAGAGAATAAGGGCCTTTTTAGTTTATATTATTGCAAGCAAGTTAATAAATTAGTACATAAATTAGACATCATCTTCATCATTGACAGCTCATTCCGCCCAGTGCAGGAATATTGAAGTTGAAGCCTCCTTCCTCTTTCGCCAAGTCTCGTCCGTGTATTTCCGCTTTGGTTATGTCAAATTAGACATAGATATACCTATAGACTAGTTTGATATATGTATCTAAATTGATGTAAGTAAACTCAGGATATATTTTCGTGAATTTTGTACTGTACTAGCCATAGATTCAGTACTATACTGAATCTATGGTACTAGCAAAGAATTTTTATCGATGTGACTAGAGCCAACATCCATCTGTTTGTAAATCAAAGATCACAACTGTTTTATTAAACGAAAAAAATCCAATCCCTTTGATATTTAGACGTAGACCTAAGTAGGTAAAATCTGTCCTGTGGTTTACATTTCAATCTTACTTCCTTAAAAGATCTAAGTTAAACCTAGCAAGAAATACTTTTCCACCTTTATTTTAATGCCTTCTTATTTCCTAGAAGCTGTAGGCGGCAAAAACAAGGCAAAAGTATTTTTTTTGCAAATTGGAAGGAAACCTTACACACTTAGAATTTCTAAGTTTTCACAAGGTAAATTCAAAGGTTTTTTTTACTTTGAAAAGCCCTTTTATTTACTGTCTAAAGAGAGGGTCAACGACATAAAAAGGGAAGTTTTATGGAAACAATTACTTTCACTAAATAATTTTGTCCCTCCTTATTTTACTTTACTCTTGATTACATTTTACGGCACTGTCGAATTTTATCACTATCTTACATTTTCACAGAATAAATAGCTGTCGTAAATATACCTACATAGATAATTTATTACTCAACTACAAATCACGAGTGAATCGGTTTCTTCTAGCCAAGTGTGCTCTATTGTAGACCGCATCATCGCTTACCATCAGGCAACGTGGCAGTCATACGCAAGCTTATAAAAACTTCAATGTTTAACCCTATTTTGACAAATGAGGTGTCTATTGATTCGCATAGTTTCAGAGACTAGTAAAGAGGGTAAAAGTAATTTAAATATTAGCATTAGTATGTATTGTTATTAGAATGTACGGTTTATATTATGACTATCACATTATTTAATATTGCACGCCCCACCTCCTACATGAATCCTCTCCATCCTAAGGTTGCCTGGAAGAGATCGCTCTTAGCGATAAGGCCGCCGATTGTTGCACTAGTTTTTAAGCTGTTTTATCATGTGTATGAAATTTGTGGTGTGTACAATAAAGATTTTATCTATCTATCTAAAAATAATTTTTGACTGCAACCTTTCATACGAGGTAACCACAGATCTTTATAAAGATAGATACCGTATGTGAAATTTTATGAAACCCTAGTGTAAAAAAAATTGTAAGTCACATTTTGTTGTGCAGCTCTACGGACTTCGCAGTCCCTGCCCGTTATACTACTTATGCTGACGCAGCGACCCAATGTCTCTTGGCCTCCAATACTAAAAGACTCCATTCTTCCCTATCTTGCGCAAGTTCATGCCAATCATAGACAAACTTGTACAGTTTATTTTGTCAACTATTGCTAATATAACAAAAATTAATGACTTTACTTGTATCTATACAATATACTCGTGGGTTTTAAACTATCTGACAATAATGAACTAGTGTAGTATGGAATACTATTATTAGGATTGTTTTTTTTAAAGAAAAACATTTTTAACTGACCTTATCTACCGGCAGTCATGTATGTATATTAGAAACTAGCAGACCTGACAGACGTTGTCCTGTCTTAGAACTGTCAAACACGCAAAGTCAACATTACAAATCTTATTTTTTACACCTTGGGTTACATTATTGGAGTTTTAGTACGGATCCCTATTTTAATTGAAAATATAATATAGCCTATGTTAACCGGAGATAGTGTAGCTTCCCAACAGTGAAATAATTTTTCAAATCAGTTCAGTAGTTTCGGAGCCTATTCAATGCAAACAAACAAACAAACAAACAAACAATCAAATCTTTCCTCTTTATAATATTAGTATAGATAATTCATGTTTATATAAAATTCCCACACATAGGTACTGTGCTGTGTTAGTTTCAAATTCAAATCATTTGTCAGAGCATGGTAGGTACACTAACATATAAAGTAGCATACATGGTCGTAAGAATGGAGACGTATCTCATGTCCTTGCCTGTTACAGCGTACAAATGTTAGTTTTTTATATTATATCTTTATTAGTTTTTGTTAAAGATAAGAAAACGAAATTATGTCTATGTTAGAATATTGTTATAATCATATTTTGGTTTAGTTGCATTTTATACCTTAATTAACAAAAGAAAATGTTAATTACTACCTATATTACTTGTAGTTTAATTTAGAGTTTAGTATTGTTTAGTTGAAAAGTAAATATTACTTTATTCAAGTAATTTATTTGTTGTATTGTATTGTTTAGTTGAAAAGGTAATTTATTTGTTGTATTGTATTGTTTAGTTGAAAAGTAAACATTACTTAATTCAAGTAATTTATTTGTTGTATTGTGTTTTCCTTTTGTAGTGTAGGGGCTGTAAAATACAAACTCCACATTACAGACAAATACTTTTTATTGTTTCTTATTTACAAACCTATTTATTTGAACTATCGAGATCTTTATAGGCTTTAACAACATTGATGCAGCCCAGCGAATGCAGTTATCAAGCATCACACGATCCCATGCTCTCAGGGCTCGCTCGCCGACTTCTCGGCTAATTCAAGATAATGTACAACCTTACAGCGGTGGAGGAGCTCTACAAGTCAACAACGAACTTAGCGCGCCGACGCACGCCTACTACTTACTTTAGATAATTTGAAACATTTTCATTTTACAAACATTACCCTAATGTGCTTCCAGCAACAATTTTTATTCTATTTTACATTCATAACAACATAATATATCTCTCTTACTCTCTTAGCATAAAATACTACGAATTTTAGCATTTACAAATGGACAGGAAACATCCTAAAATTGATCTTACCTTACACTAATACTTTTGTTTGTTTTTTAAATATAAATATAGTCGCTCGCTTGGCATTCCTTTTCTATGATTATTTTATTCAAGTGTTGATTATATGGAAATTTTATCATTTTCAACTATATTTGAAACCATAGATTCAACTTACCAATAATACAGTACAAAATAATAATTGGGGATTGGTTTTTCATATAAACAACCATTCACAAAAACCAACATTAACACTATTCTGTTAAAGTCCTCAGTTAAATGTAGGTCAAAAACAGTAGAACAAAACAAAAAAATATATTTTATAGTAAAATTGTAGCACTAAGCTATCAACATATATTATTAAGTCTTGTGGTCCAATGAGCAAGTAATTCCTGGTATAAGCACTGCATTTTGTTGCCACTTTCGGCATGTTAATGTTAAATCTATAGTTTTAAAAATGGTTGTTTAAGCAACATTATCACAACGCGACTCTTTCACTCTTCAAGATGAATATGAGTCATGAGACGAGACGTGTAGTCGGAGACTGTTCACCGGCTCGTGACCCGCACCAGACACGGAACACAGACGTCAGTCAACAAAACAACTACAGGGAAAGTTATGTACACACCCCCGGCGGGTTGAAGAATATAAAAATAGATATAAAGCTTAGAAAACACGATGATCAGAAGCGGGTCGCATCGGTGCAACTTAAAAAACTCACTAGTGTCAGTCACTTTGGTACCTCGTAAATGCAACCGGTGTGTGCTGCGCACCGGGACAGAGTCAGACGGAGGCGGCGCGCGCCGGCCGCGGCGCCAGCTAGAGCGCAGCCGACTCGGGCGCCATCAGTGGCGACAGCGGGCCCGCCACGCGCCGCCCGCGTTCCACCTCGAACCGCAGGTCCGGGGGCGCCCGCCGACCCATCACTGTGTTATCCTCTGGCAGGAACGCAGCCACCAGCAGGGCACAGATCACCAACAACGCACCCAGCACAAACGGGGGTCCTGGCACCATTCGCACATACTTCTCCTCCTCGGGCCGGCCCGGGGTCGCGTGCTCCTCATTCAAGTCCACGTGGAACAGGTAGAAGATGACGCCGAACATGGCCGGCCCGAGCCCGTTGCAGAGGCCACGCACGCCTGTCACCATGCCCTGCACGACGCCCTGGCGGTCCGCGCGGCTGTTTACGGACACATAGGCGCTAATGGCCGGGTAAGTGATGGAACCTAGCGCGGCCAGCACGCCAGCGGCCCACATCATCCAAGTGCGGCTGCCGAATCCGTACCACATCAGCTGCAGCATCTCGAACAACAATCCCACCATTATAGTATGTTTAGCTCCGAGCACTCTCATCAAGAATCCGAGCACCACTTGCACACCGATACTAAGAACTCCCACTATAGCAATGAATATAGCCACTTGCACCACACCGAACCCCATCACTAGCTTCAGATAGACGAATATGCACGAGTATTGTCCGGCCTCGGGCAAGTAGGAGAGGAACACGGCTACGCAGAGCATGAGCACGGTGCGCTCCGCGCCCACCTTGCGCAGTGCCGCAAATGGGTCGGCCTGCTCCCAGGATATCGCAGGCCCCCAGCCCGCGGGCCGCACTTTCTCAGGCAGGCTCTCGGGCACGGCCACCATGATGAAGAACACGTCGAGCACGGCCACGGCGGTGGCGGCTGCGACCACAAGCGCCTCGCCATATAGGTCCATGAGGTAGGCGCCAAGCGCGGGCGAGATCACCATGCTGGCCGCGAAAGTGGCCGACACGAGGCCGTACGCGCGCGACCGCTCCGCCTCCGTGGTCACATCGGCCACGTAAGCGAACACTATCGAGAAGGTGACGGCGAACACGCCGCTGATGCTGATCATGGCGAAGAACCACCATGTGTTGATGGTCATGAGCGGGATGGGCGCGCAAGTGAAGAACACCGTCACCAGCAGGAAGAACTTGCGGCCCCACACGTCCGACAGCGCGCCGATCAGAGGCGCTGACAGGAACGACAATATGCCCTTGATTCCCATGATGAGTCCGTTCATCAGGAATGTGTGATCCGGGAAGGTCGCATTCAGCACCGATATGATGGGCATCGTAAGCAGTCCCCACGCGAAGAACTCCAGGAATATCACCACGAGAGCGTGGAACACGGACGGCTCGCCGATGCCCGACATTGTCATGATTCCGTCTTTCATTACAGTTTTTCTGTTTCGTATCACCATTTCTACTTCGGTTGTAGTGGTCTTCGTGGGCGTCATTTAAGGATGAATAGTGCTTATTTAAATACTAAACTACTTAAATTACGGGCATTTTGAAGATCTAAGCACTACATTGATGAAAAATAGTGATGAAAACTTAAACGAGCAAGTAGGAGCAACGTCAAAAATCCACTGGAAAATTGAAAAACAACTCGATAATTGAGTGGCCATATACAATAAGTAATAAACAACTATGATAACGAGAATATATTAAAACGAACTAAACGTCACAGAATAATAGTTGAAACAATATTTTTATATGCAATAACTATATATTATTTCTTATTAAAACGCTTAACCGTAAAAAGTAGATGAAAAATAAAGAAATACTCTTCTAGATTAATTTTAAAATCTACTAAACTAGAGTAAATTGATATAATGGCAACATTGAATGCAGTCATCATAGACAATGTTTTTTTTTTACTGGTCATGATATAGACAATTTTCCTCCCTTTATTTTTTCTGGGAATGATTATGGCTTTATTTTTTTAGCTCATAGTCCGAATCATGGAGCACCCATTGATATTTTTAGTTTTTACGATCATAATGGCTTGGAGCACAAATAAAGACGGCAAGACGCCAACCAACAATGGGCATGGGCAAGCAGCAATAAGCATGTAGATCTTAGTTTTTTTTTTTTCTATAAATACGCTTGCGCTTGGACGCCAATTCACTTGATGTTAGGCGATGATGCGGCCTAGCTTGCGGCAAGAAGGCACGGAACACTATTACTCCTAGTTAGTGCTCCTAGTTAGGTAGTAGATCTGTGCTCCTAGTAGACGTGATTTGGCATAATGTCAGTAAAATACACGTAAAATACGTAAGATGAGGCCAAATAATTTAGAGGTCCAACTCACATCCAACTTCATTGGATTGGCTTTTGTTTGTCCCACAGATTTGTCCAGTAATGGATGAGAAAAAACAAATAGGGTGTTTGACTGTATTGAAAATATTATGCCAATTGATATCATCCATAAACATGACACAATGAAAAAGCATATTTCATTGATTTTTTTATAAAAATATGCTTATTTTTTGTAAAAAACGCGAATAACATAACTGTATTTTCGACATTTGATCACGTGATCGAAAACGGTCTGTAATTGGCTTCATCCCTAGTGACGTCACACAAATCTAAACAAACAGATTTTGTATTGATATTTGCGAATTTAATGTTGTAAAGCTATTTTGAGAGCGATTTATCCAGAAATTATCACCAAAAACAGTTCGGAGGTTAAATGTGAGAAGAATGGAGAAACATTTTGTGCAAGCAGACAGCAGTAACTTACCCAAAATTAATGTATTTATGGTTGCATATTTCTTCAATAGTAATCTACGTCATTGTTTCTACGCTGCAGAACTCAAAACGTAAAAACTACAATGTAAGTATTAATTTTTAATTGTTCTCCAAGCAAAACATTCAATCAAGTTGTACAAAAAGTATGTTGTAGTAGGTGGATATCACTATTTTGTTAGGTTATGTCTTTACAATGTTTAAAAAGAAAGTAACAGTACATAAAATAGTAATGCAATAAAAACACAAATTGTAATAGAAATATATAGACCCAAATATGTACCTCAAAATGATCTTCGCACATAGAAACACTTGAATTAGCTCCAATACTTTTGGGTTCTCTACGAGCTACTTAGTTCCAACCACTTTTTGCGAATTTTGGGGTCCATTGGAACAGAAACGAATAGTTTTTCCGGTGTTTTATGGAAGTATTTGTACATTGTGGCACTACACAACATTTATAAACCATTACTTCTATTAGAAAATTAGTGATTATCAAACTTTTGCTGCCTGGCTGCAGCTGTTTTGTTTTGTGTGACGTCAATCGTCGCTCGACCGGAGCTATGACGCAGGTCTGCGTTTTGGCGCGATATTTTTTTATTCAAACTTTAATATCGATTTATATCGCAAATACGACTGATAGCCAGAAAATATAAATGCAGTACACATTAAATTATATCAGGCAATAATGTGCAATAGTTTCCCAAAAGTAGTCAAATACCCTATTCAATGTCAAAATTGTCAAATGCTAAATTCAACAATTCAATATTATATCAATCAATGTCAAGTGTCAAGACGTTGAAGCGAATCGAAACGAAAGGAGGCGTCGACCAACAAATTGCTGAAGTTTTGCGTGTTTTTTTCCAAAAACTCCGTAAAACAAAATGGTAAGAACTAAAAATTCAAACAGTTATATAATTTAATAAAGCTTGTATCAATTTCTAATACGGCTCTTCATAAATTTTCCGCAGATTCGCTTCATTTTGATTCAAAACCGAGCAGGTAAGACTCGGCTGGCGAAATGGTACATGAATTTCGATGATGACGAGAAACAGAAGCTCATTGAGGAGGTACACGCGGTCGTCACCGTTCGTGACGCTAAACACACCAACTTCGTTGAGGTTCGTACCCTAGAATCACCGATGCTTGCCCCAACCATGGTTGATAGTGGGAGGTAGTATCAGTCGTATATCCTTCTACGTTCATGGGTATATCTTGTTATTTTTCAGTTTCGGAACTTCAAGATAGTATACAGAAGGTATGCTGGTTTGTACTTCTGCATATGCGTGGATGTGAATGACAATAACCTGTGTTATTTGGAAGCCATACACAACTTTGTTGAGGTCTTGAATGAATACTTCCACAATGTATGCGAACTGGATCTTGTATTCAACTTTTATAAGGTATGTTGTTCAGTTTAGTATCTAAATACATAACACTAATTGACTTAGTAATAGGGTCCCGTTTACATCCTATGGGCATGGAACCCTAAAAACCTGCTAAATTTTGACACTGTGTGATATAGGCACATTAGCATTATTCTGCTCGCCTATCATCAAATAAATAAATGAAACAATAATATTATAAATATTTGGTGAAGTCAGTTCACACATTCAAACATCACACCTTCACCCATCTCATAATGCATAGTAATATGAACCATAGATTTATTATGTATAAAGTAAACAACATTAAGTTGAGTCGAAAACAAGCTAATTTTATTACTATAATGTACCCACATCACAATATTAAAACACACAAAAAACCGAAGGTAAACACTAGTAATATATAATCAAACATAATTTAACTTCATATACCAATGACTTTCGGCCACTAGCTAGAGTCTGGTATTTCAGGAGGCACCTCTTCCGGGGATCCATTGTTTTATTATTTAATTTTACCCATTGATATGAAATGAACATATTCATTGTAAATATTTTAATATCTAACTGTAAGGCAAAGAAAGTCAATTTAATACCTAATTCATACAAATATTTTCTTAGCTGGTCTTATTATTTTTGTATTGCATTTTTTCCCACACATTTTTGTTTTGTTCCTGAATTAGATTACATCCAAATAAACTTTACATAATATTAAATCAATGAAGTTCCCACGGGATGGACCTCTAGAGCTAATCGAAACTTGTAATGTAATCTTTTATATGAATAGTGTTTCATCATCATCAACTATTCTCCACCCACTGCTGGGTATAGGTCTCCTCTTCAGCGTGCCATCTTTTCCGGTCCTGTGCTAGCCTTGTCCACTGCTTTCCTGCTGCTACCCTCCTGGGCAGTCTGGTTATATTATTAATATTGCATTGTTATCATTAAGATATATCAGCCTGTCTTGTTGCAGGTATACACCGTGGTGGATGAAATGTTCCTGGCAGGAGAGATTCGAGAAACTTCACAGACTAAAGTGCTGAAACAGCTTCTTATGCTCAACTCCTTAGAATAGACCTTATTACTAGTCCCGTGTTAGGAAACCAATTGAGGTGAGAGTCAATATGGAAATGATTTGTTTGCTTCTCAAAAGGTAGAAGGTAGTTTTACATTCATGAAATCTTCCACCGGACTGCCAGAGCGAGCACGGAAAATCGATACCGCTTTATGGTTGTTATTCTGAAAACTCGTACAAAGCACTTTGATTACACTTTTACTGTGCAAACTGCTGTCATTGATGCTAGCTGTGGAATGCGCTGCCTGAATAGGTGTTCCTCGATAGTTACAATCTGGGTGTCTTCAAATCAAGAGCGAATCGGTTTCTTATAGACAAGCATCCTCCATCGCAGACCGCATCATCGCTTAACATCAGGCGAGTTGGTAGCCAAACGCAAGCCTATTATTGAACTTAAAAAATATCACAACTCAAAATAATGTAACTTTACGGACCTAACCGAATACCTAAATTTTCACAAAAGTTGACCCAACAAAACTCAAAAAGTACAACATTTTTGTTATAAAATGTTATTGCATTAGTTTCACATAATTGAAGAGTAATTGTTGATTGATAAAAACTCGTTTAACTATGTAAAACTAGTAGGATTAAAAAAAGGGAACTGAAATTTTGCCATGTCAAAAATTTGTCAAAATTATTCGCTGCAGGGTAAATGTTTTGTTTCCGTGGCAAAAATGCATTATTAGATTATCATGTAAGTGTAATCTACCTTTATATCTGTAGAAGATATTATTTATATAGTTGATTGTTCAAGTATATGCAGTACATTGTATTTATGAGAGAAATTATTTCTCAGCGAGTGCATTAGATTCCTGTTTATGATAACTGTTGGTGGATAAGAATACTCATCTGGTCATTCCATTCTTGTAGCTTAATTTCAACTTGATATTTATCTAACTCCATAGATTAACCAACACATGGATGTTGGGACCAGGATAAATTTCAGTCACATTACCTATACTTTTGAATTTAGATACATGTATAAGATAATCAACAAATTTAACACACCAGTGCCTAATTTCATCATCAGTCTATCATATTCCCACTGCTGGGATACAGGCCTTCTCTCAGAGAGTGAGGTGGGCTGCAATCCACCATGCTGGCCCAGTGCATGTTGGTGAATGTCATTAATAGCCCCGTTGGTCCAGTTGGTAGTGAACCTGCCTTATGAGCTTGGGGCCGTGGGTTCGATTCCCACGTAGGACAAACATTTATGTGATGAACATTTGTGTTTGTTCTATATCTGGTTGTTAATATCTATTTAAGTATGTATTTAAATATATATATATGTATGTATATCAGTCTGGCAGCCATATCACAAGCGTTGCTTAGTTTGGGGTCAGATGTGACCGTGTGTGCAATAATGTCCCGAATATTTATTTATTATATGTCAACTTTTTGAGATTCTTGTACATACCGAATTCCTCACGATGTTTTCCTTCACCATTGTTGAGTGATGGCATCGAAACTGCACATAAGTGCTAAATAAATCAGTGGTGCAAGGCCAAGGATCGAACCGGGTGCCATCATAATCTAAAGCACACATGCTACTGCTCGGCCACCATCGCTCTCAGTGCCTAATTTAGCTTACAATATTTTATACACGACAGGTTACTTTAGTTACTACCATTTGAGTCTACCTTTGGTTCGGACGTTTTCGAACGCAGACCCTAAATCCATGCGTTGGTAAATCTATGCCTAACTCCATTGTTCACAAACGTCTGATAAGCTAATCTATGCTAGTGTTTTGTTAACTTCATGCTAACTAGATGAGTCACGCGCGAAAGAGCACATTTTAGTTATAGAAAGCCTCAGATCAGACAAATAAGAGAGATATGGTGTGCGAACGCATCAGGCAGGCTTGGTTTTTTAGTGGAACTTTTTTTACAAGTGTACTATTTATTAAATTATTGATGTTGCTGCAAGTTTTTTAGTGTGTGTGAGAAATAAGAAAGTGTGTAGTACTAACAGTTTTGTAAAGCGGTTTGGTGGTATAGTGAAACAAGTATAAATAACAAAATTTAAAAAGCCCTAACAAAAGAGCTGATCAACCTCATATGACAAACAAATTTTCTTGAATCATAGCTAAGAACACTATCGACCAAGTCACCTTTCAAAAATAAAACTAAATTAAAATTGGTCAACTGTTTTGTAGATAAATGGGAACATTCGTCACCTCTCACACTAAATGCATACACCTCTATTCAGTGTGGTTCCATTGTGGGTAAAAGGTGGGTGAAACACAGAGACATTTGAACATAAACTATAATTGTTCTAAGGCATATCTCCCTTGTTTGTCTGATCTGAATAGAAAGCCTATTGTGTATATATTTCTGAATAAATCTAGTATTTATATTGTTCATAAAAATGCTTTAATCCAAAGTATCAAAACCCATGTAAAATGCATTCACATGATTTTTCTACTTGTATATAATTATTACATACTGTTATGTAAATGTTACATTGGTGTTAATATATTAATCTTAAAGTAGTGTTTAAATAAAATAAAACATTGCGAACTTTAAACATGATTTATTTATCAAAAATATGTTTATAAAAACTAGGTACAATACAAATATGTAACATGATTACATATTATTGATTTACCTCAATAAAATGCTATGATTATCCATATAAATAGTATTTATTTATACAAATCTATACAACAATACTTATACCTTAGATAAAGTACCAGTACAGTAATAGATCGTTGACTTATACATAACTGTAAGTGAGAGAATGACGTTCTGTTCATCTCTGTTCACTTTTTTAACCTGACTGCAAGAAGGGGGATTATGTTATTCGAGTATGTACGTATGTCTGATGGTTTCTTTGGCACGCCCTACAGCCTAAACGGGCTAATGGATTTCGATATTTTATTTGAGGTATCATTTGAGTAGTGAGAGTGCCATTAGGGTACAAAAATTGAAGATAGCGTCCGTGAAATTTTTTTACGGTAAAATTATGTATACCTCACTGCAGATTTCAAAAAATATATAACACTTATTTAACTTTGTAACGGCTGGACGGATTTGGGTAAAATTTGGTATGGAGGTAGTCTAAAGGTTCTTGTAGGATAGCTAAAACTGCAGCGCACGGCAAGTTTTTTTTATACAAAGTAAAAACGTGGTCAGTACCGGCGTTAGGGTAGGGCCTGGTTGGGCGACCGCCCAGGGCGCCAGATATAGAGGGGCGCCAGAGGCGTCTATAAAGGGGCGCCGCGGGTATATAAAATCGATTATTTGCCTTTTTTCGGTTTGAATGGCAGACGCGGGGGGGTCGCCGTAGAAATCTCGCCCAGGGTGCTGGTAGTGCTAAAACCGGCATTGAACGTGGTGTCTACCTCCATAAATTGTAAGGTTTAGATTTCCAGACCTTGCTCATATTTCATTCTTTAGTTATTGTGTTTTGGTTTCCATAAAGCAACCAACTGACATTGACAGATCTGTACCGAAGGGAGGCGCCACAATCGTATTTTCCGACAAAACAAAACTAAGAACATCTAGCTTCCTAACAACTTTTTAAAATTCCATTATTAGTTTGTTCAACATATAAGTTGTTTCGCTCTGTAAACTGCCAATGTATTCTCAGCAATCCTGTGAGCCTTACTGGCTTGGGACACCAGATTGACCTTCCATCCTGGTGTGAGTCATGTCCGTTAGTTCATTTAGTGCCGGCTATGCCCACTCCCAGCTGTGGACGATAGGCGAGAACATCCACACGTCCGGGTGCCCTTCATGCGATACTGTCGGACCCAGGTCGAACTGACTCCACCTGGAATCGCAACAATAAATGTCTTAATGGTGAGCAGTACATGGACAGTCAGTTTTAATAACTAGCTATGGAACTTATTTATGTTGAGGCAAAATCGTTGAATTTTTATGACGTTTTTTATAATTTGTTATATTGCTGTTATTTATTCCTTTTTTTCTTGTAATTAACTTAATATCTCTCATGTTAAAGATTTCAAATACTAATTAGAGTCCAAGTTGGTGTTGCAACGCGGCATTTATAAATACTATCAAAGATTATATACTTATGTTTGTATTAGTGAAAACTTCCTTTTGGCTTATGTCTAAATATTTTTCTCAAATCTATTGTGTGGGTTTTATTTTCCATGTACAATAAAATACATAATCAAGTGTGGTATGGTGTGGTTTTGAAATCTTTTTGGTTACCTGGGACCCGGGGCCTTACGCCTAGCTGTTTAAAGCAATCCAGTTTAGGTGATGAAAAAAAGATGCGCGACCGCAAACTGTATCTTGGTACATTAAGGTTCACGTTCGCGTGATTTTCTGAACTGCGCTAATTTGGGACCGCGTAAGGACCCTGGTATAAGTGTGAAGGTGCTTTTAAAATTAAATCAATATTTCACATAAAATACAGAGTATAAATTAATGTGATGGTGGAAGTGCAAAGCTTTTGCTGAACAGTGACGGGAACAAGGTGATGATGCTGTACACAAGGACGGACCAGGGGGGAAGGGGGGGGGGGGGGGGGGGGGGGTCATGGGGGTCATGACCCCTGGGCTGGGTTCAGGACCTAGGTGAACTTTGATTGCGACTTGTGACTTGACCACGACTATGTGACCCCCCCCCCCCCCCCCTCTGGATCCGCCCATGGCTGTACAGTGTTGTAAGTACTGACACGAAGGGTGGTATCCCGCGCGACATGTTGTGCGGAGGGCCGGACTCGGCCAGGAAGAGGAAGGCGCGCCGCAGCCGCGAGCTCGTCACCTTCGCGTCCGTGGCGCCGTGGCTGCTGTGGCCCAGCCGCCGGAACGGGTACGTACCTGCAAACATTCATTACCCATCAACACTATCTAATATCACAACTAAAGGGTGCGCTGCCAACTGGTACCGGGCTTGAACATTTGGATTGTCTAGACCAGTGGTTCCTTTGGGGGGCCATTCTGACAAGGTTCGAAGGAATCAAATCGAAAAATGAGTCGAATGTATGGAATTGCTAGGTATTTGGGGGGGGGGCATGGGGGTAATTCCCCCCCCCCCCCGCTCTGGATCCGCTAATGTGATAGATACCTTAACTTAGCTACATTACTATGAAGCTTGCTATTGAACGAAACCGAAATTTTAAATAATCAGGAAAAGTCATACCTTTAGTTAAACCTAAAGTCGTATCTACGGTTCATGTAGATGGTATTCTCATCAACATATATGATGCACTAGCTGCGCCTCGCGTTTTTTGGTTCCCAATTAGTTTTTCCTGCGTACCACTTCAAGAAAGACCTCAAACTCGCGTACCCCTCGAGCTCGGCTTAATCACACTTGGTCTTTCCGTCTAAACTGCGTCTGCACCGGACCGGACTGCAACTGGATTTGGTCCGCTCCAGCCTTTATTGCAGGATTAATAAATAAAAATGTAAATACTGGTACCGGGATACTGATTAAATTATCTTGGTTAAGATATTGCCGCACGTCGCGTACCCTTTGATGCAACTTCGCGTACCCCTGGGGGTACGCGTACCACTAATTGGAAACCACTGGTCTAGACTGGTCCACCGGCCCTTTTGGAGATCGATGAGAGAGGTCATGTCCAGCAGTGTACGTCCTATAGCTGAAATGATGATGATGATGATGACGACTTAGGTACACCCCCCTTGGTCGTCTATTCGTTTAAATTTTGATCATCTCGTTTGCAGTTGTGTGCCGCTCAATATTGAAGTGTGCGTTTGTAGAACTAGTAAGAATATTATGTCAGTGGTGTGCAATACGTGTTTTCTTCGCCCCCTCCAGTATTTGGCAGACTTTTCCCGTTACTAGCTCGAGTATAAGCAGGCCTCCGCACTCTAAGGTAGGTATGAAGCTACAAGTATGTGGCGGGAACCGTCTAGACAAAACTGCAGTGCAAGTGAACGGTACTTGCACTGCACTGCGCTAAATATTAACCTAGAAGTTGCCTCTCTGTCTATAGCTTACGTTATCTCTGTCTACCGCGCGGCAGCAGTGCAAGTACCGTTCTTTATCAATCGTCAAATTCGATCAAATTTAATAGAATCGATCATAGCGTGTTCTGATCAAATGACATTTTAACGAATTTGACGATCGATAAAGAACGGCACTTGCACTGCTGCCGCGCGGTAGACAGAGATAACCTAGGTAAGCTATAGACAGAGAGGCAACTTCTAGGTTAATATTTAGCGCTCACGCGTCCCGAATTACACTTTAGTGTGTAGTACCAAGAGTCGTTACTTATTTAGAGTCGTAGAGGCGTTATCGTTACGTTTTTCTTCTTCCATAAATAAAAATTTGTCTATTGTCTAAATGATTTTGCGGAATGCCCTGACGAAGGAGCACTAATGGCTCCGAAACCGATCGATCGTCTCGACCGATAAACATAATCGTGAGTGTAAGCCGTTTTTTATAGTAATTTATAAGTAGATGAGGTACAGTAGTAGTGACCGTTGGCCGGGTTGAGGTCGTTCCTCGCCGCGACGGCGTTGCAGGCGGAGTAGGGCGGGGAGCAGGCGGCGCAGCGCGACAGAGGGTCGAACTTGAAGTCGTTGTGTCGCATCACCTTATACATGTCGCGCAGGTTGTGGATTTCAGCCTCGAAACAATATACAAATATAATTAAACTGGACAAATGCTTGGACAGTTCTTTATTTATATGACACGGGAATTACTCATGTATGTTTAAGCCGGTTACTCCGACTATAGTTTCAACCGCATTCGGCGGTCTGCCAAAAGCTGGTGCTAACAATTTGGTAATAGCTAATACTGGTGTAAATTCGAACTGTTGCTGATAAATTATTATTGTTAGTAAAAAGTTAATTCTATTGCTGATAAATAAGCGCCATTTGCCAATAAATTAAGTACCGTTTCTGGCAACCTATTGCTGGCTGACGTGGTTGCTATTGTTGACAACATATTAATGTTACTCTTTGATTGTAATTTCAAGAATTAGTACATACCTGTTTCTTCTTAAGAATCTTGGCCCTTGGGTTCGTGTTATACGCGAACCAGTCGCCGTACGTGCGTATGCGCACGTTTCCGCCGGACAAGTTGAACACGCGCGGGAAGTACGCGATGTTGTACGACGGGAAGTAGCTGTCGCGGAGAAGGTTTAACGTCCTACGGGACAATGGTTTGCGTACATAAGAGCTTATAAAGCCCAAAAACAAAAGTCATAAAATGTCCTAAGCTATACTCTTATGAAGTTTATACAGTAATAGAGTCCTCAAAGGTAGGCAATGCACCGACAATACTCCCGAGTATTGTAGGTACCAAGGTGGCGGTGACTACATACCATCAAGTGGCCTGCCACTTGTTTGTCTACTCTGCTCGGGACATTTTCTGTTAACTATGCATAGTGAAAAGAAATGTTATTTAAATAACTACGGACGCAATGTAATGTAATTTAATCTTTCTTAAATCTTTATATAATTTATGAATTAATTGGATATTATTTATAATTATGATTATTATTATTTTTAACATGAAATTCTTGACTGACTTTTAATTATTCACACTGGTATCAATAAAATTGTTTATCTGTTATCTGTTGTCTATGTGGTAAATTTGTTTGTCTACTAATTATACTAATAAGGTTATTTCTGACAGTTATTTCTCAATTCTGTCTGTATTTTTTTTACACCAATCACTTCGCCATTTGGCCAACTAGTTTGAACCAGCTCCAAATTTTATTCAAACGCCTGATGATTTGGCAATATTAAAAATTTGTTTGAATAGTTACTGATTTTCAAGTTAGTTTTTTATATTGATAAAAAAACGCAAAAGGTAAAAAGTTATCAGAACAAAACTGATAGTCTTCACTAGAAGATTTTAAATTCTATCAATTGAGCGTGTTCACCAAGAACGTACTCATTTTTATTGACGAGCCTTGACCGGACTTTTGAGAGGCATTGGTGGGACTGAAAACAAGACCAAGACATACCCTGTTTTATGTAAAATACAATTATAGAATGTGTCCGTAAGGGAATATGAAACTATTTTACAGTATAGGATTGAACATTTCTGGGCTATTGGGGTGAGTTCTTTGTGGTGTTGAGCTGGTCTTTGGTACGAGGGTACGGCACCAGCCAATTATGCATTGACGTTATTATTATGATGTTACGTAGACGTTTTGTTTTGTTATAAGTCGGTTATTTACAAGAAACATACAGGTCAGCGGCCTGCATGTACCCAGGGAGTTGTTCGACGACCCACAGCAGGCCGGGCAGGACTGAGCCGCGTGCGTCAGCCGTGCGCGGTGCGAACTTGTTGTAGTCCACTATGTACCTGAACAGACCAATATACGTCTAACTAAAATATAAAAACCTCGTGTCACGGTGTTTGTGATCGCTCTTCTGCGATACGGCTCGACCGAATTTTATGATTTTTTTTATGATGGTATGAGCATAGGTCGTAAAGTATATTTCATACCGCCAGGTGATTAGGGTGTCATAGAAGCGAGGCCGAAGGCCGAGGTCTACACGTACGAAGTACCTAGCAGGTATCAGCTAGTTCCTATACCAATAATATCTTAGTCATTATCTCAGACATTAGGTACGAGTTTACAAAGTGCATTTACCATTGGTTATTGTATGTCCCGCTGTTGTGAAGTCGGAAGGTCTTGACCCACTCCGCTCCGTCGCGCGCCAAACGGTTCGCTATCATCGCACGCGCGTACTCTAGAATCTGAACATACATCTGATATTATATGTCCAATATTCTGAACTGAGTTTATTATATCGAATCGAATACAATAATGATAAATTACTCTAGCGCTAGCTAATAACGGAAAAACATGACAAGTCGTGAGTTTTTAAATGCTCAATAGGCCTGTGTCCTAATGTTTCATATATTACAATAACAGGCTTGGCGAAGGATATAATTAAATACATTACATATATTGAAAAAGTAATTTAAATTGGCTTTTCGTAGGTGGGCTCTATATATTATCAGCTTTTTTTTAAGGCAACTACCTGCGCCCCGCGGTTACACCCGCGAGTTAAAATCGTTGTAAGTTCAGAAATTTTCCATTTTTAACGTAAGAACCTTCTGAATTCGGCAAATTCGTGACCTAGATAAAGGGATTGATTTATATAAGTATTTACTATATTATATTATTTAGAAAAACAGGGCACATGCCTATTGCCGCTAAGGCTTGTAATTTATTTCTAAATAGCCAAGCTATTCACGGAAATACCGGGTCACAACACGAGCATGTTTGCGAAGATGCGTTTACCTGTCCATTAGGCTTGACGAGTTTGAAGAGCGTGCGGTTACTATTCCCGATGGTGGTTTCAGCGAGTACCAGCCCTGACGATATGATGTAGAAGTCATCTGTGGACTAACACGCCCTGTTTCAATACTTATTGTGCAGCGTTTACAGCTCAGATAAAATTATTTCCCTATTATGCGTACAAATCTAGAGAATTGGCATAAAATTACTATAAATATTATATCAACCACTATCCACCATGAGTGCTACCATGTTTCGGACGCAATCAGTCACACGCAATACTATGAGTCTTTTTGTTTGTCCAAGATTCTAGAACAAATCGCCTAATGATTGCTGCTCTAAAGAACAAACTCGCTAGGCCGATTTGAAGGCTGCTAGAAAAGAGAACATCGTAAGAAATCTGACAGGTGTAAAGATGATTCAAGATATGTAACGTACAAGGTTAATCATAGATGGTTTTACCGATAGTAAATACCTGAACGAATGCCGGGTAGGAAGACATGGCCATCTTGCGTCCAGGGATGAACTCTTTACTGCCCGGAAACAGCCTAAAGTTCAGCACGTACATCTTCAGGATGCGCAGCATTGATTGGTAGCTACAAACAAACCAAAAATGTGTGGTGTTGCCTGGCAGAACTAGCTCTGTTGCTGACACGTTGTTGCTGATAAATTAAAGTGCTATAGTTGTCAAGTTATAGTGCTGTTGCTGAGTAATTAGCATAGTTGCTGAAAAATCAATCCTTTTGCTAACTAGTTACACCTGTTGCTGGCTAATTAGTGCTATTGCCGACTAAGCTGCGAACAAATTGTTGGACGGGACCTAAGTCGTGATGACGGACATGTGTGAACTAACAGTTTGCACTATCTTGTCGGACTGTGTCAGACTCACGGACAGGCAGACATTCTGCAGATTTTTTATCTATTTTTGCCTGTAGTGCCAAACTAGCGCCAAGAATCCTAGCCTACCCGATTAGCGACTGACGGACCGACAGCAGCGCGGACACGTCTGGTTCTGATCGAAAAACCTACCGACCCAGTTAAATATTTCTCTGAAGTCACGTTCGCGGGTTTGCACGTTTACATGTTATAGGCCAGATTCACCATCACTCACTAGTCAATTTGTTTCTAGTTTTATTGCTGTCGCCGGCGCCGGCCCTATAGCCTTTGATCAGGTTATTTAGGGCAGAGCGAGATTGTCTTCCGGCGCTTTTCATTTCTGAAAACTATTGTACAGGAATCGTAATAAAAAAGCCCATGTGCTAATCCAGGATATAAGCTATTTTCACATCAAAATTTTATGCTGTCTACAAACAATGCAAGTATGCCCGCCACCTGGCACGCCGTGCCCAACCCGAAACGTGAAGCTCCAATTTTTTTCTAAATTTTTCTTCTTTTGCTTTTAGTTTGGCGCCCAATCTACCGCCTATTGCTACCTCTCCTCTCACTCTACCCCAGGGTCGACGCTGTCTGTCACTGAATTTTTGTTAGGTACTGTAGTCACCTGTTCCAAGTGACGTGCGACATGTAGAGCTCCCTAAGATCAGGCAGAAGCTTCACGAGGCCGGTGCAGTGCTCTCCGAACAGCAGCCCTTCAGGGTTCTCCTTGGGCAATGTGAGGGCGAAGGCCAGCTCGTCCAGGTCTCCCAGCATGTTAATCCAGCTGGGGATGACGGTTTACAGAAACTGTTAACAGGGCCGTTTTACCCGATCTGTTTTAACCTTCGTTCGGATCTTTTTACTGGATCCGAGATACAGCCGTGTATGTGAATTCCATCATACCAAGGAAGATAGACTAAGAGGAAAGACAACAGCGGAACATTAGAGCGTAGCTCGGAACATTTGCCTAAAAACGGTATGAAGTTAGATGGCACCGTAATTTGAGCGTGTTATAGGTTGTCTCGAACTTACGTAAGCGCTGCAGTCAGATAGCGTACGAAAGGGTTCTACAAATTACCATCGCGCTAATATCGCAGTTAACACTAGCGCTATGGTAATTTGTAGAACCCTCTCGTACGCTATCTGACTGCAGCGCTTACGGAAGTTCGAGACAACCTATAACACGCTCAAATTACGGTGCCATCTAACTTCATACCGTTTTTAGGCAAATGTTCCGAGCTACGCTCTAATGTTCCGCTGTTGTCTTTCCTCTTAGTCTATATTTTGCGTGATCATTCTAATACATACGTCATAACCGAATGAAAAAACAGTTTGTGGGTACGGGGGCGATTAGCTTTTTTTTAATGTAGTAGTAGACAAACAAGGGACGGGCCACCTGATGACAAGAGGTCACCATTTTTTTCTTGTTCCTGCGACAATACGCAGTAGCGCAGTGCTGAGGGCTCTTTCTGCCCTTTTATCAAGCACTAAGGCTGGTCAATGGGGGATAATCTCACATAGCCTGGCCGCATCCCAATGCAGCCAAGTATATTTTGAAAATTTCCCCCTTGAAAACAAAAATGAAATGCAGAACTTCCAGTTCAACATTCATGTTCTCACTGCTGGGACACATGCCATTCTCTCAGAGAGAGAAGAGAATGAGCCCTGCCTGATCCACCATGCTGGCCCAGTTCATGTTGGTATACGTCATATGTCTTTGAACTTTTGAGGTTCTTGGACATACCGGTTTCCTCACCTTTGTTGAGCGATGGCATCGAATCTGCACATAATTTATTTAAGTACTAAATGGGTCATTGGTGCAGGGCCGAGGATCGAACAGGGTACCGTCAGATTATAAAGCGCACATATGGTACCACCAGATCACCATCTATCCCATACACTATGCACCTATACAACTTCCAGCTTGGTACATTAGTTGTACTTCATCTCTACATCTCACCATCAGTTAGATACATTTTCCCCAAAAGGTTTATGTATATAACAAGCGACCCGCCCCGGCTTCGCACGTAAATTACACCCGTGCGAAGCCGGGCGGGCGGGTCGCTAGTTTACTATAAAGTTGAGTCAGCATTGAGCCTAAGAATCCAACAATACAAGTTGTACAGTATAGTATATTTATCTATGGTTGTACTAACAGAATATCCCTTTTGGTGAGCTGTTCAAGGGTTCTTTTAGTAGCTTTGTTATATCCAGCCGCTAAACCTTCGATCTGGATGTAGTACAGCTTTACCTGCAGAGGTAAAGTAACAGTATTTTGGTAAAAGAATAGCAACATTTAATATAGCAGTAATTCTCTTGAACTACCTACTAAGAAAAAGGAAGAAAAAAAAACAAGATGTCTTTGAAAGTTTTTTTTATAGCATTCTCATATTATTATGCCAAGTAAACCTCGGTGCAGGTACTAGGACATTAACCGATACAGTCAGTGTTGTGTGTCGTAGTGACAACCCTGCGATTTTTCAAGATCAAGTGAGGGTAGGAGAACAAAACACCCGCTCATCTCGCCGGACTCACCCGCAGTGTTCAGTCAGCTCGTGACCACGGCCATTGTAACATGGTCGAAACGTCGAGCGAAAGGTAATTTTTACCTAAATAAAATAATACGTGATAAGTCCCGATTAACATTTAAAACAAATATAATATAATATCTGGGTGTCTTTAAATCACGAGTGATACGGTTTCTTCTAGGCAAGCGTGCACCATATTAGACCTAGCGTAACATCAGGCGAGATGGTGGGCAAATGCAAGCCTATAATTAATAAAAAATTAAAATAAAACTACTTTTTACACCAAAAATAATTATGGTGGTAGGACAGCGAGTAAAACCGTGAGGCGCACCTAGCCTGTAATAAAATGTTACTTACCTGATACCAGTAAGGGTTTTTAGGGTTCTCCTTCACCATAGAACATATGTAGTCTTCATTTTTATCCACAAAGTCTTCTATCAGATTGCACACATCAATCTTATTGTAACAATATCTGAAAATATAAGGGCGTATATAAAATACTAGATGAATTCCGCGGTGTTACCCGCGATTTTCCAGTTTTCCGCTTTTTCTGAGGGGAAAAGTACCCTATGTTTGTCCTTATCATGTAGACTTTGTCCTTATCATCCTGCCAAATTTCGCGAAGATCGGCCTAGCGGTGAAAAGTAGAGGAGTCCTTTTCATGAAAGAAGTCCCACGGCAAACAGCGGAACTAAATTTCCATGTTGTAGTTGTCAGGTGTTGTTACTGTGTTTGGACGCTAGTGAGATTTTTATTAATTTTCCATCGTTAAAGAGTCGTGTACGATGCCAAAAGTTGTTAAAGTTCTACTCGAGAAATGATACTGATAGTGATTGATACGCGATGACAGCGCCGCGTCTGGGGGACTTCAAACATGAAAAGCACTCTACTTTAGCTGTTCTAATATTAGGATATAAAATTTAAAATACCTTTTAAAAAAAACTTTGTCTTATTTTCATTCTCTTACTTATCCTGAAATCTTAGAACTAGACCTATGAAGCTGAAATTTAGCAGACCGATTCCTTATGTGGTGTAGATTTCTGCTATTTTTTTACTACCGGGAGTCCTGGACGAATAAAAGAGGCTTGAAAGGTTGTATAATAAACAAAATAATAATAAATAAATTATCGGGACATTTTTGCACACACAACCCAAACGGTTGGTCATCTGACCCCAAAGTAAGCAAAGCTTGTGATATGGCTGCCAGAGACTGATATACTGATATATAACACCCAGATATAGAACAAACACAAATGTTCATCACATAAATGTTTGTCCTAGATGGGAATCGAACCCACGCCCCCAAGCTCAGAAGGTAGGTTCACTACCAACTGGACCAACAGGCTATCTATATGAAAGTATACACGTAGTAGTAATAGTAGTACGTAGTAAGTATACGAAGTCAGAGGCAACAGCTAGTAGACTAGTCCATTAATGTGGCTAGGTATCTCATAGGTCTATAGGGTGGCTGCATAACCCAGGATTCGCTGCCCATTACCACGCCGATCGACGTCCCCTCTGTCGTCTTCCCCGCACCCCTGTAGCATCGCCGGCGAATCAAGAGTTATGCAGCTACTACAGATATTTATTTACAGCTTATCTATGAGCTTATTGGAAAATTTGTTTGATATTTACAGTACAAGGTGTCATTAGACCATTATATTTTCAGGTGACGTAATTGTGACTTGACTGACTAGCAGTGGCGTAGCTATCGGAGGGCTAGGTGGTGCCGTGCACCGGGGCCTCAAGTTCAGGGGGCCCTCAGACCCTGACTAGTAAATCTCAAACAGAACTTTCTCCTACCTTCAGAATATAACTCATACAGATAGCATGTACCTAATAAGCAGCTTTGCACCTTTAAAGTATTCATAGAAATTTATATTTATACTTGATTAAATCTAACCAGTTTAGATAGGGCTGCAAATCGAGCCATGCTCACCCCGCGCCCATGAAATCGCAAGTCATGCGCGTTTGCCTATATAGACTAAATGCCTAACAAAAGCTGGGCATGCCCAACTTGTATATATATGGCTGAACATGACTGTAAAAATGAGGGCATGTCTGGCTAAAGCAAGTGGCAACTGGCAACCCTACTTGCACAGTGTGCAAGATGCATAACTGAAAGCATTGGAATACCTACTTGGTATATTTATAGATTTTCTTTTGTTACCCTTTGAGCATATTGAGCCAGTGCATCCATATCAGGTCTCTGGTGAGGAACCCTTCCAGGTACCCAGCTGCATACGCCTGCTTCTCATCGCTGCTATGTTTCGATGTGTATATCTCCAGGAACGCCCACCTGGTGGAGTCGTAAACAACTTCTAGGAAAGCCTGTTGTAGCTGGCATCGCACGAGTAAAATACGAAAGTTTCTAGTTTAAAATAAAGATTACCACACATAACATAATATATAAACATAATCTGGACCTGGGTATGTCCAAAAACTGCGACCAGAACCACCGCAGGATGGGCAGCAACATCCTAATAGTACACGGTGAACGTACTGCGATCCCCAAGCCGCCTGCCAAGCGTGGGGATTATGGCAACACCCCTCTCTAAGAGGGAGGCCATTGTTAAGTAGTGGACATTTACTGGCTGATGATGATGATGCTGATGATGACATTAATCTAATAGAATAGAGTTAAGCAGAAAGTAACAGTAGGTAAGTACTAAAATTGTTAATATGAATGTTACTTATTGGAAATGGAATGTAAGCATTTGGAAAACTATTGCTCGATTGATCTACAGCTGAAGAGATTTCAATAAAATTTTGTGTAGTCCATTAAAATCAAAAAGTAATGACCTAGTCTGTGACATATCCATGTACTTTCTCTAAGTAATTTAAAGAGAGAAATAGAGATTTTTATCACATACCCAGTGTTGGATATTTCGTTGCTATAAAAGGCCCTCGCTACGTAACAATCCGGTATATCAGCGAAGTAATCAGTCACTTTCACCTCTGGTTGTACTTCTTCCCACATTACATATCCATATTTACCGTCGCAAGCATACAACACAAAGAAAATTATTAATATAATTAAACAGCTATTCGCATTCATGTTTCGGTAAATTCTTAAGTACTCTCAGTAATACGGTGGTGGCACTGATGTAAGTTCAATGCAAATTGTGCGCACGATGAATAATATAATACATGAATTAAATCTAAAGCAAATAATTAGCTATAAACAAAGAATTTCTTTGTAATCAATTTGAATGGAAAGTCGTTCCTGCGCCATTTCTTTTCATTTGTCAATTTTGACATTTATTAGTTGACGGAAATGACGGCTCAAACAAGTAAATATCGCGTTCCGAATCAATTCCACCAAACTGTTAATTACCTACTCTTTGGATTGCGCTAAGAAACAACACGGGGTATGCCGGCGCGTACCTGGAGTAAGTGTTCCGTGGCGCGTACTCCCTGATATAGGGTCTCTAATGACTCCGAAACCGGTCGATCGTCTCGATACATAAACATAATTGTAAGTGTAAGCAGTTTTTTTATAGTAATTTATAATGAATCCTCACGCGAGTTTTGATGAAGTGATTACATTTTTCTACATTAAAACAGTCATAAAACAAAAAGAAGTATATTTTATCATTGTAATACAACATTATGCAATCGCACATACAATTTCATCTGCACAGTCAAAATCAATATCGATAGTATGCTTCACTTATAAATTTCCACCATAGTCTACAAATCCCAAACACATAGGCAACACTATCACGTTCCCGCCAGTTTCATGCCTATCTCTCCACATTTATAGCTTATCTCCCTCATCAGGTAGGCTGTCCGCTCGTGGCCCGGGGAGTTCTGCCATTCACTGACATTAATAGGAACGGCTACGTAGCCCTGGGTCTCTAGAATGTCGAGTATGAGCCGGAATGTGCCTCGCAGACGATTGCTATTCATTGAGAAACATCCAGCATTGAAGTTAATTAGGCACACTCTGTAAATACAAAGGAATTGATTAGATACTACAACAAAGAACTGATTCCAAGAGAACTTTAAACTCAACAGCATCAGTAATAGTTGCTGATGGTAATTCTTCTAACCCAATATTCCTAAAGGCAGGATGCTACACAGCGCCGGCTCTAGTTATCGATCAGGGTAGAGCGAGATAGTCTTTCGGTGCGTTTCATTTCTGAAAATTATCTTAACTGAATCGATTCCAGGATAAAAAGTATTCCATGTGCTAATCCAAGATATACCTAAGCTGTCCGCCGCGGCGCGAGGCGCCATAAAAATTAAAATGTTTGCTCGATTTTTTTCTGCTTTTGTGGTTTTGGCGCCCCTTGCTATCTGGCGCCTACAGCGACCGCTCTACCCCAGGGCCGGTGCTGATGCCACAAACTGTTCTTAACAAGTTCAGTATTTAGATGCTGAGGGATGCATGTAATTTCTTTTCGCTAAGTAAGGTCTATAGATATCCACAAATACGCGCGGTCCGAACCATACCAACAGCGCCCACCACCACTAACTGCGCTGAGCAGATTTATTTAAGATCGCTCACATCTGTTGACGTTACTATCAATCCAGATTAGACCGCTCATCCCCGCGCTTTTTAGTATAAAATTATTATGTATTGCCATAAGATTTAAAATCCAACTACTCACATGACAGCATCAGTGGGTAGGTTCAGATCCTCAAAAGGAACTTTGGTGGCGGTGGTTGGTCTCGTGATCGTCACCGGATATCCAGCCTTGAGGCACGTTACTAGATCTGGAATAATAAAGTAGCTTTCAGTAAAAAAAAAAAAAACAGGTGCGCTGTCAACCAATTCTATGAGACTCCTTTAATATAATTATACGCAATATAGGTAGTAATAATTAACATGTTTCTTTTGTTACAATACAATACAATTCTTTATTAATAACTCCATAGTTACATGTCAAACTTCTCCAGTACACTTTCTACAACGATGTATATAAACTTAATTATTAATTAAGTTAATTAAGGTATTGAAATACTTATTATTTAATTAATGTAATTGGTGATATTATCATGATATAATTAACGTAATTGGTGTAAATGTTTAAAATAAATAAAAAATATAAAAAAAAACATACATATAAACCAAAATATGATTTTAACAATATTCTAAGATAGACAAAATTTCGTTTTTTTTACCTTAAAATTAATAAAAAAAAAAATTTTTAAACTAACATTTGTACGCTGTAACATTTTCTATTCTTACGACCATGTATGCTATTTTATATACTGTATGTGTAGCTACCATGTTTGTATCTGTACCTACCATGTTTGTATGTATACTTACCATGTTCTGACGAATAAATATTTTGAATTTGAGTGCGAGTCAGACTCCCGCACCAAAGGTTCTGCACTCAAAAATGTGTTTTCTTTCATTCAGTGCAGGATCTTTAACACGCACCCGACTTGCACTTGGCCGGTGTTTATTATTTAAAGTTTTACTTTAGAGTGTGTACTATAGTCATGCCAATTATGACGCTTGTACGTATTATCGTTTTTATATTAGAGCAAATACAAAAATACGTTTGTTGTATGGAGACCCTTTAGTTTTTACTTTTTTACTTTATTATTATTTGTTAGTTATCCGCCGTAACATTACATATTCTGTGATAATTTCAACTGGCTATCTATTAAGGTTCGAAAGATACAGCCGTTAAAAGTTTGGACGGACGGACAGACAGCGTAGGCTTAGTAAGAGGGTCCCGTTTAAACCCTTTGGGTACGGAGTACTAAAAAACATTAATGTGCGAAAATGCTGCACCCGGTTGCTGCCCCAAGCCCAAGTCATGCTTACCAGCGTTGATGCCACACGGTAGTGTAACGTTTCTGATGACATACTCCTTCCCTCCGAGACCTCGCGCGAGACAACCTTCCAAGGTGTCAGTGTACTTGTTGACGGGGTATAGTTCCTTAGCCTTGTCCAATATTTCTTGCGGCAAATTGTATTCTGGAAACAGATAATTTTATATAAATACTAGCGACCCGCCCGGCCGGCTTTGCACGGGTGTAATTTACGTGCGAAGTCGGGTCGGGTCGCTAGTTATATATATAAACCTTCCGCGAAAAATTATGTAACTGATGGTGAAAACCGCTTCAAAATTCGTTGCGTAGTTTTAAAGATTTAAGCATACATAGGGACGGACAGACAGCGACAGCGACTTTATTTTATACTATGTATCAATCAAACGATTTCGAAATCAGTAAATACGCAATTTTACTTGAATGACATATTAGACGCCAAACTACTGAACCGATTTTGATAAAATTTCTACTACTTCTACTAATCTGAAAGTATATCCTTTCAATGTAAAAGAATTTGCCAAATCGGTTTAGAAACGACGGATTTCAGAGGCAAATTTTATTTTAAAAGGGGTTGATAACTTTACGTCATAACGCTTACGCCGACGTGCCTCTCTGTCGCTTGTTCCGCGCTCTCGCTTGCACGCGCGGCTCAGGCGGAACGTGACAATTTTTCGTGCGTGCAGCCGACGTTCATCGATATATAAGACGTTATCACGTCAAAAAAAAATGAGAACCCCTCTTTTTGAAAATGGTAAAAAAAAAGTTTTCTGCTATTGTCAAAAGTGTGCGATTTCCACAGATTAATGATATGAGAATGAGCTTTCAGGCGGCCTAGTCTTTTCATGTTGGCATGGGCGCAGGCACGTTGGGGCAGGGTGGGGCGCTTGCCCCACCATGGCTGGCCTTGGCATGACTTCTGGGGTGACCTTTTTTTTTTAATTTACAGCACTTTATATTCGTAGGATGGTTTTCCTTTCTTTTTATTATTTGAGGTTCCAACAAATATAGAACAACAATAAAATATGTCAGTAAAAATTAGGATCAAAAGTATTTCTGCCTACCTTCACTATGGAACGTCCTGACTGTTTGATACAGCATCAACAACTGCAGATAATCCAACAAATTGTTTTCCCTCGCCAGATAATCATCCAGAAACTCTCTCGAGAACACTCTCGCCAACAACTTATCTTCATAATGTCCTAACGAAGCCATTTCTAAGCACAATTTAGTCCAAGGTAGGGCAAAGTTTTTCCCGTTCAAGATGGGATTTTGGCTTATTTGTTGTTTGATTTGAATCCAATGGTCGGGTTTGGGTGTGTAGTTGTTGTTGGAAAGGCAGTTGATGAAGCCAAAGAGTATGTTGGTGCGAGCGCTGCTCAGGGTGTTCGGGTCGGAGACAGCTTGCGAGCACAGATGCTCCACGAGCCCTAGGTGGGTGTGGGCCTGGAAGGTCGTCAGATCAGTTAGTAACTAGAATTAGAAATGGACAGATCCTGCGAGCATGTTTTGCGAAAATCATCGCTTAACACCAGGTGAGTTGGCGTCAAGTCAAGGCCCAGGAAAAAATCAACCAATAGGAAGTGAGGCGAGACTGAATGAAGGGATCTTATTGGTCTAGTTTTTCTCGTGCACTTCTCATCTTTCTTGCACATCTCTGGTGAATACACAGCCTTATTCAACCCCCAAGCAGTAGTGAGCAAAAATTACTGCGTTTCACATTGAAGGGCGATGTTGCCAGAGAAATTATAGGGCATTAAAAGATCTAAAAAGAAACATTTCAGGGTGACTGTGAAAAGTATTTGGAGAATTGTATACTTACGATCCTTGACAGCACCCTTGAGATCAACAAGCCCTTTTCAAATTCAACATCATTCCTTATAACGTACTCCGCGACTGCATCCATCATCTGCTCCTGATAGTACTCTGGATGCTTCTCCAATATCCTTCCTTTTATCTTTGCAGCCGTTTTCAACACCTCATCATACGACAAATGATCTAATTTCAACGTCAAGATATCATAACATATATGCAACAGTTGGACTCTGGTAGGGAACTTTGTTTCTGTGCAATTTATTTGACACAGCGACCAGATTATAGACCTGGCTGTTTGTGCATCTATTATTTGATCGTGAAGTAATAACCCTGTTACTATGTTATTAATTATTCTATCGGGTAAGTCTCTAGAGCAAGCGTAGGCTAACATATCTTTGAGGAGAGGTAAGTCTTCCTTGTCTAACTCCAACGGGAGATGTATTTGGAATGCCAAAGGAAGGGCCAGTCTTAAAGCGTCAACGAGGTGGTTCTTTCTGTCGAATTGTCCCAATAAAAAGTCTAAGAACATGATATGCCTGATGTTTAGTTGGTTGATGTTGCAGCGGATAATTTGAAGCAAAGTTTGGACGATTAAAGACTCGACGGGGACTTTTAGGTATGACAGGGCTTTGGTCGCCTCAATGGCTTCGTTGACTTCTAGCTCTCGTGCGCACTTTTTAAAGTTTTTACAGAGGAGGCTGAACGTTGGGTCTTTGATTAAGGAGTCGGTGTCGCCATGCAACCTAGAACAATGACACTTTTTAGTAGAAAAACCAATAAAAAATTGTAAGAATGAGATGGCTATGCATGGCTATTTGACTATAGCTACATGTCTCTTCTTACTGCTCTCTTACAATCAGTCAGAAATACAAAGGAAGAGGGAGATTTTTCTCTCACTCACTTTGCTAGAGCAGCCCGTACCTGGCTCCGCTCTTGTTAAACAGTCCAACACCTGTGATTACTTACTCGCCCGCCCTGTGTAGTTCGAATAGTGATCGCAGCGCTTGGAGCATATGCTGCTGTGTCATGTGCGGTAAATGCACCTGAACTGCCGCCAGCACGTCGTCCGCTCGGTTGGCGGTCTTCAGTGACGCCATCACTGGGTCCGGGGTCTTGGGCCGGGTCAGTTCTGACACTGAGAATAACAAATATAAATATAAAAACAGAATCTGACATAGAAGGAATTCCGATTTCGTCAGACAAATAACAGCCTAATATCTATTCAACAAAGCAGAATCTGACCTAATTGAACCAAATCATGTCTACTTACAGCTAGAGCAGAGACTCCGTGGGGTCATGGTGCGGCTGAGGGGGCTGCCTCGCAGTACGCTGCGCCACATGCTCTTCAGTAGCAGCGACATTGTCACTGAAAAATACATATCACAACTATGTACTTTAGATAATACAATTTACATACTTTTTTTACTGTTATTAGGCCTTCATTTGTCTATGTATTTATTTTCTTTCTTTCTATGTTTTTTTTATGAAAGACTACTCTGTTGTCCGGCTGTCTCAGATAGCCTCAACAGCTTGTCAGGATGGTTGGCAAACACTGATGGTGTTGGGATGAACTTGTAGGCGACTACCTCAAGGGCACCTCGTAGGTATGAACTTCGGCTTGGGCCTTTGCCACGAGTGGGAAATCAGAATTGCCCTGGCACCGCAGAAGGGGTGTACCCTGGGGCCCTATCAGGTTCTTGAACTGATTGACTACTTGGAGAGAATCTAACCTATCTTCTAACAGATCCTAGGAGTTTTCGATCCCGCCGGCAATATCGGTGGGTATGTGTGCCTTTGGTAACCGGTGCCTAGATCAAAACAAGTCTATGAGCAGTCTAATTGTTATTGTAGTGTTAGTTAGCTCATCTATTGTTTACTAGATATTACTATTGTTGGAGTTATGGTCAATTAAAAAAAAACTAATTCTATTTGTAATTAGGAATAACAGATAATTAATCTGTGGTATCATTGTATGTATTAACACAAGCTATAAAACTTAGAAGAACACTATGATGAACCCAACGTAAAAATATGAGTAGGAATACTAGGGTTGTCTACTAAGTTTTTTTTAAAGTGATATTTTTGACTCTGAAGGCCAAAATATTTTTTTCTAAATGACAGTTCATGATCTGCAAAAAAGAAAATCTGTCACTGGAACAAGTGGGTGTTTTTTTTTTGCAGATTTAATCAGATTTCATTTGATTGAGGTGATGCTGGAAGAACCGCCACACCGCCCCATGAGTTGGTTGCTAGAAACACAGGGGCCTAATAGACACTTGGGAAAATACCCCTTTGATAAAATAGTAGAATCTTGTACACTCAAAATTAAAGAAAGTAAAATGTAAATGAGTGTGTGTAGTGTGTTTTCTCAATTGCATAGAGATTGGTGGATATAACAATATCTAGACTTTTCTTCTTTAATAATTACTCTCTGTATAAAATAAATAAAGCATCTATGTTCATGTGACTAAAATAATTGAGCAAAATACAGGGAGGCTTGTCTCAGCAGTCGGCAGGACATGTAAAATTTTGTAAAAAAATAAATATGGGATTGGATGTCCCAGGAAATAAGCGACAAATGGCAACCCTAATTTCTACAGAGGAGGCAACCCTAATTTCGAGAGGATCACTTCAGCTGAGTTCAGCTCTTGGTAAGCTTGTTTGGCAAATGTTTGATGTGCGTTAGCCAAATGTTATCGTTTTAAAGGTTATTTTTTTTTCTTATCTTATCAAGTACATTCTCGGATAAAGGGCCGATCCATTACTTAAAGCAACGTATAATATAATAGTTTTTTAAAATCATTGGATTAAAATAAATTGACTTACATTCCACGAGAGATATTAGAATTAATTTAACTCACTGGCCTCGTTTTTGAAGATAATGTAATATAGAAAATCCTAATAACCTATTAATACAATCAGTATTGTGCTACATTATTCATACTGCCCCCTGTATATTACTTTACTCTTTGATACTGCCTTTTCGAACTGCAAATAATATTACAAAATAAAGAATAACAATCAAAAAGAAAAATTGAGGAATAGTCAAAATTGACAGAAAATATTTGACATTACACATGACAATCAGCTGAGATCTGTCAATTTTCCAAGTTTTTTTTAAATTTATATTATTCGCCCATCGGGCAGGCTAAAGCCTTTAAGGTGATACCGCCTGTTCATCTGTTTTGTAGTCTTAATACATCAAACAAGTCATAGTCAAACTCATGCCCCTGTAAAGTGGTCGGGACTTTACAAGAGGCTCCTATGGAGTTTTGGAAACAACACGAAAAGACACGTTTCACCTCGTTATATCACTTACACATTAACACTCGAAAATACACAAGTTTAGGAAAATAATAGCACAAGTCGACATGTTTTTTCAACGTTGGCGCCAAAAACTCAAATTTTCTATGATAGAATGAAAAAGTTTACAAACATTCATTTTTTTCATTCGAATCTTGACAAAGGACTTTTCGCCCTACTCGCAACAATGCCGCAATCACAGAAGAGAATTTTTTTTCGTCTACTTCTCTTTTCTGTGGCCGCAATGCAACTCTGCAGCCTCTTCATTGTAATAGTTTTATAAATTAATACGATAGTTTTTATTTTACTTGTAATTTTGATTGAATAAATAATTTTTTTAAACTTGTTATTTTTAATTATGATATTAATTTTCGAGTGACAATTGTTTGTTACTCTTTTTACTTAAACAAAATAATGCGCGATAAACAGTTAAATTATTATTTACTGTTTGTTTTTACTGGGACTGTGCTTTGATGAGCTAAACAAGATTCAAACACTAAATAACTTACGTTATTATTATTAACTAGCTGAGCCCCGCGGTTTCACCCGCATGGTGATGAAAAATGGTGGTGATGATGATGATAAAAATATGTGTATGTGTTAATCCAGAGTGTAAGCTATTTCCATACCAAATTTCATCTAAATCGGTTTAGTAGTTTCGGCGGTGACTTCAGCCAAACATACACACTTACACACAAACTTTCGCATTTATAATATTAGTACTAGCTGTTGCCCGCGCCTTCGCTTGCGTAGTATTGAAATCTACTTTACTACCTCCCGTCTTTTTAGTTTCAGTGTCGCATCCATCCTGTAATCCACTCTACTCCTGTACCACCCTTTCCGCTCCTGTTCTGCATTCACCTCTAAATCCACTCTACTACCGTTCGGCTCTTTCCGCTCCAGGCCCGAGTCCGTCCCGTAAAAATACTCTTCTTCCGTCCCATCCTTACCGCGCCAGCCCTGCATTTGTCCCATAATCTTCTCTAATACAGGCCCACCCTTTCCGATCCAACTCGGCATCCGTCCCGTAGTCCACTTTATTCCCTTTCCGCCTTTTTGCAATCCAGCCCCGCTTCCGTTCCGTAATCCAATCTACTTCAGTCCCACCCTTTCCGATATTGTTCCGCAGCCGCCCGCTTCACTCCACTCCCATACCGTAATTCAATCTACTCCTATCGCGCCTTTATAGCTGAAGTCCCGCATCTGTCCTGTAATCCACTCTACTTTAGTCCCGCCATTTCATGCATGGTACTTTTATAGTATTGTTTAGCACAAAACCATAGTTTTTATCTATGTGAAACTAAAAACATTAGGGATTAGACCGACTTCAAACAGGGTTACGCATATAGTATAGACTATATTAAGCTGAAAGGAGGTCATTATACAGGGTTACACATATAGGTTATACTAAGCCGGAAGGAGGTGGGTTACGCATATAGACTGAACTAAGCAAAAAGGAGGTCATTATACAAGGTTACGCATAGAGACTGTCCTATACCGAAAGGAGGTCATTTAACACGGTTACTCATATAGATTGAACTAAGCCGAGAGGAGATCATTATACAGGGTTACGCATATAGTATAGACTGTACTAAGCTGAAAGGAGGTCGTTATACAGGTTTACGCATATGGACTGTGCTACGCGTAAAGGAGGTCTTTATACACGGTTACGCATATAGATTGTACTAAGCCGAAAGGAGGTCACAATACAGGTTTACGCATATTACAGAAAAAAGGTCATTATACACGGTTACGGATATTGACTACTATATAGATAGGCGTGACACTTACCATCAGGTGACTGACTTGCTCGTCTCACACTCAGTTGTATATTAAAAAAAATATACTTACATTTTATTGCATAAAATAATCGTAGTAATGGAAATAGCCGAGACCGATGTTTGTTAAAGAATATAATTATACTGGTCGTAGATACCCGCTACAAACATTGATTTATTTTAAGAGTACTTAAGTACATAATTATTTACAATCGTAAAATCCGTATATCCGTATCTAATCTACGGATTGTTGTTTCATTATAATATACATACTCAGAGACACGGACAACCCTGCGTGTTCGGGCATGAGTAGGTATTTAAATCTCCTACGGGCCTCGAGTTAATTTACTATTATATTTTTACTATGCTTCAGCGAACGTGCGCTAGCACGACCGACTCGCACTTGGCTGGTTTTATTTTTATTAACGGGTTATCATGTTTATCGTTTAAAGTGAATCGCGTATTTTCATGTTGTTTCAAAAACTCCATAGGCTTAGGATGTTTTATAACATAATACGCCTCTAGCAAGCAGTCTCCAGTGTCTCTGCATCATACATTCAGTAAAATACGTAAGACGAGATGCTATGGCCATAAAAGCCTGCCCGATGGGCGAATAATAAAAAAAAAATGACTTGTCTTGACATATGCTTGACACCACAACATTTTTATTGTCAAATTTAGCATTATCAAAGATTATTGTTTACTTTTCTTTGACTAAATTATTATTTTTATCAAAAAACTTGAATAAAAGTATAAACTATTCACCAGCAGACAACATAATTTACAAAAGAAACACGTGCCCAACATGTACGAAGAAAGACTCGTCAGCTCGCGTCCCGACAGAGAACTTTGGAAGAAACTCATCACACCCGGAGAATACTCCATCGTACCTTACGAAGACGCCTGCTGCAGAATTAGTTTATCCGACGTATCTTGTACAAAAGACGGAGAGTCTCGTGAGATCGAGGGAGAAAGTCGCATATTTAGCAGTAATTTTGACGGCAATGTCTTGATAGGAGACTTGGATTCATATCTTGACAAAGATTTCGAGTTAATTCTGCAACAGATGTGCTGTGGAGAGATTGCAGAGGCGCGTATGGTTTATAGAGACGGGAACAATGAGCTGGTGAAAGAGATAAAGTGTAAGATAACTCTCAAAGATGTGACAGAGGAGCAACTGATCAGTGATTGGGGCTGGGAAAGGTTATATGAAACTGCTACAAGTCACAAGGTAGAACATCATTTACCATCATGAGGTGGGGATCTACTAACAACACAACTCACCTTTGATCATCAGAGTTTTGGCGCCAACTTGGAAAAAACATATCAGCTCATTGTATTATTTTCCTAAACTTGTGCATTTTCGAGTGTGTGTTTTGTAGTAAAGGTGGATTATTATTTGTTAAGTGCTCGAGTGTGGATTAGTGATTTATCGAGGTGAAACATGTCTTTTCGTGTTGTTTCCAAAACTCCAAAGAAGCCTGTTGTAAAGCCGCCACCACTTTACCGGGGCATGAGTTTGACTTGAATGTGACTTATTTTGTTTGACCCTGACTATGATTTGTTGGGCGCTATATAATGCTATATAAATTTGTTTGATATTACGACTTAAGAACTCTGTATCCATGGTCATGAAAGACATTAACAAAAAAGAACATCACCTTTCAGGACAGAGGAGTAGAACTAGTGAAAGAGAAGAGAATAGCCGATGCATTTCAGAGGTTCAGCAAATCACTGAAGCTGCTGATCGCGATAGAACCCATCAACCCTGCGGTAATAGATGAGGACAGCCTGCAGCAGATGATTGACATGAAGGTAAGGGGAAACAACTGTTACACATAGGACTTCTTCTTGAGTCAATATCAGAGTCGGTCCCTACAAGTTAGTGTGTGTGAAAAATTAGCACAGAAGCACAGAAATGAGGGAGTTGTACTTACAGTTTTAGCAGTTTAGCGTTAAGCGGCTTGGCTATACTGGTGAATGTAAAATGTAGACATACGAATAAAAAAAACAATACTTGTTGCACAATGGAGACAAACAATAATGATCATTGTACTGGTGCATACCTACCTTGTTTATTTTGAATACTTTAAATAGTTTCTGAATAGTTAATTGAGTTAGGCGTTATTGTGAAGAAGTTCTTTAAAAAAATACTTATATAAATTACAGTTTTAATTTTTCCGAGTAGGCAAATAACATTTTTGTTTCAGGGGTTTCGGGTTTGTTTTGTTAGCAGTAAAAAAATATTTATATTCCAAACTCCTTATTGTACTTACTGCGATGTTAAAGCGCAAATTCAGTAGAGATTCCTCAAAGTAAAAGATTTGTACTGAACCGAGTTAATTATGAGGTGATAAAGAATCCTTTTCTCAAAAATACTAATCAGTGGTACACTTGTACAGATTGTTATTTGAGCTGCACGTAATGTCTGTAGGGAAACAGGAAGTGGTGTCTATTGAATAGTAAAATAAAATATAATAGTATTATTATTTAGTAAAAAAACTAGTTTATAAACTGACATTATATGATATTTACCGTGGTCAGGTTGTGGAATGAGCTCCCGATATTTCGGCGCAGTTACATGCACCATGTTCAAAAGCTTACCATGGTAAATATCCCGTAAATAATCATATAACTTTAGTGAACAACCGTAATAGTTTAGACCGTGTTTTAGTTTATGAACTCTTTAAAAAACCTCAGTGATCAAAACAAACTATACACTTTATCAGATAAGTGGAAAAAATGTCTATTATTTATGTTAACAATTATACACTTACAGCCTGACAAAAACCTCCCTTAGTGTGTTTTTAGTTTAATAATAAGCTTGCGTTTGACCACTGATGTTAAGAGATGATGCGGTCTATGGTGGAGAACGCTTGCCTAGAAGTCTCAACTCAAGATCACTCAAGATCTTGTTTCCAAGTTTTTCATGGTGGACAGGCTGACCCTTTGAACATCAGCTCACCTAATGCTAAGTGACAGTGTAGTCACAGATAAATAAATAATAAATAAATATTTGGGACATTTTGCACACACTGTCTTCCGACCCCAAACTAAGCAAAGCTTGTGATATGGCTGCCAGAGACTGATATACATAATTTCTTATATATTTTTAAATACATACTTAAATAGATATTAACACCCAGATATAGAACAAACACAAATGTTCATCACACAAATGTTTGTCCTAGGTGGGAATCGAACCCACGCCTCCAAGCCCAGAAGGCAGGTTCACTACCAACTGGACCAACGGGCTATCTAAAATTTCTATAGTAATAATGGAATCATTTCGAATGGAACATACCTAGCCTAAAATTAAAACTGTTATTCATACGCCTTTAAAATTTCCAGGTGAAGCTTTACAACAATCTAGCACATTGCCAACTTCAGTACAAGGAATACGATGCAGCGATAGAACTGTGCAACAAAGCTCTCGGCTTCGAACCAGACAGCGTGAAGGCCCTGTACCGACGTTGCATAGCTCACACACACCTGCACATGTATGAGCAAGCATGGACGGACATACAGAGGGTCTTACACCTGGATCCCGAGGATAAAGCAGCGCAGCAGAGGGCCAGTGAACTGAGGCCTAAAATGGATAAAATCAATAAGGAGTATAGTACAGTGATTAAAAAGATGTTTGGATAAGTTTGGGTTTAATTTTAGAGCATAAAGGCCATCACAGACGACACTGAGCGCTGTCGTGGCGTGCGTTGTGCACAAATTTTTCTTGTGTGTGGTACGTCAAACTGTCCATAGTTTATGCACAAATAATCTTGGTCAGCTCGGTTCAACACAGTCTGTGTAGGCTCTCAGGGCCGCCTCAGACGACATTGCATAAAAATTGATATGGATAGAGAAAAAAAAACAGAATTAAAAATATGTAAATACATTTAATTTGACGATAAAAATGTCTTAAAAATACAACAACAGTACAGTAATATACACACCATCTTTTAACTGAGATTTCTGTAATCACATCGCCTAACAATGGTAAAAAATTGTCATAGTATCTATTTTCTCCATTAAAAAAAGGGTGAAATTTGTACAGGGGACATATTGTGTAATTCTATTATATCTTTCTAGAACATAATTTATTCTAGGTCTGTTAATATCTTTTTTAATCGATAAGCAATAAGAGACATCCAAGCGGATTGGCAACTTGTAAGAAAATCTGATGAGTTGGTCTCACTGTAGGTGCAGCAGCAAGTAGGAAGTATATCACATTTGAAAGTAGGAAGACGATCATCCAGGTCACTGAGGAAGCAGCAGCTTTGAGGATCACGTCCGCTTCTTCTCTCCACTGCTGTATCCCACTGCGGCTGCTGTAGCGCGGTTACTTACTGAGTCGAACGCCGTTCGGAGCAGCTGAGAATCAACAGTACAATGTAAAGTTTATTGAGGCTCGCGTTTGACCGCCAGCTCTCTGAATCAGGAGACGAGAGGTCAACTGCTGGAACTCATCATCGCTTAACTTCAGGAGTCCTGATGTTAGGCGATGATTTGTTCCAGTAGTAATTACCACGCCTCTGTACCATAATGTCATTACTGGCAACACGCATAAAGACTTGTCTTTAGGCACTGTGGTATTTTGGCGAAAAGAAGGTTCTTAAGTGGAGACCATGAACCGGAAGACACAGCGTAGGTAGGCCTCCCACTAGATAGACCGACGATATCGTGAGAGTCGCGGGCATCCAGTGGATGCAGATGGCTGGCGGTCGTTCAGTGTGGAGTTCTAAGGGAGAGGCCTATGTTCAGGAGATTCAGCAGGCTTATGCTGAGCATAGGTTTCTTACGCTCCACTCGTGCCGGCCCAGAACCAATGTTATCCGGCGATTTTAACATTACCGTCGACCCAACGAGCTGGTGAATGCCTGACCCTCGTTTACTGGTATGTGGTCACCAATCCGTCAATTTTTATTTCTGTCCATAACATGTCCTGTCCAACACTATGTCAGTTTTCCAAGGTTAGGATCTAAGTGCGACGTCGGATCTAGACATTTCTCAGTCGATCTTGTAATTAGATGCGGAGCATGGCGTGCTGTGTGACCCTTCCTGACTTATGCAAAATTAGAATGAGGTGATAAAGTACTCACATAGTTTCTCAATGTGTCGGCGATGTCATCTAACTGCGCACCGATATCTCGCATATTGCCTGTCACCCTGGAACAACACATTGAAAAAGTGTATGTAGTTTTAAACTAACTTGTACACACCATAAATGTTTATCGGGAGTTATCACGTATTATTTAATTTAGGTAAAAAATATGTACCTTTCGCTGGACGTTACCGACGACCGCACCATTAATGTCTCACATCTACACATTATTCTAATGAAGAAGATTCAAAAATATGATATGTTTAGACATGGCAGCGTCTAGTTCCAGATTTAACATAGGCCTAGAGCATAGTCTGTGGGTTTAGAGAGCGGACGGTACACTTCAACATCAACCAGAAGATAAAAAGATTTTCTGTTTCTGAAGAACTCCACACTGATCGACAGCCTGCCATTTGCATCCACTGGATGCCCGCTCACACGATATCGTCGGTCCACCTAATGGTAGGCCTACCTACGCTGCGTGTTCCGGTTTGCGTTCTCCCTCAAGAACCTTCTTCCCCATCGGTTATCGGTTCTTCGAGCGATGTGGCCTGCCCATTGCCACTTCAACTTGTAAATTTTAATAGCTGTCGGTGACTGTGGTTCTTCGGCAAATATCCACGGTCCGGATTCTATAGCGCAAATAAACTCCGAGTATGATACATTTGTGGGGCTGGGGTGGCAAATTTTTGGACAATGACAATTTTGGAATTTAGTGGATGTAGTTACCTAGTGTATGCCCAGACGGCCAGCATGACCGCGGCTGCCACGGCGGCGGCCTGCCCCACCGCGGCCAGGGTCTGCACGCCAATCCCTCCGCCGAGAGCAGCCAGCACGAGCCCCAGGAGCGCCAGGGTCGCGAACACCGCTGGAGTGCCGAGGATACGGAATAGGTTCTTCCCTTCGTTGTGTGCTCGTAGCTGCTCGAATAGCTCTTCTAATTCCTGGGAATTAAAAAAACGAACGTGTGATTACCGTTGGTGCTGGTTTAGACTCAAATACGGACAAATAATCAGAGGTTCTATTTCCACTATATATCCATCTGTATTTTTTTATCTATGAGACGGCACCAAACTACATAGGGTACAATAATGACTTGAATTCAGCCAATAAAGGCAAGCACCTATAAGAATGTGTCAACGTGAATTTAAATAATTGATGCAATTAAACAAACACAAGCAAGCCTTGCGCAATCAAGATAAGTTTTTTTAAAGTTGCGGCGCCCTTTAGCTATCCTGGATGTCCTCTACCCTACGATAATCTCAACCGAAACCTTAGATATATCAAAAAACCATCTTCTTATATAAATAAAAGGCGATGTGTTTATGTATGTATGTTAATATGTTCCCTATGCACTCTAAAACGGCTGGACCGATTATGACGAGATTTTCATGGGCAGACTACTTTTATCCAGGGTATCCATGCGGGTGAAACTGCGGGGAGCAGCTGATTGATAATAAAGCAAAAGCTCACCTTAACTAATTGAGCACCATAGCTATCAGCCAGCTCTTGCCCTCCCATCTTCTTCTTGCTATGGAAGGAGTGCAGCGCCTTGTCTCGTGCCCGCCGGTGCTCTTCCTCCATGGTCCGCGGCTGCAGGTAGGGCTTCGCTCCGCCGCAGACTTCCTCCATCAGCGTCTCGTACACTTCTCGGGCTTCAGCTACTGCTGATAGATTGTTCGCTTCAGCTGTGGCCTGGGAAGTGTCGAAGAGGGTAAGAAATATAAATAATAGGTCAACGTAGGTGAATGGAAGGCATACAGCCTGGAGGTCCCCGTAGCCGCCGCGTTAGTGTCAAGATGGAAGTGTCTTACAAGAACCAAGAGTCACTAACCGATTACACCCTCAGGTTTTGTCCGACCAAAATAATAAACTTATTAACAAATTAATTAATAGTAAAAATATTTTTTTAAACATACTTTTAGCTTTTGCAAAGAAAATGTAATCCGTTATCTTAAGCTTGGGTCCCACGACCCGTTTTATGACAGGCCAGGCCGCGCCAGGACAAGCCGACGCGCCGTGGGATCGGTCGCGCTTGTTGTGGCCTGTCGTCGCCCGTCCGAGTCGGTAACTTCAAAGCCTCGACAGGCGTCGACAGGCGTGGCGCGACTTGGCGCGGCCTGTGCTTTCGACAGGTCGTGGGACCTTTAGAGTGGCGGCCATATTGAATTAAGTTTGACGCCACTCACTTTATCGTTTCCTACTCTTCAACATTGTATATTACAATATAATATATGAATCATGCTCTTCAAGTCTTTAAGTATTATACACCCACCAGTAGTATTGTGACGGCGATCATTTAAAAAAAATTACAATATTGTGTTATTCCATATTGTCACCATAACAAAAGATGTACCGATGCAAAATTTAAGCAAAATCGGTTAGGAGGAAGTGGTTCTAATTCAGCTTCCAAGATTTGACCTCAACAAACTAACAAACATTGCAGGATAATAAAAAACTTGTGGCGTGCCTTGGTAGAGCACTCGCAACCCTCGGACTTAGACTGAGATTATATTGGAAATAATGCATAAAATATACAGAAATGTTATTTTTTAAATTTGAAAATTCTGTTCTTTACCTCTAAAATGGTCTTGGGTTCCGGCAGCTCGCTTCCATTGAAGACCTTCATGTATCCTTTGAAGTAGTGCAGCAGATCCTTCGCCTTTACCTCCTGGCCAGAGATTCGCTTCGGGATCAGGTGTTCTGGAGACAGGAGGGACGGCACCAAAGCTGCTAGGGACTGTTTGAATTCTGGGCTTATATCTGGAAAGGATTTATATTTTCTAAAATCAAGTATGTTTGGGACTAAAAACCGGACAAGTACGAGAAGGCAGTACAGATAGAAGTACAGACAGACAACGAAGTGATCCTATAAGGGTTCCGTTTTTTCCTTTTGAGATACGGAACCCTGAAAAGTAGGTACCTACCTACTTTTTTGTACTGCTCAGGGGTTCTCAAAATGTTTGTAATCTCACGTTTTCTTTTTGTAGGGAGCTATCTCGAATGACGCCAAAAATTAGTTAAAATACGCATAATGCCATCATATATTGTCAATTCTTTTCCATAGTGAATGACTGCTCAAATAAGGATGCGATATACTAAATAAAATATATTATTGATAAGACCTAGCTTTCGGCTCTCTTTTCTAGCTGACTACAAAAGTACCGATTCTGAGTGGATCGTTAATTTCTGCCTACTCTCTATTAGTGACCTGAAGCTTAATGTCGAAGTTATTAAACAAACAGGTCATTGTGTAACATTCCACTTGGCTACAAATCCCTTCCACCTGGCGTGAAGACCTACCCTTCAGCCTCCCGTTGAACTCTGGGTTAGTAGCGACGCTGAGCCCCGGATGGGGCATGAGGTAGCAGGTCAGCTCTTCGAAGCACGCCGCGATGTACTCTCGCAGGGTTTGCAGCTCTTTGTGCTGACCTTCATGCACCTAAAAAAAAGGATAACAGAACTTGTGGAAAAAGATTGTATGGTTGTGGGTTACTTGCAAAGTTTAAAAGAAATAACTTGAACCTAAGTTTTATTTCTTACGAATCCTGGGATTGGGATCCACGCACTCCGTATATCCCCCATCGATCTCCAAAAGGGCCGGTTAAAAGCGGCCTGCATCCAGCGTGCCTATGCCCAGCAGTGGACGTCCTACGGCTGAAATGATGATGATGACTCCGTATATGATTTGTTTTGTGGTGACGCTTAGGGTGTATTCTGCATGGGATATGTAGAGTATATATGTTCGTAATTTTATGACCTAAGATTCTCTCTTATCGACGCCTACCTGAGCCATTCGAAGTCTATAAAGCAGTGAATGACCTCAGCTAGGGCAAACGTCACTGGGTCGCTGCACTTGAGGCTTTTGTTCTAGATAATCTCGAACGTCATTGGCTAGCGAGTTGAATGGACTCTGGTCAACAAGTCATTGGCGCTGATATAATTATATAGTCTGACTGAACCTACCTCAAGTCGTTTATCAAGAAGTCGCTTCCCTCCCTCCGCCCCGTATTCGTACTCGTATGGGAAGCTCCAGTCCCTGACGAGGAACTCCAGCCGCTGGAACGGCTTGCCGGAGCTGGTCTGCTGCACGAGCCGACCGTAGTCTGTAAACAGCTGCGGACAAACGAGGAAGATTTTAGAAGTACAAAAAATAAAATAACGGATTAGGCCATTGACCTGCAGCAAGACGAAACGGCTGTAAAAAAAGAACTTGCGGAGAGTGATTGTACCTTCTTAGTTCTTACTGTCTTCTTCTTGTTTATCTTGCCCCTATTCCCAGTTCATCTGGGGTCGGGCTTTTTAGTTCTTACAGTAGCAATCTTAAAATGGGGCGAGCAAAGCAACGTTATGCTTTCCCTTAGCTACTTTGCTAGGTATATGTAACGTATGCTGCTGATATCCCTGTCTTCTTTTGCCAGATTTAATAGTTATTTTGCAGGTTTAAAATAAGCTCCTTGCTACGTTTAAAGTCATTTTATAGATTATTTGAAATTCTACACATTCGCAAAAAATGCACTTAGGTCATTAAAAAGCTCCCTAAATCTATAACAAATCTTAGATAAGGTTTAATTCCTCACCTGCAAGTGCTGCAAATCATCCTCCTCAATGTTCTGCGAGAGGTTGTATATCTGCACGGAGGATATCATGGTGGAGAGTGCGAAGACTGTCGCGTTGTCGCGTACTGTGGACTCGGAGTCGAACGTGCCTTGCGTGTCCATCAGGAGGATCACCACCTGGGGAGGAAGTAGGGAAGATAATTATGAGTATTGATGAATTATAACTCAGAGCATTATAATTGGAATCGAGAGACGAGAGAGAGGACGAGATCGATTCACTATAAGCTTCAATAATTATTGGAATCGGTTTCCGCAAATCTGTCGCCGAGAAGTACCTAAAGGCGTGCTCCAACAGCCTCACCGAGAGCCGCGTTTTTATTTCTAGACTTATTGTTGTTTCTAGACTTGTTTTTTATCATCTTCGACCACACGAAACACACGCCTAGCCCTACAATTAGTAGGCCCTTGAATTGTACGTACTAACTCTGATATTAGAGCTGGCTCCGAAGTACGCTAATACGATAAGTAGTAGATAGGTACAATAAACGTAGTAAGTATCCCAAATAACATTGTTTCCCATAGCCAATAGCCATCGATCTATATGTACTATTTCTTTGCCCGTAGCAGTCGGCGGCCGTCAATAAGTTTAGTCTGATAAAGAAGAGAAAACGTTTGCGTATGCATTAGACAACAAGTGCCTTACTACATTTGTCTTCGTTAAGCAGCCGTGGCCTCGAGCGGCGAACGCAGGAGCCACAGGAGTGGTATGCTGCTCTGAGCGCCAGCTGGACCCTTACCTACCCTCATCTGCTTCCATCCATTACCTTGTCTCCGTTGGGTAGAGTTGCCTTGAAGGGCTGCGACCACAGGAGCAGTCCGGTGGTGTGCCGCTCAGAGCCACCGCGCCAGCTGAACCCTTTCAGGGGCGCCTCTTCCGCTCCCATCCATTCACCGCTGTCAGAGCCCAGGTTGTACTGGAAACATTCAATAAATTAATAAGCCCAAGTAGGTAAATATTAACTAAACATAGGAGGTTTAAAGAAAATTTTCAATATCTGTGAAACCGGCCTTTTAACATCGAACCAGCGGCGGTTATCGATTTTATTTTCGACAACTTTATCTCATTGACTTTGCCTAGCCATGTTCCGAGTGACTTCGATAAAAAAATTATAGGTCCATCATCATAATCAGCCTTTTAACAGTCCACTGCTGGACTTTTAGCCTACCCCCGAAAGGGTGATTGGGCCCTATCCACCACGCTGGCCCAGTGCGGGTTGGTAGATTCGCATACGCCATTGAATTCCATATAGGTACATAGATGGGAGATTTTATTATAGAAACTGACGTGGTTGAAACTATAGTCGGAGTGACCGGCTTAATCTTACGTGAGTAATTCCCGAGTAATATAAATAAAATAGATGGGAGATATTACTAACGTTGTTATCATCAGTCAGATGTCCACTGCAGAACATAGGCCTCCCCACTTAGAACTCACACTGAACGACGGCCTGCCATCTGCATCTACTGGATGCCCGCGACTCTGTCTGTCACGATGTCGTCGGTCCATCCATTAGAAGGCCTACCTACACTGCGTCTTCCGGTTCGTGTTCTCTGCTCAAGAACCTTTCTGCCGTATCGGTTATCGGTTCTTGGAGCGATGTGGCCTGCTCATTGCCACTTCAACTTGCAAATCTCTTACCTTCTGATGTAGGTATCTAAGGAAGAAGTCGAGCAGGAAGGACTTTCCCTTCCTAAAAGCACCAGCCACTGAGATGACTACCACCGCCCGGTCCCTCACATCCTCGCGGAGGAGCAGCGCACTCAGCGCCTCCTCGTCAAGTGTGAAGGAATGCTCCGGCGCTGGGGTCACTATCTGGATGCCCCATCCCGACTCCAGGGATTCTGGTTTATCTGAAATCACTATGAGTTAGGGCCACCATGAACGGTTTTACCAAAAATATATAACCACTCGATCGCGCACGAGTCATAGATAATTTTCTTGTGCACGACGTAAGCTACGTTGGTCGGGGGGGAGGAACGTAAGGTGCTAATTTGCGCCTATATAGGATTGCCCCGCTCGAAAAAGATTATACCTAATCAAAATTTTGTATCTTTGTATTCTATTACGGCGGTGGAGTAAAGGATGTGCAGTTGAAGATATATTAACACCGTATCTGGCCTAAATCAGGCTTGATGTCGTTAATTGAACTAATCCAGCAGACGACCTTGTCGCACTTTTTTTGTATGTTGACTATTGTAGTTTCTTATTAATGTCGCTACAATGTGCGTAAAAATAAAAAAATATACGTAAGCCGTACCTAACTACACTTTATGCGTTAAGCGGTTTAGATGAATAGTAAAAAAAAATGAGATATGAACGATAATTGAACTAAGGCATATCTCCCTTGTTGGTCTGATCTGAACGCGAAACTTTCAGTCAGTGGCCGAATTGAATGAAATTCGAAATGGGCCAAAAGTAAAAACGCAAATTGAAATAAACTGACGAGAGAGTATCGCGTATGTTTCACACATACAAAAAGGTCAACTGGCGCAGTATTGCTCATTCCAGTTGAGCCTCTGTAGGTGTGTACTGGAGTCCAACCTCTCGTAAGTGTTGAAAGGTCCATCTATAGCCTACAGTGCGCCGAAGGTAAAACGAGTAAGCCCTTGACAAGCCTTACTAAGAATATGCTACCACAAAAAAAACGGTCGTGTTGTATAGCACCACACCTCATTTTAATGTCTGCGAGAGCTATGACTCAAAATCAATAAAGGCTTAGGATGCGGTGACGTCATCGTCTAGTATCAAATCAAAGTCAACTTTGTGCTACAAAATATTTCTTGGGAGTTTTAATTTTACTATCTTGAACAAGCAGAGATAGGTACTTACTTAGACAACTTACACAAACGATCTCTCTTAGAAACGCTTTGCTTACAAGTATAATATTTTTTTAAACCTGGTAATAATGGCTGGTTTTCAAACATTTCAAACGGCTGGACAGATTTCTTTGAATTATAAGAACACTCTCGATCAAGAAGCCTTACAAATAAACAAAAAAACTAAATCAAAATGTGTTCAGCCGTTTGGAAGTTACGATGCCACAGATAGACACACGTGCAGAGTACACAGATATATATAACAACACCCATCTGTTCGCGTCGAAGGTAAAAAATTGCTTAGTCAACTTTTCGTTGAGGGAAATAAATGGTCACGCGCGAAAATAAGGCAAATCAATTTTTAGCATTGACTAACTTAGGTAACTGACTTTTCTAAGTAAGGCAGTCTATGTTAGTTGAAACGAATAGCTATTATTTAGCTTTTATTGAGAACTGGTTTTTATTTATATTTGAATAAAACTTACGTTCCGAGTTAGTTAGTTTTAATCTCCGCAGTTTCACTTTTTTAATATTTTCCTCTACGCCGGGATCTGTTCAAATCTTTTAAGCTACTTTATATAAGTAACATCCACCTTCCTACCTAAGTAGTCAATACATATATCTATACTAATATTATAAAGAGGAAAGATTTGATTGTTTGTTTGTTTGTTTGTTTGCATTGAATAGGCTCCGAAACTACTGAACCGATTTGAAAAATTCTTTCACTGTTGGGAAGCTACGCTATCCCCGGGTGACATAGGCTATAATCTATACCCGTGCGAAGCTGGGGCGGACCGCTAGTATTATATAAAAATGAATCCCTATTTACCTTGGTCACGCCTTAACTTGAGAACGACTTTACCGATTTCGTTTATCTATTTTTTAAGTTTTCTAATACTTTGTAGAATATTCTGACGGAAAAAAAATAAGCAAGGGAAAATTGCGTAGAAAACTTGAAAATTTCAGAAAACTTAAGTAACGTAATAGTTGAAATGGTTAAACATTATATACTTATCAAAGTAGGTAAATTACTTCATGACTTCAATTCTATAAAGGGAAAATTAAAAACTCGACCTCATTAAATATTCCTTGCACGTAAACAATTAAAATTACTCATTGTATTACTAACACGAAACATATTAACGCTACCTATAAATTATAATTTCCTTACTTCTAAACTACCAACTCTACTAAAGTTTTGTAGCAATAGCATACAATACAAATATTCAACATTAGTTTACCCAAACAAGTTTTGATGCACAGCTGACACAATTCTCTATAATTAGACGCTTGTAAACACTTTTTTAAACTCCAAAAGACATGCAAAAGTCAAGAATATTGGAAGAAATAACTTACTTGTCATTTTTCTTCAAAACTTCTCGAAACATATATATAAGAAGTGTATTTTTAAAAGGGCGTCGTAGTTAGCACTGATATTGTTGTAGTTTTCGTGAGTCCGATGATGTCAGAGCCAGTGTGGCCGTCTCTCCGTCGGCTCCATTACTGAGTGATGTCATAAACGCGACCGTAGCACTGTAGCAGCGTAGTTACATGTATGTAGTTACGTTCCTACGTGTGTGCAGCATACGTGTTATGCTAGGGGGGACTGCTGCCTATAGTACTCTGTGCCACGGACCAGATTTAATAGGAAGGTGTCAATGTTGCGTGTGTCAGTTTTAATATCACCTCAAGGACGTTTTACCTCTTTAGGGTAAAGATCCTAGTATCACCTATAATACCTCTTCAACGATAGATACCTATTAGAAGTGCGGCCCGCCTCTACCTCACTTTGCAACTATGTGGCCCTTGCCTGCCAAAAGGTTGCCGACCGCTGGTGTAGATGGTAGTGTATGTTCGTCAAGCTTACTTTGACGAATACTATAATAATAAAAAATAAGTACTACATTTTATTTAAACATCTGTATATGTAAAAGGCAATCTATGTTACATACATAACAATGTTCCCTATGGACTTCAAAACGGCTGGACTCATTTTGACAGGACTTTCACTGGCAGATAGCAAATGATATAAGGAATAATCCACGCGGGTGAAACAGCGGGCGCAGCTAGTACTATATAAATAACATCATATCGTGATGCGTCGGAATCTGACCTCATTAGACAAACAAGGGAGATATGCCTTAGTACAATAATTATTCTCGTTTATGTTCAAAAGACCTCATAAGCAAGTTCAAAGTCGCACGAGCTATGGAGAGGGCTATGCTCGGGGTTTCTCTACGAGATCGAATCATATATGAGTAGACCCGTACACGAACGAATGTTACCGACATAGCCCACCGGATTAGCAAGTTGAAGTGGCAGTGGGCAGGGCACATATCACGCAGGACAGATGGCCGATGGAGCCGAAAGGATCTCGAATGGAGACCACGGACCGGTAAGCGCCACAGTACCGGCGTTATAGGGTAGGGCACGGTTGAGCGACCGCCCAGGGCGGCAGATATAAAGTGGCGCCCTTTTATATCCACATTGTACCTACTTATAATGCTTTCTGTTTTATTCATAATGCTTCACGCATAAAAAAAAAAATTCTTTGCCTTTTTCGGTTTGAATGGCAGATGGGGGGGGGTAACATTAATGGGGCGTCGTTGAAACCTCGCCCGGGGCGCTGGTAGTGCTGAAACCGGCACTGAAGCGCAGCGTATAGGACGTCCACCCACCCACAAGATGGACAGACGACCTAAAAGAGACCTCGGGGAAACGCTGGATGCAGGCCGCTTCCAACCGACTTTTTTGAGTTCGACGGGGGAGGCCTATGTCCAGCAGTGGACGTCCTATGACTGAAATGATGATGATGAATAGAGAAGCAATGGTAAAGCAACACGTTGCAGAAATAACAGTGATCATAATAGAGATACAAACCTATCAAAATCATATCCGGGAAGCTCCTTTAGATGTTTTGGGTCCCAGCATTTTATCCATCTTCTCAACTTGCAAATTTAATTTGAAGCTAATTTTACTTTTAATTGCTGTAGGCGTTTTGTCAGGCGCCTTTATCCCGTTGGTTACGTCACAAATGATCACAATATAATGCTTTGTTCCAAATAACAATATAATGCAAGGCCACGCGCTTGTTTCCTATTTTATTCAACTTGTTATACCTAGGTACTGTAGGTAGCCTAGGCAGTGTAGCGTCACGCCTCGGTCGCGCTTCACCGCGCATACAATATAGGTTTATCGGATCGACGATAGATTAAAAAAAACTTTTAGCAAGTATAATTTTTTTTAAACCTCCGTTAACAGAGCTGTTAATCTTCATACGGCTGTAGGATTAGTCCCAGATTTTAGTCCTTAGTCCTTAGTCCTTGATTTGGCAGTTTTCGAAAACTTTTTTCGTTTACGTATAGGAACTAAAATCAATAGTAATCGGCGGTAGTAGTAGTATAGATTGCTTCACTCTAATACGAAAAAAGTTTTCGAATACCTTTCAGCCCAGCAATGTATGGAACAAAACGAAATCGTTTTTTTTTTTTCGAAAACTATCAAATCTGGGACTAATCCTACTGAACAAGTTTTCTTGAATCATAGTTAAGAACACTCAATCAAGTCACCTTTCAAACAAAAACTAACTAAATCAAAATCGGTTCAGCTGTTTGGGAGCTACGATGCCATATGTTAGCATCGGGTTCGGGGGTAAAAATGAAAAATGGCACTGCTGCCTTTCAGCCATAGAACGTCCACTGCTGGACATAAGCCTCTCCCATCGATCTCCAAAAGGGCCGGTTGGAAGCGGCCTGCGTCCAGCGTTTCCCTGCGGTCTTACTTTTTTTTAATAATTTATTGTGTATGCTTTTTTAATTGCATACAGCAAACGTATTTTTTTAACGTATTTTTGCATTAGCTCTAATGGAAAAACGGTAATACGTACAAGCGTAAAATTTGGCAAGATTATAGTACATACTCTAAAATATAACAACAAATAATAAATAATGGACAAGTGCGAGTCGGAGACAAGTTTCTGTTAATTACCAAATTATAACTGGTAATTTCGTTATTGAATTTTGTGGTGGTACGTAACCCTCAGTGCGCGAGCCCGACTCGCACTTGGCCGGTTTATTATAGATGAAACCTACCTCTTCAACGCTTCAAATAATATAATTCTCAATAGTACAAACCAAATTTATTTCGTAAAGTTAAACCAACAAAATAAACTATTACATCTCTCACAACAAATACATTTTTGCTCCCCTTACCTGCCGAAATACACAACTAAATTTGCATTTAAATTGGCACATGTTTTACAAAAATAATCTTTATTTGTCTACATATCCGTGTGAGCAACACAGCGGCACTAAAGGGCACTACATTCTCTCTAGGCCTAGAGACTAAGATGTTCTTTATCAAGCACAGAAAAGAGAAATAGAACGGAAATGAGAAGGAAAATCTGTCGCCAAACGTTATGACAGCACCTTGATTGAACATTCTTATTTATGTCAACGCGTCGAACTCCGCATCTAAAGAACTTGGACCTTACCTTTTTGGGTTAGGTCTCAAAGTTCTTTGTCCGCATCACAGTTGCTAACTGATTTCGAATGACTGACGTTTCGTTTATATGCGTGCAACTGGCTACAACAAATTTCTTACAGAAATGCCTTGACAACCATTCTAATTTAAACAAAATTTCTTTTTCTTTTCTGTGTTATCAAGCTTGTCTGTTCTAACAGTGCTAACAGACGCTCGAACGCCGCTGACGGACCGCCGTCCAACCAACGGGAGAGAAAGAGTGAGAATATCATATTTCCCTCTCTTTCTCTCCCATTGGTCAGACGGCGGTTGAGGTCAGCCGCGTTCGAGCGTCTGTTAGCACTATTAGACCTGATATTAGTTTTATCACAGTCGCTCTAATTCAGATTGACATAAGTGCGACAGGGACAGAAACAATGTCGCACGCACAAGAACAACCAACCTGTACTATAAATAATAGGCAAGTAAACATAAATGTCGATTAAGATTTTAATAAAAGCAAGCTAGCTAAAATATCGTTGTCTTTATCATTGTAACCTCTTTAGACGAAGACAGCATCAGTTTTAGATAATTCAGTTCAGCCATCGATATAATCGTAGCTGTTAATTAATAAATCCAGTGTTTTGTGTCTGGCAATGTAAACAAAAATGGCGGATTGGCAACCAATCACAACTAACAGCGGATAGTACTATTCTGTGTTGTTAGTTCCGTCGCTATTAGTTTTAATTTGACGTCAATTCTGTAATATCATTTTACTAAATTTGACAGATCTAAAATTGTCGCCATCCTATTTTGATATATTGATATGGAAAGAGACGCAGATAGTTTTAGTCCTATCAAAATGGTTAAAGCCCGTTGCAGACGATGCGAAGTAATTGCGCAAGTATTACTCGCGCTAGTTTACTGTCGTCTGTGGCTTTAGTTTAGTGAGTGCTGCAACAGAATCGATTTTATTGGTATCGATTCTGTCATACCACTCACTAAACTAAACCAATATGACAGGACTAAAATTATCTGCCTCTCTTTTCATTTTAATATGTGAGAGAAGGATGGCAACAATTTTAGAGATGTCAAGCTTAGTTTAGAGTACATCAGAATCGATGCCATTGGCTACCATTCCGCCATTTTTGTTTACATTATTGGACTCGCAAAAATCGACTGTATAACAAAGAATTATATAAAAACCTGAGAATAACACGGTTCCCTTTAATGCCACGATATCGCCCACATTATTTATAAAAAAAGTGAGTGAATAATATATGTTTCAATCATTAAAACTATTTACAACCCCCGGACGAAGACAAACGAAAACAAACATTAGGCAAACGAACATTCAAACAATGATTTATAAACATAATATTTAATTTTATCGTCACTGAAATAAAATTGCAAGATTTCCTCGATTTATGACTGTAACTTATCTAAACAATTATCTGCACACAGCAACAACCAATAGACATGTCTGTAGATGCCGTAAAATAATTTATAGAGGGATATCAATCCTCATGGAAATCACAATAAAAAATAGCTACGCGAATCTCCACTCTAATAATTTGAAAATACGGACGAGTATAGAGTATGTGCTTTTTTTTTTTAATAGATGTTTCAGACATACAGTCAGGCAAGTCCTTAACTATTTTACCTCATATTATTTCGTACTGATGTTATTTCTCCGCTTTTACAGACTGCCTACTGTATCTTAGTTTCATTTTAGATGTAAACAAGTATGGCGGACAGAGAACCAATCATCACTAGCGAGAAAATTCAGAGCTGTCATTGGTCGATAAACGCCATGTAATTTACATTGGACATCTAAAAAGAAACAGACTGCACTGTGCAAGGGAATTAGTGCTGTTAAATACTATTTTAAAGACAGATCGATAAAACTATGTTTGATAAAACTAACACATCTGTAATTCAAAACAACACAAGGACTTCTAACATAAACACCCTGTCATCGGCAATAACGGATTTAAGTACAAACAGCTGTGTTTTAATTTTATAATTAACCAGTGATTTTGTAGTCTGGTAACACAGAATGGGCGTATTTTAATTTATTAATTGGCAACACTGCAGATAATATACTACAATTGAAAGAGTTTTGGCGCCAACGTGGAAAACAACATGTCGGCTCGTTGGATTATTTTCCTATACTTGTGTATTTTCAAATGTTAATGTGTAGTAAATGGTGAATTATTATTTATTAAGTGCTCGTAAACGTGCTCGAGTGTGGACAAGTGATATAACGAGGTGAATAATGTCTTTTCGTGATTTTTCCAAAACTCCATAGGAGCCTCTTGTAAAGTCTCCACCAGTTTACAGGGGCATGAGTTTGACTTGACCGTGACTTATTTATCTTGACTCTGACTATTTGTTTGACGCTATTAATTATATGTAAAAATGTTTAATATTACGACTAAAGGACGTTGAATCCACGGTCATAAAAAAAAAAAAAACCATTTTAAAGTATATGCACCCATTCTGGTATTTCCAGACAACACATGAACTGCGAAGAAATGTCTTTGTGCAAACTGCTAAAACATAATTTCTTTACAAATAACATTATTAATTATTGACATGATTCGGCCACCGCTCACTCTATATTGCTTATTTGTCAGGTTTATTTAAGAGAACAGTGAGCGGCGACCGTTGCGATTGCTTTTGATATTTAAAAAAATATCCATTAAAAGTATTTGTTAACGCTTCATTGGTCTGACGACATATCACGGAAATAGCGGCAAAAGCGTCCCTGTTGTTTTCCTGTTTTCCTTTAGGGGCAGGCGGGATCGAGCCTTGTTAGGGCCATGTCAAATTGTTTGAAGACCTTTTACACGACATTTTACATAAGGACTAGCAAATTGTCTGAACATTTTGTCCAAACTGCTTGCCAAAATCTTAGCCCAGCTGGCCTAGCACGGGCCGTGGACAAATTGTCTTTCCACCGTTTTTATCCACGCGTAGACGCGACAAAGCTAGAATATAGATACGTTTGTCTCTTTCCCGCGGGATAAAAACAGTGGATAGACAATTTATCCACGGCCCGTGCTAGGCCTATAGGACACCGGGAGTGCTAAAGCCGGAACTACACAAGTGAGTCAATCTCATGAAATGAGAATAAAGAAGTTTGTCAAGTTATGATTATTTACCTGGATATTTACCGTGGTAAGGTTGTGGTATTCCCGTGAACATGGGGCATATAACTGCGCCGAAATATCGGGAGCTCATTCCACAACCTTACCACGGTAAATATCCCGTAAATAATCATATAGCTTTAGTGAACAACCGTGATAGTTTGAAACAGTGTTTTATAGAAGTTTGTGGTTCTACAAACTACTGCTAATTCTTGATTAACATATATCAACATTCCAGAGTCAGACCAAAGTAGCGTTAACCCTATGCTAAATTTCCAACTATGTTAAAATTCACTAACTGTACAAACAATAAGCTCTATCCATCGAGATACAATACCTATAGAGTCACAAGCGTGCCAAAAACGCGCCGACTTATTGGTTAGTTGTAAGACAACCGCGATCCGACTACAACGCCGCGCGATGCAGTGCTACGATGACATAGCGGACAAGCGAAGTTAAACACTATGCAAACAGCATAGCGTGTAAATTGAAGTAAATGTGCCATTGCGAACTATATAATTGATGTCTGGGTATGTACAACGACGCTCCGACTATTATTGACTGTTTTCACATAGAGATTACAATACATCTTTATTACACACCGAAAATACAAATTAAACTTAACTAAAATAAAAAATAAAACAAATATATAGCAGTATAATGGGCGGCCTTATCGCCGCCGCGATATTTTGAATCTATAGGTATTGTATCTCGATGGCTCTATCATTATCAGACGCCCCTCACCGCCGTTACCTCGTATTTAACTAACTAACAATATAGATGAGCATTCACACTAGCAGGGCGCACGGGAGATATGTTTACACGAAATTGGGTCTTATTGCTATGGACTGTAAATTATATTTTGTAAAGAAATTTACTTTTTTACATTAATAAGATACGATTGTGTGCCCTGTTGTGTATGGCGTTTTAAAATGCAATGAGCATAGACAATTTATCTGTTACGCGAAGATGCGTTGCCAAAATCTTTGAGCAAAATGCAGAATACATTTTTGAGACAATTAACAGCGGGTTTGCAGGTTTGACATCCGAAATGAGGAGATCCGTAGACGAACGAAAGTCACCGACATAGCCCACCGGATTAGCAAGTTGAAATGGCAGTGGGCAGGGCACATATCACGCAGAACAGATGGCCGATGGGGCCGAAAGGTTCTGGAATGGAGACCACGGACCGGTAAGCGCAGCGTAGGACGTCCACCCACGAGATGGACAGACGACCTAAAAGAGACCGCAGGGAAACGCTGGATGCAGGCCGCTTCCAACCGGCCCTATTGGAGATCCTATGGGGAGGCCTATGTCCAGCAGTGGACGTCCTACGGCTGAAATTATGATGAACAACAGGTTTATTGCTTTAGTATTTTTTTTTTTTTTGCCTACAGAAAGACCAAGTCTCTATGTTCGCGGTACAAGGTTTGTCGCCCAAAACAATTTCAACGTCCAATAATGACACTGATCAATTGTATTGTCTATGGTCTATACATTTTCCACCAAACGTAATTTACACAAATTCATTTAGGTCCGATACTTCAAATTAATATAAGACTATTTCCTCGACCAAAGCAAGTTTAAAACATAATTTCACACCAAATTTAATAAACCTCAGGTGTGACCCCAAGATGGAAGATTTCGAGTTACATTAACACTAAGCTAGCGGTACGACCATTTCTGGGGCGGTCGCACGTGAACTGAACTGACTTTATAAACGTGTGCTTTTTTACAACGGCAGTTAGAATCAGTAAGATGTTAATATTTACAAATTTTATTTTTTACAAAAAATATAAAGGTTCTACATACTTTTTTTTTATACGCTGTAATTTGTTAAACAGATCACATCTTAGTATCAAGCTTTTAGTTACGTTAAATCTAATTTGTAAAGGTTTTAGCCCCATAGAAATGTCACACCACACGTTGACTACCAACATACTAGAGTCGAGTTTACAGCACACAGATATCCACTCCACCTCTACATACAATGTCCGATAAAAAGACTGACCTGAAACAGTTTAATCACTATATGTCGAGCCACGGAAGGGAATTTGAGCCACTGAAGCGATTTCTAGCCGCCAAAGTGATTTCGAATCACAAAAATGATTTCCAGCCACTAGTGACTTTTAGCCGCCAAAGTGACTTGAAACCTCCACAACCCTCGAGCTATTGACGCGACTTTGACCCACCGAAGCGACTCAGCCAAGTGACTAACGGCCACACTTATAAACGTTACTTAAGTTAAGTAATGCTTAAAATTGCTGTCTCGTTTTCACCTGTGACAATTACCGTCAACGAAAAGTTGACAGAGCAGTTTTAAGCATTGCTTAACCTGAGTAACATTTATAAGTATGGCCGTAAGCCACTAAAGCGATTCAACGTTAAACTCGAAGTATTGCGATCCCGAGTATGAGGCAGGCGACTTCAAGTCGTATTTACAAGGGGGCAGATCACTAATTTATTTCGAGTGAGCGCACAGTCTCTTGTGAACGTTGCCAGGTACGGCCAGGCCCGGGGCACGCCGGGCCGGCGCGGGCGGATGGCGCCCGGGGTGGGCCATCACAACTGCTTGTGCTTGCCGTTGGTGGTCGGGGTGGGCGGGCCCAGCGCTCGCTCCGCAGCGGCCGCCGCCGCATGCTCTATGCCCTTTTCTAAGCAAGTTTGGTATACTGGCTTCATTACCTGCAATAGAGTAAAATATTCGTTATGCTAAGGACAATGAATGCACTGTCATGTCTATAAAACATGGATATTCATTATGCTTTTAATTAATTTAGCTAAGGACAACGAATTCAACCCCCGAATATCGATGTTGTAGGAAATGTTCTGTGCAATAAATAAAAGTTTTATTTAATAATTTTTAACTTTTTTTCAAAAATCATAAGTTTAACCCAATTTTTTTTATATGAAGTACTTTTAAAAGCTAACTTCACTGCCGCGGAGATCTATTAAAATAAAGTAATACACTTTAACACATCAAAATAAATGTATTCGTACTTACATTGTCCCAAAGCACATTGGCGCACTCGTCTATAGTTACACCAAACTCTCTCATTTCTCCGCTGTACCTGTAAAGGAGACAATACTTTAGAAATACAGTCTGTAAAAAAGATTTAAATATTTCACAACATAATTATTAAAACGGATCGTGCCGCTCCATATATACATAGACATACCCATTTTTTATATAATAGTAGACAAACAAGCGACGGGCCACCTGGCCACCGATTCTACTAAAGAAATTGTCTTTAAATTGTAATTTATCCATTTTATTTAGTAATTTAATTTTTAAATATTTTTTTATACTAGAAAAATACAACTACCTAATATTATAACTAAATGTGGAAAAAAATTAAAAACTGTCAATTTTGAGACAGTTATTTAACAATTAAAATCGCAACAATTACAATTTAAAGACAATTTCTTTAGTAGAATCAGGGGGCTGGTGGTAAGTAGTCACCGTCGTCTATGGACACCTACAATACCCGAGGCATTGGCGGTGCGTTGCCTACCTTTGAGGACTCTATTCACTCTATTCTATTTAGCACTAGCTGCGCTAGCTAGATTATTCCTTATAACATAAGCTATCTGCCAGTAAAAGACCCGTCAAAATAGGTCCAGCCGTTTCAGAGTCCATAGGGAACATACATACATACATCGCCTTTTATTACTCATATAGATAATGTGCAATAACTGATTTGACTTTGAATTTCCATTTCTCAATATAAATATCAAATTCGGAACATTTTTGCACACACGGTCATCTGACCCCAAACTAAGCAAAGCTTGTGATATGGCTGCCAGAGACTGATATACACATATATATATTTTTTAAATACATTCTTAAATAGGTTATATGATTATTTACGGGATATTTACCGTGGTAAGGTTGTGGAATGAGCTACCGATATTTCGGCGCAGTTATAATAATCATATAACTTTAGTGAACAACCGTGATAGTTTAAAACAGTGTTTTATTCTTAAATAGGTTATAACAACCAGATATAGAACAAACACAATTAATGTTCATCACATGAATATTTGTCCTAGTTGGGAATCGAGCCTACACCCCCAAGCGCAGAAGGCAGGTTCACTACCAACTAGACCAACGGGGCTGTCTGTGTGCAAATGTGTGTGTTACCTGATATAAGCCCACAAGACGAGCGTGATAAGCGCGAACCCCATGGCGAGGTTACACAGGTTGGCTATGGGGTAGAGGCCCACCAGCCCGAACACCCCGCTCAGCACGTAGAACACCATGGCGATGGCGAAGAACACGGACGGCGTGCGCGCCGCCTTGAAAATGTTCTTGCTCTCGTTGTGCGCGCGGAACTGGTTGAACTGCTCTTCCAAGTCCTACAAATCGAGACGGTTTTGGTAAAACGTTGAAATCTTCAACACTTTGATTTTGGGTTATTCTGGTAAACAGGAAAAAAGCTCGGTTTGTTACCGGCCAGCGGGGTTAGACAAGACCCACTTTCTGTTAGCGTTAACGCCTGCGGAAAATTGTATGAAAATGACATTGACAATGACATTAGCTTAATAGATGTTATCTCAAGTTAATGTCATTTTCATACAATTTCATCTTCCGCAGGCGTTAACGCTAACAGAAAGTGGGTCTTGTCTAACCCCCAGGCGACAGATCGAACTAAATATTACCGGGCTGTTCTTAGGGGGACATATAAAAATAAAAAGTTCGTGCTGTTACCCTGTTCCCGAAAAGGGGACAGATCGAACTTTTATTCCTATCATCTGTCCTCCAAAAGTTAACACTACATTTACCGTTATAATACTGGATAGATAACTCTTTACTGTGAGTTTTGGTGCTAGCGAGAAAAAATCGCCTCATTGTATTATTTTCCTAAACTTGTGTTATTTCGAGTGTTCATGTGCAATAATGGTGGATTATTGTTTATTGAATGTTCTTGAACTAGCTCGAGTGTAGGCAAGTCATATAATGCAGTGAAAAATTTATTTTCGTGATGTTCCAAAATGCAAAAATAAAAAAAAACGTGTCATAGTAAGTAAAACGTGTGATAACCACGTCAGTTTCCATAATAAAACTCCATTGAAGCCTCTAGTAAACTCTCCACCATTTTACAAGGGCATCACTTGGACTTGACCGTGACTTACTTTGCTTGACTCTGACTGTAACTATGACTTGTTTGGCGCTTTTAATACCATGTAAACATGATTAATATTACGACTAAAGAACATTAAATCCAAGGTCATGAAAAAAAAAATACTTACATGTATCAGTTGTTCGCAGTACGACTGACTGAACTCCTCCCCGCCCATCTTCCGTTTAGAATGGAACGCGTGGAGCGCCTTGTCCTTCACCCGGCTGTGCTCCGCCTCCAGCAGCGCCGTCTGCAGGTAGGGCTTCGCTCCTCCGCATATCTCTTCCATCAGTGTAGTGTACACTTCCCGAGCTTCCGCTACCGCTGTCAGGTTGTTGGCTTCTGCAGTCGCCTGGGAACAATTACTGTTTTTAGAATCAGTTAGTTTGATGAAACAAAGTTTGGTTTTACCAATAACTAGCTACGCCCCACGGTTTCACCCGCGTAGTGATGAAAAATGGTGATGATGATGATAAAAAGTATCCTATGTCCGTCTCCTGGTTCTAAGCTACCTTCCTACTAATTTTCAGCCAAATCGGTTCAGCCATTCTAGAGTTATAAATAGTGTAACTAACATAACTTTCTTTTATATTTATATTTTATTTTTATTTTTTTAATCTATTAATAGGCTTGCGTTTGACCGCCAACTCACCTGATGTTATATATATAGATTAGACTATTGTACGAGTACCTGCCTCGTCGCACAACGAGCTATGGAGAGGGCTATGCTCGGGGTTTCTCTACGAGATCGAATCCGAAATGAGGAGATCCGTAGACGAACGAAAGTCACCGACATAGCCCACCGGATTAGTAAGTTGAAATGGCAGTGGGCAGGGCACATATCACGCAGAACAGATGGCCGATGGGGCCGAAAGGTTCTGGAATGGAGACCACGGACTGGTAAGCGCAGCGTAGGACGTCCACCCACAAGATGGACAGACGACCTAAAAGAGACCGCAGGGAAACGCTGGATGCAGGCCGCTTCCAACCGGCCCTTTTGGAGATCGATGGGGGAGGCCTATGTCCAGCAGTGGACGTCCTACGGCTGAAATGATGATGATGATGATGATGATGATTGTACGAGTATGGATGGGATGGGCAGCAGCGTCCTATTAGTTCACGGTGAAGTTCCGTTTTTTCCATTTGCGAAAGGGCCGAATTAAGAGGGCTTAATTCGGCCCTTTCGCAAAATCCTTTCTTAGCAGATCTCTACACACCGTAATCCTGCCTGATTTAAGCTTCGTAGATAAAGTAGTTTTCGTGAAGTCAGTGAGTGAGTGAATGAGTAAATGAATTTCGCTTTTACAATATACTAGCGGTCCAGCCCGGCTTCGCACGGGTATTATTGGAGTTTTAGTAAGGACCCCTAATAAAAAAATAAAAAATGGCCTGTCACCCGGGGATAGTGTAGCTTCCCAACAGTGGAAGAATTTTTCAAATCGGTTCAGTAGTTTCGGAGCCTATTCAATGCAGACAAAAAAACAAACAATCAAACCTTTCCTCTTTATAATATTAGTATAGATAGCACCCCGCGGTTTCACCCGCGTAGTGATGAAAAATGCTGATGCTGATGATGATGATGAAAAGTAGCCTATGTCACCTCCAGCCCTTGAACTATGCCCATGCAAAAAATCTGGTCGATCACTTGCTGCGTGAAAGGGGAACAAACAAATTACTATCCATAGAACCCGGATAACCAGTAACCCAGATGTTCCACTCACCACTAGCATGCTCTTGGGTTCAGGCAGCTCATTTCCCTTGTATATGTTCATGTATGACTTGAAGTACTGGAGCAGGTCCTTGGCCTTCACGCGCTGCCCGTTTATCAGCTTCGGCACCAGGTTCTCTGGAGCCAGCAGCATCGGCACTAGTTGCTGGAGGTTGCGTTTGAATTCTGTTTCTATGTCTGTGGACAAAGGAAAGATTACATCACTATACCACCGAGGCAGATGGCATAACATATATCTAATACAGTAAAACCCCACTTAACGCGACCTCACCTTGCGCGAATTCGTAATAACGCGATTTTTCAAATTCGCGCTAAATAGGCATGATGGCTAATATTTTTTATTACCTCATAAAAAAGCTGATCATAAATAGAGCCCATCAACGAAAACAAAATTAAAATTAGTTCAAAAATAAATAAGATATAAGCATTTAAATTTCATGCTAGACAGAGAGCGCACTATACTGAGCCGTGACGTCACGGCTCAGGAGCGCCATACAAATGTTATACTAACACACGCTTTGTGAGAAAGGGATAGAGCATCCCCTCTCTATCCCCACCTAAAACTTTAAACGCTCATATCTCAGAGATTTATCAGCCAATTTAAATGATTTTTTCAGTATGTGTAATGTATTTAGTTATATTCTTCGCTAAGCCGGTTATTTGTAATAAATTAAACATGAGGACACATGCCTATTGCTCCGCTTTACGCGGATGCGTTGATCGCTCAATTTGCACGTCAATTTGGGGCGTGATAGCCTCAAGGAGTAGGTTAAGAAAAAGTCAACTTTTCGAAAAAGTTGCTCAATTTCACTTATCTATGAAGGTTTTTCAAATTATGAATGCATTAGCTGACCTGACGGACGCTGTCCTGTCTTAGAACTGTCAAACACGCGAAGTCAAAATTGTAAATCTTATTTTTTACACCTTGGGTTACATTATTGGAGTTTTAGTAAGGATATCTAATAAAAAAAAAAAATATAGCCTATGTCACCCGGAGATAGTGTAGCTTCCCAACAGTGAAAGAATTTTTCAAATCGGTTCAGTAGTTTCGGAGCCTATTCAATGCAAACAAACAATTAAATCTTTCCTCTTATATATTTCTAATTTTTTTCTTTATATTAGTATAGATATAGATTAATACCATGTTAAAGAAGCGTATTACCTTGCAGTCGTCCGTCGAAGTGTGGGTTGGTGGCGACCTTGAGTCCAGGGTGCGGCATCAGGAAACACGCGATCTCAGAGAAACACGACGTGATGTGCTTGCGCAGGGACTGGAGCTCTGGATGCTGCTTGTCCGACACCTGGGGCCAAGGAAACATTATTTCATTTTAAGATGCTGAAAGAACTGCCATGTGCTCCCTCCTACGGCATTTCCGAGTAACTACAGGGTTACGCGGAAGACACAACACGGTTGTCTCGGGAGGAGCCGTAGCACAGTGCTGAGGGATCCGGAGCGTTCCTCTGGAGATCCCGGAGCTCTCTTGTCAAGCACTAAGGCTGGTCTCCGGTGGGGGTTTTAATGCATTGGGGTGGGTAAAATCCTACATAACCATGTAGGATTATACCTACCCCAATGTAGCCGGATATCATGGAAGATTTCCCCCTCGAGAAAAATAAATAAAAAAGGGTTACGCGGAAAGGGTGCACTAAGCCGAAAGGGCCAATTATTATGATTAATTTTTACTATAGGATCAAATGGGATTAACCAAGAAATCGCGAAAATAATATCAGCTGTTTCATAATATATGTCAGAATGAATGACCGTTTTCTATGGAACAGCTGATATTTGATTTCACGATTGCTCCCATAGTAAAAGTTTTTCATAATAAATAAATAAAAATTGTTCGGGATATTTTTGCACAAACGGCCATCTAACGACCCCAAACTAAGCAAAGCTTGGAATATGGCTGCCAGAGACTGAATTTTAAATACATACTTAAATAACACCCAGATATAGAACAAAAACAATGTGCATCATGGTGTTCTTCAAAAGTGCTGTTAAGTCTTCAAAGGTCGGCCACGTATCTGTGATGCCCCTGGTGTTACAGGTATCCATAGGCGATGATTGCTTACAAACAGACGGCCCGTTAGCTTGTTTGCCACATATGGCATAACCGGAACTTTATTTCCAAGACCATAAAGCATGAACCACTTTCCCCAAGATGCAACAAACTCAAGGTAAAACGCGCAACGCATGACCTATGAGGACCATCCGCAATGTGGTCCCTTCAAAAGAAACTGAACTCTTCATATTACTGGCTACCTTGCCCATATATAAAACTCCGTAGCAGGACCTAAAGCCGTTGTCTTCAAAGAAAACTTAACTCTATCCTCGCTCCTCACGGTGTATATTACCTTGAGCCTCCGCTGCAGTATGGTCATCCCCCCGGTAGCCCCGTAAGACGCCTCGTACGGGAAGCTCCAGTCCCTCACAAGGAACTGCAGCCGTTGGAACGGGGTCCGACCGCTGTCTTCGAGCGCTAGCCGACCGTACTCCGTGAATAGCTGGGAATTAAACAATACAAATAAGCAAAAAAACAATGTTCTACCTTCATAATGAACCTTGATTCATATTACGCTGGGTGTAAGATACAGCACTTTCAAACTTTGTGTCATTTTTAATATACTAAATATCATCCAAATCCATTCTGCTGTTTCAGGGTTAGGCGTGGCAAACATACATACTTGGACACACACACAAACTATCACGTTTATATCATTTATGTGATATAGTATCAGTCTATCATGTTCCACTGCCGAGACGCAGACCTGTCAGACAGAGAGAGGATGGATAATCCACCATGCTGGCCCAGTGGATGTTGTTTAATGTCATGTCTTTGAACTTTTGACGTTCTTGGATGACATTGATTACACTTTTATTATGCGAACTGCTAGTCTGTGGAATGCGCTGCCTGAATGGGTGTTCCCCGATGGTTACAATCTGGATGTCTCCAAATCACGAGAGAATCGGTTTCTTCTAGGCAAGGGTGCTCCAACGTAGACCGCATCATCGCTTAACATGATATAAAACCAACTATAAAAAATTGCTTGGACCGAGTATAGCGCTCACACTTCCCAATCCATTAAGAGCCGAGACTCAAGTAATAACTGACCTGCAAATGTTGCAAGTCGTCCTCCTGTATGTTCTGCGACAGGTTGTATATCTGCACGGAGGACAGCATGGTGGACAGCGCGAACACGGTCGCGCAGTCGCGCACCGTCGACTCCGAGTCGAACGCGCCTTGCGTGTCCAGGAGGATAATGGCCACCTGGAATAAATACTCTTTATTACCGTTACATTGAAATAATAACTGCTTGTCGAGACACGCATTGTAGAGTTCCGTAGCCAAAGCCATGAAATTGTGGTCACATGCATAGTTCACGAATTGGTGGTTTTAGAAAAATTCGGACGAATTTTATTTATTAATTATTCGCCCATTGGGCAGGTTAAAGCCTTTAAGGCCATACCGCCTGTTTCGGACGAACAAAGCCCTGTGGATTTAGCCAAAGTTCAGAGATGTATCGTCCCTATATACTTGGGTTTAGTCAAAAAGAAAACTATCCAGGAAACATATGTTACATTCGTTTTATGAAAAGGACAATGAATGATCTTTGAGATAGAATATCTTGAATTTATCACAGATTTATCGCTATTATAACTCAAAAAGATGGTCCAACTAATTTTGAATAAAGGCTTTTAATGTGACAAGTTACAAGATCCTAATTATGTCTAATGGTTTAGAAATGCATAGGGGGCCGGAGATGTTTTAGCAATGGGATTATTTTTTTTGCCACTTTGGCCGACCATATTTCGCAAAGGATACACTTGATAGACAGGGAATATCTATCATCTGTCTTGAAGGTGGGTATAAAAGTTTATCCTCATAGAAACAAAATGTTGCAGGCATTTTATAATTGTATTATGAGGCGAGAATGCCTCTATTGAAAAGAAACCACTGGAGATAGGGTCGAAATGCCAGTAATGTGTTTGAGTTTCCGGATGACGAATTTTATAGCAGTACCAATAACATGGCAAATAAATATTGACATGTTTATGAAAATCCGAAGTTGACCTCTAGTTTACCGGCACCGGTTTTTTTAGGTAGCATACAAGCAGACTGTCTGCCTTATGGTAAGCAGTCACCGTCGCCTATGAATACTTGTAACACCAGAGGCATCACAAATAAATTCTAGTTCGTTTCTGTCTTGGCAAAGCGGTCGTCAACGTAAGCAGGCAAATTGTCTGTCTAAAGGACTAGAGAACTTTGCATCCTCAATGGTCAATAATGTAATGGTCTCACCTTCTCCCCGTCGTCGAGCGTGGCCTTGAATATCTGCGACCACATGAGGATGCCGGTGGTGTCGCGCTCGGAGCCGCCGCGCCAGCTGAACCCTTCCAGCGGGTCCTCGTCGCCGCCGAGCCACTCGCCGCCACCACCGCCGCCAGACCCATACTGAAATCATACATTCGGGATTACGTCTACCGTCATGTTCTAACTAGAGGCTGCGTAGGTCGCAAACCATTTCTCTCATCTGGGATTCGGACCATGAAAGTGAGATTTTTGGCGTCGCTACGGCTTGCTTAGCATGCCGTATTATATGAGGAGGCGCCGTTTGCGATAATCATCATGTTCCTACTGCTGGGACACAGGCCTTCTCTCAAAGAGAGAGAGAGAGAGAGGATGAGTTCTAATCCATCATGCTGACATATGACCATCCAACATGTTGGTGTATGTCATATGTCTTTAAACTTTTAAGGATCTTAGATATACCGGTTTCCTCACGATGTTTTCCTTTATCGTTGTTGAGCGATAAAACTGCACATAATTATTTAAGTACTAAACAAGTCATTGGTGCAGGGCCGAGGATCGAACCGGGTGCCGTCAAATTGTTAAACGCACACGCTTCCACTCGTCCACCATCACCTATTATCATCATATCATCAACGCCAATAGAAAGAATATTTCGCAATAATCTTAATTGTCATAAGCGCCTATGAACTAAACTCGGCAAATGAATAATGATTATACGTCACTGTTCAGTAATTATAATGTGAATAAACAGTGGAACCGCCCACCGCATGTAAGCGAGAGTAATTGCCGATAGCCAAGCGGTGGCTCGTAAAACCAGACCGCATTTTGTCGCGGTGCCGCGTCTCTGACATTTGAATACGATACATGCGTATAACTGTGTATATCAAACACAACTGTTTAAGACGAAATATGCTTCAAATTTGACGATTCGTCATCACGAATATTCAAAAGTAGACCTTTAAAATCGATTAATTGACATTATTTCTTTATGTTGAATAAATGTTCTTGAAATATTTTATTCGGATGTGTTCACCGATAGGTACACTATTAAAGAAATTTGGCTCGATAGAAAAAAATCGTAAACTTTCCTAAAAAATCACCCGTTTTTACGTTCCCTTCAATGGATTGAATCAACTTCATTCAAATTCTAGAGAAGATATTTTTATCAAAAAAAACTGTGTGTTATCCTAACAATCATTCAAATACTTTAGTGGTCGCAGTTTTTTTTATAAAAGCGTAAGATTATTTGTAGAAAATAAAGAAAAAATAAATATTGAAAATATTTGAAAGCGCGCACGCCGCATTACCGTCATACAAGTGTACGGTTCTTTACCATTTCGCCTTAAATCAGCAATTTCTTTGCTTTTCTTGTGGAAATTGTAAGAGATTATCACTCAAACGTGTTACGGGATGGATATGAAACACTCAGAATGGCGACTACTTCATTTATTCAGCAATCGAAATGAACCGAGAGATGGATGGATGGCTTGGCTGGCTTATATAGACTCCCGTACAAAGGCTTGGCATGGCGTGACGGGGTGTGGTGGCTGGCTGGCTGTCCAACCACCATTGGTGATTCATCATTGGTTTTTCAGGCAGACGTCACGTCCGTTGTTACAAATTTAAGAATAAATTTAATTAGCGTCGATTCTGTCATACCACTCACTAAACTAAACCGATCTGCCAGGACTAAAATTATCTGCCTCTCTTTTCATTATAATATGTGAGAGAAGGATGGCAACAATTTTAGAGCTGTAAAATTTAGTTTAGTTTAGAATACACCAGAATCGATGCCATTGGCGTCAATTCTGTCATACCACTCACTAAACTAAACCAATCTGACAGGACTAAAATTATCTGCCTCTCTTTTCATTATAATATGTGAGAGAAGGATGGCAACAATTTTAGAGCTGTCAAATTTAGTTTAGTTTAGAATACATCAGAATCGATGCCAATATCTACCTGTTGGCAAAAGCTAATTTGACTTGACAATGCTTTTAGACATTCAAGAAACCATTTTAGAAAATCCCAATCGTGTTCCAACTGACCTTGTGGTGCATATATCTAAGGAAGAAATCCAGCAGGAAGGACTTGCCCTTCCTGAAGGCGCCCGCCACGGAGATCACCACCACGGACCTGTCCTTGACATCGTCTCGCAGCAGCAGCTCGCTCAGCGCCTCCTCGTCGAGCGTGAACGTGTGCTCCGGCCCAGTGTTGACGACCTGGACCCCGTGCGGGCCCGAGCGCGGCGCCGGCGCCGGCTTCTCCGTCACTGGAAACAATGGAAATAAATGATGTTATATTGCATTCAGTTAGGTCTAACTAATCAAAAGTCTGCGCAATTCGTAGCGTGCGCCGAGTTTTGTTTCTGTTTTTTTTTTTTGGCACGATTGTGACTCTATATCTATTGTACATCGATGGTTTTTGATAATAAATTATGTTATTTATTAAAAACATATTACATATTTTTTCGTCAGAAATTAAAATTTACGTCAATGACCTTTAAATTAAGTCTTATAGCTTCATGTGCCGTCTTGAACTTTAAGGTTTTACGTATAAATGACCTTGTGTTCTTGAGATCAGAGATCATCTGAAAGGTCAATTTTACTTATTCATATTGGTCGTCCAGCTGCAAGATGGGTCGACGATATTATCACAATGGCGGGTCGAACCTGGACTCGATTAGCACAGGACCAATGCAGATGGCATAGCAACAGGATGCCTTTACCCAGCAGTGGGATAAGGAAGGCTGTGGATGATGATGACACATCTTTACATATTCTAACTCTTAACTCTTTCCGCGTCGGTCTGTCTGTATGGCCGCTAACTCCTCCTAAACCACGCAACGGATCTTGATGCGGTTTTCACCATCAGTTGATACATTTTCACGGAAGGTTTATATACATAACTAGCAACCCGCCCCCGCATCGCACATAAATTACACCCGTGCGAAGCCGGGCGGGCGGGTCGCTAGTTTTCTATAATATGGGGTTCTTCAAAAGGGATGTTAATAAGAGTCGACAACGTATCTATGAAGGTGTTACATAGGCGACGGTGACCGCTTACCATCAGGTGGCCGGTTAGCTAATTTGCCACCAACGGCATAAAAAAACTCACTATCCTCAAAAAATACTAATAAAATACTACTTATTTCAAGGTTTAAAATATAAAACTTGAGGTAAGGTTATATGAGTATTGGCAGGGTATTTACCGTGGTATGGTTTTGGAATAAGCTCCCATAAATAATCATATAACTTTAGTGAACAACCGTGATAGTTTAAAACAGTGTAATGTTCTGTCTGTTTTGTATGATCTGTTTTGTATGCTGCTGTTGTTACTAACAGTGCGACTGATTTCTCTGCCGGCCACAGTGGCATCGCAACGGCGCGCACCACATTAACCGCTAACAAAGATGTCAACAATAACGATTTCTCAGGTATTACAATACTACATGTTTCAACACCATACAAAAAGTAAGCAGTAAGCTAACTCTGTAAATCTATGAAATTTATGTTGTATATATTTTTAACGTCGACGTAAACGGAGGAGTGCTATAAGTTTAACATGAGTATCTGTGTGTATATATTTAAAAAAAAAACTATTTTGATATACTTTTTTTGTTTGGAAGGCGACTTGATCGAACGTGGTCTTAGCTATGATATGATTAAAAAAAAGGTATATCCGTTTAAATATCACGAGCTTCTTGTTAGTTTAAGTTTGGCCTTGATTTTTAGCACTGACCTGAGACGCATGGGACTGCAAAAATTATACGAATTCAATGTAAAAACACGGTAAATCCTATTGACGTGGTTTGGTATTTAGGTGTAGGTTAGGTAATTATACCGATATCAATACTATAAATGCGAAAATATGTACTTTTTTTTAGACATGATTTTTTGTATAGAGATATTTAGAGGGCATGCAAGTGAAATTAGGATACTATTATCCCGAAAAAATGTAGGGTACCCGAGGGAATGTCCACACGGATGAAAGTACGGGACGCAGCTAGTTATTTATATTCAAACGAAAGCTAAACAAATCTAATGTAAAATATATGTTTTTTATGGGGACCTGCTGCCTTATTATGGATGATTCGGATCGTGATCGCGATCGCGTGCCATCTCACTTACGCTCGTGGTGCGAGTAAATAGATACGAACGGGACGGCATGCAATCTCGATCCCGATCAAAGAATCATAATAAGGCCCCGTATCGTTTTAACTTTTTTATTTTTTTATTTGTTAGTACATTTATAAAATAATAATAAATTATATAAATTAAATTGAAATAACCTAAGTTAATTTTCAAATGTCAAATAAATCCTAAATTTATGGTCTTCACCAACAACTAAACTAATACCTATTCAAATAACCCACCCCTGATCGTTCCCGGCGCAAAGGTACCCAAAACACTCGCTGCGTTACCGCGTTGGATGGCAATGGCCAACCTTTGCACCAGGAACGAGCCGGAGCGGGAGCCACCACACTTTTCTTCTTCTTCTTGTAAAAAATTGGAAAATATAGTATCTGGTGAAGTTGAGTAGTGCGATAGAACCGTTCGTCGTCGCAGTGAAAGTGTGTATGATTGTAATACGTTCTTTCGACCTCCGGACTATCGTCTACTGCAGTTCACGTTGACGAAGGTCAGTGACATAATCAGCTGTTATAATTAACAAACGATACTGTACGTTAATTAGCAACATGATCTCGAGTTTAACATAACTTGACCTCTTTTCTTAGTATTAAGTTTTTTATTTTATTTTATACATATTTAATCTACGTTTGGCCACCAACCAACTCGCCTGATGGTAAGCGACAGTGTGGCCGAGGATTAGCCTTGAAGATGCCTAGATTGTAGTTCACAGGAAAAAAAGAGGACAGCAGGGTAAGATATGTTTATACTTTATTAAGATACGTGGTAGTATGACAGGCTTATGACAGGTAATAAAATCCCATTACGACAGTGTACGATAGGAAGGAAAAATTATTCATTTTTGGTACTTGTGGTAATATAATACTGGTATATGACGGACAATATACGGACGGAGTAGATTTTCCTTTTATGACAACAGTAATAGTTACTGGAGTAGTTAGCTAGTTACACTAGAGTGTGGCAGGAGGCAGTTGGATATTGTGGACACTAGGGGGCCTAGACAAGAGCCACACACTGTTAGCGTTAATGCCTGCGGAAAGATGAAATTGTATGAAAATGACATTGACAATGACATTAGCATGAGAGAAGTTATCTGAAGCTAATGTCATTGTCAATGTCATTTTCATACAATTTCATCTTTCCGCAGGCGTGAACGCTAACAGTGTGTGGCTCTTGTCTAGACCCCTAGAGCAAGTCATCATGCCCTTTTCACAACTTTTATTTAATTGATTTTTTTATAAGACATTTAAATGTTTTGGTTTTTATCTGTAAGTTTTAGAATGTAATAAATATGAGTACAAATAATTTATTACTGAGCTATCACGGATATTATCAGCTATTACGTAGTGCAATTTAGTACAAATAACAGTACTACGACACAAACAGGTCGTTTGTCTGGTGGTAAGTGTCATGGAGATAAATATCGGTGAAAATAATGCTAATTTGTTTACAGGAAACTATAGAAGTTATCATTGTACTTACTAAAAAGTCTTATCTCCGTTTTATAATAAAGAAAAAAACAGATAATCTTGATAATACGGATAATGCTGATAATAATTATATACTTGACAGAATGTAGGCCAAATAAAAACCTTGGCTTTCACAAAGTGCATACGAAGCTAATCAAATGGAAATATTACGAGTTTGTTTCACAATATCGATAAGATCTTTAGAGTTCCTTCACGATTTGTTTCTTTATTACACATCATCATCATCATCATCAGCCAGTAAACGTCCACTGCTGAACAAAGGCCCTAGAAGCTAGGTGTTGCCATAATCCCCACGCTTTATATTATTTTTTTACAATTGATACGCTTGTGCTTGTCCGCCATCTAGCTTGATGATGACATGATGATGATGATGAATTATTATTTAAACGGTAAAATTAAATCATTTTGTTTTAATATTTTTCATTATAACCACAAAAACGGGATAAAGATATTTTCCCATTTATTCTGGGCATTATAAAAAATATTAAAACAAAAATTTGTTTTATATCTTTTAATATATTAACGACGTAAATTATCGTTTTTTTTTATGTTAACGCGGTTTTAATTTTAGTTTGGTCCCGCGTAATGGTTTGGGCGTAAGGCCCCTGATCAACGAAAACGAAATAAAAATTCATAAATAATAAGTTCATAAATAAGTTGTAACTATTTTAATATAATGCTAGACAGAGAGCGTACTATAGCGCGTGATGACGTCAAACCGTGCGCGCGCCATTCAAATGCTACAATATACTAAACATACGCTTTGCGAGAAAGGGACAGAGCATCTGCTATCTTACCCTCAGAGATTTATCAGCCAATTTAAATTATTTGTTCAGTATGTGTAATGTATTTAGTTATATGTGTTTTGATAGCCCGTTGGTCCAGTTGGTAGTGAACCTACCTTCTAAGCTTGGGGGCGTGGGTTCGATTCCCACCTAGGACAAACATTTGTGCTATGAACATTTGTGTTTGTTCTATATCTGGTTGTTAATATCTAATTTAAGTATGTATTTAAAACTATATATGTATGTATATCAGTCTCTGGCAGCCATATCACAAGCTTTGCTTAGTTTGGGATCAGATGATCGTGTGAAAAAATGTCCCGAATATTTATTTATTATATCCTTCGCTATACCTGTTATTTGTAATAAATGAAACATTAGGACACATGCCTATTCGTGCATTATGTCCGGCATGTAATTGTAAACACATCAATATTTCCAGTATTGTGTAACGCGCGCTGCACGCGGAAGGCATAACAATGAATATCCATCCGTTCTCACACAACCAAGGCGATTTGTTCGTAATTAAAGATAATACCACGGACCTGGTAGGTGACCTGCCACATACCTGTATCCAAGTAGACGCCACAAGTCGACCTACCTTGCATGTCATCTATACTATCTATACTAATATTATAAAGAGGAAAGATTTGATTGTTTGTTTTTTTTTTTTTTTTTTTTTTTTTTTATGCCATATGTGGCAAACAAGCAGACGGGCTGCCTGATGGTAAGCAGTCACCGTCGCCTATGGATACTTGTAACACCAGAGGCATCACAAATACGTTGCCGACCCTTTAGAACTCTATTAACTCGCGTTTGTTTGTTTGCATTAAATAGGCTCCGAAACTACTGAACCGATTTGAAAAATTCTTTCACTGTTGGGAAGCTACACTATCCCCGGGTGACATAGGCTATAATCTATACCCGTGCGAAGCTGGGGCAGACCGCTAGTATCTATATACATATAAAAGAAAGTCGTGTTAGTTACACTATTTATAACTCAAGAACGGCTGAACCGATTTGGCTGAAAATTGGTGGCGAGGTAGCTTAGAACCAGGAGACGGACATAGGCTTTTCATCAGCATCATCACCATTTTTCATCACTACGCGGGTGAAAACGTGAGGCGCAGCTAGAGTCTCCAATAAAACTACGATAAATTTAATTTTTTTTACTAGGCAAGTGCCTTTATTAACTTAACAAAATACAAGATAACACTAACACTACAAATACAGTTAGACTGCCCATAGACCGTTGAAGGTCTAAAGACTATCCAAATGCTCAAGCCTACTACCAGTTGGCAGCGTACCCAGCATGCTGGCGGCATTACGATAAATTGTCGTAGTTGAGTCCAGGTAAAACTAGTCTGCTCAATCGGTGCCGCGTTAACACGTGTCAGTTTGAAACGAAGATGGGTAATTGTGCAATACTGAGTTGTAATACCACAAATAGAGTTGGCCGACAGAATAAAGATTTATTTTCACAGGTAAGTACATCTAGGTACGAAAAATTTGACACGTTTAGTTTTCATACAGTATGGACCGCTTGTGAAGTCTACTTGGATATAGGTCTGTGAGATTTGCGCAGGGGCGAGCGAAGGTCGGACTAGACACGTCACACAGGACCAACATGTGCGTAATCATCTACAAACTGGTGCTGGCAACAATCTCAGATCAGACAAACAAGGGAGATATGCCTTAATACAATTATCGTTTGTGTTCAAATGCCTGTTTCGTTTTTTTCTGCACCGATTAACGTATTTTTTTTTAGTACGGCGCACGCAATCTAATAAACTTGTAGCGACACCAACGAACTAACTAATAGTTCATATATAACTTTAAAGTATTTATTCATCATCATCAGCCAGAAGACGTCCACTGCTGAACATAGGCCTCCCCCTTTAACCTCCACACTGAACGACAGCCTGCCTTTTGCATCCACTGGATGCCAGATAGATAAGATAGATAGATAGATGATAGTATTTATTATTATCGATTTATTTATTTTAACACTTAATTTTGAAGATTTAAAATAAATATTAAAAAAATAACATAAAAAACTTTAAAATTTGCATACCGCCGCAGCGTAGCATGGCACAGGCTAGCGGTGGTCAGGGCTGCAGAGTGAGGAACCTCCTGAACCAATGCGCGCTGTGTCTAGGACGACCGCCTTCTGCATCTGACCCTTGACCCAACCATCTAACGAGAGCCTCGAGGCTGTTCGCTATAAGGACGTTCACCGTGACGACTATCGGGACAATGATCGTCAAGTACTCACATGGCGGTAATCTCGTGAGCCAAGTCAAGGTACTTGCTGAGTTTGTTCTTCTCGGCCTTCACGAGGTTCTCGTCATGTGGGATGGTGATGTCGACGAGCACTGCCCGGCGCTGGGACCAGTCGACCAACACGATATCAGGCTTATTGGCGACAATAGTCCTGTCCGTGACGGTAGACCGGTCTCAGTAGAGCAAAGCACGACCATTGTCTAGACCTGGCGCTATTGTTATTATGATTTGTATGGTCACGAAGATGGAGATAAACATGCTATGCATAAAATGTCTAAGGTTAGGATACCCGCAAAAAGACAAGATCAACTATAAGGTCATATTATCAAACCTTAACTTTGCGGAGTGAGTATAGGGTTGAATTTTTTTCAAGCTGCCACGGAGTAAACTTAGAAGCAGGTAATTGAGTATACAAACTCACAGGTCATACAAACTAATAACACAACCAATGTCAAAGTAATTTAAACGAAACGAAATACACATCTAATATAGGTAAGTAAGTACTCATATTAATAAAGCAAATTATGTAGTTAAAGCTACTAACAGCCGCACTCAGAGACGTTACTTAAGCTAAGGAATACTTAAAATTGCTGTCTCATTTTCACGTGTGACAATTTCCGTCAACGAGAAGTTGACAGAGCAATTTTAAGTATTCCTTAGCTTAAGTAACGTCGGCTGTAAGTTGGATAGGTCAAGCCGTCAAGCTAAAATGTGAGATGTGCGAAATAATTAAGAATTAAAAGAAAGAGAGATGGAATACTCGTATCTATTGGAAGAACTTCACACGAAACTACACAGGGTTACGCGGACAGAGTGTGCTAGCCGAAAGGGGTCCATTATACTTGATTATACTTATCATTATGAACAACTTTTACTATGCGACCAAGCCTGAAATCGCGAAAACAAAAACTGCTGTTCTATGCATGGCCGTTTTCTATAGGTATAGCTATTCATTTTGCAAACAGGAATATACGTGGCAAGTTTCTTTAAAATTGGATTGGTAGTTTCCGAAAAATTTAACTACTCTCGGACTAAGCAATTAATTTGCTCTGACAGCTGCAATATCATTGTAAAAAGCTGAATGAAAACCAGGGATTCTGATCACTGTCGCTTTGTCTTTGAACGTAAGATTGCAGCAGGTCTCCGATAAACTTCAGTGAAATATAAAAATAAAATGTTTTTATTCAGCTTTTTACAGTGTATGTGAACTGTCAGAGCAAATAAATGCTTGGACTGACTTTAGAGAAAATGATCGATATCCATGTCAAAAGAAAAAAAGATCTTTACAAAGTTAGATGTTATATAACAAGAAAAAAACGGTATCAAACGATGATGATAGATATCTAAACCTGAAGATGTTACGCAGAGATGAACGTTGGAAATATGAGCAACATTACGCAAACAAGATTAGTTGAAGAGGTGACGGACAGAAACTCTAGTAAACTTACAATTGTTCAGGTCTTTATAATTGACTTGTAAGCTCAGCTTGCCGACCACCGCGTGGCCTATAACAATTAATAATAATAATAAATATTCGGGACATTTTTGCACACACGGTCATCTGACCCCAAACTAAGCAAAGCTTGTGATATGGCTGCCAGAGACTGATATACATACATATATAGTTTAAAATACATACTTAAATTAGATATTAACAACCAGATATAGAACAAACACAAATGTTCATAACACAAATGTTTGTCCTAGGTGGGAATCGAACCCACGCCCCCAAGCTTAGAAGGCAGGTTCACTACCAATTGGGCCAGGGGCGGATCCAGGATTTCATTTGGGGGGGGCATTCTAACAAGGTTCGACGGAATCAAATCGAAAATTTGAGTCGAATGTATGGAATTGCTAGGTGTTTTTGGCCGCCAATGAATTGGGCCAATGGGCTATCACACTTTAAGCAACGCGTTACATATCGCACGCAATGTTTTAAAAACAGGTTAAGGCTAGGAAGAATATAATAAAGTCAAGGGTATTGGTTGTGATTCGCTGACGTCTAGCTAGACGATTGTCTAAATTTGAGATGGGAGTGGAGACTGTAAAAATCATAGATTCAACATTGTCTCGCTCGACTAGTTGATCTATAAACGATCCTTTATGAATGTCACAAATTAGATGTATCATCCAACTAAAATCAAGTAAGTTCCTAAACCTGATGGTAAGTGGTCGCCGCCTATAGACATTAACAATACCCGACGCGTTGCGTTGCTTTAAGGATTCACCTTTCGTTTGAAGCAGCCCAGATTATACTTCCGAGGAAAAACCGAAGGTAAGCCGTTCTATAACTTACAGGTGCGTGGCAGAAACAATCGATTAAATCAAACAGTGCGAGACTACCACGTATCTGTGTTGATGGCATCCAAATAAGGAACCTGGGGGTTTAGACAAGACCCATTTTCTGTTAGCGTTAACGCCTGCGGAAAGATGAAATTCTATGAAAATGACATTGACAATGACATTAACTTGAGAGATGTTATCTCAAGCTAATGTCATTTTGTCAACCCCCCTGGAGTGAGACGTAAAGTTATATAGTAACGCTGAAGAGCGGGCAGCTTTCGTTTCAAAATATTACGTGCAGCAAATGTGGTCGTTGGCCCAAATTTAGGAACCCCATTGTGAGACATCTCAAACGCCGAGTTGAGTTCGTAAGAAATGTAGACGAGGATAAATCCAGTTATGATATAGCCGTGAAGTAAATTAACACAATCATACAACGTGTACCTACAACGCTAAGGCGAATTCTTTGTTGGACAGAGGCATTAAGGCATTCTCCATACAGAATTGAAAGTCTATCTATACTGATAACAGCGTCAAAACATTTGCAACTTAATTATTTGAGACGCACCTGCCATTTCAGCGTGTTAGCATTTACCGAGGCATGTATATATCGTATGTCCTTCCATTCACAATCTACGTAACAAATCAAAAGCCAATAAAGATGAATAGTTAAACGCCCGCGTCGGAGCAAAGGGCAATCTACACGAATCGTTCTCAAGATGAAGACGTTCCGTGGATATTTTATTTTTATTTATTATTTAATAATAGGCTTGCATTTGACCGCCAATGATGCGGTCTACGTTGGAGCACGCTTGCCTAGAAGAAACCGATTCACTCGTGATTTGAAGACACCCAGATTGTAACTACCGGGGAACACCCATTCAGGCAGCGCATTCCACAGGCTAGCATATATATAGCATAATAAAAGTTGAATCATAGAGCTTCGTACGGGTTTTTGGAATATCAACCATAAAGCAGTGTCGATTTTTTGTGCCCGCTCTGGCAGTCCGATAGAAAAATGGGCAGGAGGGAATTAGATCATGCAGATCTGATGCACACTCTCAGAAATATATTACAATATTTGCATCTGTTGGTATGCTGAAAAATTACCAGATGCATTTGGGCTGGCGAGGGCCCAATCTTCAGGCGCTAATGTCATTCACCCGGGACTTGGAGCCGGTCCAGCTTTTCTAAGGCTATCAGAGAAATATGCGAATACGATGCGAGCGAGATTCGTCTCCGAGTAACAGGTTTGGATGAGCTCCGATGACGACGTCCGATAGTCAGGTAGCCGAGATTTTGTTTGCTGATGCCAAACTTTGTAAATTTTTCCGTTCGATTCTTCAGCTCATATCAAAAGAAAGGAAATGTGACATGACGCATTTGTTAAAACTTATTACCAAATATTCACGGGTACAGTTACAAAAATAAAACCGGACAAGTGCTGGCGCACTGTTCCGTACCTCTCACTAATAACAATAATTATCAATTTAAAAACCCAAAATGAGGTCATCCAAATAACCCAATTACCAGTTTATAACTTGGTAATTAACAGAAATTTGTCACCGACTCGCACTTGGCCATTATTTATTATCTGTTGTTAGAGTGCGTGAGTATTATAATCTTGCCTTGTACTTATTACCGTTTTTACATTAGAGCTAATACAAAAATACGTTTGTTGTATGTGGTTTCTTTTCGTTTTTACTTTTTGATTTATTTCTTAGTTAGTCCGCCGTAATATTACATATTCTGTGAAAGTTTCAACTGGCTTTCTATTACGGTTCGAAAGATACAGCCGTTTAAAGATAGGACAGGTGGACAGACCGACAGACAGACATAAGTAAGCTTAGTAATAGGGTCCCGTTTTACCCTGTGGGTACAGAACCGTAAAAAGTATTCCCCTTGCGTAATGAACATTGGCCAAGGTCCTTACGAGGCGGTCATACTATATCCTCGACCAAATGCGGTCGGTGTTATCCACATTATCAGCACGCTGACTGAATTAGTAACCACAAACAAGGTGATGTGAAACTAGACAAGTTATATCCGTATTCGTATCTAATCAGTCAGAAATAGACTGTTTAGCTGCTACTTGTGCGGGTTTTTCTTTATTTAATATGATTTCTGACGTTTTATACTCTATTTGTTGACTTGTTTCATTCGTCTCCGGGTTATAGAATTTTTTATTGCCCTCCGATTTGTCTGGCGTAGTTCGATCGTCTAACAAAAAGTTTTGAATTTCACACTTTTGCTACTAACCTTATGGCATATGGGCCTTGAAACCACCAGCACCACGCGGTCAGCAAGAGAGAGGCCTATACCCTGGAGTGGATTAATAAAGCTTGCGGATGGTGATGATGGTTCACTTAGGTGGTCTTTATCAGGAATCTGTCTGGCTTTAGCGATATCACAATTTTCAACCAAGATTGTTTTCATAATTACCAAGGCAGGTATCACACACCTTGTTAGCTTGTATTTAAATAGTTCATCCCACGCAATGTTTTTCATTCATTACATTGATTCACGTACGCTATCATTATTTTTATCACCATTACGTGATCAACATCGCAATGATAACGTAGTTGGCGTTGCAGCGCCAGTAAAATCAAGAGTGTTCGCCGAGTGATTTAATGTTTTCGATATTTTAATGTTGGAAGATTCTTTGAGAATGTTGTTTTCGTTTGACTAGAATATTTATACACCGTACCGTACTAATGTAAATGTTTGTTGTTGATCAAGATTTGATTTAAAAGAAACTAATTAGTATGTCCATTGTCCATTGTGTAGAAGACCAGCGGCTCCCTACCAAGAACTGCGCATAATCCTGACCAACGAAACGAAGCAATCGAGGCATAAAACATGACAAATATAAATCCTTTTACAGTGCTGTCATACAAACTTATCTTAACACGAAATATGCTTCTTTGACGATTCGTCCTCACGAATAAGTATTCAAAAGTAGACCTTTAAAATCGATTAATTGACATTATTTCTTTACATGTAATTTTATCCGGATGTGTTCACCGATAGGTACACGATTAAAGAAATTTGGCTCCATAGAAAAAAAATCTTAAACTTTCCTAAAAAAACACCCGTTTTTACGTCCCTTCAAGGGATGGAATCACAATGTGTGTTATCCTAACAATCATTCAAATACTTTAATGATCGCAATTTTTTTGTAAAAGCGCAAGATTAATTGTAGAAAATAAAGAAAAAATAAATATTGAAAATATTAGAAAGCGCGCATGCCGCATTACCGTCATACAAGTGTACCGTCTCTACCATTTCGCCTTAGGAGGTGGCCAAATGAGGAAACTGACAAATTGTTGAAAATTTTGAAAATACTATGGTGTCTCCCCCATTCAACTTTGGATAAGTGGTCGCACTGTACGTCCACTGCATCCTGGGACTGCTGAGAATAAATATTCATGCCACAAATTCCAATGGCTCCGTGATTGCAGGTTGCATAAGCAACTATTTGCAATCAGTTTGAAACGAGAAAATTCACGTGTTTTGGTTCGACGCCAAATCACCACAATACAGTAGGTACGTTTCGAAAGCTTCTGAATTCCTACGCACGTTGTCTTTCTTTTCTCTAACACCCAGTTTTATTAGGCTTTGGAACAAAGAACTAAGAAAATAGTATAATCTTCCAGTATTGATTAGCTTTGCAGAACAAAACAGTGCAATCACTTCGATCTTGCAGTTCTTGCGCTTTTGCAATAAACGTTACGATATCAAGACATACTTCTTGGTAATAGCATTTCTTTTCTCTACATTTTGATTCCTGTTTCATAGGGCTATTGAAATGTTAACTTTATCCATACTGTTAGTAGATTTTGAATGATATATTTTGACGTTGCTATTTCAGCTATGCCATGAATCATGTTTGAAAACAACTTCTGATATTTCGACTTGGGTAGCGAGAAGGATGATAAAGCGATGGCCATGCGTCCAGCTCCCGTCATGACTGCAGACATTTATATCTATTGCAGATACCACTTTTATCTTACTCTTTGTGATAAGGTTTCTAAGTCTCTCAATAGATTTCGTGGACTGAAAACTCAATTTCGAAATATAGATTCTTCGTCACTTTTAGCTGGAACTACGCATTTTTAAACGCCGACGCAAAACGAGGGGTGTTATAAGTTTAACGTGTATATATCTGTGGCATCGTAGCTCCCAAACGGCTGAACTGATTTTGATATAGTTTTTTTTGTCTGACTTGATCGAGTCTTCTTAGCTGATTCATGAAATTTGTTCAGTCGTTTAAAGATTATCAGCTCTTTTATCAGCGGTTTTCAATAAATGTTTAATTTATACTTTTGTAACAATCTTTGCTGGCTTCAAGTATTCTAGAATCTAGATATTCAGGTTGATATTGGGCTATATTTTATTCAGTCTGAGGGATGAAAAAGAATCATCATCAGCCAGAAGACGTCCACTGCTGAACATAGGCCTCCCCCTTTAACCTCCACACTGAACGAAAGCCTGTCATCGGCATCCACTGGATGGGCATCCCATGGGCGACTCTCACAATGACGTCAGTCCAAAAATCGGATCGGAATTGGAAGGTCGGATGAAAAAGAATAGAAATTTAGAATTATCGTGAATCAAAACGTTAATCTGGCTATCAGACAAGGTTATTGTTCATTAAATAACAACCTCTCGCAGCTTCCCTAGGTCATACTTTAGTTTCATGGCTTTTTTTTTGCTAATATCTTTCTATTTCTTTTTTCTTTCGAACAATTTCATTTTGTTACGGAGTTGAGTTGATAAACATAAACATTTACACACAAACGTTCGCATTTATAAAATTAGGTTCGCATAATTATAACGTTTGCAAATTGATTTTACGAAGTATGTTTTCTTGACTTGACTTTAAAAAACCGGACAAGTACGAGTAGGACTCGTGCTCTGAGGGTTCCGTTGGACAGAACCCTCAGAACGCGAGTACAAAAAAAACTAAAGTTTAAATATTGAAAGACAAACTTAACTTTGTAGTTGACTATAAGGTTCTTCCATACATACCAACTACAAAATGTAAGTTTGTAATAGCAAAATAATTATTTTTAAATGACATAACTTCAAATTTGTGACTTTCGGATTTATTCCTATATATTATGTGCTATGAGACCTTGCCTTTTGCCAAATTTCATGATTCTAGGTCAACGGGAAGTACCCTATAGGTTTTGATTTCCATGTGAAATCGCAAAATATGCGACATAAACGTTCATATAATTTTTGATTGCGTTGACTTACAACTTTTATTTTTTTACAGCCGAAAGAAACCGTAGACCCAAGTATTTAGTATAAATTTCAACTTGATACCTTTACGCGTTCTTGAGAAAATGGGTCTTGACAGACGGACAGACGGACGGACAGACAGATAGACGGACAACGAAGTGATCTTATAAGGGTTCCGTTTTTTCCTTTTGAGGTACGGAACCCTAAAAACAATATATAATAGGCTGAGACTATTTTGATTGCTCAACGTAATTCCGAAGTTACTATTTGTTGTGACGATGCTAACGGAGCAATGTTTTCTTTGCGACACAAAAGGGCATAATGGCTCGGTCGTCGCATGTGAAGGCGGTCTAGCCGACCGGTAGTGCGGGTCTGATTGCCGTCGTGAGCCAACACACGCATGTGGGCGGACAACGGGACAAGTTGGCATCATCAGGTGAGCCAGATGGACTGACTCACAAGTCTCACTACTTACATCCATTTTGTTTTGTAAGGACTGAAGTAATTTTGGACGCTTGTGTATATTTATTTTTAGCGACCGTCACAAACAGTTAAATTTAACGTGTGTATATGTTTGTCTGTCTGTGGCATCGTAGCTCCCAAACATCTGAACCGATTTTGATTTAGTTTTTTTGTTTGAAAGCTGACTTGATTTGCCGAGATTGTTAGTTATGATTCAAAAAAAGAAGTCGTAATGTTTGGTACCAAGACGCGACGTGGTCTTTGTTAATGGGAAAAACTAAAAATGTATTCATACTGAGATGATAGCACCGAGCAACAGAACTAAACTAACTTAACTTTTATGCAACAAAGATGACTTTTTAATGCACCGCCTTCTAGAGTAGAGAGCGAACAAAAGTAATGTGATATTAAAATAAGAATGCATGATTTTAGTATATTCCCCATTACATAATCAGCCTTTTAATAGTCCACTGCTGGACTTACCCTACCCCCGAAATGGGGATTGGGCCATATCTACCGCTGGCCCAGTGCGGGTTGGTGGATTCACAATTCACATACATACGCCATTGAATTTCTTCTCCGTACGTATGCAGGTTTCCTCACGATGTTTTCCTTCACCGAAAAGCCAGTGGTATGAAAATCCGTACATAAACTTCAAAGAGCTCATTGGTACGGGCCCGGGACTTGAACGCCCCAAACAGGCCAAACAGGCTACCGTGACTTTTTTCCACGCCATTTAACAAACATGAAACGAAAATGTGTTGACATTTTATCAGATCTGTGAACTATATATCAGTTGATAAGTCAGACAGTTCATTACTTGATATAAAAGTAAGGTAGGCTAAGCCTCGCAACGTTTATATAATCTTTGAGTTATAGCTTACCATGTAGTAACATTACGTTTTTATTATTGTTTTATACGGCGTCATAGCAGTCATAGCGACTGTTCGGTCGGTCAAATCATTTACTTGCTCTGACAGCTACAATAACATAGTAAAAACCTGAATGAAAACCACGAATACTGATCACTCTCACTAGGTTTTTGAACGTAAGAATGTAGGAGGTACCCGATATACTTCAGTAAAATACGAAAAGATAATGTTTTTATTCAGTTTTTTTATTGCAGCTGTCAGGCAAATTTCACCAGAGATCTTCAAAAGGGCCGGTTGGAAGTGGCCTGCATCCAGCATTTCCCTAGGTCGTCTGTCCATCTTGTAGGTGGACGACCTACGCTGCGCTTACCGGTCCGTGGTCTCCATTCCATAACCTTTCGGCCCCATAGGCCATCTGCTATACCCCTAACACCCAACATAAGGAATCTGCCTGCCTAATATCAGCTTTAGTTTTCGAGATGAGTCAGTCAGTTAAGTCAGTATTTCTCTGTTATATTGATTCCTAATTCTATAGACATAAGAAACGCAGAAATACACTAGAGATTCGTCTAAATACAGTTTGTAGAGATAATTTTAGGTAGCAGGATAGACAAAAATACTAGTTAGTATTTCTTACTCAAGACAAAGGTGTGGACACCGAGGTACAAGGCACGGGTGTCCTTGTAATAACCACTACCACTTACTATTATTTACTTCAAGACAGCATTTTTTTTTTTTTTTTTTTTTTTAATATTAAGGACATTTTTCACACACGGTCATCTGACCCCAAACTAAGCAAAGCTTGTGATATGGCTGCCAGAGACTGATATACATACATATATAGTTTTAAATACATACTTAAATAGATATTAACAACCAGATATAGAACAAACACAAATGTTCATCACATAAATGTTTGTCCTAGATGGGAATCGAACCCACGCCCCCAAGCTCAGAATGCAGGTTCACTACCAACTGGACCAACGGGCTATCAAATTAACGGGCAATTAATGAACACCAACGTCCTGTACGTCCTTGCTTAACATGACGGAGACAAGGCACAAGAAGTAAACTAAACGCCACCACAATTATAGGTGCAGACTACATGCTATTAAAAATAATAATAATGAGAGTTAGTTTTTGGAATATAAGTTAGTACATTATACATTAAAAATTCAATGAATATTTGACTGATTAAAGGAATCTAAGAATAAGAGAAAAACATTACTTATTACAGCAGTTTGATAGTTTACTACGAATAGATAGTTTGAACCATTATTTATGTTTGAGGCATTATTTATGTAAACTGCATTGATATAGGCCACTTGGACAACTGATTACGAACAAGCCAAACTTATTTTATACCTTCCCAGTTTGTAAATATGGTCTAATATACAGCTGCGAGATTGGAGTTCTTTGGAGTTGGAATTTGAAATCGAGTTGGCATTCGAGAGTACAATGTGTTTATTGTAAACTCGCACTGCTGCCCTAAATATGATGAGTGCCAAAAATAGTGTCAAGTGGTGTCAAGAGACTTGTTCTAAGGTGGACTAAACGAGAGAAATAAACGAGTTGGTAATTTACTTTATGAATCAAATTTGACAGGAGGAAGTGGAGCACAGAGCTGGCTTTTGTCAGTTATTTTTATCCCCAAGGCTAAAAGGCTAAAAGTTAGTGGAATTGACTTAGGGCATATGAAGAAAGATCTGGTAGAAGAAATTAGTACAGTAACGTTTATCTAAGAAAGAACAAGTTTTTTTTTTTATATAGTCTCGCTTTTGATTGCCAACTCGCTTGATGTTAAGCGATGATGCGGTCTACGATGAAGCACTCGGGACTTGAAGACAACCAAAATGTAACTATCGGGGAACACCCATTCACAAAGCGCGCGCCAAAAATGCGCTGCCTGGGTGTTCCTTGATAGATACAGTTTGAGGCAAATAGATACAATCTGGGTGCCTTCAAATCACGGGTGAATCGGTTTCTTCTAGGCAAGCGTACTCCATCGTAGACCGCATCATCGCTTACCATCAGGCGAGATAGCGGTCAAAAGCAAGACAATTTACAATTCAAGTCTTATAATTTCGTAGAAAAACGTTACTCGACCTCTTCCAGACCTTTCTTCATCTTCTAGGTATATATTGTAGACCGCACCATCGCTTAACATCAGTCAAGACGGTGCGGCGGTCAAACGGCGGCCCGTGATTTAAAAAAAACTCCATTAACTATTATTGCGATTACTAATATAGGTACAATTTACTGATGTTTCCAACTACCAATTTGTTTGTTAGAAATGAACATGGAAACCAGTTTGGCAAGTGGTACCCGCGTATGGCGAAGGCAGTGTAAAAAGGCGAATAAGCAAAACTATTACATAAGGTGACGCTTTCTAACGCATGCCTCGACAGGGCCATGAGTGAACTCTTGAATATTATTGACGTGGCTTGTACGTGTCATCAGCAGTGGAATACACAACAAACAAGCAGCTTGGCATAATTGTACTGTTATAATAAGAGAAGCCACTGGCACCCGACACACAGTCCCAGACTAGTTCGGGAGCCTATGGAAAATCACGTTATGTAAAACTAAATTTATGTCAAAATAAATTACTTTTGTTTGTTTAGCTTTATAAAATACAGTAACACAACAAAAACACCACTTTATTGCTGATTATTTTTATATCTCTATCTTCTCTACATAGTATAAATTAAAGTTACTTTCCGCGTCTGTCTGTCTGTCTGTATGGTCGCTAACTCCTCCTAAACCACGCAACGGATTTTGATACGGTTTTCACCATCAGGAATGTTTATATACATAACAAGCGACCCGCCCCGGTTTCGCACGTAAATTACACCCGTGCGAAGCCGGGCGGGCGGGTCGCTAGTATTATTATATGTGTATAAATTGCGGGAAAACTTTAAAATTCTAACACATCACAAGTTTATGTTGAAATGAAACCCCAATCAATAATTCAATATATGATTTATATTTGTTACTATAGAGTAATTCACTATAAATAAAATCAGTAACTATAAATTTTATATCGTAGGATAATAAAACATTTAATTACATATTAAATGATTATTTGTGGGTTTCATTTCAATATAAACTTGTGATGTGTTAGAATTTGTTAGTCAATATGTCAAACAATTTTTAAACAATCATCAAATATGTCATTTATATTTTATACTAAAGAGAAAATAATAATAATATATAAACGAATGAATAAATATAATTGAATAATTGTTTGTGGGTTTCATTTGAATAAACTAGTGATGTATCAGAGTTTTTTTAGTGTTCGGCTCATGTATCCTGCATGTTCAACTAAGTACACAGAAAGTGTTATTGGGACACAGAAAGTTATCATTTATTGAAAATCAATTTCAAAGTAGAATTTTATTTAGATATGGTAGTTTCCAATGAAAAAGATTACAGTTCAAACCACGTTTATGATAAAATTTTATGACATTTAACATTTAAGATAATTTATAAGTCCATATATTTGCACAGATACGCCAATGTTTATAATTTTTTTAATAAGTTTAATTAATAGTTATCACTGAGATAACTTTCAATTTACTGATACGAAGAACTAGCTGCATCACGGAGTTTTATCTGCAATTTTCCAGTTATGCATATTTTGGGATAAACAAGTACAAGTTGAAAATTATAAAAAAACACGATAAAAGAGCTGATAATTTTCAAACGGCTAAACTGGGTTTTTTTCAGTTCGTTTTTTGAAAAAGGGTTCATTCATTTGTGAGCTACGATGCCAAAGACAGACACGCAGATACACATGTTAAACTTATTATAACACACCTCTGTTTGCGTCGGGGGTTAAAAATAACCCATGTCTGTTTGTCTGTCCTCAAAAGGCACACTTTTTTGCCATATCAATATCGTTTCAGCCTTTAGTCGCGAGAAGGCGATAAAAGACAGAAAAGGCAAAGAGGTTGAGAGTTTTAATAAAACCGATCAGTTGACAACCCTGACGACTCTCTATTCACTGGATATATTAGGATGAAAGTAAGTGTAAGTTACGTTTTTTAATGTTGTCTTTTTTATCCCGTAAATATGTTATATGTTATATATATAAATATGTTATATATGTTGGATGCGAATAGCGAGAGACCGGGGAGAGTGGCATAAACAAAGGGAGGCCTATACCCAGCAGTGGGTCACTCAGGGCTGATGATGATGATGATGAAATATGTTCCCATAGGAAAGTAAGTAAAGTAAGTAGAGTAAATATTTATTTCCACAGAGGTCTACATGTACACAGAGCACATATCTAGTAAATTAACATAGATCTGTCCACAGCTCTCTGTATCCTACAGCTGCCAACCTTTAAATCTTGGTATAATTTGTTTTCTAGTTGTAAAACCAGTCTATTTGCTACAACTAGTTTTGTTCGTGTAAAAAACTCAAGAGGAAAAAGATTGCTAATACTTCAACATCTATCAAGTGGTTTTTATCATCTTATAAAGATATTTGGATTGATAAAAACTGCTATTGATGTTGCTAATGCTTTTTAACAGGTTTACGGCCATAAGTGACTGAGTGAATTGTTTTTAGAACTCCCTCTCGACGTGCTCATGTCTGAGGGTTGCGACCTTTCATCAGGTGGTCATAAGGTGCTGTGAATCTGATTAAATCCATCCTGTTTTTAGAATTAATATTTTTTACTAACCTGTCTTTTGAAGACAATATGCTTTGTTTGTTGGAGCTGTGACGTCTTGTCTTAAATGCACCCATTGACGCAACCAGCCTTATGATTTTCCTTATGATTTTCCTTCTATAGAATATGAATGAAGTTGATTCAATCCATTGAAGGGAATGTAAAAACGGGTGTTTTTTAGGAAAGTTGATGATTTTTAGGGTTCCGTACCTCAAAAGGAAAAAACGGAACCCTTATAGGATCACTTCGTTGTCCGTCTGTCTGTCTGTCTGTCCGTCTGTCAAGACCCTTTTTCTCAAGAACGCGTAAAGGTAGCAAGTTGAAATTTATACTAAATACTTGGGTCTACGGTTTCTTTCGGCTGTAAAAAAATTAAAGTTGTAAGTCAAAGCAATCAAAAGATATGAACGTTTATGTCGTATATTTTGCGATTTCACAGGGGAATCAAAACCTATAGGGTACTTCCCGTTGACCTAGAATCATGAAATTTGGCAAGAGGCAAGGTCTCATAGTACATATATAGGAATAAATCCGAAACTTATAAATTTGAAGTTATATCATTTAAAAATAATTATTTTGCTATTACAAACTTACATTTTGTAGTTTGAATGTATGGAAGAACCTTATTGTCAACTACAAACTTAAGTTTGTCTTTCAATATTTTAACTTCAGTTAGTTTTTTTATTGGTCTCGCGCTCTGAGGGTTCCGTCTAACGGAACCCTCAGAGCACGAGTCCTACTCGTACTTGTCCGGTTTCTTTTATCGAGCCAAATTTCTTTAATCGTGTATCGTTGAACACATCCGAATAAAATATTTCAAGAACATTTATTAAACATAAAGAAATAATGTCAATTAATCGATTTTAAAGGTCTATTTTTGAATATTCGTGTTAAACAATTATTAGGGGCTTCCACTCACATGTGGCCCCAGGGCCTCCAGGCCTCTAAATTTGGCCCTGAGACTTCGGTATATAGTCTGTATCTAATATCCTCGTTCCATACGTACTATTGTAACAATAGCGTTGAATCTATTGTATCATTCACCAAACTATATGAATCTGACAGCACTGAAACTTTCTGCATCTCGTTTCATTTCAATATGTGAGAAAGGAATGGCAACAACTTTAGAACTGTCCAATTAAAGCCTGTTACAGACAGTGTACAGTAAATGCAACAGCAAGAGTAGTACTATAATTGTGTTTTATTTACTTACAGGTTTTTTATATTACTTTATTAACATAATTCCACGTTTGACCACCAACTCGCCTGTTGGTAAGCGAAGATGTGGTCGGAGATGAAGCACGCAGACTTAGAAGATACCTAATCACTCTGGCATTGAACAAGCCCAGATTATATCTCTCAGGAAGCAAGGAAGCCGGCAGGTTGTTCCAATCCTTGGCCGTACGGATCAGATATATAGAAGCGAAACGTTTGGTACTGTCCAAGTATAAAACATTATAAATTACTAGCTGCGCCCCGGTTTCACCCGCGTAGTGATGAAATATGGTGATGATGCTGATGAAAAGCCTATGTCCATCTCCTGGTTCTAAGCTACCTCCGCACCAATTTTCAGCCAAATCGGTTTAGCCGTTCTTGAGTTATAAATAGTGTAACTAACACGACTTTCTTTTTTATATAACTATAAATATACTCTTCTAAAGTCATTTGTTTTATCTTAAATTAGTAGTAAATAGTTGACAAATAAAAATATAAGTTGATGAAGGGAACAGACCCCGGAGTCCGTGGAACTGTACTACAACCAATAACTTTTAAAATAAATATAGAGAAAAATATCTCATATGTTGTTAACCTCACTTAGCCAGTTTAATTGCATTTTCAATCAGTCTATGTGAACAGTAAACAATGGAAATGCCAAGGTTCATCCGTAACATTGAGCACAATAGGTTATACAAGAAATATGATTGTCATTTCTCATCAAGACCTACAACAATACTACAACTGAACTAAACATAAACAATCAAATTTTAAAATAGTAGCAATAGCTCTTAATTAATGTTAATGTCTGCACTAATTGGAATTCAACCAAAGTTCAAACACCTGTGTAATCTTATTAGAAAGACAAAAGACGCTCTGGACGTTACAAAGTTCCCTTGCAAGGCCAAGCTATACAAAACAATCAGCTTTACAGTAAAGAGATGCATCATCGCGTCGAGGAACAAAGTTCAACGCGTAAAAAGGTTACTTCGTGCCAATAAACATAAAATGTAAACAGTGGAATTTACGAACCAACGGTTGAATAGAACAAAAACAGAATACCTGAGTCGAGACTCCTGTCAGCTCCTCCAGTCATTATGGTTATATTCCACGGCAAGGGGGGCAGTCAACGCAACCAGCGGGCGTCACGCTCCTCTCCTGGTCGCGCACCACCACAATCCACGCAGCAATTATAAAAAGAACCCAATTTCAATGTCACATAGGTAACACGAGGGTACGGACAGCCACACGGCCGAACTGAACTGACGGCGACCGCGCTCGCACTCACACTGATCCCTACGCAATAATAACTGAACAGCATTTACCTTCTCCCTCATGGTAATTAGTTTCTTCGTGTATATGTCCTTCTTTTTCAGCCATATTCAATTTATTTATTTATTACGACTGGGCGACAAAACTAGACTGAACATAGCGACATGATTTTTTTTCCAACACGACGCAGTTTGACAACTTTACGAAGAAAAAAAGTTATGTCAGTTGTCAAAAAGTTGTCAAACTCGATGACAGTTTAATGACAAATGATAATGTTAACTGAGATTTAAATCTCAAATATGCAAGGAGCATGAACCACGAACGTAGTATCTATGGACAGCGTGAAAACTTGAACAGCGTGGTCACTTTATGTTGGTGTGCGTATCTAGAACTGCTTGAGTGTGCGTGAGTAGGGAAGTGACTGCTAGTGCAGATCTATCGATAAAAAGGTTCCCAAATGTAGTATTTTAACCCTTCCCGCGCAATGGGCTGACTAGCCTCTGTTGCCAGAAATGTGAGAGTCCAACCGAATTTTCGAAAACTAACCGACTGTAAAATAAAATATATTTTTTTCCTATTAATTTGACATTTTATGTTCATATATTATATATAATATTAATCGTCTTGAATTGCTGTATGATATTTTCATGTATTATATATTTAATTACTCACCATTAGTACAAAATCTCGTGATGAAATTATAATTTCTGAATTTTCTTGCGCCATCACGCACTTGTTGATAAAAATATGCTATTTTTTTACAATAAATTACAATCACACCACTTTCACAACAAGGGAGCACTATTTCCGCAACTTTTACACTAATTACTTGACACTAATAGGCAATATTCACTTCAAAAACTAAAACTTTATCGCGAACCATTTTTACGTAATGTTTCCGCCATGTCAGTTTGCCGAACACTGGCTAAACGGGGAAATCCCACTCACAAAGTACTGTTGCCAAAAAAAATGTTAAGTGAATAATTGTAACGGTTATTCTTTTAATTATCAAATCGTGTTCTAGTGAATAATTTCCAAAAAAATTATACTATTGTTAATAAATATTTAGATTTTCTGTAATGCAGAGAGGGATTTCCCTATGGTGTAAAAATAAAACCAAATAATTGTTTTTTAAGTAATATATAATTCAAACACTAAAAATAAGTACATTTGCGATTATGTATTCAAAATGTCTCTCATACTAAGTAACATTATAAATGCGAAAGTGTATTTTTTTGATGGCTTGTCGGTTTGTTTGTTTCTCTTTCGCGCTGCTACAGAGCTACCTGACTTTTTGCATGGATATAGTTCAAGTACCGGAAAATGACATAGGCTACTTTTCATCGTCATCATCACAATTTTTCGTCGCTACATCACTACTATATACATATATAATTATATATATTATTTTATTATAAAATATTTAGATTCACTGTTATGCAGAGAAAGATTTTCCTAAGTTGTAAAATTAAAACCAAATAAATGTTTTTGAAGTAAAATATAATTCAAACACTAAAAATAAATACACTTTCAATTGTGTGTTCAAAATATCTATCATACTAATATTATAAATGCGAAAGTGTGTTTGTTGGCTTCTTGGTTTCTTTGTTTGTTCCTCTTTCACGCAGCAACAGAGCAACGGATCAAACTGATTTTATAGTTACTTATAGTTACTTATAGTTACAGTGCAGGAAAGTGACGTAGGCTACTTTTCATCATCATCATCATCATCACTACGCGGATGAAACCACGGAGTGAAGCTATTCATCTATATATAATTATGTATCTGAAGTTAAAATGCTTACAACTATACATATCAACGCACAACCTAACTACTGATGGTAGAATAATGAAAAATACAGTTATTTCCTATTACTATGCGTACCTTGTATAAGGGAATTTGCGATATTCGACCCACAAGAGGGTGAAATGGGACAATAATGCACGTATACATGTATGTATATGTATGATATGTAATGTAGACTAAATAATTAACATAAAATCGAGACTAGGTAGTAGGAAAAAGTAAAATAATAATAATAGCTTATATTGGTGGTTATAAACATCTAATTAAGGTATAAAATACAACTAAACCAAAATATAATTCTTACAATATTCTAACAGACATAATTTAGTTTTTTTTCTCTTGATGAATGTCTTGCGTTTGATCACCATCATTTGATCATTATATAATTTTGAAAATATAAATGATTTGATTATATATAAAAAACTAACATTTGTACGCTGTAACAAGCAAGGACATGAGATACGTCTCCATTCTTACGACCATGTATGCTACTTTATATGTATGTATACCTACCATGTTCTGACAAATAAATAATTTGAATTTGAATTTATCGCTTAACGTCAGGTGAGATGGTGATCAAACGCAAGACATTCATCAAGACATCAGACACAAGAAGAATTTATGAAAAAAAAATAAAAAAAATTGTTATATACCTATACATAGTATGTAAGTACTTATAGTGGTGGCTGCGCCCACCAACAAGCCGTCGAATAAACTAGTGTGAATTCAGCTACCGTAGTTGTCACTCGCTCCTGTCCACATACATAATAATTGACGACGAGTTTTAAGATTACCCACATATAAAAAAAAATATGTTCGGTGTTGTAGCATCCCTGGGCGCAATTAACAACTTTGATCACCAAAATCAAGATTGGAAGATCTATAAAAGTCGGTTGTGCCAATGGTTTATCGCGAACGACATCGACGATGCTACGGACAAAGCGGGAGTGAGAAGAAAGGCGGTGCTGTTGAGCGCACTCAACGAAAACACATACCAGCTGGCTTGCAATCTCGCATTACCGGAGGATTTGGATACGAAAAATTTTGGAAGTATACTACAAATCTTAGACAACCACTTTACACCGAAACGCTGCGGGTTCGCAGAGAGGCATAAGTTCTACGCAGGGGTGCAGCAAACCGGCGAGACGCATTCACAGTGGGCCGCGCGACTACGCGGGCTCGCTGCTCATTGTGCTTTTAAAAATATAGAAGATTCGCTGCTAGACAAGTTCGTGATGGGAATGTTGCCCGGGCACGAGCGAGACAAGCTGTTCGCTCAAGACATTAAGGACTTGACGCTGGGGAAAGCTGTGGAGCTGGCAGAAAGCATACGTTGTGCACGTGCGGGGGCCGCTGCCGTGCCGGCGCCAGGGTGTTCCGCCGACGCGAGCGCCGCGCCGTACGACACCGTGTTCAAGATCAACCAGCAAAGAAGATCGGCTGCTAAAGGATCACAGGATTGCAGTGTACCCTGTGCGGTGTGCGGTTATAAAGGTCATCGTACGGCCGAGTGTCGGTTTTCCAGCTATACGTGTAAAGTTTGTTCTCGGAAAGGTCACCTTAAAAGGGTGTGCCCAAATAAAAAAGTGAATTACGTCGAGCAAGGTAATTTCGATGATGAGGGAGATGATGGTGAGTTTATTTTAAATATTACCAGTGAAAGAGAGGTGCCGATGACCGACACTGTGAGCATGGGAGGTCGATATATCGTGTGTGAAATCGATAGCGGTTCCCCTGTTTCAGTTATCTCCGAAAGCATGTACAGATCAAATTTTTCTGATGTACCGTTATCACCACCTACAAAAAAATTATTTACATATACCAATTGTAAAATGCAGGTAGTTGGTATAATGTTAGTTAACGTGATTTATTTAGAACATTCAGAGAACCTACCGGTGTACGTAATACGAAACGGTGGCCCGACATTACTGGGACGTGATTTCATGAGAGCTTTTAACTTACGTTTCGTATCAACGCTCGGGCATAGTGAATCACACGTTCATAGCATACGCGAAGATCTTACCAAACTGTTTCCAAAGGTGTTTTCAGACGAATTGGGTTGTTTTAACAAGTTTGAAATTAAGTTGCCATTAAAATCAGACGCCAAACCTGTGTTTTGCAAGTCCCGATCGGTACCTTTTGCATTGAGGGATATAGTCAACGACGAGTTGAGTAGATTAGTAGCATTAGGTATTTTAAAACCGGTTCCCTATTCTGATTATGCGTCACCGATAGTGCCCGTGCTAAAGAATGACGGCAGTGTACGTATCTGTGCAGATTATTCTGTGTCGATAAATCAACAACTTTACGTTGAAAAATATCCTTTGCCCACAGCACAAGAGCTATTTTCCAAATTGCATGGAGGGGTAGTTTTTAGTAAAATAGATTTATCTATGGCCTATAACCAAGTGAAAATACATGAAAATTCCCAAAACGTCACATGTATTAATACACCACGTGGTCTATTTAACTATACGCGCCTCGTATTTGGATTAGCGAGCGCGCCGGCTATATTTCAGCGCGTGATCGATTCGATTGTAGGTAACATTCCGGGGGTCCTCAGTTTTCTCGATGATATTTTAGTAACCGGGGATCAGGCACAACATAAGAGCAGATTAAACGAAGTTCTACGTCGCTTAGAAGAAGCCGGCCTGACTGTGCACAAAGATAAATGTTCATTTTATCAAAGGGAGGTATCTTATCTAGGGTACATAATTGATAAACACGGTATTAGGAAAAATCCAGAAAAAGTCAAGGCAATTTTGTATGCGCCTGTACCGAAGAACGTTAGTGAGTTGCAATCATTCTTAGGCCTGTTAAATTACTACAGAGCCTTTGTGCCAAATGCATCGGAAATTCTAAGTCCATTGCACATACTGTTACAAAAAGGCGCCAAGTGGCATTGGACCACAGAACAGATCGAGGCGTTTAATTCGATCAAGAAGAGTCTAGCCTCAGATAATACGTTGGCGCATTTCGATAACAATGCAAAGCAGATATTAAGTGTCGATGCGTCAGAACATGGTCTTGCCGCTATTATTTCCCAAATAGGTGCGAATGGAATTGAGCAGCCAGTTTCGTATGCGTCGCGTTCACTAAATCCGGCAGAGAAAAAATATTCACAAATACAGAAGGAGGCGACAGCTATTATATACGGGGTAAGGAAGTTCCATCAGTACCTGTATGGTAGATCGGAGCCTTTTGTGTTACGCACAGATCATAAACCGCTGACTACAATTTTTGGTAAAAATCGCGGCATTCCCGAAGTATCGGCGAACCGGTTACAACGTTATGCAATTTTTCTAAGCGCGTACAACTATACAATCGAGTATGTACGGAGCGGCGCCAATACGGCTGATTTCTTATCGCGCGCGATTCCAGCCCCAAGTGCGAACGAGAGCGGCGTGCGCGCGCCCGCGCCAGAAAAGGACGCGCAGCCCGAGGTGGCTGCTTACGTTAATTTTGCCATTGAAGGGAGTTTGCCCCTTACAACGCGGCAGTTGCAGACTGAGACTGCAAATGACTCGATTTTAAAGAGCGTGTCTAGGTATGTCCTAGAAGGTTGGCCGTGTAAAAATACCGATCCGGTAATTAAACCGTATTTTCTGTGCCGTAACGAGATTTCTATAGAAAATAACGTTTTAATGAGAGGGCACAAAGTTATAATTCCAGGGAAGTACCAAAAAAAAGTATTAGATGAGCTGCATAGTTCACATTTTGGAATAGTGAAAATGAAAGCAGAAGCCCGCTCCAGGGCCTGGTTCCCGGGTATAGACGCTGCTTTGGAGAGGCTGGCGGCTGAGTGTACGGTCTGCACTCAGTTGCGTCCGTCCCCGGCCCGCGCCCAGCTCGCACCATGGCCGCACCCGCCGGCTGCTTTTAATAGAATTCATTTAGATTTTCTAGGCCCAATACAAAACAAAATGTTTCTCGTCATTGTGGATGCGTTTTCAAAGTGGGTCGAATGCTATGTTATGAACAATGATATTACTACAAAGGCTGTCATTACGAAATTATGTGATTTTATGTCTCGGTTCGGAATTCCGAATACCATCGTAAGTGATAACGGTACATCCTTGACGTCACAGAGTTTTAAAGACTTCTGTGAGCTGAACCACATAACACATTTGGTATCACCTGTATTTCATCCGATGAGTAATGGCCAAGCTGAATCTTTCGTTAAAATTATTAAGAGAGGCATTAAAACATTCCTTTTATCGGGTGGTAAGATTAACAATATTCAATGTCACCTGTCTAAATTTTTATTTGATTATCGGAACTCTAATAATACAACGACAGAAACCTCTCCGGCTCAACTAGTGTTCGGTCATAAGCTCCGCTCAAGGTTAGATTTGTTTACGGGCACCGATGCACCCTTATCAACGGAGTTATCTAAGCTTGTCGAACGTAAACAGTGCTCACAGGTTAGGAACTATGGCGGCAAACAATACGTTGATTTGAAAGAGGGCGATAAGGTTTATGTAAAAAAATACATAAATAAAAACAAATTTAATTGGCTGGAAGGAACAATCCTAAAGAAGATAGGGAAAGTTTTGTATAAAATAAAAGTGATGGACAACAATAAGCAAGTTGTACGGCACAAAAATCAGATTTATCAAAGTAAAATAGAGATTCCTAGCACTGGAAACAACGAGAATACGGCCGGTAGATGGGACGTAACATTGCCGATAGAAGAGTCTAGTAGACCGAGAGCGACGGAGACAGATGCAACATCATCGCATAAAACGTCCCTCCCTGCAGTGTCACAGGAGTCCGACGTTGCATCCGCGGGAATTAGTACCGTAAGCGAGCCACCTCCCACTGCTGATGCAGAGACGCTTGTACTGATGCCTGAGGCGACCACTCCTGAGCTGGGCTCAGATGTTGAGAGCAATACGTCAGAGCCGCCGCCGTTACCAAGCCACCGTAATCGTCGTAACAGGCCAGTGTTGGACTATAAAAAAATGTTTTAAATTTTTAAAGGGGGAAAGATGTTATATACCTATACATAGTATGTAAGTACTTATAGTGGTGGCTGCGCCCACCAACAAGCCGTCGAATAAACTAGTGTGAATTCAGCTACCGTAGTTGTCACTCGCTCCTGTCCACATACATAATAAAAATCTATCTATCTAAAGCTGTATATAATTAAATGCGCAGCGCGTTCACATGGCAACGAATAACGTGATACAATACAATAACTCTATTATGACACAACAAAAAGGAAACCATAAGATGAAAATACATATAATTCTAGATTATAATAATTCTACACGAGCAAAGCAACGCGGGCAAACTTTATCAAATTAAAATATGATATAACACTGACTATAAGATTTTTATTTAGTTCTCCTATTTTGCCGTCATTCGGCATGTGAATTTGGTCATGATATTATATTAATGTTAAGTATACAAAATAAAATAAAAACATAGCACACAACTCAATGTTGAATGTTTGGCTAAAGTAATATTAATAAGACGGTAGATGGTAAAGTATACATTATGTTTTGACATACATGTTTTGTTTGATTACAATATCAAGTTAATCGGTATTTCAATTTGGTTATAATAATTAATGTACTTGTGTATAAAGGAAAATAAATGGAAAGTATATAATTCAATGTTGAGTGCGTGGCCAAAATTAATATTAATAGGTTGGTATATGGTATGGTGTTCACAATTTTTATGTTTGATTACAATATTACGTTAATAATATAACGCTGACTATCATTTACAATAAAAAACAATCAAAATAAAATTACAAATTAATTAATTACAATGAAAATATACATGATTCTTAAATACACTATATACAATATTACCTAACTTACCTAGAAAAGCTAGCCAAACCTGCCGAGAAATTTTGAATTCTATTTTACTCGGGACAGTGACGGCAATGAGCGAAATAAAAACCACAAAAACAGAGGCTGTTTAAAATGTTCATGAGTTTGAAAGCCCTATATCAGTAACGAATATCCCTAAATTATTTATTTACTTACTTACTTACCACCTCCCAATGCCCCATGTCCAACTAAGCGGCAAAAAAAAAAAAAAACAACTCTGCCTAGTTATGATTAATCCAAAAGTAAAATCTGGTATTTACAATTGAACACGAATGACCATTGTCCTAATTATTGCAAGAATTATTTGGGAAACAAACATCACAAACTAAGCCAATCAAATCTCGCTTTCACACACTTTTCACACACAAAAAGTTGTGAAGACTCATTCGCGTCGTCTTTTCCGCCCACGAATTTCATGCCCTTTGAGCTCTGCGAGAGAATGCCACTCTTCCCAGCAGTCCTCAAAGCACAGAAAAACGTCACAGGTAACGCATTTCGTATGTACAACTTTTCGGATTCCTTGTCTTTGGTGAATCACACAACGCTTTATGGTACTTTTGCCCGGCAAGTACTTTGGTACGTGCATGACATCCATTCTCAACCTCGTGTCTTTGTACACGGGCTCGCTAATCTCCTGACGAACAGGACGGTGGTGCTCGACCAGAGAATTAGCCAGCGCGTAACGAAACTCACGATGCGTCACGGGCAGCTTGTCACGTCGTTTCAAAGAGCTGGCGTACATAACAAAAGCGTTATGGGTGCTCACGTTCAGCAGCCTCTTAAAAATCTTTATATACCACTTCACACATCTCTTCCGCTCCAACAAATACATTGAGAGTTTTTGATCTTTGAGATCAACACCTCCCATTGTATTGTTGTAATCTCTCACACTCACAGGCTTCACTAGCGGTTTACCAGCCTTCGATCCAACGTAGGTGTCGTCGTTGTGATAGGTGGAGATCATCGTCACCAATTTGGAGTCTTTCCATGCTAACACGGAAAGATCACCACATTGACGCGCGATGATGGTCCCCTTTTTCACATTCTTCGGTACTTTCGCGATGTCCTGAGGCACGTGCTTACGATTTGTGCGCAAAGTTCCCAAACAATCAAAACCCAAGCTCTTGAGATGCCGCGCTAACGCTGGGCAATTATAAAAATTGTCCATCGTTACGCAGTGTCCCAGATTCTCGAGACCTTGTAATAATTCGAGTACCACTTTGGTACTCTTGCCACCCAAATCAGCACTAGGCGCAACGTCGCCGGTACTTGCAGAGTTTTTCCCCGTGTAGATTTGAAATTTGTACAAGTACCCCGTTCGTGACTCACAGAGCTCGTAAGACTTTATGCCAAAACGCGCAGCCTTTGTCCTTATTGCTTGAACCCAGGACAAGCGGCCCTTGAATAAGGTCAATGACTCATCGATAGAAATTTGTCGTTGCAAGTTATAGAGGGAGGAAAATTTGCCGTTGAGGTGTGAGATCACAGGTACTATTTTCGCCAGTTTCGGTGAAAGCTCAAATTCTTCATATCGTAGATAGTCCTGACTTACATCAGCATTATCGACGAAATGCAGAAATTTGCTCAGCAAAACATACCGATCGTAAGTCATCAGTTGCTTGAAATTGGACAACGTTAGGCAACCGAGTGACTTCCAATATTCATGCTGCGATGTCCGCTGGTCAATGCCCATGAACATGAAAACAGCAAAAAGAATCATTATCTCGTCTGCATCAGTGTCAGTCCACTGATGAAGACGAGACGATTTCTTCAACGTCTCGTTGGCCCTCATATGATCGATTGTTTGTTTCGCGTACCTATTAGTTTCTAGGGCGATCAGCTCTATGATGTCATTACTCCAGATATCAGTAAAAGCATCATAAGGCGTATCGTAGTCTTTGAGTGGCCCCGGGGTCGGACCTGAAAATACTTCAGGAACACCACGAAACGACTCAAATTTACTTTCCCACGTGAAAGTATTAGAGACGCCAAGCAAACAATCAGCTGCTTCATCCATTGCCCTCTCAACAGAAGATAAAATATCTCGAACAGGTTCTTCTAGTTCCTCGTTATCCGGAATTTCCCTCCCTATGCCAGCAAAGACGTTGGTTTCGATAGGAGCTACGTCGAACTCGTCGTCAAACTCGCTATCTAAATCACTGCCTTTACATGCCTTGCGCCTAGTGACTCGCTTAGATGTGGTTGTCACCCCCGAACATGACGGACGAACATCAGCATCTACGGAGGAAACATTCGCTACGCTTCCAGGCTGAATGCTAGTTCCTTGCGGTTGGAAACTAGCATTTCCCGAAGCACTGCAAAAGTTTTCCTCGGCAGCAGTGCTAGGCGTAAGTGGCCTAGGTGAGGCAAATCCCTGATCCTCCACCCACCGCCTCACCTGCTCCATGGCGTCGTCCGCCTCGTCGTCGGTGAGGTCCATGGCCTCCACTCGCTCCACCACACTGGTGCTGCAAGGAAATGTAACATTGTAACAAACTATTTTGAACACTTACCTGATGTTAAACAAAGGCTTAGAATATCAGCCATGATGTGTTCAAACGCAAGCCTATGTTAAATAAAAATATATATGAAAAAATGTACCTGAGCGAAGGCATGGGCTCCAACTCCATGACTCGACGGACGGTACCACCTGGGGTTTGTTGTATGGGGACGGTGTCCCCAGTAATTTTGAAAGAACCGCCAGGAGTGACCTGGACGGCAATTCCTAATGACCTAAAAAGTGAAAAATTTACAATATATAATATAATATACAATTATGTAAAAGTGAGTTTGTGAATTATGGCGAAATTTAGATTAAATTAACTTTTAGGATACTTTCATTGCAGTAGTCTCTATTTATTACAACCTGATTATAAGCATCATGAATAATATTTAAAAAAAGCAGAAAAAGGTTGGCATACCGGGGAAGGACCTCTGGCAGAGGCATCTCAGGGTCGCGCGGCGCTGCGTCTGCCGCCAGCCCCATTAAGAGAGCACGTCGTGCGGCAGAGGGCCGTGGGCCTCTGCGCTCGGAGCTGGGCGTCACAGATCGTGAACGCCCAAACTCCGAGCTCGTCGACCGCAATCTAGCTAATCTAAAAACAATAAAAATAAGTCTGATGAAATATCTACACGACCAACACATTTCTACAAGTAAGTAATTTACTACGTACGTACTTTTCAAAAAGTTGATTGAAGAAAGGGTAAAAATTCGTGCAAGGTATACACTAGAAGCAGCAGAATTCATTATCAGAAAAAAAAAAACATTGATTTTACAAAAAAAAACGGATATAATAAAAATGTACTATCTAAATGTAATCTATCTGTTTCAATTCAAAAATTGATGATGATGATGACAAAACATACATACGCTACATACATTTTAATTATCTAACGAACTGTTTTTTATTTTTGAATATTTTTTTATAAATAATTTAATAGTTGCGTTGCCGGAGAAAAAAAGTTTAAAAAAAGGTTAAACGTCTCGATCTATAAAATCTATTTTGTATGGGCGAGTTAGCAATCGTAATTTTTTTTTGTCGACTGTACTTCCCGTGTTGAAATTAAATGGCCGACTTCTTATTTTAGAAAAAAGGTTACTATATGATATTAATGCACTTAAATGAGAACCTGTTTATCAAGAAATGTTTCAAGATACATTATTTACAAACTTGGATACGATTTTACATTTTTACAGGCAAGTTTGTCGAATTATCAGCTAAAACCTGCCGGCACCAAGCGATCGTTTTATTGCAATTAAAAGTTTTTATGTTTTTTCTCATTTATTTTTGCCACAAATACATCCTAAAACACTTTTAACACACTCTATACACATTTTTCAGTAATTTAAAAGCTTTTACTCACCGTTTTCGCCTTTGTAACATTTTCTTGACATAAAAACATAAACCGCGGCCTTATTATGTTTCTTTGATCGGGGTTGAATTTGACACATTTTTGACATTTGAAAGGGGTTTTGGAAAGAAAAAAAAAGAAAAAACTTGTCTATTTCCATTTTGGTATTACGTTCCCGCCATTTTCGAGGAAAGGGATTAGGATTACAAATGATTGAAATTGACTGAACAATTCTAGTACTTTGACACAAATTTGGTATTACGTTTGTCCGATGACAGTCGAAACCAACTCGTGAAATGTCAAATGAAAGAGGCAGCAAATTCGTGGCCGCTATCAGATATTTGGAGGTTATTTTATTCTTCAAAAGTACTCGATTGTTGTTCCGGGCGAATATAGAAGTTTAGTGAATTAATTACTCAAACTACGCGTTATGGCCGGAGCGATGCTGTTGGCTACTGCTGAAGAGGGACGCCTGAGAAGACGCGCGAAAATCAATCGATGATTCGAGGCAAGCCAGCCTCTGATGACCTCGGAAAAAGAGTTTGTTGGGCACTACCGTCTTCGGAAAGTAGAGTTCGAGCTCCTTTGCGAAGACGTACTCCCACTTTTGCCTGTAAGACAGCGCACGAACGCTTTGCGGCCGGAGATACGGGTAGGTTCCTAGAGGTTTACTACAGTACTTACCTACATTGTGCGTATTTGTTTTCAATAGTTATAAATACGTGGTAATGTTTTCGGCAGATATTGGCAGCATTGGCATAACAAAAAAATGTTGGAGCATACTATCGCCTTGGTCTGGCACAACCTACTGTATCAGCATGTTTAAGAGATGTGACAGACGCCCTTAACCACCCAAGCAAGCAGGCCAAGTTTCCCAGAAGTGATGCAGAACGTGAGAATATTGCACGGAGGTAAGAATTTAAGTATATTGTCTTGGCAGTCAATCAATCGTCTCGACCAATAGAAACATAATTGTGAGTGCAAGCCGGTGTTATAATAATTTATATTGTCTTGTTTTAATTTTGGTCATTAAATTATGTCTGTAATTCTGTAGCAATCAGCCTTAAAACATAGTACGGTATTGTTGCAGATTCATGGATGATCATGGACTCCACGGAATTGTGGGTTGCAATGATGGTACTCATGTTGCAATAATCCGCCCGTCAAACCATGAAGAAGCATATTACAATAAGAAGCAATATCATTCCCTACGCGCTACTGGTATGTTGAACAATCTTCTTATATACATATAAAAGGTGATGTGTGTATGTTGAAGCAAGTTGAAGTGTCAGTGGGCAGGGCACATAGCACACAGAACAGATGGCCGATGGGACTGAAAGGTTCTCGAATGAAGACCACGGACCGGTAAGCGCAGCATAGGACGTCCATACAAACAGACGACCTAAAAGAGACCGCAAGGAAACGCTGGATGCAGGCCGCTTCCAACCGGCCCTTTTGGAGATCAATAGGGGAGGCCTATGTCCAGCAGTGGACGTCTTATGGCTGAAATGATGATGATGATGAAATTTATATGGTGACTTCCACAAAAATGAATAATTATTCTGCATATCAATGAAATTCTGTGGTTCCTCTTTCATACATGAACTATGGATCAATGTGGCGGACAGTGACATAGGATGCTTTTTATCCTGCAAAAATGTGTGGTTCAAAAATGTGCAAAAAGAAAAACAGTAACACCCACAATTTGATTTCATTTAATTATTAAACTGGCCAAGTGCGATTCAGGCTTGCGCACCGAGTGATCGAATCCATATCACCACAAAATACAAAAAGTAGTGCAAAAAGACAACATCACGCCCAGGCGGTCACCCATCCAAGCACCGACCCCGCCTGACGTTGCTTAACTTGGTGGTGAACAGAAATTTGTCACCGACTTACACATGGGAATTTTTTATTATTTGTTGTTTTATTTTAATGTGTACTATAATCATGCCAAATTTGATGCTTGTATGAATTCCCTTTTTAAGAGCAAATACAAAAATAATATTTTTTTACGTATTATATGGGGTTTTTATTTTATGACTTTATTATTAATTCTTAGTTAATCCGCCGTTAATATAAATATATTGTGAAAATGTCAACTAGCTCTATCTATTACGGTTTGAAAGATACAACCGTTAAAATGTAGGACGGATGGACAGACAGACAGTGTAGGCTTAATTATTACTAAACCTTTGCCCGTTTATCCCCTTTAGGTACGGAGCCCTAAAAATGATGAATGCATTGATGAATGAATGCAAAGGGTGTAATGTGTCACAGCGGCCTCAAGCTAAAATAATATAAATATTTTTTGTGTTATTTCAGATGATATGGCGATTTGTTTGGTGTTTGACCTGTCTGAACTGCAAACGAAGGCCATGGACCTACTTCTGGCAGCAAGACTAATTGGGTCATTCAATGAGTTATCTCAGCTTGGGACTGCAAAGAAATTTTCATGTTTACTATCGACGGCAATACAATGTTGTTGTTAGTTATGAAAACACTGAATCTACTTAAGTCTCCACACAGAAACAGAAGAGCAAAATATTTGGAATAAAACAAAAGACTGTAAACACGCAAAAGCTTTCTGCCTGTTGAGCGAGGACTTTCACCGTTTGCGAGTAGTTGTATGTCGCGAATACACTCCGACACCGCGATGGCCCGCCCCGCTTCCACCCCGTGTCGTCGGGGTGGAACCTACCATTGCCGAGGCGCTCGCACATTCAACATCGCTCGCGATCCCGCGGCGCGACTACGCCTGACCGGGGTCTGCATGAATTCACGTCTGCGGACCTGCTGTTGCTCAGGCGAGGTATTCCTCTCCAGGCCCGCTGGACGGCAGTACGCGCCTGCGCGGAGCGCGCGCCTCCACACAGCTACGAAGTGACAGCGACACTCAACGCGTCACTCCATTCAGCACGACGCACACGACCGGTATGTGGACCGCATCGGAGCGGCGCTGCTGGTCGCACCGAACATACCACCGGGTCGGCTGCATTTCGCGCCACCCGCCACCTGCTACCACCGGGCCGTCTGCTTCACGGCGCCGCCCACCTCTTCACGCGCGCGCCGGATACGGAGAGTTGCACACGGCATATGGCCTACCGACGCGATGCGCGCATCGACACTTGACCTTGCCCCATCTGTACGGGACCGTGAAAATCGACGAAGCTTCTTGAGAATTCGGAGCCACCAGACACTGTACGGCCGGCTGCTCCTGCGAGTACGTGCCGCCACTCCCGCTGTGCTGCCCACCCCGCCCGTCCAACACGGCTGGGAACCGTTGTCCGACCTGGACGCCGGCGCCGGCTGAGGATAGGCCGCGCGGAAGCTCGAGCCGTCCGTACCGCAGTGTACGCCTCACCCTGCCGACTCCTCGACAAGGGCAGGTGCCCCTACAGGTCAAGAGCCCCGCATTGGCGATGGTCGACCGGTAGCTTGACAACCGGACTTACCATCGGAGCGGCCGCGATACGTTGCGTCGCCCCCACCTCACCTGACTGACCTACTAGCTGGCAAGATACCTGAGTAAGAGCGGGACCGCCGGTGCCACAACCTCGATCGACCGCCGACTGCGATTCGTCGCGTCGGCCAACACCTGCCTCGATTGTGTACCGATTTGGAGCGTCGCACCTACCGCGTATAGCCGGCCGGTACACCATACCACCTTGACCTGTGCACCCGCACCGCGGCTCCGCGCACGGCAGGAGCTACGCCCGGGTGAGCAGCGCCCCCAGGCACAGCAGCGGCGGCCCGCGCATGCAGAACTTCGCCCGCCGCCTTCTGTGACGTGCCCGCGTGCCGGTCCACAGGTGGAGTGTGATTACGGCCGTGGTGTGACGGCCGGACGCCGACCCGGCTTGGAGGGCAGACAAGGGAAGGAAGACTACCCGATGACTGACTGACTGACTGCCCTCGGCCTCGCCCGCGCAAACAGACGCTGGCGCCGAGGCGCCGACTACCGCGCGCAGGGACTCCTACAGGGAGACCTCCGTTATCGCCATCTCGCTCTGTGCCCCCCACGCCGGAGCGAGCTGCGATTGAGCCCCCGTCAGCTGCGCGGTAGCACCGCGGAGGGTCGCTTTAGCTTGCTCGTACCCTTCCTCCAGACCACAGAGGGCGTTCGAGGCGCCGAAAGACACTCGCGTCCTCGAAGATTATTTCCCTGGGGTCAGTGTACACCTTAGTAATAAGATGGATGTCTTAAGGCCGATACCAACCTTACCTAAATACAGGGAAGGAAGTAGACTGATGATTCGATTTCTACCCATCGATAGATAAGAGAGTGAGAGACTAACAAACTAGTAAAGTTAACTAGATCGGACCTTCGTCTAATGACAAGTACCATCACAGGTCACTGTGAGCTAAATAAGATTTTTGATGGACATGTCCCAATAACATAATGTCTTCATGCCATGAGGGCTGATTTTTTTGATGAATATTGTTGCAAGGGTAGGTTATCTTGGATTAATAAACATTCATTTGTTTACAAAATATGTAATATTCCCTTTTTGTTCTTTTATGTATTATCGCTTAGAAAAAATAAAAACACTTTTTTATCATTAACATGCTTTTATTTTAGTGTCACTTATGAATTATGATAATAAATCTTAGAAGGAGATTTTAACCTATTTCTATCTGTATCGATTTTAAACTTGCATTTAATCCTGATCCATGAATCCAGAGACATCCATGTATGGAACAGCTGATATTTTTTCACATGCAATACTTATCTGTTATACCTAATGTATTTTTCAGTCTACATAAACATTGATAATAAGAAAGTATTAATCCACAACTCTATCTAGCACTTTTTAAATTTACTGATAATTAGCTGACCCGGCGAACTTCGTACTGCCTTATAGAATGAATAAATGCTGTGTTTAGTTATTAGCTGAGTTATATTAACTTTTTTGCTACATTAAATTAATACATTGAAATATACACACAAAATGTCATCCAAATCGGTCCAGTTTGGAGGAGTTAGGTGAAATACCGACAGCAGCGCCACCTACCGGATCCAATTGTATTTTCAAACCACCCTAATACCCATTGCAATGTACACACAAAATTTAATCCAAATCGGTCCAGTTTGGAGAAGGAGTTAGATGAAATACCGACAGCAGCGCCACCTACTGGGTCCAATTGTATTTTTGAACCACCCCAAAACCCATTGCAATATACACACAAAATTTCATCCAAATCGGTTCAGTTTGGAGGAGGAGTTAGGTGAAATACCGACAGTAGCGCCACCTACTGGGTCCAATTGTATTTTCGAACCACCCCAAAACCCATTGCAATATACACACAAAATTTCATCCAAATCCGTCCAGCCATTTAGGAGTTAGATTACAAAAGCTTGTACAGAAAAAAAAAATTAAGATAAAGATAATTTATTTCCACAAAACACAAGTTAATCATCTATAAATACATTTAAAAACAAAATGCTCAATAGGTGTTTAAACAATATTAGTTACTTTGTATTTATATTTGGCCATGGCCTAGTTAGTAGGCGGATAAAACTAGAGAGATGGCATAATTTTTTTGTAAATATAAACATTAAAAAATATTTTATAGTACCTATACGAAGCACTTTGATTCTACTTATAGTGTGCTGACTGCTAGTCGGAATGCACTGCCTGAATAGTTCGCCAATAGTTACAATGTGTAAGTCTTTAAATCACTAGTGAATCGTTTTTTTTCTAGCGTGCTCCATCGTAAACCGCATCATCGCTTAACGTCAGGCGAGTTAGCGACTAAGCGCAGTATTATTATTTAGTAATTGTAAATGTACCTATGCCTAGATAATAATAGGTATAGTCAAAGATTATTATACTAGAGTATAGTCAAAACCTGCCGCCATAACAAAAATTTTTCATTATAAAATCACTAAATTGTAATTAAATTTCTCGACTAAAAATTTCCTTGGTTCTTAACCAACTTCGAAAAAGAAGGAAGTTTCTCAATTCGATCCTTTCGTTTTTAGATCTCTTATTGTGTGACATTATACTGTGGTTCATCACGGAGGTCTTAGATGCGCGATTACGAGGTCCGTTTTGGTCTCCACGATTTCTTACTGCCAGTTTAGATATTACCTGATATAATTCAGGATGCCACCTGTAGAAAGCGACAGAAGTACGTGGCAATGGAGTCGCAGTATTATTTTGTTCCCATTGCCGTGTCAACTGGCGCTATTTCTACCGAATTTGTGAAACCTTTATTCTTATGATTGCTTTTTATGATTGGCTTTTCGGCAGATTTAGGTAATCTTGTTTTGTTAATAACTCCATTTAATAATATCCCTACCGGTGGCCCGTGGTCCAACTCATTGGACAGAAGATTTGGGATGCATCCATCGAGATACAATACCTATAGACCCTATAGACTCTATAGGTATTGTATCTCATAGTGATATTAGGAAAAAATTATCGGAACGCCGTTGTACTTACCTAGACATTAATTATATAGTACCCAATGCCACATTTAATCCAAATTTTGACTTTATGTTGCTAGCATCGTAGCACTGGCATCGCACGGCGTTGTAGCCGGATCGCGGTTGCCTTACAACTAACCAAAAATTCAGCGAGTTTTGGTTCAGATATTTTTTTTGCACATTTGTGACTCTATAGGTATTGTATCTCGATAGATGCATCACTTAGTCCTTTTCTTACATAATAATCGCAGTAATATTGTAAACATGAGAGTTTGTGTGGTTACAACTTTGTAACCACTGAACTAATTTGGATGTCCGCAGCCACTGTAGTCAGTATCTGCACTACTTGACGCATGCTTGCCGCCATGTTTTCTTGCGCCGCTAAACGCCTCTCCTCTATGTCCAACGCCCACTGTGGAACTTCTGACTGATCTGTAACACGCAAATAAATGGAGTCAAGAAAAAAATCCGTTCATTTATATTTAAATTTCATGATGCGAGATAACTGAAAGTATTATCTTTCAAATCTATACTAATATTATAAAGAGGAAAGATTTGGTTGTTTGTTTGCATTGAATAGGTTCCGAAACTACTGAACCGATTTGAAAAATTCTTTCAGTGTTGGGAAGCTACACTATCCCCGGGTGAAATGGCTATATATCTATACCCGTGCGAAACCGGGGCGTGCCACTAGTCTATACTAATATTATAAAGAGGAAAGATTTGATTGTTTGTTTGCATGGAATAGGCTCCAAAATTATGTAATAATGGCGTTTTCCGTTAAAAACGTGTACAAATTGTAAAACCACAAACACAAGGCTGGTGGCAATTGCATGCGTCAAGATAAAATCTCGAATTTACTTACATTTCGGAATTTCGGGCTAGTTTTCGTGACGCCTTCGCCAAGGGAGTTCAGTGAAGTCACCATGGCCTCCCACCTCTCACCGGAGGTTTCGTGTTTGGCGAATGGGCCACGGCCAAGAAACAATATTACTAGGAGGCCACGACCCAAAGCAAGAGCCCTATTCTCCTGCATAAACTGTAGTATAAGTTCCATCTGCCTGAGTCACCTGCCAAGGGCTAACTTGCTTTGGTGATGGAGTTTAAGTTCACTTTTATTATCCACTACCTAGTCAATCTTATTCTGTGAATTTGTATTGATCGTTGTGAATTCTAGGATACTTTACTCTTTGTTCTAGGAACACCGAACAAGCGGAACAAGTAATAATAAATAAATGTGAAATAATAAAGTGAATTTTGACGTATGACATTTTATGACAATTGCGTTTTGATATTGCTTTTTGAAAAAAAAAGTACATAATCCGTAAAATAATAAATTCTACTAGTGATAGTTATTTGTGCTATTTACAAACTGTTTTAACAGCATAACGGATATATTTTATACAGTTAGTGCACTTATTTGCTAACTTCTGCCACATAGTGCCAGCCCATAATTATTATGCCCAAGTGCATAGGTTTTCAGTATCGAAACGCCAACTTGCTTCACTTGTAGTCATTCGTTCATTAGCGATCAGGGGCGAAAACGAAACATAATACCAATAATTCTGATAGAAGTTGACCCCGATCGCTTATTAACGGACCCCGATCCGGATCCCGATCAAAGAAACAAAATAAGGCAGCCGATTCGACAGTAAAATTTCACAATATGGCTATCGCACTGTCAGTTCATTCTTTTTGGTCAGGCGGAGTTGTATTTTATTTTTTTCAAACCTCTATAGGCCCCCTGACACGGTAAGAATGCATCGATTCTCTAGTGATTGAAGTAAGCTAGAAGCGAAAGAACTTAAATTGTCTTTGGAACGTTCATTCGAGCGGGAATAAATTGACGAATAGCGGTGATTTCCTTACGCACCGCTCCGGTGCGTAACGCGCGTCGAGCACTTTTCGCTTACGCCGACATGCGGTGCGTAACACATTCAAAGGGTTAAAATGTTTTTATACAAATATACGATTATTTTACATATCACAAAATACAATTTACTGCAAATTTATTACAAAATACAATTTACTACAAATTTATTAAAAATAAAATTTTAGAGGTCGTCCAATTAACCGAATACGTTGCTTCTTGATAATTAACAGTAATTTGCCACCAACTCGCATTTGCTCATTTTTTGTTGTTGTTATACTTTAGAGTGTGTACTATAATCATGCTAAGTTTGACGCTTGTACGTATTACCGTTTCTACACTAGAGCAAAAACAACCTGCGTTTAAAAAATACGTTTTTGTATCCCACCCAGACCCCACTTTAGTTCTTACATTTTGACTATATTATTATTTCTTATTATTTATTTATTAACGCCGTAACATTACATATTCTGTGAAAATCCCAACTGGCTGTCTACGGTTCGAAAGATGCAAAGATGCAGATGAAAGATGTTGATAGGTTGGGCTGACGTACAGACAGACAGACATCGTAGGCTTGGTAAATAATAGGGTCTTAATTTTACCCTTTGGATTCGGAACCCTAAAAAAATCTATTTGATGGAACACAGCTTAAACCCAGCTAAGTGGTCTATCGTTACGAAATCTCATCATTATCTGTTCAGCCGTTGCAGAATAAGTAATAACGGTCAAGGTTTCATTTAATATGTAGGATATACGCAAGAGTTAGTTAAATGTCGACCATAATATCGACGAAGTTTGAAATGTGCGGTAGTACATCACTAGTAGGAATACGTAAAACAATGCATTTAATTATCTTAAATTAAAGCTTTAATTTATAACTATTTATCACTACGTGGTAGTTATATGACGACTAAGATGTATATGTTTTAAGTGAAATGAATATTTTGCTTTGAAACTGGTTATTTTACGTAATAAATGCTACAAAAGACTTACGTGTGAAATGATAATTCTGGATCTTTTACTCCTCCTTTAGTTGTTCTTGATGGGCAAAACACAGCACAACACGATATAATGTCACTATGTAAAAGAGTATTCAGTCTTTACAGCGATATTTCTGTTTAATTTAACTTTTAAGTATGACGCGTCGCAATGTTATGGCCTACTAGTCGCTCAAAAGTGGACACCGAGTACGAGGTTGCCAATCTTACAATAGCTCTCTCGTGTACTCTACGTTACGATCCATGTAACAAAAAGAGAAACATGACAGTGTGTTGACACAATGAACGTCGGAGCGGCAACACCACATGGCTCGGTCTATTATGATACTTAGTTTAAGGCAAGGAGGATATTATACGACTTGTACATAATCATAGCAAACGCGTTAATCGCGCAAAGCCAAAAGACCATAGGAAAAATAGAGGAAAGGAACCTTTGTCCCAGATTTGATAGTTTTCGAAAACTATTTTCGTTTACGTATTGTTCCATACATTTTAGTAAAGCGCCTCTATCGGAAGCGTGGAGGAACTAAAATCGATAGTAATCGGCGGTATAGATTGCTTCACTATAATACGAAAAAAGTTTTCGAATACCTTTTAGCCCAGCAATGTATGGAACAATACGAAAACCAAAAAAGTTTTCGAATACTATCAAAACTTGTACTATAGGTACTGTGCGAAATGCTGTGGCCTTCGCTGTGGCAGTTCCACAATGAGTTGTTTCTATCTATGCCACAGATCTCTATGCTATACACTGCGTAGGTCTTTAATCAATCAGATGGAGCCGTGATTTGATAGGCAATTAAAATTTAGAATCAAAAAAATGATCGATTATTTCTTTAATCGATTATATATCAGAAAAATCTTTTTTTGGGTCGTTTATTTTACGAACAAAATCTATTTTAGATACATTTTTCACCTCATGTAAATATTATAAATATTATTTTGATGTGTTTTCAAAAAACGAGTAAAATATTGTAGGCACAGACCTATAGTTCTGTGATTGTAGGCAATTCGATGTTCTTTACAATCTATCTGTATTAAATATAATAATAAATAATATGTGTGTGTATGTATAAATACATAATAAATAAATGTTCGGGAAATTTTTGCACACACTGTCTTCTGGCCCCAAACTAAGCAAAGCTTGTGATATGGCTGCCAGAGACTGATACACATACACATATAGTTTTAAATACATACTTAAATAGATATTAACAACCGGATATAGAACAAACACAAATGTTCATCACACAAATGTTTGTCCTAGATGGGAATCGAACCCACGCCCCCAAGCTCAGAAGGCAGGTTCACTACCAACTGGACCAACGGGCTATATAAATGTTTAAATGTATGTTCGAATGAATCCGAAACGGTTGCACCATATTTCTTAAATTTTTCAGGGAACCTTCAGATTAGCCTAGCGAGTCCTGTAAAATTTGGTAGCTATTGGATCAACGAATTTAAATTTTTGGTGTTATAATATTTTACCTACAAAAACAAGAACAATAATTAAAGACTATACATTGACTTACTTATTAAATTGTTAAAAAAAAAGTCGTCTAAGTCATAGGAGGATGCTCACGCTACCAAGGAGGTTGCATAGCTTTCATCTTTCACTGGCAGATAGCTAATGTTTATGGAGTAACTTAGGCAATTTTAACCCGGGTTTAACCGCGGGGGCAGCTAGTATAGTAGTAAATAAAAAAAGCTAGTAAGCCAGCTGAATTCTCCAAAAGTGCCTAATCATTATTTATAGCAATGTTTTTTGTAATCGATTGTTTCTTGAAAGAAAAAAATATTTTATAATTGACAGGAAAAACAATCGATTAAGTATGTTTTTTTTTATACCTCATTTCAACTGAGTAGAATGAATCCGCAACAGCCATCGGTGTGTTAAAACGAAACGGGACGCTAGTTGGCACAGTAGTGTGAACGGAACAAAAAAGTCACGCAGGCAGCCGTCAAACCAAAAAAAATACAAAATGTCATTTGTGTTGTGGTTGTCAATGTCAAATTCATTTTATTAACTCATTGCACATGATTGCTCATCGGATTGGTGTGGTGTCAAATTACCGTCTATTTCATTCTCGTAAAATTTAAAAACCCGAATAAATTTACTTTTTGCAGACAATAATGCAGGTGATCTAGTGTAAATTATATTTCCTATACAGTAAATATGAGCTAGGTGTGTGTTGTGTACGATAAATACAATGATTATTTTTAGAACCCTAACGAAGATACGGAGTGGAACGATGTCCTCAGAGCCAAGGGAATCATCCCTCCCAAGGAGAAGGAGGTTTCGGAGGATCAGATCGTTGACATGATTGAGCAGACCATTGCACAGAAACAAGTTGACAGTAAGTAGGGGGTCAAGGCTACGCTGTTTTTAGTTTTAGGTTAGGAAAACACCTGCTAACTATTTTTATCTGTTTTAAATATATTTACCATCAAAATTTACTGCAGCTGTACAAAATGAATCTAGAACTTGATAGTTCTAGATTAGTTTTATCCAAACTCAAATTAAAATCACTTCAATTGTACAAAAAATAAATATAATCACAACAATAAATCAACTTCTAAAATTATTTTGTTTTAGAGGACAAACAACTATCAGAGCTAGATTTAGATGGTCTCGATGAGCTAGAAGACTCTGAAGACGAGGCTGTCATAGAAGAATACAGAAGAAGAAGGATAGCAGAGCTGAAGCGACTGTCAGAAAAGCCACGGTTTGGAGAAGTCAGGGAGGTTTCAGGACAGGACTATGTGCAAGAAGTTAACAAGGCAGGGGAAGGGATTTGGGTCGTCATACACTTGTATAAGCAGGGGTGAGTAGGTAGGAAGTTTCCGAGATAAGAGCATGCATTTTTGCACAAAAAAAAAATATCCTTCCTAACTTGTAGAGTTATTCATTCACTTCTATAGTTATTTAAATCACGAGTGAATCGGTTTCTTTTAACCCATTACTTCCCAAGCATCGAAATCATTGGAATTTTTTGATCAATTCTTTAAATTAAGTTCATAATACATTAAGAAAAAAGAATATGACAAAAAATTTAAAAAAAATAATTTCTTCCTCCCTGTTTCAGCCTGTCCTATAAATATGACAATGGGGACATGTGATCAGAAATAATACAAGTTAACAATTATAAGAAAATCAGCTTTATTTGAAAATTATGTTCACAAACAGTCTTAAAAATAAAATATTATGAGCTTATTTCGTATGATAAGGTATGAAACAATCACTGCAAAGTGTTTTTTCACATATAGCACAAAAGATTAGAGGTTTTTTCTTACAACCTTGTCCTTGACAACGCCTCTGTTTGTCCCTCTTTGTCATAAACATTATCAAACCTGACAGTTTGTATAAGAACTTCTGAAGACTTTTAACTCATTTATAGTTAGATTGAAGTTCAAATCATTTTTATAGTGTTTGGTTATAGTTTGGTGCACAATATATTCTAGAATCTCGTTGTAATATTCGAAAACTTGTTGTGTGCAACAAGTTTTCGAATATTTCTACCGCTGATTTTCCTTCCAACTCCGTAATCATATTTTCCAAACATTGTTTAGCAGTATTAGATTCCGGCTGTATTTCAGAATATACTGGTTCTGTCTTGCTTGTCCGAGATGTGGTTTGAGTAGGATGATTTTCCGCGACGTTATCGATCGTGCACGAAAATTCCACTTGACCAGCTACATCAGACACTGGCAAAACTCCCATATCGTCGTCAGGACCTTCTTCTATGTCAGTCATTTCATCTACCTCATCCGGCGGCAATATGACAACTTCAATGTCATTCAACTCCTCATCACTAGAATCTTCAATATCTTGAAGATAGTCTAAGATTTCGGACACCTTCAAAGCTTTTTTATACTTTTTTTGCACTGGATCCATGATCTATAAATAATAAAAAATAGAAAATATTAATATACAGCCACACGTATACTTATAATCATACAGACAGGTATATTGTTTACAATTAGATAAGGAACAAAAATTAAATATTTTTACTTACGTATTATTTCTCAACCTTGTAAACAATTCACTTTTTTTACTCTAGGACGATAAATAATTACAATCGTTTCGTGTGACGAGATGTAATATGTTCGGCGTAGACTAATCGACTAATGTAAACACAAGCAACACCCGCAAAAAACAAACAATTGACCATTTTGAACCTGTACTTAGCGTGACAGGATTCACAGGATCGAACACGCTTTCGCGGCAAATTGTACAGACAGGTTCCCGGTGTCATATTTATAGGACGGCTTATTTTGAATGTATATCACAAGTTCACAAATTATATTTTGTTTTTGTTTGTTTTATATTTGGTAGAGATCTAAGAATAAGTCTTATGTACTTTGAAGTAGGTAACGTTTTTTTTTTTACGGTATATACAATCGGAACTCAATGCTATCCATCAGACAACAAAAATGATCAATTTTAAAAAATTACATTAAATTACGTAAACATTTTTTACAGCGAAAAAAAATAATTTGATTAGGAAAATAGTGTAAAAATATGAATTTCATCAGAAATAATAAAAATAAAAATCCAAATACGTAAAAAGAAATTTTGAAAATAGTGTCCTAAAAATATGACAGTGGGGAGGAATGGGTTAAGCTTGCTCCAACGTAGACCGCACCATCGCTTAACACAGGCGTGATGCTGGTCAAACGCAAGCCTATTTAAAAAAAAAAAAAAAAAGTTGTTATAGGTGCATGAAACTTTGCACAATCACAGTTTTGGCATAGATATCAATTTTAAAAGTATAAAAAAACATAATTTTGCATTTCAAGGGTGGCTGATAATGTCAAGTAGAGATGAAATTTTAATTTTCATTGCTTCCCTTTGTGTGGCGTTTCGTTGAGTAGGGTATTATAAAAAGAAGGTTTCATACAACACTTTATCAAGTGTATCTTTTGCAAAATATGGCCTCCAAAGTGACAAAAAGTTGGTCCACCCCCTGCATTTCTAATATGGCCTTATGGCCCTCCAAAGTGAGCGTAATGCATTTCGGGGGTTAAGGGTGGCTGGTGATGTCCAGTGGAGATGAAATTTTTATTTTCGCTGCTTCCTTTTATGTGGGGTTTTGTTGAATAGATATTTCAAAATGAAGGTTTTATACAACACTTGATCAAGTGTATATTTTGCAAAATATGGCCTTCCAAAGTGACAAAAAGTTGGTCAACCCCCTGCATATCTAAACTATTAGACATAGAAACTTGTAATTTACAATGCTAATAGGTCATATTTTCTAATTATTCTTTTTGAGTTATAGCGATAATACTATAATAAATTCAAGCCCTTCTAGCTCAAAGGTATGGTACCAATGAATAAAAGTTAATGGTACTGGTAATGGTGGTTATGGTGGTATGGTTAATGGTATGGCATTTCATAAAAAGATCTTAGCGAAAACTGTTTCCAATGTAGTTTTCTTTTTGATTAAACCATAAAAAGTATTTGTTGTCAATATGATTTAGCCAAGCTTCGTTCGTTTGAGTTTTCCTATGACCACAATTTTCTGAATTATGAATGTGACCACAATTTTATAGATTACGGAACCCTACTTTACGCATATCTCGACACGCTCTTGGCCAGTTATTTCTACTAGAGCATGTTGTATGATGACACCCCCTTATTTTTTATCTTCTTTCTTTTATTATTATTCTTAGTAAATCAGTCATAACATTACATACTTAGTGAAACTTTCAACTGATCTATCTATAATGGTTTAATAGATACAGCCATTAAAAGGTAGGTCCGACAGACAGAGTAGGCTTTAGTAATAGGAACCTGTTGACACCCTTTGGGTAACCCAAAAACTACTAGTAACAAGATAAATATACTTAAATTTCATGTTCGGTCTTCCAGCATCCAACAATGCGCGCTCATCAACCAGCACATGCGCCAACTGGCGGCTCAGTACCCATACACCAAATTCCTGAAGGCTGTGGCACAGACGTGTATCCCCAACTTTCCTGAACGGAACCTGCCCAGTGTGTTTGTGTACTTTGAAGGAGACATGAAGAAGCAGTTCATTGGGCCCCTCGAGCTGAGAGGGACGGCGCTTACTTGTGATGGTAAAATTTCCCATCTTACCCATTGTCTTCGATGACTGAATAAAAGCAACATGAGAAATGAGAAACAACATGAAATCGTGGCGAAATGAGAATTTACACTTATATTATAATAGACTAGTTGTGCCCCGCGGTTTTACCTGCGTTGATACCCTGGATAAAAGTAGCCTAAGTTACTCCTTCTAACATCAGCTATCAAATTCGGTCCAGCCCATTTTAGAGTCCATAGAGTCCAAAAAAGTGAGGTTTTCATGAATCAAACATAGCCAAGAACACTCAATCAAGTGACTTTTTAATTAAAAAACTTAATCAAAATCACTTTACCTGTTTGGGACTTACGATGCCATTTACAGATAAACAGGTTAAACTTATAGCACCCTTTTCTTTTTGGTAGTGACAAAAAATACTTTTATTTAAATTTTTATGCCATGGGTGGCAAGGAAGCAGACGGGCTGCTTGATGGTAAGCAGTCACCGTCGCCTATGGATTCTTGTAACACCAGAGACATCACAAATACGTTGCAGACCCTTTAAGACTATTAACTGGTCTTTTGAACAACCCCATGTTGACTTTGGGAACCCCTGCTCTAGACTTAGTTGTAGGTTTTTGAGTGCATATATAATGGCTGCACTGTCAGTAGTGAACGTTAATGGCTCATTGGCCAACATCTATGTTAGTTAATCAATTATAAGCATAAAAATATTTGACATACAAGTTTTATTCCAGAATTCGAATACATCCTCGGACAAGTTGGTGCCGTCGACACGAAGATCACAGATGACCCCAAGCCCAAAATCAAAGACAAAATGTTCCAAGACCTTGGTTCTAATGACTGGTGATACTTGGAGAAGACAAACACGTTTTGTTGAATTTGGACTAAGTGCGCTTGGAGTGGGTATCTTGGTGCTTTTATTGCAAATTATAGTTTAATTGTCTTCTTTTATCTACTCCGTACCACTGCTGGGAAATAAGTATTGTCTTCTAAAGTATTAAAGTTTTTTCACAATGTCTCAGTGTACCAAAGTGATATTTATTTATAAACTTATGAACTAGTATTTATTGATGCATTTTTCTGTTTGGCATGAATGTGGCTTATGCAATAATTGTTGTAGTAATAAAACAAGAGTATTTTGCTACTATATATTTTGTTTATTTCATTATTTACTTATCTTTACACTGATGAAAACATAACTTACCGTGGAAATTACAGAATGTTATCTATTTATATATTCAGTACAGCTCATAGTTTAAATGTCAGCAATTAGCCTACTGTAGAAAATTTCTAAATGAGCTGATCTGTGCAGAAATATTAAACCATTTCAAACAATGTAAACGAACATGGAGTTTTTTGACCAGTGACAGCTCCGAACTCCTCACTATATAGTGATTATCATTGGTTGCGTGTCCGCCATGTATGTTTACAACATTGGTTATATTAAAAGAAACAAACTACAGCCAATCATGGGTGTTTTAGTATATTTCCTTCATTTTTAACAACAACAACATAGGATTATTTGTTCATCCATCACATTGTATTGTTGAGCTGAATTGAATCCTCAGCAGCCCCTCATCATATTGATCGTGGTGACACATTTAGTGAGGCAGGGCTCTACTGAGTACCTCGACTGTACGCCCAGCTCGAAGACTCGCATGAGGAGGCGCGCTGCATGCTCCTGCATGCCGCATACCAGCTCAGGAAGGGCATCTAGGGCCGACTGGGTTACTTCAGGGAGATTGGATTCCAGACATTCCAGGATCGCTTGTAGACCTGAGAAATGAGGTGTTAAAAGTGTGAATGAGTTTGACAAATAGAGAACGATAAAAAGTCAGTCAGGCAGTAACTATTACCACAGCTTATAGCGGTGGCAAGTGATATGATGAGGTGAACATGTATTTTCGTAATGTTTCCAAAACTCCATAGAAGCTTCTAGTAAAGTTTCAAAAAGCTTTACTTGGACCTTGGATGACTTCGACTTGACCCTGACTACTTTGTTTGACAATATTTAGTAAATACTCAATACTTGACACTGCCAAATGCACAAGACTTGTGACGCTAAAATCTTCTTAAGAGGAAATAAGAAAAAATTATTACCAGGCTTGGTGTCGGTCACACAGGGCAGTAGTTTGATGAGCAGCGAGAGCGCGGTGCTCCGCAGGGGGGCGTAGGGCGAGGCGGCGAGCGGCGCGGTGCAGCGCAGGACTGCGCTAGCGCACGCGGCGCCTCCCCACCCGCCGCCGCGACGCGTGCCCCACGTTTCTACTTCCTGTTTAACATAATTATATACAATACTTGAATCAAGATACGCAAGATTAGTCATCAGGAGTCGGTTAAAATATTGGCTGTATGCAGTTTAAGGATGTTTGTACAGCCAGCGACAAAGGTGGTGCGTTGTATGTTAGTAGTGGTATACTTGTTAATTTATAATAGACAAGCTGCGCCCCGCTTTTTCATTTGCGTAGTGATGATAAATGATGATGATGAAAAGTATCTATGTCACACTCCGGCCCTTGAACTATACCCATACAAAAAAATCAGGTCGATCTGTTGCTGCGTGAAAGAGGAACAAACAAACTAACAAATACTTTCGCATTTATAATATGAAGTATGATCAGCATTCCATTTAGTAGATACTACTAGTAACAATAAAATATGACCTGTAATTAGTGTTACCAATAAAATTAATACGATTATGGCTTATGTCGCCGACACTTAATCAAACTCCGTAAAGGAACCAAGTTTTTGTTTCGAAGCTTTATCGGTACTAACTTCGCCTTCGTACACGAACAGTCCTAATAGCCAAACCAAGATCTTCAATCGGTCACATCTGAAGCCCCGACGTCAATCGACTTTGACTTGCAACGTAAATGTTACCTGCAGCAGCCAGTGCAGGTTCTCCGGCGTGTCATTTCGTCGTTGAAGTCCAAGCAGCGCGTGTGGCGGCGGAGCGGCTGACGCGGGCGCGGATGTATCCGACGTTTGAAGCGCGCTCAGCGCGGGGATAGACCTGCGGGGGGACATGTGCGCTGTTATTTGGCGACGGCATAATTAGGCTGCTCACCCAGATTGGCAGACATTGCCACAAATACATGAGAAAACAAATAACTGTTTCGTTACGGAAGTGACGGTCAATATAAAAGGTTTAATTAACATAAAGGAGTGTCGTCTGTCGCTAAAATAATAATCATTGAACTTTTGAACACGTCTGCATGTTCTATAGTGGAAACAAAATTGCAAACGTAACGACCCGCCCCGAGGTTGGACTGTGGCCTTCTGATAGTGGTCTATGTTTAGCTGATAGATAGATTGATGTATGATGTAGACACACACACACCATTACACCAACACACACAACATGTATACTAAATTGAATTAATAGACAATACTATTTATTTTGTCAATGTCAGTCCTCATAACTGTTAGTATACATACTGCACTATAGCTTGATGCGTGTGCAGCAGCGCAGCGGCCCGCTGCGGGCGGCACGCGAGGTACCGCCGCAGCAGCGCCGCCACGCGGTGCGCCAGCGCAGTGTCGCGGGCGCCGCCGGCCACGCGCGCCATGTTCAGGAAACATTCTAGTATGCTCTCCAAGTCCTCGCTGGAACGAAATCCATCTGTTACATCACTTGACCACACAAATGTTTAATTTTCCTGTTTTACTTGAAATTAACAAAACAGGCATACACTATATCGTATCTTTTTTATAATTAAGAATAGGCTTGGGTATGACCACCACCTCGCCTGATGATAAGCGAAGATACAGTATACGACTACGACGGAGCAAGCTTGTCTAGAATAAACTGATTCACTCGCGACTTAGATTGTAATCATTGGAGAACACACATTCATGCAGCGCATTCCACAGACTAGCAGTTCGCACAATAAAAGTGAAATCAAAGCGCTTAGAACCGGCTTTCGGAATGTCAACTTCATAAGCGGTATCGCCTTAACATGCCCACGAGCGTTTGCGCTTGCTCTTACTGGGTACTCCTACTAGTAGGAGCACGACTCTGGCAGTCCGATAGAAAAATAGGTAAGAGGGAATCTGATTATGCAGATATATCTGATGCATCTCCGATGACGACCTTCGAAATGTATCCTATAAAAAAATCCATTAGACTATAGACTAGCAAGTTTGCGCCGATGCTCAAGATTAAGAAGCTTAGTCTAAATTAGGGATTCGTTCTGATGAGCCTCTTGGCACGTTTCGCAATGGACTCCAACGCCTGATAAATATTGTGTAATTTTATTGACACAGAAGTTGACTCCTCGCTAGAGTATAATGGGTATTGGACATACTCAGTACCCACCGGTTACTAACCCCGTACGCACCATACTTTGGTGGGATCTGTGAAATCAAGCCTCACCTAGTCTCGTCAGCGAACAACTCATCGTCCGGCAACGCTTCAATAGAGGACAGTAAGTACTGGTGGTGTTTTGCGTGAAGCGGCTTCGTCCCGCGGAGTAGCGCCGCCGCGAGGGGCAGAGCCCGTGCGCCCGCGCCGCTCACGCGCGACCATACTGAGCGGATGCCAGCCTCCATGCGCCACACTCTGTGGACATTTTAAATATTAGTGGTTGATTTAAATTAGGTTGCTTTTTCGAAGCGGATTTTTCTGTCAATCTGACCAATAAATAGACTACCAGAAATTTTCGATTTTGTTAAAAAATTACAGGCTAAGTTAAATATTGTGTTATACATATATAAATAAATATTATATGTATACATATACCGAGAAAAATATATAAATAGCCTAATAAAGTTATGAGATATAAGCGTTTAAAGTTTTTAGTCTGATTTTGAAGGGATGCTGTGTCCCTTTCCCACAAAGTGTGTGTCAGTATGGAGATTATATAGCGTACCCTTGAGTGATGTTATTCGAAAGTATAGTGCGCTCTCTGTCTAGGAAGAAATTAAAATGCTTGATTTTAAATACATTTTAATCTTGTTTTCACTCACAGCTGGACAGCTTTACAATAAGCCAATAAAAAAACATGTCTGGTAGCCTATTGCATTAAAAATGTGACATGTTACACAGCTTTAGTGGAAATAGTGCCAAGGTCAGATTAAAGCCTAAAAATTCTGCAAAAAAGTAATACACACTCAAATATAGAAAAGAGGAACAAATTGTTGACATTATCCTGCCACCCCGAATGCCTCTTGTAACATACAGAATCTAGCTAGGTTCTGCATATCACGAGAGGCGAATGCAGCAGCTTTATCCAGCAGTGAATAGGATAGTTCTAGGATCACCTGTTCAAATTTATATCTACGCATAATGTTGGCCAATTATATTGTTGAACGTAAGTACAAATTAAATGCAATAGATGGCGCTGTTCGCTGTTAAAACGCGCAAACGTTACGTTCATTACTTTGGTAAGCCAGTTACAACTCGAAATAATAAAATCGGACTTTCTCCACCACTATATCGCGGTTTTATTTACAAACCCAGTAGTAGGTTGACATCCGAGGAAGCCTCGTATACATTTTGGTCCTACCGAGACCGGATATTTTAGAACACGTGTGGAGCACGCAAAGGTGCGGTCACACGATCCTGTACTGGCAGTGGATCGCTGCGCCAAACGGTAGTACAGAGGACAACGGCAGGCGCTGACGTCGGCACTCCACCGCGCGAGGCCGTACGAGTGGCGCTTAGCTGTCAGCTGCGGTTAGCAAGCTGTGGAATTGGTTGGCGAAGCTGTGGGCTCGGCAAGAGCTACCCAGAGTGGAGTACAGGAAGGACCGGAGAGGACACCCAGGACAAACCAGGTTGGAATAATGGAAAAAGTGAACATGCACCGTGAGTAACTTTATTGTTTAATCAGTTTAGTGAATTTAATCTTGAAGAACTTTAACTTGTAAAATCTAAAAGTTAAAAATTAACAGTTTGTGTTCAATTAGTTTAACTTTAACTTCTATAACTTTAGGACTTAGAATAATTTCTTATAAAACGAGGGAACGGGGAACCTATGCCCGATTTTTTAAATTGTTATTAAAATCTCAAACACTTAGAAAATTTCGATCAAAGATTCTTGGACTTGTAATTTTTCTACTAATTTGTCATCATAGTGCAACTTTGGTTAGTTTGTATTTATATTAATTAAATTAAAATATTGTTAAATAGTTCAGAACTTCGAATATATTTAAATAAAACAGTTGTAAAAATATTGTAAAATCAAAATGGAAGGAATGTTGAATGTACAGATGGACTTGCATAATTCAATTAAAAAGGGATTACAAAATTATAAGAAAAGTCCAAGGGATAGAATTACTTTAGAATATATAGAAGCAAGGTTAGAAAATTTAGAAACAGATTGGGCAACATTTAGAACAAATCATGCAAAATTAAATGAAACTTCTTCACCGTCAGATTTATCAAAGAACGATTATGTAAGTAAGGGCATTTATGACGGCACAGAAGACAGTTATTTGTTGTATAAATCAACACTAAAAGCGGTTTTAAAATTGTATCGTCCAAGTCAAGAAAATGAGTCTACGTCCAGGGAAACTAATAAAACAAGCTCTTCAGTACGCCTTCCTAAAATTACTATCCCTACATTCTCGGGAAGTTATTCGGAGTGGACTACTTTTCGAGACTTATTTGTATCACTAGTTCATAACAATCGTACTTTGGATAATGTGCAAAAGCTTCATTATTTAAAGACACAATTAGCTGGGGAAGCAGCTCAGCTGATCAAGCATACGCCTATCACAGATGCCAATTATACTGAGTGTTGGTTATTGTTGGAACAACGTTACAACAACAAAAAATACTTAGCTGATTGCATCTTAAAGCGATTGTTTGGACAAAGGCGCTTAACAACTGAGTCAGCTTCGGGCTTAAAAGAATTAATAGATACAACCACAGATTGTATAAGTGCACTAAAAAATATTGGCGTGGAAGTGACCACATGGGACATTATACTGATACAAAAAATACTTAGCTGATTGCATCTTAAAGCGATTGTTTGGACAAAGGCGCTTAACAACTGAGTCAGCTTCGGGCTTAAAAGAATTAATAGATACAACCACAGATTGTATAAGTGCACTAAAAAATATTGGCGTGGAAGTGACCACATGGGACATTATACTGATACATATTGTAACTTTCAAACTAGATCCTGAGACGCGAAAACAATGGGAACTACACACTAATAATGACGTGAATGAGTTGCCAACTTTAAAACAACTTAAAGATTTCATCGAAAGTAGATTTCGGGCGTTAGAATTTGTAGACACTAAAAAAACATCAGGGCCACCAAGTAGCGGGCCATACACTAAAACCAGGGCTTTTGTAGCTACTAATGCTGCGTATCTGCGTTGTGAGTTTTGCTCGGAACACCACAAATTGTGCTTTTGTAAAAAGTTTGCACAACAATCCTGCTCCGAAAGACGAGACTTTGTAGCCAAGAACTCTATATGCTATAATTGTCTGGGCAGCAACCACAACGTCAATACTTGCAAGAACCCCGCTAGTTGCAAAATTTGCGATAGACGGCATCATTCCTTACTTCATGAGAACATAAATATTAGAACAGCTACCAGTTCCACAGAAAAAGATACTGTGGAAGAGAATAGTTTATTAACTAGTGCATCTCCAGTAGTATCCTGTCTGTCAACTAAAAGAGACACTAGATCAGGCTCGGTTTTGCTAGCAACTGCTCTAGTAAAGGTCGAGTCAGCGGCAGGCAACACTCAGGAAGTGAGAGCACTAGTAGACCAAGGATCACAGGCTTGTTTCATAACAGAAGCTGTAGTTCAACAGTTGCGTTTGAGAAAACGTCCAATAGGAAGTACAATTACTGGCCTTGGGGGGAATCAACCAGTAACTTCAAAATGTGTAGTAACCATAAAATTGATATCGCAATGCGATCCTGATTTTCACTTAGAGATCGAAGCCTATGTGTTGAAGAACATTACGACGTACTTACCGGAGCAGAACATATCGACTGAAGCTATCGACTGGATAGAACAAGACTTGGTACTCGCAGATCCGCAGTTCAATCTATCGAACAAAGTTGACTTGCTGTTAGGGGCTAATGTATACAGCAGAATTCTGTTAGATGGGATAAAGAGGAGTCCAACGGGAGGCCTTATAGCACAAAATACATTACTAGGATGGATCTTGTCGGGTACAGTCGAAGATAAAGCCAAAGAGGCATCGGTTCATATAACAGCTATGCACACTCAGATCAACGAAAATTACGCGTTAAAAAAGTTTTGTGAAATTGAAGAACAAAATAAGGTTATAAAGAAGTTATGGACAGAGGAAGAACAAAAGTGCGAGGGCATATTACTTAGGGCAACAAAAAGGACGAATGAAGGAAGGTACATCGAAAAACTACCATTTCGTGACAGTGCAATGCGATGCACTGAGAGCGACTCTCGGCAAATTTCTGTAGCTAAACTTAAATCATTAGAAAGGATGCTATCAAAAGATACAGACCTAAAGAACAAAAACACAAGAGTTATCGATAAGTATTTGGAAATATGTCACATAATATTAGTAAAAAATATTAATAAGAAACAAAATAATACCGTGTACCTAAATCATGGCGTTGTAAAGGACAAAACAACATCAAAAGTTCGAGTTTTATTCAATCCATCAAGCAAATACAATTTTCGAGTTTCACTTAACTACACACCGATACCAATAATTATTGGGCCTAAAATTCAGGCCGATCTAAAGCATCTGGTCTTACGATGGGGCATACATCCAAGCGCCGAAGAAGATGCTTTATTTCAACGTATTGGGTCAAGAGACCAACATGAAAAAGAAATTCAAGATTATGAGTTAATGACGTTAACTTTTGGCGCTGCATCTGCGCCTTTCTTGACCATTCAAGCATTACATCAAGTCGGCATATACGAAGGCAGGGCATTTTCGCTGGCTGCAAAAAGAGAAGTACAATTATTATGCAAGAAAGATTTAGTGATCAGATGCTTGGATGAGCAGGAAGGAGTACGAATATATCAACAAATGTCTGAGCTATTAGAGAAGGGAGGATTTATCTTACAAAAGTGAAACAGCAGCAGCAGCAACAATCAACTACTATAGGAAATAAATAAGGACATGGGAAAACAGTACAACAATAAAATAATTAAAACAAAAAAAAGGACAAACGGGATTAAGAGATCAACTTAAAGGACAAAGGGAACATTCAAGCATCAATTAAGGAAAAACTACATAAGTACAATCTTCAGGATAAAGAAGACATCCCAAAATGATGGGATAGAACAAACAAAGAGCAACAAAGGACAATTTACACAACAGAAAGGACAAATAAGTACAACAGTAAAAGGAAAATCAATAGGACAAAGGGTAGACAGAACAAACAAAGAGCAACAAAGGACAATTTACATAGCAAAGAGGACAAAGAAGTACAAAGGGAAAGGGGAAATCAAAAGGACAAAGGGGAGATAGAACAAACAGAGGACATCAAAGGACAATTTACATAAACAAGAGGACAAAGAAGTACAAAGGGAAAGGGAAAATCTAAAAGACATACGGGATAAAGAAAAATAGAAATAAAGATGAAAATACAACAAAAGTTCTAGAACTTACCTGGGATCGGCGTGAAGATCAATTTCAGTACCCGGTAAAGTTGCCATCGGCGAAGGCTGGACCTGAAACAAAAAGATCAATAATATCAGTAATTGCGAAATAGTACGATCCTTTGCGATGGATCGCACCAACCAGTTTTAGCTAAAATGTTAATTCAAAAGCTTTGGTTATCATGCACGAGCTGCGATGAACCAGTATCGACAGTATTAAGAAAGTAATGGTATACTTACCACAGTCAGCTGTCAAACCTTTCTGCAGTTCGAGTTCCACGATGATTAGGAACGTCGAATAATAACGTCCACAAGGACTCAGGTATAACTACGAGTTGTTGATAGTGCAGGGAATACGCGAGTTTCGTTGGTTACGCAACGACACGACTTGCTTCTTTAAAGCAAGTTAGCATTCCACGACTTGAGCTGTGCGGCGCAGTATTTCGCAGGAATAGATCCAGAATAACTGGCAGCAATTAGCTTTGGTTCATCGGTCAACAATTATACCCTATAAATGGCCAACAAATTCAAAAATCAATTTAAAAGAAGACGACCTACTTCCATGTCGTTGGTTAATGGGGCGGGGTGTATATTTGCAAAGCATCCAGGTACAGATGAATGTTACTCATGTTGTCACTATCCAAGTCAAAAACACAACCATGAAAAGACATGTATCAAATCTCTGTATCTTACCAGTGAATGATTAAATCGTTGTTATAAACTCTCAATGTTTAAATGGCAAATACATGTAATATTTAATTAAGTTAGTTCATTGATTTATTGGGATATAAACTAAGTTCATTTGGTCATATTTAGGTGCATAATTCAAGAATAGTTCAGTTCAAGTACATTTATTGGGAGCATAATTCAGTTCAATTTCATAAAGTAAATTCACGCAATAAGTTCATGTTAGATCAATAAGTTCATTTAGTTCAATTAAGTTCATGTTATAGCAATAAGTTCAATTAAGTTCATATTAGTGCATAATTCGTTTGTTTGTAAAATTGGTATATTTAGTTCAAATTTCAATTCATAGTGCATTGTTTAGAACCACAACCGTCCTGCCACGGTGGGCGGATATTAAGAACATTTTCTCATTAAATGTCCTTGGTGGGCGGTATGTTGAACGTAAGTACAAATTAAATGCAATAGATGGCGCTGTTCGCTGTTAAAACGCGCAAACGTTACGTTCATTACTTTGGTAAGCCAGTTACAACTCGAAATAATAAAATCGGACTTTCTCCACCACTATATCGCGGTTTTATTTACAAACCCAGTAGTAGGTTGACATCCGAGGAAGCCTCGTATACAATATAATACTCATTAAGTCGTAACATGAGGGTAGTTCGAGAAAAAGATGAACTTGCGAACATAATACTTTGATATTTCGTATGTTTGATAACGTAAATTATGACTAAATGTCATAATTTATCTAGCAGTAAACAATCCTGATTTTGATGATATGCTCACTTCTGCGAGAGTTCCTTGTTGTGGTGCTGGTGATGCGGGATCGCAGTGAGGATGGTGTGCGAGACGGCGTCGGTTGCGCTGGTGGACGCAGCCACGGCGCTGCGCAGCGCCACCGCAGCTGCCATTGGGGGCGCCACAGGCGGACGGTCTTCGCACTCTTGTAGTAACTGGCGGATCTTCGGTACCTGTCAGATGTTATAAATATAAGAAAAATTGTATTGACTGACGATTTTATACCCTCCAATAACCCACACTTTGGTGGAGTATGAGAACGAATTACAATCGTTACAATTGCACTGTGAGTTACTCCAGGTTATTCGAAAGGGCAGTCATATTCAACAAAATATATTATAGATAACTATTGTTCTGGAGAGGAAACCACGAATCGGCACGTAGCGTAGGACGCCCTGAGACTAGTTGGGAGTGAATACGTATGGTATCTAGCAGTGTTTGAAAAAGCCAAAGATCGGGCTGAGTGGCGTCCGTTGGGAGAGGCCTATGTCTAGCAGTGGACTAGTATAGGCTGAAGATGATGGAATAACTGATACTTTCCTAACATTTTCTGGGTTCGTCTTAGGCCTACGCCACATTGAACGGATATTATTTCATATGATTTGCCGTCATCAGGCACACTACGCGGAAGATCGGTTGTCCGTAATTATATGAAATAAATTGTATTGCATCTTTCGCGACGGAACTTCCGTCTAGTGTGTGCCAGGCCTTACGGTACCCTCTTTCGGCTTGGAATTGCCTCTTGCAGAATAACCCTTTATATCACGTGTGCGTAAGGGTTACCTTTATGTAAAGTAGCAGTAGCAGCATGGGCAGTTCCTCTGCCGCCCGCAACGCGCACGCGAGTAGACTGGCGGAGGAGCCGCAGCAGGCCAGCACCAGAGGCAGACGGGACTCGATGCGGCGGCGCATCGCCTCCATGCCGCCTGACTCAGACGCCTCCTTGGCTTCGCGTATCACGTAGCGAATTAACACGTCCAGCTGGATGGAAAAACAGAAGAATACAATTTTCGAATCTACACAGGATGGGTCCCATCCAATACTATTTTCAAATTACTACCCCAACCGGATAATGTCATCCTTCTTGTGTAACTCACCTTGGAGGAATTGGGGAGTCACCTAGTCTCACCAGTGAACGCAAGTTTGTTTAAAAACTCAAGGCCATGCTAACTGCCAAAAAACGTGTTTTTATTTCAATGCCTGAGAGCAGGGCCAGCGTATACCTGCGTGTACCGAAGTCTTAGCGTGTCTTCGTTCGCCGCGTGCTTGGGCTTGGACTTGTCACGGCCCTGCCACACTCGCGGGCTGCCAATCAACGTCTCCGCAAAGTCCAGAACGGCGCTCGGATTCCACTCGCTGAAAATAAAAATGACAGCAAAAGTTATCAACTAACATCGGATCTTATAGATTTTTGCAAAAAAAAATTAAACCTAGTTTACGGGCAGTGGGTGTAATTCAATAAACGGGATTAATGCCCTAATTTTCCATTCTTGGAGGAGCAATGTCTTCTTCAAATTTGAATGGGGTATCATTTTAATATGGATCCGTGATTTCAGGGTTGGTCTCAAAGTAAAAGTTGTTTATAATGATATTATCTTTGAACATGTCCGTCGTCTCGAGATACACCCGGTATATTTACTACTAACTTTACTTAACTATATTTCACTATGAATTTTTTCACATGATGATAATGATGCGGGTATTGGTCACTCACCCGGTGGGCAGCAGCAGCGCCGCGAGGCAGTCGTGCAGAGTGCGCGCGGAGGCGCGGTGAGCCAGCAGCGTGACCAGCAGCGGCCGCCAGGCGGCGCCTCCCGCACGGAACATAAGCCGCATCTGGCGCGCCGGGTGCGCCTCGCGCTGCAGCGCCGACACCCAGTCCAGCAACAAGCCGCACCCTCGCCCTTTCGATCCTAGCACGTGGATAGGACCCTCTTCTTCCTCAGACTTGACCTGTTGTTACGTACAGACATCAATTACTTAATTTTACGGAATAAACTATGGCGTGTGAGCAAATGAATAATCCGCTAATAATTAATAATTCCCAATCCGCTGCCATCACCATTCTACTACAACAGGACCAGAGTACTCAAGTTGAATCGATGTTCCAACCTACGACAGAACGGGGGTTCCCTGATAGTTACAATTTGAGTTTCTTCAAGTCGCGAATTAATCAGTTTCCTCTAGGTTAGCGTGATCCATCGTAGACCGCAACATCGCTTAGCAGGCGCGGTGATGATCAAACGCAAGCTTATTATACAATAAAGGAAAATCTGTTTCATCTCCGTCGTCTTGGCAGTAGCACGTCAGACGTCAGTACAAAAATGACAAATGATGCCATAGTAAACTGTATAAAACTGTTACAGTTTAGCAGCAGTAGGCCGTGCGAATGCAGTAAAATTACAACTAAATTACTCTCGTATACAAAAACGCGGAAAGCTGGGATTTTATACCATTTGACGTACTCGCGGCATCTAACCTAATAAAGATCTGTGGTTTCAAACATACTCGGCGGCCCTTATTTATTTATTTATTTACGGAAAACAAACAGCTTTAACAACATAAGACATAGTAAGAAAAATAAGAATAAACAAGCCTTAAAGTTTTCACAAATAAAACAGAGATACAATCCAGTGCATGTTGAAATAACAAATGCAATAAAACAAATAACAAACAGTACAAGTAAAATTTACAAAATACAATCTTACAATTTAAAAAAAAAGTATATATTAATGAAAAGTGTAGTAAGGAACAATAACTAAATAAAAAAAACAGACTATTCAAGAAACTGAATCAGATGAAAAAAAAAAAGCTGAAAAAGCATAATTTTTGTTGAAGTTTTGTCTGGCTGTAAACAAGTCAACGTCCTTGGAATATTTACAATTAAAGTTGTTACACACTCTTATAAAGTAAGAATTTTGTCTATAATTGGTCACACATGAATCCACATGAATCCACTTATAAAGGAAAGTTCGCGCGCGGATTCGTCTAGATTTACGTTATAACTTGAAAGGTTCTGGAATGGAGACCACGGACCGGTAGCGCAGCGTAGGACGTCCTCCCACAAGATGGACAGACGACTTAAAAGAGACCGGAGGGAAACTGGGGGGATGCAGGACACTTCCAACCAGCTCTTTTGGAGATCGATGGGGGAGGCCTATGTCCAGCAGTGGACGTCCTGCGGCTGAAATGATGATGACTTACTTTAAACTCATAATGTCCATCTTGGCTCTTCTCCAACAGATGCGATATGCCGTCAACAATGAGCTTTGAGTCTTGCGTCTCTATGATCTTGTTACCGATGGCCTCCAGCGAGCTCGGGGTAGCTGACTCTAGTACTAGGAGACGAATAATCTCGATTAGAAAAAATATATAAAAAAAGAACATCTTATATAGTAAGACTGCATGGTGCTAACAAGTATGTATAATACTGCGCACCGCACTAGTGTGAAGTCAGCCGCTAGTTTTTCGTTGGTACGAGGTCGTTGCTTGACGCGTCGGTATTAAGAGTAATGATAAATAAGCACAAATTATTAGACAGGTATAGGTAGATATGCTATCTAAAATGTAGTTAGTATACATTTTGACAGATGTGGCACATTTTTCAAGTACTACACATATTGGGATGCAATTTACGGATCATCCTCTTTTGATATAAAAACTATATGTAATCCAGTCTTTTTTCCCCTATAAATGTGATTTTCTGTAAAATATAGACACGAATACAAATCGAATATAGGAACAACTCACAGGCGATCAGCTGTTCTCTGCTGGCCCGCGGAGGCACTTGCGGCGTGTCGGACTCGCGCTTGACGAGCGACCTATCCGCTGCTTTCTCGGCCATTTCTCCTAGGATCGACACAACGGGGCCAGTCAGACCTTTGCATTGGACCAGGAGCGCAGATGCTATCTGTTGAAAAAACAAATGCTTTTTTGCTTCTAGCCCGAATTTGTCAGTTTGTAAGTCATCCTAGGGTCTTCGACAAGGCCTTATGTGTTGATAATATTATAAAAAAAAAATCTTTCATTTAGAAAAGACACAAAAATGTCAAAGCGATATATGAACTTTTTTTAAATGAATAATAAATATGCTTGCCCGATATTAACTGTTGCCCATAGTATGAGAGATCACCCGTGCTATCATCCGCATAGCAATGGATATTGCAAACTTGCAACATATTATTAATCATCATCATCTCTTATGCAGCGACTATGCAAATAAGGTACTAATTCACTGGCAAAACCCTTCAGGTTTACAACGGAGCATGCTTGCTTGTGACTCTGAATTGTATATCTACTGGCCAGCAGCGTAGAATCTGGTTCCACTGCATTTTTCCCACCAATTCTCATTACAACATTGCAACATTGACTACAATATATCTTGTTTAATTATTGAGCTGTTTTAGTGTAGGGATGTTTTGAGTGTGTGCTAAATTTGTTCTCAGTTTATCTTAGCGCGCCGCCGCGGTTAGTAATGAACCCGCAGAGAAAGACTTATTTACTACTTTAAGTGTAAGACCAATTATGCATGGATTGGAATTAATTTCACTAGTTCATAAGTCACTTTATAATTTTAGTGCCCATAGGACCCGACACGTACCTCAGGCAGCGGCTGCATCCTCAGTGGAAGTAACGCCCGAAGCACGGCAGCAGCACACGCGGGCCGCCGCACCAGCCCTAGAGCTCCGCCTGACGTCCCCGCGCACAGTTGAAGGAAGGAGATCACGCAGTTGATGTACGGGCAAGGGGCATTGACGTTAGTGCGGAGCCGGCTCACTTCTTCAGTTATCGACTAGAGATTAGAAACTATTTGTGCATAAGTATAATAATAGCAATCACTTGGTTTTTATTTATTGGTTTATAAAATTAAGGCTGGCGTGTTATCTGACGCCCTGAGAAGTGATGGAGTGAAAACAGGCTGATTATGATGATGTATAGTTTGTAAGATTACAAAACGTTTGACAAAGTTGCCAAGCAGGGTTCAATCAATTAACTATATTTTTTTTGTGATTTTTCTCTCGCCATTGTTCCGTACAATGGCGATTTACGGATCAGGGATGCATCTGTATTCTAGAAAGATAGAGAGAGAGAGAGTATAGTTAGACACTCACCGACAAAAGATCGCAGATGGCAGTATCCAAGTCTCCCATATAAGCTCTCTGACTTCCAAAGGCAGTGGACAGTACGGGCGGCACCAGTTCTAAAGCCAGCGCTCGAGGTGCCGCACTGGCACCCCAATCGTCTTCCATCTCTTCAGGTAATGGCTCCTCGGCGAAGAGATTGTCGTCTGAAGGAAAAAATTAGACATCATGGAGATGCTGGGAAAGACTTGGTGACGTCAAACCGGGAATGGTAGTGTGCTGTTCAGTCATAGTACTTCAACAAGAATCAACCATCAAACGTTTACTTTGTTTTTAACCCGTTGATGTTTGGAAATGGATCCAGTGAACACGTTGCCCAGTTTTTTATAGATAGATAGATAAACTCTTTATTGTTCACACCACACGATAAAACAGCTTAAAAACTAGTGCATCAATCAGCGGCCTTATCGCTAAGAGCGATCCCTTCCAGGCAACCTTAGGATAGAGGCGAGTAAAGAAAAAAATTATTGCCAAAAACTCGTCTGAAGCTAGTTTTTATTATTTGTAGCGACATGGTAAGTGTGTATGACTAGTTATCTATTTTCTCAATGTTTTCAGTGTAGTTCCTAGCTACATCTCACCCGGTGGGTACTGTGGAGGTTGCAGACGTAGTGCAGAAGCGAAGGCTGCGCCTCCGTGCGCCCCACGAGTCCGTTGCACGCGCAGCAGCTGCGCCATGTACCCGCGCTCCACGCCCAGCCGGACCACCGCACCCGCGGGGCACGCATCTAGCGCCTTTAGGAGGGCACTGGGAAACAGGAATTAACTAGTTAGTTCTTATACACATAACGCGAAGGACCAAAATCAGTGGTGGCTCCAATATCAGTTGTAGCTTGACGGAATAAAAACGAAGGCGCGACGAAAAACAAAAGACATTTCGATAGGCTAAATTTAAGTGCGGTTTGAAGGACGAAACTTACAGCTGCTCGAAGGACCACGGTAAAAAGGGCCAAAGACACATAAGCTCACAAAATCCTCACCTCATAGACGGCACGGGCATTCCAAACGTTTGAATGAAGAGTGCTAGCTTGTGGGCTGGCAACGCACGTAAGCCCGCATCCAACAAGTGAGGGCGCGCGCTCCGCACCAGGTGCAGCCGCAGCCAGTCTGGCAACAAGCTCGCTTCCTCCGAGGAGTCCAGGAGGTAAGCCTGAGGAGCGTCGCTGCCAAACCACACTTGTTGGAGCCAGGTATACATGTCTTGGTTCAAGTCGTCTGAAAAATACATATCATAGTACGATCTTATATTTTGAAAGTTAATTTTCAGTATTATTTGGATGTTCAACAGTTTTTTTAAATAACTGATAGGTGATCATGATTACACTGTTTAGAAAGAGTTGGGCGAAGCAGTTAATTTGAACACAGTATACTTGATTGGACCCGGGTATGTTTCAAAAACTACGACCAGAACCACCGGAGGATGGGCAGCAGCATCCTATTAGTACACGGTGAACGTACTGCAATCCCCAAGCCACCTGCCAAGCGTGGGGATTAGGGCAACACCGCTCTCTAAGAGGGAGGCTTTTGTTCAGCAGTGGACGTTTGCTGGCTGATGATATGTGATACTTGACTATTGATAAACATCTACGGAATCATGCCTTCTTGATTTTTGCTACCGCCAGATCAAATGTATGACGAGATGATGCTAATGATGTTTTTGTGTTTGACCTTAGTTTATGTTTGGATGTATGGTCGGAAATGGTAATATTTCAATACTCAATCAGGTAAGCAGGCAGGCAATTGACGTTCCGAATCTATGCTAACATCGCCAACGAGACCCAACATGGACCAAATAAATTGCCGCATGCCGTGTTGTTTTTTTTAGCGCTGTAGGCGTCGTTGGCGATGTTTGCGTTAAATCGGAACGCATCCTAAAACTTACTTATTTACTTTGTTGTAAATAAAGGTTCATAACTTCATATCACGGTAGGAATGGTATGGTAGCACGCCGAACCCTAATTGGAAATTAGCTTTCAAGTGAGGCAGCCGGAACACACCGTTAGTTGCTGGCGGCAGTTTTCTGACTGGAGAGTGGCTACACAAAATGTATAACACTTACACATAGAGGGTCCTAAGCATAATAGTTTGAGGTGCGCGTGCGCAACGATAGTGTGTAGTACGGCGCGGCGGCCGCTCGGCCAGAGTAATGACACGCGTTCCCCTACGCCCCACGCCACCGCCGGCTCCTCCCCTGGGCCTTCAGAGAACAACTGTACAAAAAAGAGGGTAGTTAGAGAAACAAAACCAGTACGCATACAACACCTGGCTCGATATCTGGTACATCAGAAGGAAGAGTGAAATTTATAGTTAAAATAGGCCAGTTTCGGTTTTGTACAGCATTTTTTCGTTTAGTGTTTTTAGTAATCTCTACATCGAGTGAGGTGCGGTGCGACTGACGACAGATCAACGCATTATTGTTTGTCAGTGACAAACAGAGATAACGCTATGCAAAATCTAAATCTAAACTAATATCTGCAAGTTCACCAATTTACAGTTGAATCTCTGCCTACCTATGAGACAAGGCTATTTATTCTCCGTGTATTTCTGGACGCCATTGTCACGTCTGATAAATCGTGATAAGTTTGTCTATTGTTATTTTACTACTACTAGGCTGTACTTGTGATTTTAATATAAAAGTTGATTTGATTTCAGTATTGTACCGAAGTGCCTTATGGTAGGCTAGGAACGATCATGACATTTTTGTGAGCTGCTTTTTTCTTAGGTAAGTAATATTTTAAGTGTTCATAGCATTCGGCATTCGTCTCCAGCAGTGGCGGCATTCTTTATTCTTTATTACAAATTAAGCATATAACTAACAGATAATCCAAAACATTACATGCTGCAGCTTAAATGGGCAAGGACGACAGAACTGAATTTGCCCATCTTATCAATAAATATATCCAGATCAGGTTGTTGAGAAAGTATGCATGTTTCATTTCATCGAGTTAAACGGTACAAATCTTGCTATTGTGCGTTTTGAAATTTGTTAAGGCGCCATTTAGTGACAAATACCTCAAACTCATTCACCCATGTCCAGTTGGTACCTAATTGTGAATGCACGTAGAAAGACATGCTTATTCGGCTTCTTAATATTTATTACTAGCACTTGCCCGGGGCTTCGCCCACGTTCTGAGCAAAACATAGCCTATGTCACTCGGGGATAATGTGGCTTTCTGTCAGTGAAATAATTTTCAGAATTGGTTCAGAAGTTCTGGAGATTACCCTCTACAAACTCACAAAGTCAGAAAGTTGACCCCTTTATAATATTAGAGTAGAAAACGCCATCTAGTGGCAAGTAGTCGAACTTCAGTATTTACTTTCTGCAGGTGTACGAAGAATATGTGCGTGAGGTCGTGCAGCGCGCGGTGGTGCACGGCGGAGGGGTCACGGCCGTGCTCGCCCGTGCCCAGCACGTGAGCCATCACGGTCGTGCGCTCCATTAACACTTGGCTTAGGTCCTGAGGAAGAAAGACATGACCATTTATTATATTTAAGAATCCCTGACAAATAATGCATTACAACCATCGAGATACAATACATATAGAGTCACAATCGTGCCAAAAAAGTCCGAACCAAAACTCCGCGCACGCTACGAATTGCGCCGTCTTTTGGTTAGTTACAAGGTAACCGCGACAACGACTACAACGCCGCCGCGCGATGCCATAACTACGATGACATAGCGGACAACTAACGTTCAACACTATGCAAGCGACATAACGTCTAAATTTGAGTAAATATGGCATTATGAACTTTGATTGATACAATATATGTACAATGACGCTCGGACGTTTTCTGACTGTTTTCACTGAAACCTTGTGACTCTATAGGAAATGTATCTCGATGATTACAAATAGAAATCTTTGTAATGTGGTTATCTTTGCACAAGTATCAGCTTTAAATATTAGAAGATTAAAACATACATTTAGTAAACCTATGCTCTTTGTTTGTGATATTTCAATAAGGAACATAAGAGGCGACAAGGTTACGAGTGTGGGGACAAAGTTAGATAAACACATACTCAGTTTCTATATTACAACATTATTTTTTTCAGTTCTACGAACCATAGGCCTACTTCCTAGTGAATATAGAACAGGTATTTGATTTGTTAAAAAAAACAGGGTTAGTGAAAAATATAATAGGCATGATGACTATTTTTTTTTATTACCTCATAGAAAAGCTGATCATAAATAGAGCACATCAACGAAAACAAAATTAAAATTGGTTCAAAAATAAATAAGTTATAAGCGTTTTAATTTCATGCTAGACAAAGAGATGAGGATGAGGAAGATGGGGGAGGCCTATGTCCAGCAGTGGACGTCCTACGGCTGAAATGATGATGATGATGATGAGACAAAGAGCGCACTATACTGAGCCGTGACGTCACGGCTCAGGAGCGCCTTACAAATGCTATATTAACACACGCTTTGCGAGAAAGGGATAGAACATCCCCTCTCTATCCCCACCTAAAACTTTAAACACTCATATCTCAGAGATTTATCAGCCGATTTAAATTATTTTTTCAGTATGTGTAATGTATTTAGTTATATTCATCGATTAGCCGGCTTAATAAGCTTATTTGTACTAAATTAAACATAAGGACACATGCCTATTAAATGTATTACATATACTGAAGAAATTATTTATATCGTTATGTTTTGAGATAAACACTATAAATGTTTGTTTCAACTTTTTGGTTGGATTAGGAGGGGATGCTCAGTCCCATTCCCGCAAAGTGAGTGTCAGTATGGAGTTTGTATGGCGTACTTATGACGTCATTTGTAAGTATAGTGCGGTCTCTGTCTAGCAACACATTAAAATGTTTATATCTTCCTTCTATTTAAACACATTTTAATTTTGTTTTTTGTGATTGTCTCTATTTATTGTCGGCTTTTTTATGACACCAAAAAGTAAATCAGCCTATTTATAGTTTGTGATATTCAGTACCATATGTCATCACTGGCAACACACATTGGTCAAAGACCCTTGTCTTTAGGCACTGTGGTATCTTGAACGAGAAGATGTCACGCAATTTCCCGAACCCTGCCTATCCATTGTGATATTACGCTAACATTGCTTCAAGCACATACCAGAACGACGTCGGTGTGATCCCGATGCGGCTCCTCTCGCACGAACTTGGCGAGGAAGTGTACGTACGCAGCCACGTGGCCGGGCACGCACTCCACGAGGCACGCGGCACGGATCCGTGCCACGGCCTCCGTGCGCACCGCGTTCCAGTGGCGCAGGTCCCACAACAGGTCGAGCCAATCCCTACAACATTCACTAGTTTATAAACATTTGATGTCAACACCACAATCATGCTTCAAATGCAGGCGATGTGGGCATGCAAATTACTACATGAAGAATTATGATAAAACAATGTTTTTTTACATGGTAGGCATTCATGGTTTTATGTGTAGTATTTAATTTGAAGACCCTCTTCCACAAAAATAAGTCTTAAGTAATTGCTAAATTTCTTCCGTATAGTATTTCAATGTGCAAAGAGGTTTAGTTACGTTTATCCACTAAAAAGATGCTAATGCACCAAGGTTATGTTAGAATTAAAAACAAAACAAAAATTACATTTCCCGTTTGGTGTAATTGGCTCAAAGTACAAACACTCTCTCTTTTTTTTTCGAAATTTAAATGCTAGACGTTTTGATAAAATATGAAAGTTAGCCCAAAATATTTAAGCATTTTTACGTGAATGTGAGAGTGAGCAATGTTTAAGAAAAAACACTATACAGCTGGCCTTGCCAGCAACGGAGCAATTATGGCCTTGAGTATGCTGACTTCAGTACGCCTTGGCCCCCATTTCCACATTCCTCCATAAACGCTTCATTGCCTGCCGCTGCAGTAATACACTATTATTGTGGGTAGAAAATGGGTTTGGTCATTCTCAGACACCACGTGGCACGAATCCGTGTTACGACCTTCGTGCACACTGCGCCTAGTAGTAGATTCCAAACTAGGATTAGTAGGTCTAGCCGCTCCCTACAACGTTTAGCCGCCTTGTGAAGAATTCAATGTGTCAAGTGCTGGCGTTGTGGACACAAAGTATTTGAAGAATAATCATGATACTGAATAATGAATTCGTTTTATCACTCTCAAGTGATGTCATGACATGAAGTGGATTGGTCATAGTGATGTTGTAAAAGCCAGAAAGTGTACTCACTGAGGGCTGACGTCAGCACTATAGTCCATTTCAGTTGCATCTTCAGACTGTAATACCAGTTTTAAACCCTGAAACAGAAGGTCTATATTGGAGTGTGATATTTGACTATTGGGTAACATTACGGAAGAGCGATTCTAAAATCAGAAGTGGGATTGTCCCTAACACTACATACCCTGCTGGCAGAGGCACGAGTATGCGCGTGATGGTGCGCGAGCCTCGTCAGATAGTAGTGGAGTAGTGCGCGCGCACCCTCTTCCGTGTCGTGCAGCGTGCGTCGTAGGTGAAGACAAAGCTCCCCCGCCTTACCCTCTCCCGCCCCTGCACCAGCCCCCGCTGATAGAAACTCGCACAGGCACTGAACTGGCAGTACGCTAGAACAAATAAATTACGTGAACACCCAGGTGTATCAAGATCAGCTGGTGCAACTAAATATTGTGCAAATCGTGTCCAGCTGTTTTAAATAGTGCTGAGTCCTGACCCAACAGCTGGAGCAAAAATATGGTCCTAGGGTGGTATGGGTGGTATAAGTCCTAGCAGGATAGTCTTTGCAAAAAGAGAGGCGTCGTGGCGTAACATTGAACTAAAAACAGTTAATTACAAACACTAGTGTTATTAGGATTAGAATATAAAGAATATAATGTTACGTAAAGTTAATTAAGAATAAAGTTAATGTATGTCATGCGACTTGAAGACACCTAGCTTGTAACACCCATTCAAGTAGCATATTCGTCACTCTGGCCATCTATAAAGAGCTGTTCCCATTAACCAATTCCCGCCATCATCGAGGTCATCGAGGCAGTCATTCCATCCTTACGTCGTAAAGTCCGCACGCAGCGTTTCTAAAATTCCTTCTTAATACGAACTGCAAAGGAATGGAATGAACTCCCTGCCTCGGTGTTCCTTATAATGTACAACCTGGGACTCTTCAACACATGAGTGAATAGGCACCTAATGGGCAAGCGTGCCCCATCCTAGACCACATGTCACTTAACATCAAATGCTTTGATAAAAAGCTAGCCCATTTCATCATAATAAAATAGTGTTCCAGGTATTGTGTACCTGAGCTCCAGCTGGTCCTGGCGCAGCAGCTGGTGCAGCCAGGGCATGGCGCGCCGCGTGCCGTGCCGCTCCACCAGCGACAGCAGCAGCGCCGGCTGCCGGCAAAGCAGCTTACCCAGCCGAAGCTGCTGGCTCAAAGCTGATAGGGACTCGATCACTGATTGCGGGGGCTTGCGGGCTGGTCCGAGAGGCTCGAGGGTCGTCAGCTGGAAGAAGTAAGACTAGGTGAAGCAGTTTAAAAGTACACACCATAAATGAAAACTCGTGAATTCACTTCTTAGGACAAGAAAAATTCCGTTAAAAGTGTTTAATTTCAACGTGAATAAAGGAATAATTTCTGACCCAATTTTTTGTCAGTTTGATAAGACTAAAAATTACTAACTTATTTGCTTTAATTTGATTTTATCTCCTGTAAATAGTTATTAGCAGAAAGTAAGAAGAATATACAAAGTATTTCAATCAGTACTGAAATCAATCTCTCTGTTCCAAACACTTCATATGCTCAGCCTTTGCTGAGGAGCTGGTGGAAGATTTACCTGACTGAGCAGCCGCGAGGAGTGCTCAGTGACGGGCAGCTTGGAGTTGCTGGCAGCCGCCAGGTGAGTCTCCAGCTGCAGGATGGCTGCACGCTCTGCCTCAGCGCGCTCCGCCTCCGCTGACGAGCTCGTGTTCCATTCCAGGCTCGGACGACTGAGATATAGAAACTCAGGTTAATAAGGCTGAGAAACTGACTGACTAAAGTTAGTCAAATAGTGTATGGTTGGTGAAATCGATATTCATGGTCCTTTGAGCCTTTTCGAGAGAAAAACATGTATATTTTATAGATTTCTTAGTTTCGTTACCTATAAACATATTAATGAGATGGTATGGTGAATAGTTGTCATACAGATTGTATATCTATGGTGAGTGGGATAGATACATATTCATAGTTCTTCAGACTTTTGTCGATGGTATCAATACTTTTGGTTCTTCGAGCTTTTATTTCATTTTACTTGGATAGCCTTCTTACAAATAAATGTAGAAATATGAATTAGTTGTTAGCAAAAACAAATACTAATTTGATCCATGTTTCCATGGATCAAGGAGGTCAATACAATGTACAAAAAATATAGTTATAAAAAAAAGAAACGACTCGCGAAGCTTTGGCTGTCAATCTACATCTTTGAAGCAGCATCATCTGTTAGTATCAATATTTTTGGTTCTTCAAGAATTTGTTCGTGGACGATATCCACTGTACTATTGTTACTAACTTGGTGATGCATGTCTCGATAAGCGCCCGAAGAGTAGGATAGGTTGCCGCAGCACGTTCTGCAAACTGCAGCGGGTTGTGAGCCGCTAACATCGTTAGAATCATCCAGCCGCGCCAGTACAGTGACGTTATTGCTAGCGGGGGCGGGGTGTACCTGCAACACGCATAGTACTTTGAAAATAGTCAAATCATTTACTAAAATAATTAAACTGCTAAAATTATCCAAGTCTTAGTTATGGTTGACAAAGAGTTACAAAAGCAATCAAATACTCATGTGATTGTTCTTGAATGAGTTGCCGTGGATTATTTCATAGTCTCACAGCACACGACACACTTCAACATCAGCTGCTTTACACATTATATTATGTGGGTAAAGAAATTTACACACGCTAAAAACCAAACCAATTTTGGACTTTGTCACCTTTCGCGAAGTAGACAACTGCTCAATATTAACACTACTTGTTCTACTCACCCTTGAGGCAGCGTGATGTTATCAGGTGGATTAAACTGACACAGCTGGAAAATGTAATCAGCTATCTCCAGCTTGTCGAGCTGTAATGGCGAGTCCTCAGCTGGTAGCGCACAGGCGCGGCGAACAAGCTGCTCCACCAGCTCAAACACTTCAGCTGGGGATATAGGAATTTCCTGAAAACATGTGAGAAGCTTCTTTCATAAAAATGAACTTGTTACGTTGTATATCTGATATGTCATCAACGGGCTTGAGTGGACACTATTATTGTCCGATTGATACGAGTTGGTGGGTTACTTTTATCTCTAAATTTCATTATTTCATTTAATCTGAATGGATATTCAAATTAAAAAATTACTTTTACAACACATTTACTCAAAAAGTGCACTTACGAAGCCTGTATACATCATTCGAAACTTAAACATTACGCATCATACAACGGAGCGTGCGGTAATGAATTTTACCGCACGCTCAGATGTATAGCACCGTGCGTGTACTTTACGGTATTTTTTAAATTTCCATTTCCATAAAAATTGTTTCATTTGTAGCCTTTTTTTCTCGCAAATGTGTTATAAAACGTTGTATGGCACACGTGCGGATTGGTTTGTACAAACTCGTGACTATGTTAAGCCCTCGACTTCGTCTCGGGCTTACATTCGTCTACTCGTTTGTAATAACCAACTTACCGCACTTGTATCATAAATAACTATTCTTACTAAAAGGAATTAGTTTAAATTTTATCCAGCTAAGCAGTAGTATGCTCCCACCCAAGTGGAAGCAGGAAGGCATGTATGGGCTTAGTATGACAAGTGGTACCAGATGGCAATGGGCTTTGTTGACTACCCACTCAATGACAGTATACGTACTTTAGCCAGGCCGATGAAGATGACTCGCAATAAATTATTTTGCGGCAGTGGCGCTTCGCAGCACACTCGGTAGATAAGCGCTCGCTCCGACTCGGGCGGCCAGTTGTCCACTTTACTATATGTTTCCATTGGCTCCACGAACATTATCTGTAAACATAGGCATCTGTAAATATTTTGTTGAACGATTTCTTGCGTACAAAGAATTTGTAATAGAAAGATTTTGTATGAAAAGCCGACCCTGATGAATGTAACCTTTGGCCTTGGACCGTATCTTACAATCACCAATTTTCATGCCATACAAGGCAGTAGGCACGCATCTGCTACCTTCCTTGTTAAATGCATGTCAGAAGTCATATCTTGCCAATTCTTAACAAGGTACGGCAGTCTCCAGTAGTCAGCCTAAAGAAGCACCTTAGAACCCCGAGAGGAATGCCAGCGCAGGCCTAGATAATGCGTGCAATTTTAAAGTCACACAATACAAGGCATGCGGAATCCTCTGCTGCTTGCCTTGTTCAATGCGTGCAGAAAGTCATGCCTTGCCGGTCGGTAGCAAGGTACTGCGGTCTCCAGTAGCCAGCCCAGGGCAGCGCCCTGGAGCCCAGAGAGGGACGCCAGCGCAGCCCGAGATTCACCCGTAGCGCGCGCGTGAGCCGCGACCGATCCAGCCAATAGTGCGCAGCAACCTGCACACAAAAACATAATAAAGTTATTAATTAATTTAATTTTTTCCTTTGATCTTAGTTATTTCTTATTATTTGAATTGTTTCTTACAGATGCAAATAGATTCATGATCATATTATTTGATGACATTAAATATACAGGACAAGAATTTGATATAAAAGGTGTTAGTTGCTAGTGTGCTAAATTCACAAATAACCCTAGGTATACATTCTCCTCTTCTCTATTTAAAAAATCTGAATGCATAAGCCAAAAAACCAAACCCACCAGCTGAAAACCAAAACCATGTTTGGTTGCAAAGTAATTGAAATCAGTAAGTTTTAAGGAAGCCCTCTCCCTTCAATCGGGTGGCGCCTCATACAGCGTCGGCGACGCGGGTGATATCGTGAGTTTACTCGCTATCTTGCACTCAGGCATTATACTCACAGATGAGATCAGTGAGCGCCAGAAAAGCTCTCTCCCTACGATCAGCCGGTGCCTCGTGCGGCGGCGGCGAGGCGAGGGCCCTTGCGAGGGCCGCCGCCGCACCCACCTCCCGTGCGCCCCGTACCACTTCCCGTGTTAGCGCTCGTAATGGACGTAGATACTCTTCTGGGCGGAGGAGCAGTTCCTGAGGTTATAAAGGGGAAGTTAAAGAAAGTTCAGTTTCCTATGAAATATAACATAGGTTTAGAGCAGAGTACATTTTTATTTTCTATGTCTTCATGCTCTATCTTCGATCATAACGTTGACCATGAGACGAGTTGGAGGTCAAACACACATGGACTATTCTCTACGGTAAAATTTCCTCAGTATGCTGCGGCGCGTTGGACGGAGCACTCGTATGACGCACTAGAACACACACTCAACATAATTTTAGTCACACAAAACACGACACGGTGCAACATCTACAGCAAGATTTGTAATACTAGGGATCCCAGTGCCTCGCTAAGGCCCCTTCCTTTTTGTGTTTCCTCTGCAGAAAATCGGATTCACATTAAAAAAGTCAGTCACACTAATATTAAAAACGCAAGTTAGTTTGTATCAGTCTTCTCCAAACCATGACAGAACAAAATATATTACTCGTTTTTCTACTTTCGAGTTGATCCAGAAACACATTGAAACAATAATAAACGTTCCTGGTTCATCTGAACTGACTGAACCGAACAATGCTCTTTTTGGTAACCTATTAAGAATGATTAACCTATTAAGAGGTCGCCCGAAGAATCCAACTCGGATGGGCAGCGTTCGGGAAATTGCGTGACATCTTCTCGTCCAAGATACCACAGTGCCTAAAGACAAGGGTCTTTGACCAGTGTGTGTTGCCAGTGATGACATATGGTACTGAGACGTGGTCCTTAACTGTTGGCCTTTTGGAAAAACTCAGAGTCACACAGCGGGCAATGGAGAGAGCTATGCTCGGAGTTTCTTTGCGCGATAGAATCCGAAACGTGGATATTCGCCAAAGAACCAAAGTCACCGACATAGCTGTTAAAATTTGCAAGTTGAAGTGGCAATGGGCAGGCCACATCGCTCGGAGAACCGAAAACCGATGGGGAAGAAAGGTTCTTGAGTGGAGACCACGAACCGGAAGACGCAGCGTAGGTAGGCCTCCCACTAGATGGACCGACGACATAGTAAGAGTCGCTGGCATCCAGTGGATGCAAAAGGCAGGCTGTCGTTCAGTGTGGAGGTTAAAGGGGGAGGCCTATGTTCAGCAGTGGACGTCTTCTGGCTGATGATGATGATGATGATGATTAAGAATGATAGTGAGTAGAGTGTGCACGTACCAGGTAAGTATCTGCCATGGCAGCAGGCACGAGGGTTGGTTGTGCCTGTATTAGAGCTGCTAGTACTGCCATATTGTTTGGTGATCGTACGTTGGACAGTTCATTGTATATTGTGTGAGTTACCACGGAGCGGAGTAAGGCGGGGCTTTCTGAAACCATCTCTCTGTAATACAAATAGAGTAAATTTTCGTGTGGCCGCATAAATTGCATTTGCAACTTAAGAACATGTTGCCAACAAATAAAAGACTAAGAGAACTTAGATCCACATTGCAGTGACGATTCAATGTTAACTCGTGGCTGTTGTCTTTTAATGACCAATCGGTCAAGCCGATCTTGATATGACATTCTCGGGGGTAGTGTGCATTGTGTGCGAATCAAAATTCAAATTAATTATTTGTCACAACATGGTAGGTACACATACATATAAAGTAGCATACATGGTCGTAAGAATGGAGACGTATCTCATGTCTTTGCCTGTTACAGCGTACAAATGTTAGTTTTTTATATAAGTTAAAAAATACGAGAATATTAGTAAATCACTGCAATAGCTCACACTAACATCAGAGTCACACTAGTATTATAAATGCGAGAGTGTTTTCCTCTTTCATCGACATAGCATACTTTTTATCCCAGAATTATATATATCTTGAGGAAATGTCTATGCGGGTGAAGGAATTCTTCGACCATACCGTTACTTAACATCTGGTGAGCTGTGATCAAACACCTAGCCTGTCAAATAATAAAAACCACGCGACGCAGCTAGTGCTTCTATAATGTAAGGCTTTTTAAGGTGGATATTCAAGTGCGAGCTAGCCGACGGTCGCAAGTCAGACATTTTTTCAAGGCCGTGTAGAAATGCTATATTTAGTAAGGCCACATGTTACCTGAGGCAGGATTGGTACGCAGCTTGAAGAGGCTTGGTTTTAAGCCGCATGCGCGCCAGTTGAGCCAGAACTTCGTGATCGCGGGCCGCGGTCGGTCCGCAAGCATCGCAGTTTACACATACATAGGCCAATAACTCTTGCCCTACGCGCCATAACTTGCCAGAGTTCAGCCACGCTTCGAGACGCGATGCGGATATCATACGGATCTGAAGGCAAGAGAAGACATTTCAATGAGGCCCAATCTATGGCAATAAAAAAAAAACAATAAAAACGAAATTCTGACGACACTTACATTTTAAATCATCCCGTTATATTATTCATAGTGTAAGTTTAATCAATATTACAAAAAGTTTACTTTTTCATTTACTATAATATTAAAAAGAGTATCAAATGAACAAACCTCAGGGAATCCACAAGTAGCAGCGAGAAGCTTCAGAAAACCCTTGCCAATGGCGTCGGGAGCGGCTGAGCGTCTCTGTATCTGATCCTTTATTGCTTCTAACACCAAGCCTTCTACGGCTTCATAAGTGCTGGAATATCTGAGAAGGCAATGTGGTTTTTTAACTTAAATTTTCAATGTGTACTATTCGTATTTGAATTTTCTATTCATATATTAATTAATATAATTTGTATTTAAATAAGTTATGAATGAAAATATGGACAGTAAACTTATTCATTTCATAATAAAATTCATGTGAGTGAAGAAAGGTACTGTATAATGCACTGGGGATATAGAGACAGAAGAGGATAGAAAAGAAGTAATACAGAGTAAAGTCTTTATTACAACAGAGGAAACAGGGGAATAATAGGTAAAACGAAGACAAAACCTATGTAAAAAAATTAAATTTATTGGCAAATGTGGGGAGAAGATTCATAGAATCGGGAATAGGAGAGAGAAAGGCGGAGAAAGAGTGAAAGTGGATGATAAAATAGGAAAATACCGCTTTTCACATTATGGAGTGTAAGGGAAAGAATGTTAGCAATCTTACCTTGGAAATACAGAGTATTCCAACTCAGAGTTGTCAGTGTCTTCTTCAGTGCTCCCCATAAGTGGCGACCCTGACCCTGACGGCGACATGGTTCCTGACACAAGAAGTAAAACATAAATTAGACTAAGAAACTCTGTGACAAATTTAGGAGCAATATCCACTGCCACCAGCGGCGTCCAGTCCAAGGCCTGCTATTTCTACCGAAATGGAAACTGCGTCTCTACCAGCACAACAGTGGTTCCATTTAGGAAAAAGGTGGAAGTCAATCTAGGCGTCTTCTAGATTAGAGTGAATAAAATTTTTCTCATTCAATAGATACCATTTTCGGGCACATCATAGTTTACCATCAGGTAAGTTGGTGGCAAAACGTAAATCTATATACTTACAGTTAAAAAAGTCAAAATTTCGATCAGTCTTTACTATAGGACAGTTACTGCTCTTATTGACTATTTCTCTTTTATTCTATTAATAAATTCATCATCATCATCATCAGTCAGAAGACATTTACATAGAACATAGAACATAGGCCTGGACCCGGGTACGTCCTAAAACTGCGAACAGAACCACCAGAGGATGGGCAGCAGCATCCTCCTACTTGAATGTTGGAACGTTCTGAGATCCCCAAGCCGCCTACTAAGCGTGGGGATTATGGCAACCCTCCCGTATGATTAATAGATTTTGACAACTTACCCAGCGTATTATCAGTGGGTATCAGATGTGAGGGAGGCTGCTTGGTGCCGAATGCAGTGACTATGTTTTCCACAAGGCACTTGCACCACGAGCATTCCACCCACCAGCGTTCATTCAGAGCATCCTCTATGTATACCTGCAAAGATAAAATGATATGAATTGTGCTAAAATAAACTTATGGTATCAACATTATCAAAGACGAAGTAGACATGATAGTAAATCCAAGACTTCTACAACTATTTAATTGTAAGGAATCAAATAGTCCAAAGAGTACACTTATAAGTACCTAGGCTGTATTGTAACTGACCTAAGTGACCACAACATAGATTGAATGCCATATCAAGCAGGCTGGTAACCCATTCATGAAACTCAGTCATCTTCTCTGCAAGCATTCACTGAAAATCTCTACCAGGATGTGTTTGGCACGGTGCTACTGTGACAGTTCTTCTGTGTGGTGTTTCATCCTGGACTTTGATACAGACAATTAGCAATCACTTGGAAGCCTGTGAAACGTGGGTAAAATGTGGATTTATAGGTTTAAAAAACTTACCTTTATAAATATATCCGGCCAGTTATTACTATCCCTATGGCCAGCGTACAGCATATTACAAGCCAGCACAAACACAAGTGGGTTTCCCTTGTTCTTGAATGCGGCTCCTTGCTCCCTCTTCAGTAGCGTGCAGAGAGAATTCGTAACTGTCTCATGGGCGAACATGTTGGGTCGTATCTTTGTGAGGTAGAGAAGACCCATACACAGGATTGGGTCAGGTTTCGCGCGCTGGGATTTGAGGAGACGAATGGAACCTGTTAGAAGACCCAGCTGGAAATTAAATGATGCTTTTTAGATTTAGTTGCTTTTTTTATATTTCAGTCTGTTACTAAATGGACTTTATATTTTAACTACATTTGTATCCATCCAACTGGGGCCTTACAACTTACTCTTAATGCGGACTTGAAAGAGCACAGTGCGGAAAATCACACGAGCGTGAACCTACACGCACCAAGATACGGTTTGTGGATACCTAAACAGAATCGCTTAAAAAGATAGTTGCAAGGCCCCTAGTCTTCGCATAAGATTAATTTTATAGTATCTATTGCATAAACAAAGTGGTAAATGAAACTAACGATGCCGAGGATCAAGTAAGACAAGTTCAAGTTAAATATAGTTACTTTTTTTTATGAATTGATAGAAGAAAATTGAGAGCTTCCTGACAGTGCCCTACAAATGAAATGTGGCTTACTAATTTATCAGAGTTGTGAGTATCCAGAGCCTGCAACACGTTGGGCACTAGATCAACTGGTTCCACATCCAGGGAGGTTCCTCCAACCGACTCGGCAGGGGACCCGATCCTCGCTCGCTTGTTGGGTGGCTGGCTGCCGAAACCAGCCGGCTCGCGTTTACGTTCCACACCTGAAAATGTATTTCTATCAAGACACGCATTATCTATCGCTATGAATCACAAACTTATTTTAAGGGTTAACGATGGCAGCTGAACCTGCTAAGCTTCAGAAGGGTAGACATAAAATACAAATAAATATATACATACATGGTTGTCTGTTGGTCCAGTTGGTAGTGAACCTGGTTTCTGAGCTTGGGGGTGTGGGTTCGATTCCCACCGAGGACAAACATTTGTGTGATGAACATTTGTGTTTGTTCTATATCTGGGTGTTATTATCTATTTAAGTATGTATTTAAATATATATATATATATGTATGTATATCAGTCTCTGGAAGCCATATTACAAGTCTTGCTTAGTTTGGAATCAGATTACTGAATAAAAATGTCCTGTTTTTTTTGTGTACAAAAAATACACTATGCTAAGTACCTTACAATACATACCAATTAACATGAACTAAGACAATGTCTATAGATGAGGTTCATAAAACTAGAAAGAGATTTAGTCTGCCTGATAGAAGCAGGCAGCACATTCCACAGCAGGATAGCTTGAAAAGTGGAAGGACTTACAGTAGGGAAGAAGAAGGAATCTTTAGTTGGAGGGCACGACAGGATCACTGACTACTTTCAAGCGTTCCTTTAATTAGTACAAAGGGGTATTGGGATTGAACAGGATTTTAGACATATAGGAGAGGACATGAGAATTACTGCGGCCCTAGCATAGTCATGGACCATAAACTTTATTACTATCATCACACATAAATAGCATTACCCACGCATTACCATACTTTTTGTCCTATGAAAGTAGCAAGTGACAAGCAGAAGGTAAGTGATATGACAGAGTAAGCAAACAACATGAATGACAAATACTTTTACCGCTAGTGGAAGGTTTATGGATGCTCCGCTTCTCAGCGTCTCTGGAGACAGGCACGGTGGACTTGGAGCCAAGTGCGAATATATCCTGAGGATGCTGAGGAGCCTTGCTCTTGCCGCCGCGGCCCGTGGACGGCATCTTGCCCCGTTCCATGATGCCAGTGTAATATTACTTCACAGCACTTTTACAACGTAGGCGGTGAGATGCTCATTGCCTTAAGCGCTGGTTTACTTTATAAATCACAATATTTATAGAGAAAAATTAATAAAACAAACGATGAAAACATTTGGATCATGTCCTTTCGGCTTCGTTTTGAGACGTTGACAATGACATCGACATATTACATGACTTTGATAATGACAGCGTATTGGAGCCAAAGGTTTTTTTTTAAATATTATTATTCATCACCACAGATCTACTACCTCATTTAGCATTCATATATTTATTTACCTTCTTTATTTATTTTTACAGTCATTATTATTATTATTATAAAGTAGCTAACAGACGTGTGGATTTGGTTGACGCCATCAGACCAACGACAGAGAAAGAGTGAGAAAACATATTTCCTTCTCTTTCTCTCCCGTTGGTCAGACGATGGTCCGGTGTACCAAATCTTCAAGATCTCGGTATCACAGAGTACTTTTCCCGGTATCTCGGGATTGTATTGCATGCCCTACGTAAGAAATGCAAAAAAAAAAAACTGTATTTATTGGATCCGGGCGGTGGTGAGGTGGTCATTTATCTATCTAATCTATCTATCTATTAATTATATTATGTCCTTCCGCCGTTATTCGAGGCCTTTAAACAATATTGAGAGATGACTTCTTCCATTTCCGGCCGTATTTAGATGTTGTAGTTCCATTTTACACCGCAAATATGGCAACTTCCGGCCGCCATGTTCACCAGGTGACACCCCTTGTGCTTCTCTTCATTGGCGTCTTGATTTTCGAGCCGTAACGTTTAACGCTGTTAGCGTTCGTGAAAAAATTTTAAGAAAATTTTCTATATTAATAATTTTAAAAGAATATTAAAAAGTTGTAGTTTCTAGTTTTAAACGTATTTTATAATCATTTACGTGAAAAAGATAAAAAGTAATTTTTATTAGCTACCCACATAAGATCGAGAAATCGTGAAGTGAGGACCCGCGAAAGCATCGTAAGCGGAAGCGGTCTCGCAAGGACGACAGAGGTCAGAAAAAGAGTAAGGTATTAGAACGCCTTACCGAACAAGTAAGTCAGATTCAGAACTATTTGGCATGTAGTACCTACCCCACTCAGGGTTGGTACCCGGTTGGTACCGAGTATCACCTCCCAGGAGTGTCGAATGAGGATCACCTGGTGCCCGGCCAGCAAGATGCGCCTACTGTCGAGTTGCCCGCCGAGTCGGCTCTCAAATTCGAATTCGATTTGACGACAAATCTAAAAGAACCTACAATTCCATGTGCCTCTTCTGACCATTTGCAACTGTTAAATTCATTGCAACATTTTAAATCAGATAACTGGACAAACGTTCGTTACTCTGAAATTCAAAAATCGTATAATGCTCGTCCGGGGTTCATTGAACTGGAGGTAAACGATGAGATTAAACAGTTCGACAAGTCAAACAATTTGATTGCAACTGATAGGTCCTTAGGTGCGGTAACACATGCGGTAATTATGCAAAGTGACGCGTTAAAAGCGGGGGTATCTGAATTAATGCAGTGGGCCCATGATAGTGACAGTGTTGATAAAGACTCACTGATAACAAAAATTAAAGACACGTTTTCGGGTGATTTTCAAAAAATCTCTCTTGATTGTTTGGAATTACTGTGTGGTCGCCGAGCCGATGTCATTGAACAAAGACGTGAGGTATTTCTCAATTTAGTCAAAGATAAATTCTTAAAATCAACCTTGAAAAAGATACCCCCATCTTGCGAGTTTTTATTCAGTAAAGTAGAGTTCTCGGAATTTGTAAAAAATAATGGAGGCACTAATAAAATTTTCTCAAGACCCTCCTTCTCTGCGCAAGAGAAGAGAGTTACATCTGGATCTCAGGCTGCGCAACCTGGACCCAGTAGTTATAACCAAGCCGGTCGCCCCACGGCACCGTTTGCGTTACGATATCAGACTCCTCAAGGGGTTAGACAGTATGCCCCGATGCAATCGTATGGGTTTAATTATGATTTTCCAGGCTACGCTGGAAACCAACGGTTCTTTCGACCTCAATTTAAACCACAGTCATTTACCGCGGGTCAACAGGCCCCGGCTAATCCGAGGAAACCATTTAGTCAACAAGGAACATCCAGTCAAAGCAATATCGCGCGCGGCAGGGGGCGGGGTATTAGAAAATATTGACATAGCACAACCATTTCAGGGAGGCAGGCTAAGAATGTTCGTGGATGTATGGACGGAGTTTGGGGCGCCGACTTCTTTACTGCACATAATAACAGGGTACAAAATTCCTTTCAAAGCAAAGCCGCCGCCACTTGTTTTACCGCGCCTCACCAGCGGCCGATATCAAACTGCTCCATCTTACGCAATGGATCAGACTATAAACAATTTAATGATGGAAAAAATTTTAGAGTACGCCCCCGAAACGCCGAGTTTTTTATCTACCCTGTTTTTAATCCCGAAAAGCGATGGTTCTATGCGCCCTATTTTCAACCTAAAAAGATTGAATCAGTTTTTAAAAGTAACCAAATTCAGACTCATCTCCGTTCATCGAATCCCAGATTTTTTACAACCAAACGATTGGATGGTAAAAATCGATCTCACACAGGCCTACTATCATTTGCCAATAGCACCATCCCACCGGTGCTTTCTAAGACTGCTTTACCGCGGCCGACTCCTTCAAATGACCTCTTTGCCATTTGGACTTGCCACCGCTCCCAAAGTGTTCGCGTCTCTCTCAAACTGGACAGCGGAAATTCTAAGAGAGCAGGGGATTCGTGTCGCTGTCTTTCTCGACGACTATATGATTGCGTGTCAGGACAGGTCGAGGTTGGAGGAGCAGACTCAGACCGTTCTCAGAACTCTACGACACTTAGGGTGGGTCATCAACACCTCCAAGTCAGTTCTAGTCCCCCAAAAATCATTGGAATATCTAGGTCTAGTATGGGACACGTGGAAGAACAAGAAAAGTTTGCCCGAGAAGAAAATCCACGGTTTACGGGTCACCATAACGAAGTTACTCAACCGACAAAAAGCGGCGCTTCGCGACGTTCAAAGTTTGGTGGGAACATTGAATTTTGCCCGGCTGGCTGTTCCACAGGGTCGATTAAACTTCCGTTGTCTCTTGACACATTGCAACGACCTACTTCGGAGCAATTCCGAAAACGAGGTTCCCTTTCCTTTACAGACAATCGAAGAACTGGAGTGGTGGATGCAGAACTGTGACAAGTCAACTCGACTTCACCCTCCGTTGTTGACACATTTTCTCACAACAGATGCAGCCGACTCGGGGTGGGGAGCAGAGTTGAACGGCGTGCAAGTACGGGGCGACTGGTTGATCGGAGAAGAGTCAGTTCATTCCAATCAAAAAGAAATGTTGACTATTCTGAAATGTTTGTACCAATTCGGTCCTTATCTGAGTCATTCGTCTGTGCTGCTTCAATGCGACAACAAATCAGTCGTAGCATACCTGAGGAACGAGGGAGGAATTCGATCGGTACAGCTGATGAGTCTGACATATCAGATTTTCAAAATTTTAGATTGTTTCGACATTCACTTAGTCGCACATCACATTCCGGGAAAATTCAATGGTGTTGCCGATCGCCTTTCTCGGAAGTCGATACTTCCCGAGTGGCACCTGCTTCCAGCGTTGACAGAGGTGGTCTTTCAAAAATGGGGTGTCCCAGAAGTAGATTTGTTCGCGTCGAATCGTGCCCACGTCGTTCCAAAATATTTTATTTTATTTTATTTTATTTATTTATATGTCAGCTTAGACCAGACGGACCATGCAGCGTGGAGACACAACGCGTTTGCCTGGGAATGGAAGTTCAAACTAGCGTGGATATTCCCCCCTCCAAATTTATTACCGAGAGTCCTCATGCATCTCAATCGAGCGATAGGCACATATTTAATAGTAGCGCCGAGGTGGCCTCAGGCGTTTTGGAGAGCGGATCTAAAAGCTCGTGCCATAGCACCACCATTCACAGTCCGCCAGTTAGAGTCCAAACTAATAGACCGGTCGACGGGCCATCCCCCGCCAAAAGTACAGGACATGACGCTCGAAATTTGGAAATGTGGGGGTGGTCTGAAGCAGTAGGGTCTTGGTCTACACAACAAAAAACCTTATTGCGGGCAGGATGGCGGGAGTCCACTCTTAACACGTACAAACCTGCGTGGGCGCGATGGGTAAAATGGTGTCAGAACTCTGATGTTAATCCTACTAATCCGTCGGGCTCTGACTTGGCAAAATTTTTGGCCGATCTCCACCTTAAAGAAAAGTTAGCATACAGAACGATTTTGGTCCACAAGTCTGTAGTTTCTACTTTGTGTACTACTAAAGATAGTTGCCAGCTTAGCTCTAATGTTTTAGTTAAACAGATATTAAAATCCATCGCTACAAGTAATGCTAAAACTCGAACTGAAACAAATATTTGGGATACAAATACTGTAATATCTTGGTTGTCAAATAGTGAGTTATCTGTTCAAAATTTGTGGGAAGTCTCACGACGGTGTGCTATTTTACTGTTACTTTGCTCGGGGCGTAGAGTACATGATCTCACACTTTTAAGTGTATCGGACAGTAACTTTATAGATGATACTGATGCGAACTGTCTAACTTTCTGGCCTATATATGGATCTAAAACTGATTCTGCATCGTATACTCAATCTGGTTGGAAATTGTATTCAAATAACGAGAACCCTAATATAGATCCTGTGTTATGGGTAAGAAAGTTGGCACAGATCGGTACGAACAGACGTAGAGAAGCTAAAGTAAATAATCTGTTTGTAACAGCGCGAGGACCAGCCAAAGCTGCTTCTCGAACTATAATCGCGGGCTGGGTTAAATCGGTTTTATCCGATGCTGGTGTTGATGCAACCCCTGGAAGCGTGAGATCAGCTGTAGCATCTAGGGGTTGGATTGACAGAGAACCATTAGACAAAATCTTGGCTAGAGCTAATTGGAGGTCTGAAAATACATTTTCTAAATTCTATAAAAAAGAAATAAGATCTGTGCCTAATGCTAGATCAAATAGTCTGTCATTGGCAGCTCTTTTTGAACCTGTAAGATAGTCATTGGTTAGTTGTCTATTCTGAAAATAAACTAAACATGTTAAATAATAATATATAGATATGTATGTATCTGCTTCTACATTTTATAATTTGTAAATATAGCATTATGTTAGGATAAAACAGTGTTTTATGTTAGGATAGTTATTAGATACTAATTGAAGTATATTTTAGTACTATGCAATCACATTGGCGTCTCGTTCACCAGGCGAAAACAAACAATGTCTCAATATTGTTTAAAGGCCTCGAATAACGGCGGAAGGACATAATAGCAGAGTTTTACCTACCATTAAAACTCATATTATGTCCGGAGCCTTATTCGAGGCCTTACAGTAAACTCTGCCTGGTGTTAGTTAAGTTATAAATAAGTAGGCTATTGAGACCACAATAGGGTACTTGACTGTATTAAAAATATTATGCCAATTGACGCCATCCATAAACATGACATAATGAAAAAGCATATTTCATTGATTTTTTGATAAAAATATGCTTATTTTTTGTAAAAAACGCGAATAAAATAACTGTATTTTCGACATTTGATCACGTGATCGAAAACGGTCTGTAACTGGCTTCATCCCTAGTGACGTCACACAAATCTAAACAAACAGATTTTGTATTGATATTTGCGAATTTAATGTTGTAAAGCTGTTTTGAGAGCGATTTATCCAGAAATTTTCACCAAAAACATTCCGGAGGTTAAATGTGAGAAGAATGGAGAAACATTTTGTGCAAGCAGACATCAGTAACTTACCCAAAATTAATGTTTTTATGGTTGCATATTTCTCGTCATTGTTTCTACGCTGCAGAACTCAAAACGTAAAAACTACAATGTCAGTTTTAATTTTTAATTGTGCTCCAAGCAAAACATTCAATCAAGTTGTACAAAAAGTATGTTGTAGTAAGTGGATATCACTATTTTGTTAGGTTATGTCGAGCTTTACAATGTTTAAAAAGAAAGTAACAGTACATAAAATAGTAATGCAATAAAAACACAAATTATAATAGAAATATATAGACTCAAATATGTACCTCAAAATGATCTTCGCACATAGAAACACTTGAATTAGCTCCAATACTTTTGGGTTCTCTACGAGCTACTTAGTTCCAACCTTAGATTGGTTCCAACCACTTTTTTCGAGTTTTGGGGAGTTTTGGGTCCATTGGAACAGGAACAAATATTTTATCCGGTGTCTTTATGGAAGTATTTGTACATTTTGGCACTACACAATATTTATAAACCATTACTTCTATTAGAAATTAATTAATCATCAAACTTTTGCAGCCTGGCTGCAGTTGTTTTGTTTTGTGTGACGTCAATTAGTCACGTGATCGGAGCTATGACGCAGGTCTGCGTTTTGGCGCGATCTTTTTTTATTCAAACTTTAACATCGATTTATATCGCAAATACGACTGATATCCAGAAAATATAAATGCAGTATACATTATTTTATATCAGACAATAATGTGCAATAGTTTCCCAAAAGTAGTCAAATACCCTATGAAGAGAAGCACAAGGGGTGTCACCTGGTGAACATGGCGGCCGGAAGTTGCCATATTTGCGGTGTAAAATGGAACTACAACATCTAAATACGGCCGGAAATGGAAGAAGTCATCTCTCAATATTGTTTAAAGGCCTCGAATAAGGCTCCGGACATAATATGAGTTTTAATGGTAGGTAAAACTCTGCTATTTTTTTTATGTATTTAAATTATCCACTAAGGACGTTTTATAACCTTATCAATCAACGTCCTTGATTATCAAGATGATGGAGTTTATGATCAAATCAACTATATCGTCCCGTATAAAGGTCTTTTTTTTCATAGACAAAAATAGCAAATAGTGGCAAATAGCAAGCCAAGCAAACATAATAATTTAAAAATACTTTACTGTCAAAGTGTTGTCAAAACTGTCAACTTTGGGAAGACGGGGAAAAATAATAAAAAAGGTAAAATTTCTTTGTTTTCAACTATAAATTAAGAGCGAACTGTGTATTATAAAATATAATATATCGGAGTATTTTATTGCGTAAAGTATGATTTCTTAAATTTTTGTTTACAAGTTATGTAACTGTTTTTGAGGTTAGGTCTTGGATTTTTCAGATGCTGACCTCCACCCTCGTCGGTCTCCGGGCGGCCCGCGCCTCTGTTATGATCACTAGGAACTTGGCTGCTGCCCAGAAAGCCACTGACCCCATTCAGCAGTTGTTCCTTGATAAAATCAGAGATTACAAATCAAAGAGCACGTAAGTAACGTCCCTTAGATTGAATATTTGGCCATACCCTCGTATTAGAATTGCTTGAAGAAAAAAAAAAAACTGGGCGCAGTACACATACGACGCGGCAATTTTCGTATAATTTGATAGAGAAACATCATTCCTTTCATTATGTATTTATATATTCCTCTTCTCCAAAGTGTGAGGAGTACTGATTGTATGTTATAGTAAAAATTAACTTTTATAGCAGTCTATACCCAAAATTTAACAGTGTTCAAAAGATTTCAAAATTAAATCATCAATTCTTAACAAATTCAAATACTACGGTTATATGATTATTTACGGGATATTTACTACCATGGTAAGTTTGTGGAAGGAGCTCTCGATATTTCGGCGCAGTTACATGCACCATGTTCAAGGGAAGACTGAAAGAATGCGGGTGGTTGGTCAAACTGTTCAAAGATAGGTGCACACAAAACAATCTAGAGACCCTCTATCTTAGTCTTTTGCCACAGTTACGCTACTGGAACTCGAACTCGAACCTAAGTCCTGACAAAACACACTGTATCACTGCGTACTGTATTTTGAACACATTGTGAATGGGGACTTTTATTTTTAAGGCAACCTTATACATATTCTAATACTGCTGCTTTCTATATACTTCTGGAGCTTTATATTTTGTTGTATACTGTTTGTTGACCCGTAAATAAATTAATATTCATTTTGTTTGTATCATTGTCTGGGCTATGTTTTAAAATGTCTCCGAAGGATACTTTTCAACATAGTACTCATTCTAAACCCACCAAGGTGATCACTCAATGATGAATAATAGCTTATGGTGTGATGATGATGATGGTAAACAATGCTCGATTACACACCGGTCACCCCATGAAGTAGTTAAGGGAAAGCCTCCTTGAAGAATCTCTCCTTCTTAGAATTCAGTGTTTAATATAAAAGTACATATGATTGAGTCATTTTTGTGGTTTAATTTTCGACGTCTAAACACTAACACTGTATGAAAGAATGAAAATAATGAACATTGTCTTACTAAATCATTATTATGTTTTTTTATTGAATAACAATTGAGTGATGTAAAATATTAGCTACATAGTGTTGTAAGAAAACATTGGACAAGAAAATCGCCTCCTGATCTTCGAATGACAACCAATCAGCAGAGTACCTTAACTTAATAAAACAGCTCTTAAAATGTTGCCATCCTTATCTAACATATTAAAATGAATAGGTGAAAAAATATCATAGGTAACACAGCGGGATTCAGCTATTCCCTAATAAGTCCGATGTTACATGTTACTTAAATATGTTTTTTAGGTTTATTTTGTTAGACTTTTGGTGCAGGAGACCTGCTTTAGTATCACAGTTTGAAAAGCCTCACAAACTGTCTCATAAACTTCCAGAGGGGGCAAACTCTTGGAACCCAGCCCCGCTATTGAGAAGGAGCTCAAGACTGAGCTGGAGAAGCTCGAGAAGCAGTACGGAGGTGGCTCCGGCGTGGACATGACCGCATTCCCCTCGTTCAAGTTCGATGAGCCCAAACTGGACCCCATCGATGAACAGGCTGCCGCTGTCAAGAAGTGAACGGTCTACTGTAGGAACTAATCATGTGAATGCTCGTATCTAAGAGGCGTTGTTAATAAATTATTGTTTAGGCAGTCGGACATTTGCAGATCTTATTTACTATCCTTTCTCATCATCATCATCATCATCAGCCAGAAGACGTCCACTGCTGAACATAGGCCTCCCCCTTTAACTTCCACACTGAACGACTGCCTGCTTTTTGCATCCACTGGATGCCAGCGACTCTCACTATGTCGTCGGTCCATGTAGTGGGAGGCCTACCTACGCCTTACTATCCTTTCTACCCCTTATCTATATATATAAAAATGTATCCCTATTTACCTTGGTCACGCCATAACTTGAGAACGACCTTACCGATTTCATTCATATTTTTTTTAATGTTTCTAATACTTTGCAAAAGGTTCTTACGAAAAGTAAAATTAAGAAAATTGCGCAGATAATTGGAAAATTTAAAAAAACTTAACGACAATTTTATCTTCGTGTGTTTAACAGTTCTAAGACAGGACAACGTGTGTCGGGACAGCTAGTAATAAAAATAGCCCTTATCTGATCTTAACTACTACAGTATTAATAGTTTCTATTATATTTGTTTTAAATGCTTAATTTGCAAATTCAGTCTGTAACACCAGCATCAGTTTCACTAAATCGCACACTGTGCGATTCACACGATCCTTCTTGCCTCATACCTGCAAAATGTGGAATGAGCTACCTTCTACGGTGTTTCCGAGAAGTTACAACATGGGGTTCTTCAAAAGGCGAGTTAATAGAGTTCTAAAGGGTCGGCAACGTATTTGTGATGCCTCTGGTGTTACAAGTATCCATAGGCGACGGTGACTGCTTACCATCAGGCAGCCCGTCTGCTTGTTTGCCACCTATGGCATAAAAAAAAAAAACTATCAGGGGCCTTACGGACAACTGCTATTACAAGCACCTAATCCGCTCAGTTGGAAAATCACGCGACCGCAAACCGTATCTGGGCGCGATAAGGTTGGCGGTCGCGTGATTTTCCAACTGAGCGGATTAGGTGCCTGTAATAGCAGTTGTCCGTAAGGCCCCTGGTTGTCCTCCCTGGACGTAGGCCTCCTCTAGAAGTCACCATTTTTTATTTTATTTTTATAATTAATAGGCTTGCGTTTGACCACCATCACGCCTGATGTTAAGCGATGATGCGGTCTACGTTGGAGCACGCTTGCCTAGAAGGAACCGATTCACTCGTGATTTGAAGACACGCAGATTGTAACCATCGGGGAACACCCATTCAGGCAGCGCATTCCACAGACTAGCAGTTCGCACAATAAATGTGGAATCAAAGCGCTTCGTACGGGTTTTCGGAATATCAACTCAAAACTAAGAAAACTAAGAATTCCGTCGTGAATTTTGGTAAAGTCCGCGTGAAGCGTTTCCCTATAAAGTAGGTACTACCTGTTTCTCTTCAAGACAAGAGGGAATAGGCACCACATAGTATGCCATGGGCAAGCGTGCTCCATCTTAGACCACATCGTCACTTACCATCAGACGAGTTGTGGTCAAACGCCAGAACATTTTCAGCATAAAAAAGTTAAATATTAAAAGAAAATCCCGCAAATAATCATGTAACTTTAGTGAACAACCGTGATAGTTTAAAACAGTGTTTTTAAAAGAAAATGTTTTATTCAGCTTATTACAATGTTATTGCAGCTGACAGAACAAATAAATGTTGGACTAAGTTTAACTACATATTATGCCTGTATCTGACTATGTATTATATGAATTGCGGCTCAGTTTATGAAAAAAACATACGCAGCGTTTGTGCTACCTAGGACAATTTTCCGGGTAAACTCGAACTGTTTTCAGAAAGGAGCCTACCATTTTTACAATAGCAATATTTACTGTAATTTTCGGAACATACAAGGCGTTCGTGTATAGAAATTATTGGCAGAATGATTTATCAAATCCAAATAAGTAGGATCAAAGATAATTTACGGAGGATCAAAGCGGATAGCAAATCACTCATCGTTAATTGGATGGTTATAAAGAGTTGTCATCAATCAGAAAAAGCATGAAATATTTTTACGCCTTCCAGCCGACGAAAATATAGATTGCGATCCGAGTTCAACAACTTTTAACCAGTTGCGAGCGCGATTTTTCTTTGTTTCTCACGTATCAAGGACATTAGATTTATTTATCTTACGCGGAAAACGCAGAAAATCTAAATTTAATTTTCGGTAATCGCAAATATATTTATAACTAGAATTATATCTACGTTCATCGACACATGCGTCCGTTCACTTCTGATTTTTCTTTGTAATTTAATGTTGTGTCAGCGCAAATATGTCTACAGATAAGAAAAATTAGTTTTTCTGCGGAAATCCTTGTCTATTTTTCGTCTCCGAAAACGTGCGCGTGAAGTGTCGCTATCGAGCTGTACCTACGTGTAGTCCTTTCAGCCAGCCAGTGTGTTGAACAAGGCGAGGGAGTGACGACGCGCGCTCGTCGGACACTCGCCATCGGTATGGCGACCGGCTTCGTCGGCTCCACGAAGAGCTTCCCATTCTCCTTCGACAATGACGTGGAAGAAGACGAAGGAAGAGACACGCCCCATTTGAATACAAGGATCGGTAAGTGGTCGTTGGAATGGATCCTTGTTTTTAAATTGTATGTAGGTACTTCTTACTGCAGATAACATACCTACCTAACAAAGTTAAGTAAAAAATAAAAATAGAATTAAGGACTGCGTTATACTCAATGAAATGCGTAGGTAAATACTGAAACAAGCATAGTTACGTGTAGGTAGGAAGGTATCATGATTAATTTCATATGAATATGTTATATGAATCACTACGTGGGTAGTACTCGAAAACAGTAAATAAATAGGTAGGTAGAGGTACTTAGTTTACTTGGAGGTTTCCAAAATCATTGAATGAAAACATTTTGTAGGTAGGTAGGTACCTATTGTTAATTTATTAGAATCTTATTGGAACAATTTAATATTAGGCTTCACGAATCTTTTCAAGGCAACAGACACTTCAAAAGTCAACAAAAGCCTTCAAGATTCCTTCAACAAATTGAAAACAATCGTCATGGAAGTTTTCATTATGCTGGGGCTACATTAGCGGGCGAAGATTCGTGTGGCGTTGGCGCGCTAAAAACATAATATTCTCCATAGCCCGCTAATGTAGCCCCAGAATTATAATAAGTCATATTGAGGTGAGCAATGACAGCCAATTGAGCGTGTCTGCGACACCAGACACCTGTGTCGCCGACACTAGCGTCCAAGCCTCAGACATTCTGGTGTCAGCTACTGCAGCTACATAGTTCAGCTGGTGTTAGTTATGTAGTTTACAATTCATGCAATTGTTTTTGCTTTTTGCGGTTCCCTTGTTGACGGTGTGTATTATTCGACCGATTTCAAAAGGTGTAGTAACCTATTAGATTTTTATGGGTAGTTTGTTTGACGGATTTAAATGTCCAGTCTTCCAAAGAGTACCTTTTATATACTGCAGTCTTCCACTCTAGATTCTTGATAGATAATTTTATAGATTTTCAGACCTGTTTAGGATGAAACCAAGTTTTAACTGATAAATACAGGGTTACGCGGAAAAGTGTACTAAGCTGAAAGAGGTCCATATGGGACCAAGCCTGAAATCGCAATAAAAAATAATCAAAATGTACCTATGGAGTAGCTTTTTTTTTCACGATTTCAGGATTGATTGAAGTTGTTCTAATTGATGAGAGTAACAGACCCCGTACGTAACCCAGCATCGAAGATATTATACCTATTTAAATGCAAATTGCAATGAAATTTATATCGTTTTTCAGAGTTTCAATTTCAATGTTAAAGTAGGTAGGCATTAGTCTCTTTAGATATTTTTCCTAATCAACCTTCTTTCTATCATAATCTTAGGCAAGTAGTTATGAATTGAAAGTACCCACCCATCTATCCGCAATTCATACAAGAAAATATAGTTTTGCTAGCTGCTTCTACACTTCGTAGCGTAGTGGGGTCGGATATCGGATCGATGCCGGCACCATCCGGCACAGCTGACCGGCGCCTGTCGGGCTGACGACCGCAACACGGGATAAAATGTAGGTCATATAGTGATGTACTGGAGAGATGACAAAATCCATAATCAAAGGCTTAGAACTTAGATTATGACGGATATGACGTCTATGGCTTAGAAGTTATTCTAAATTCAAAGGTGTCTTCGAGAAATCTTGTTGAAATGGAAAGCCTATCGGAGTATAATTATCTAAGTCAACGATATACCTAATATAGTAGTTAGTAATATAGGTACCTAGTATGAAATCTTTGATCTGAGTATATATTGTACACACAATAGCAATCCTGCAATATCAAGACAAAATGCAAACCTAGGTACAAATAAAAAACAGATTGCCATGTACGAAATATTTAACGTGTGCTAATAAAAAAATGAGTATTTATTTATGGATGATGCTCTGTAATAAATAATTTGTTTCGAGAAAGTACCTGACTAATTCACAAATTTTGCCGAATTATAACCATGCGCTGATGTTAGATAGGTATATATTTATTTCTCACTATTCAACGGTTTCAGCCGACCGAAGTCCGCTATAGTCATTGAGAATTTATCTGAGGCTATAGTCTATATTTGAAGCATCTTTGTAAATGATTTTCTCCGATATAAGCTTTTCGCTTTCTCACTCTACGCTTTTCGCTTACTAAAACCTTCATGTTGACTGAAGACGTTATGAAGGCTGCACTCCATCTACAACAGAAGGAAAAATACACCTTACTGTAGTTTGTATACACTTTGTACGTACTTACATTGTACACTACTAAAACCTTTAGAGCTCATGATTTATGTTTGTCATAATATAAAGGTATGATCCTATATTTGACCACGGTCGGTCACTATTTTTGGTTACCTCAACGAGGTGTGTTTAAATCGTGTAAGCTTTAACTCTAGTATATAATAATCTTTGGCTTTAATTACCTTTGTAGGTACCTAGGTACCTACATTCATCGTTAGAGCTGTCTACATTTGAGAGAAATGTTTCTTTCTTACTAATTACATCTATGTAATATGTTTATTACTATTACAACTAGCTAGGTACTATCCTAATATGCGAAAGAACAAAGAAATGTCAAATAACAGTCTGATTAAGATCTTAACACTTAGTGTAAATTTGTATTTATAGACCACGAAAATATTTGTACCACAATCATCGCATCGGCTTCGCTTTTATCAAGACACGGTAAATCCAAGCCACTTGAAGAAAAAGCGTGGTCACTACTCATGGTTATCAAACTTCAATCAACCACATTTTACTGACGTGTGACAGATAACAACATACACTGGGCCAGCATGGTGGATTATACGGCCCATCCTCTCTCTCTGAGGGCAGGCCTGTCTCAGCAGCTAACATGATAGACTGAAATGATGATGAACGTTACTTAGTATTTTACATTATTTATTTCATGAAATTATTCCCTGGAATAAAACCTATTCATCATTATCTCCATCAACATTATCAGCCTATCGTGTTCCCACATGATGGACCCTAACCTAAGCCTCTCTTTGTTTATTGTCACTCTCCCCGGTCTCTCGCTAGTCGCATCCACTCGTTTCCTCGCCGATAGTACTTTTGATGTCACCAGTCCACATCCTCGGTCGGCCTGGGTTCCGCCGACCTAGTGCCGGCCACCACGCGGCTACTGTTGTACACCATCTCCCTTCATTACGTCTGGCCATGTGTCCTACCCAGTTCCACTTAAGTTCCTTCACCCTTTTTACGACGTCTGCAGCCTTGGTGCGACGTCGTATCTCAGTGTTTCGGATACGGTCCTGCAGTTTGATGGCTCGCATGGCTCGCTCCATGGCTCTCTGTGCTACGGCTATCTTGTGCAGTCTTCTCCGTAAGCGTCCATGTCTCAGCACTATAGGTCATGGTGGGCAGGACACATTGATTAAAAACCTTTATTCAAAATAATTTCAAATATTCTGTTCGCACAATTTTTTGAGAATAGGTTACGCGGAAAGGTTGTACTATAGCCCCAGTGGTCGAATTGGACTTACTCACGAACCGGAACGCATTTCTCTTCAAGCCTTGCGAACTTTTAACCGACTGTCCAAGAAGGGTAATATTTTTGGGTTGTATGTGAGCATGTAAGTATGTTTCTGGGTTCAGGGTTCTGTTCTGGGTCAGTACCTACCTCCTGTAGCCTAAACGTCTTGACCGATTTTGATAAGTTAGGTGTCGTTGGATTCCTTTACGAAACGGAACGGTGATTTCACGAACCGGAACGGCGTTCCGGTGCGTTCCGGCCCATTTCGAGGACTCAGAGGACTGTATGTAGGTATAGCCCGCGCAGAACTCGTTGGCCGTACGTAACAATCAATGGTAAAACCAATGAACGCAACTAGCTCCAAATAATCAATTCCAGTCACAAATACCTAGAACAGTTGCCATGCGTTATTCAGATGATGCTTATCTTATCGTTATCTGATATTTATTCTGACTATCTCCACATTTATGTCGTATGGCTTTGGTAAGTACTAACCTCAGGTACTAACCGGTGCCATGCGATGTCTACTCATGAGTATTAGGACTAGGGTTACCGATAGGCTTGCCAACTTCTATTCACGGATATAATGCGAGAGAGTAGCAACTAATGTGCGGGATTTGGGCAAAAAGTGCGGGACCTGCCTACAAATGTACAGAAACGAATAAAAAACAATCAGTTAATATTACAAAGCCCTTCGCTAGTATAAAGAACCTACCGAATCATAACAAGATAAATAATAACAACACAATTCAATAAACAAACCAGTTTGCTCAATCAAGTCTGTCTAATCTCAAGTTAGTTTTTCTTTTTGAAACAGTAGGTATCTTGTCAAACTTGGCTATCGCTGATACGTCACGCGGGATGCAATAATTTAGCCTCGAAAAAGGGACGTTTCGCCTCATGCGGGTCGATTGGCGAACTTAGTTACCAACCAATAAACCTTTTTCGATAATGAACTTACGATGCACGCGCGTATTTTATGGGCGGAAGAAAAAAAAACTAAATTTAGTAGTATTAAATTGTATTTTTATATTTTGTCTGTGTATGTTTTCAAAATACTGTACATTTCCTACTCACATCTTAAATAATTATACTTTTTTATTTTGTAAAAAGTTAGCAACCCTAATTAGGACCTATCTATTTATATCGGCTAACATGCTAACACAGTTTATGATTAGGAGGATTGGGGTATGATATCCTGCTTATCACACAAGTTTAGTATTTAAATTATTAGTAGTTCAATAAGTTGCAGACCCAGGGACATTTCCTAATCGTTTTTCCTATATTAGGTACCTATGTTCCTATCTGCTACTTTTGGAAACTGCCCCCAATTATTTTCATCGAACTACATATATAATTCATTTATTTCTTGCGAGATTAGGTCAAACAATTTACGAGTACCTACATTGTGATCTTAACCTCAGTTCTTAGAATAACTTATTCTAAGCCTCAGTTATATAATTTACAAGTAGGTAAGTACCTATGGATGCATAAATTAACAATAATTATTATTACTACTTGTCTATACTAATATTATAAAGAGGAAAGATTTGATTGTTTATTTGTTTGTTTGTTTGCATTGAATAGGCTGCGAAACTACTAAACCGATTTGAAAAATTCTTTCTTGTTGGGAAGCTACACTATCTCCGGGTGAAGCTGGGGCGGATGGCTAGTTCAATATAAATGAGAAAATTTATCATAATTGTCACAATCACAACTCCCAAATTTCAATTCATCAGGCCGATTATAGCAATCGATTATCGGCAATTTATGCCAATATTATCAGTTTATATCTATTTAAGATCTTTATTTGGCTATAAATTATTAACATTTATTTGGCAATTGTTTTATTGTGAAAATATAATTTTGATCTCATTTTTTATATTAAGTACCTACCTGTCATAGTTTTTAGTTGTTAATTGGAAAGTAAGTTAATAAAGTATGACGTCATGTAGTGATGTCAACTGTAATGTAATATTTTATGTGTAAATAAACTGAGTATGAATTTATCCTTCAAGGATTTTTAATGGTGTAGTAGGCCTTTTTTAATCATAATTTACTTAAAACTACTTTGTTGTCATAATCCTCACTTTCCAAAAATCTGTTACTTTAGGATCGGCTCTCTCAACTATTATGTCCATTAATTACCTAGTTAGTGGAAAAATCCTGTAGAGTCTGAATTAGAGGAGCTCTAAGCAGCCGGTTGGCCAGAGACAGTGCGAGACCGGGAATTACTATGGAGTTCACAGTTCACTTGTGTGAAGGCTGCTGGTCGCTGCACCAGCGGAGGACGATGATACAGAGAATTAGTATCTGGATATAGGTAGATCGTTAAAGACAATATCGCTAATAGATGATATTTTAAAGATAAGACGCACGTGAGATACTCCTTAGGCTAGGAAGGTACTTAAGAGATTGGTCACGAAAAGAAATAAATCCTGATTACACCAGTGTTACCTTCGTGATCCAGGACGATAATCCAATTAGGCATAATGAAGTACTAAATCTATTTCAGATGCGGGAGGTCCGCCAAGTAGAGACGTCTTCACTCTGTTTACCGCTCTCTTCTCAACACAGCATCCAATAAAAGCTAATGATTTTAAAAATAAAACCGAAGCCGACATTAGCCTGCCATTACCATCAAATATAATCACCACAAAGCCTACGCAGCCAGAAATATCTCCGCCAACCGCGTCTATTTTTAGCCGTTCTCGAACCGGCAATGTATCATTTACCATGCATTACCCCTTTCCGTTCCAATATAATTTTGTAAATATAATGACTCACTTTCCACCTTCGCCAAATATTTCATCACTTAGTAGATTAGTCAATGATTCTAACGTCTTTATCTTTCACGAATTAGGTGTGACGTGTGACGCGTTTGATCTTCGCCAATAAAGCATTCCTCAGCTGAAGGTTACTCGTTAATCCTTCATTCTTATCTGCCAATCAAGCATGGTCAATCTGAGAGAATTATGAGCAACATGATGTGATTGTGACCTGCCTCGACAGCGCGCCTTTCAAGATTAATGGGCCAGCACTTCGCTCCGGGTGATCTGGACTCTATTGCTGTTTATTGCTTCTGAACATTGCACTATATGAGGTAATATAGTAAGGTATGTTTGGATAGCAGTGTAACCTACATTAGATAGCCATTTAGCGGTTGATTTAGTCACGAGTTCCGTGGCATCCCGCGACAAGGGAATGGATCGTGCGTGACGACAACCACTGAAAGTGTACTGAACAAAGCATGTCGCAACGATGCGGCTTCGTGCCAGCAACGAGCTCAGTCTACTCCCAAACACTCTACAACAACAATGTCTTTTTCGTTTACGGAAATATTTTGCTAAATCGCGCTGTAAATCGAGTGTAATTGAGTGTTGATTCGCGCCGGTGCCGCCATTTTGTGCACGCCCTGGAAAGTTCCAGCAGTATTTAGATGCAGCAGGTGTGCGTATCGCGGTCAATTAGATTCTAGAGGTATAATTTGATGTTTGCAGTTGCTAAGCCACGCTACGACACTGTTGCTACGAAATGTGAATCTTGTGTGACCTGTCTTTGTTCATCTCCGTCTTACTGAATCACATTTCTTAAATATTTACGATGACATCTCTATACCTATATTCAGTTTTCTAAACGAAATATGCTCGCAGGAATAGTTAACCAACTGGTTTACTGTGAATATAGTCGACTCCCTGGAAGGGAAATCGATAGAAAGTTGTAATTCTCCACCAGCCTAATAAAGAGCATCACATTAAAGAAATCGGAACATTCACATCTTACTGAGCAAGTTAGAGTTGAGCCCAGTACGTGTCTATGCCAGTTAGAACTTGGCAATTTCTCACCCTCAATCAAAATTGATGACCAAAACATAGTAAATGTTTGATGGCATGGCTACAATGACTGGCGCCAGGTCTTTGACATTGGTCGTCATAATACAACGCGTGGGCGCTGGCACTGCTCCCGTTGTAAATAGCCGACTCATTCGCGAAACAACGGGCCTGAGCATGCGTCGGCAAATTTGGTACTTACCCAACAGAAATAGTTATAGACATTACGAATTTGACTTTATTGGATCGTAAAGCTGAACGTAAACCTCTCTTAGAGTCCGCCACTTTTCCTTTATATTTCATCATTAGTTTCCCGTCATCATGGCCACTATCACGGGCTTGGCTTTCGCATTAAATTGCTTTCGCAGTTTTTTGCTCTATTCCCTAATTACTGTCTCCCTCAGGGGAGACAAGGAGATTCTGCTAGTGATGTTGCTCTCGGGCAGAGTACCATACTATACGTTTTAATTGCTGATACGCGTTAGAACTCTTATCAGAATTCACTCTAGTACATCCTTGGAACTTGGAACTTATTTATTTCTTTACCAACGGCTGTAAGATAAAATCGGACGCGACTCAGATAGATTCCTCATGTCCACTGATAAAGACAATCGACGATATTGTCCATGTTGTTGTATTCACAAAATATTTTCCACTATTTGTTTATCCTTTCAATCGTCATACATTACGGAGTATACCTATTCTATTGTCGTCTTGATTTACACCGTTTATATGCAGTACAAATAACAATGTATCCACAGTTTCCAGGTCAAAGATAAATTCAGAAACTAAAATCTAAGATTAAAATAGATCCTTTGTGCAAAGTTTAATAATACTCAAATAAAAAATCAGACTTCTAAAAATTTTAAATACGCTATATGTCGTTTACTTGGCTTTGATTTAAAAAACAAACCGATACTGAACCGATTTAGCTGAAAGTTCTAGGGGACCAATCTGAAAGTACCTAGGTATATCCTTTCGAGAACTTTCCGAATGTTTTTAAATGACAAAGTTACGAGGTAACAAATATTAAAAATACAACTGAAATGAGAACCTCCTTTTTTGAAGTCAGTTTAAAATGTTTGAGTTTCTTTCAACTACTAAGTTAATGTGCCGTTTCATCGTACTTAAACTTCAATAGGTAATGTACCTCTTTTAGGTTCCGGATACTTCTCTGACTAATGAAATGGAATTGAAAGTATCATCCATATTTTTTGACTTTCCCATATTTTTTCCTAATATCGTGGACTAGACATAGGGTTGTTTGGTTATAACCTTGGCAACTCCACGTGGCGTCGCGTGGCGTCTTAAATAAACGTCTACTGATCACGACTCAGTTAGTTTCAGTTTTATCTACCTACCAGCTGTAGGTCAAAGTCTTCTATTTTAGTCTTTATCGAGAAGTTGCGAAACTTTACTAAAATGCAAAGTGGAAATGTTTTTCCATGTCATTTCACAGCAATCACTTCGCTCTAATCTAGTTCATGCTCTTGAATAATTTTGTGTTTTATGACATTTTCTACATAATAGTACATTTGATGTCAGTAGGTATTAGCACTTACTTATTTGTACTTCCCTATAATTTATCGAGGAAGATCTTAGTGTATCCTATACGTAGTATAAGTATGAAATCTTTGCTGTATCCTTTGTTATAAAACAAAAAAACCAAAGTATTTTAGAGCGCGTTGTTCAAGCGCTGATTTTTTATTTCACACTGTTTTTTTTAAAGATTTTCCGATTTCGAAGCGACCACATCCTCAAGCAACCTGTTCCAATTGTAAACGACTCTGTTGCCGAGGATGTGGTGAGCAGTGTTGGTCTGTGATGGTGCACGCCACAGGAGGGTTTTGTGACGTCTGTTTTCTCTAGTGTAATCTTTTAGTGAGTATATGCTGGGTATGTCAGGAAGGTTGTAGATGTAGAACCCATTAAGTATTTTAAATGTTTCAATCAGGTAGTAACCGCGCAACCGTCTTTCATCTAGCTAGAGTAGCTTTTAATCTTTCTTCATAAGGTTTGTGACGAAGAGCATATCGTATTTCGGTGGCTCTACTTTGAGCACTTTCGAGCAGATCAATATCCTTTTTGAAATAGGGGCTCCAAATTTGGAACCCATAATCCAGCAGTGGCCTTATGTACCTAGGTCTTGTATATCTTGAGAAAAATTTCCAGTCATATTTTGAAAAGACTGGCGTATCATGTAGATAAAGGCGTTAGCTTTTTTAGCTATTGTAGAAATGTGCCTTTCCCATTTCAAGACCGCGGCAAACATTACCCTCAGATCTTTCTGTAGACTGAGGCCATGGCAACATCATTCAGATGGAACGTAACTTAGATGGTCCAGTTGGTAGTGAACCTACCTTCTGAGCCTGATGGCGTGGGCTCGATGCCCACGTAGGACAAACATTTGTGTGATGAACATTTGTGTTTGTTCTATATCTGGTTGTTAATATCTATTTAAGTATGTATTTAAAAATATATATGTATGTATATCAGTCTCTGGCAGCCATATCACAAGCTTTGCTTAGTTTGAGGTTAAATGACCGTGTGGGCAAAAATGTCCCATTTTTAAATATTTTTTTTTAACTTGCGGGTTGCGGGTTAGTCTTGCCAAGATGTAAAACACTACGTTGCGCATTGTTTAGCTGTATAATCCAATCTTTGGTCCAGTTATGAATACGGTAAAGATCCTCTTGGAGCTGCCCAGCTTTGACTAATGGATCAGCAAAGAATTTTTCATCATCAGCGAAGATTGGCATTTTATAACCTCTATCAGGTCCCACCATCTTCTCCTACAGGCCTAGAATGCCCTTTCTGAATAGACGTGTGAGACCTAGTAGGTATAGAAGCTCTCCCGTAGAGATTCGGATCTTTTGATTTCTATTAAATCAATCCTATCCCTTACCCAATCTTGGTTTCACTATCACATAATTTCTTTACAAATACGTTCCTTAGTTCGCGTCAACATCCTGCGACTCGAATTGCGCCTCACATTCTCAGGCTATAAATATCAATATTGCCACTAACGCCGATAAAACAAACACTCCATCAAATATTTTACATTATCTCGTGATATTTAGCGAACTAGTTATTTGCTGCGACGGTACTTCAAAGATTTTATGTACATATATGTAGTGCACCAACCGATGGACCGACGACATAGTGAGAGTCGCTGGCATCCAGTGGATGCAAAAGGCGGGCTGACGTTCAGTGTGGAGGTTAAAGGGGGAGGTCTATGTACAGCAGTGGACGTCTTCTGGCTGATGATTATGATGATGATATGTAGTGCAGGAGGTAGTTCTTTCTTCTGTAGCCTAGTAGCGACACTAGCAACCTCAACTCGAGTTAATCGAAAGTCTGAAGAACGTAGACGTACATGACATGATATGGAGAGTCTTTGCAGTCCTTGTCTCTATCGCTTCTCGGCCTTTTGGCTAAGATCAAAGTGTAGTCCTTGTCTCAATGGGACCGAATTAAGACCACTTTACATGCCCCGACGCCTAGAAGAGGAGATAGCAAGGAAGTTAAGGTGGTAGCAAGCCGTCTCGACCTTCAAAGATGATAAATGCCAACTCTCTAAACCAAACTCAATAACCTACGAGTAAGTGCAAACCCTGGAACCCACAATGTTCTTTGATATCTATATAAGTAATAATAATAAGTATTACCCGAGGAATGGAAGTTAGTATTGGCAATTATGAAGTTTAGTGGCATTGGGCCGGGTGTATCTGTCCACGGATGGAATTATCTGCCGCAGATCCGCAGAAACGATAACCGTTGGGGTAGACGTGTTCTATAGTGGAAACCAACAATCAGCAATCATAGGAACTAGGTACCTAGGATGCCTACTATCCAGTTGACTAAAGCTGATTGAGATTATAGAAGTTCTATTTTTGTCAGAGTGGTTGGATTTAAAATTTGTTATTGGGTACGCTTTTCGCCATCATTATATTTCTCTTACTGCTTGCTTTTTAACCACAGAAAAGAGAAGTAAAAGAAGTATTAAATAGAACGGAAATGAGAAGAAAAATCTGTCGCCAGGCATTATTAGTGAACCTTGATTGAACATTAATATTTAGACCAACGCGTCATTCTCTGAACGCGTCATTCTCTGAACTCCGCATTCTAAGAATAGGCATGACTAATATTTTTTTATTACCTCATAAAAAAGCTGATCATAAATAGAGCCCATCAACGAAAACAAAATTAAAATTAGTTCAAAAATAAATAAGATATAAGCATATATAAGCATTTAAATTTCATGCTAGACAGAGAGCGCACTATACTGAGCCGTGACGTCACGGCTCAGGAGCGCCATACAAATGCTATACTAACACACGCTTTGTGAGAAAGGGATAGAGCATCCCCTCCCTATCCCCACCTAAAACTTTAAACGCTCATATCTCAGAGATTTATAAGCCAATTTAAATTATTTTTTCGGTATGTGTAATGTATTTAGTTATATTCCTCGCTAAGCCGGTTATTTGTAATAAATTAAACATCAAAGTTCTTTGTCCGCATCACAGTTGCTAACTGATTTCAAATGACTGACGTTTCGTTTATATGGGTGCAACTGGCTACAACTTACAGAAATGCCTTGACAGCTGTTCTAAATAAAACTTTTTTTTTCCTGTGTTTTTAACAATGCAGTCGTCATTTCTACATGACATACAAACTGCATCACATTATTTACTGCATTCTATTCAGAGATAAAAGTTATGACAACGGCTTAACAACTGCAAATCTCAACTTATTCCGAAATAATCGCTATCAAGCGATGGTCACATCGAAACAATGGTTTACGTTCTTACAGTTTAAACAAACATTAAATGTGAAGTGATAGAATGTCTATAAGAGGAGTTCAGGATGGATCGAGGTCTCCCAGGATCTTCCCGGATCCATTCTTTGATGAGGATGATGGTAAGGAAAAAAGTTTGACACGTACCCACTAACTCGGTGACCGGCGGTCATGCGATAGTGTGTAACAATTGCCTATCTAACTTTGAAAAGAAGAAAGAAAAGAAAGCGAAAAGAAAGCGGCCAAGTGCGAGTCGGGCTCGCGCACTGAGGATTCCGTACTGCCACATAAATTGTTAACTACTAAAACACAAAAAAAGGGCAAAAAGGTGGCGGTCACCGTCCGGTCACCCATCCAAGTACCGACCGCGCCCGACGTTGCTTAATTTCGGTGATCGTACGAGAATCGGTGGTGAATAGAAATTTGTCACCGACTCGCACTTGGCCAGTATTTATTATTTGTTGTTTTACTTTAGAGTTTGTATTTGTACTATAATCATACCAAGTTTGACGCTTGTAAGAAGGTAATACCGTTTTTAACCGAAAGCAAAAAGTACGTTTAAAAAAAAACTATTGTTGTATGACCATTACTATACTACTACCCTTTAGTTTTTAATTTTTGTGTTTATTACAATTTCTTAGTGAATCCGCCGTAACATTACATATTCTGTGATAATTTCAACTAGCTATCTATTACGGTTCGAAAGATGCAGCCGTTAAAAGGTAGGACAGACAGACGGACATATACGGACAGACAGACAGACATCGTAGGCTTAGTAATAGGGTCCCGTTTTTACCCTGTGGATACGGAACCCTAAAAAGTATCCCGTTGCGTAATCAAAACAAATTCAAAATTATTTTGTTCAGTAATCGGTACATTTCCACTCGTATATCGCACTAATCACACTAGGTGCAGTAGTAATGAAAAACTGCTTTAATAATTTCGCACCAAAAATTTCCTTCGAGCCGGATTTGAACCAGCGACCTATGGATACCAACGACATTCCTCTACAGTCCACCGCTCTACCAACTGAGCTATCGAAGGGATGTGTGGGACGGCGAAATTGTAAAACGTATTCAAAGCAGCCGCTCAAACGTTATCGACTTTATCGTTAGGGTGACGATAGAGTTTGGAACAATAGAGTAGATAGTTTTGACACGCAATGCATTGTTTGGTTCAATGGATATTTTGTTTCAATTTGTATGAATTTTTTTGAAGCATAAATTACATTATAATTTAAGATTAATTCCAGTATAAATTTCATGTTTTTTTGCATGTTTTAATGTAGCTCTATTTTAGCAGTTAATTTTTGTGGCCTTATAATGTTAATAAGCAATTTCAACAGCGTTTGATATATGAAATATGTTTCATAAAGTATTCGTGGTATCATTCTGAAACTGACGTGTTTTTTTTTTTTTGTTTGCTTGTTATTATTTTTGAATGCATTAATGTTTATTGTGTGGTGAGAGGAGACAGTATTCATGTGTTCAGTTGAACATAAACATTGGGTTTGAAATTGAATATTTAGTCAGTACAGCAGCTTGCAGCCTTTGCACGCAGGCCAATGCCGACAGTGATTCCGAGTTGCCGAACGCAGTATTTCGCCACATTTTGCACCTACTCGATGGTGGTTTCGCTTCACTTCACTCGTTCGTCCCGTCGGCCCGTCCATCAGTCCGCGCTCGCCGCTGGACCGGCTCGGTCACCACATCGCTGTAGTCGCGTTCGCGCTACTCCGCCGCGTGGCATTCCATATTGGAACCCAAATCGTAATACTTGTTTCACATTCGTGGCAAACACACATTTGGTCAATAAATTCACTTTAGTTAAAATTAAATACCCTAAATATTTGGGTTTTGTTGAGTGAGATATTGAGACTGAATTTTCCAATAACAGCTGTTTATGGCGTAGGTGTTCTTTGTTATCAATTTAATGGCAAATCTGATGGAATACGTTCCGGAACGACACATCCGGTTTTAATTTACGTATATATTGAATATACACATTCCAATAGCTCTAGAAGTGTGGAATGCTGCATTCTAATTAGTCAATTAAAATATACAATGATATATGTTGTTAGTTTCATAATTTCTACTTGGCTTCGCATACGAGGATTTAACTTTAAGTACATACTACATACTTATACCTACTTTCGCAATTTAAATTATGATGTAACTTAACCACTTATTATCATTTAATGTTTAAATTAATTTATAATATTCAGAGTTTAAACTTAGAGTTTAAATATTATGTACTATAACATATTTAATTTTTAAAGCTGATATTAGTAATTTTTTGCAAATTAGTTACTATTTTAGACATTAATGACTATATTTCCTAATCCTTATAATATAAAATGTTTGAATTTTTACGATTAAAGGTAAAACAAAATCAATGCTACTTATAAAACACACGCGATAGTGAGTTGTTTTGCCCGACATGACCACATCGAGCTAATTTGCGATTACAATAGGTACTACGACATTTAAATGACGTCTTACATCTAATTTAACTGCTCCGATAACCGTTTGTTTATCATAAATGACCGCATTCCATACATATTTGTTTGTTTATGATTTTCTTCGCGGTTAAGCTACTTTGTTTAATTTAGAAACGATGAAATAGATACCTACTTACTTCAAACGAATGTACTAGTCATTTTGCAACTGCGCTCGCTGACTTCATACATATTATTTTACTAATTAGATAATTAGATAGCCCGTTGGTCCAGTTGGTAGTGAATCTGTCTTCTGAGCTTGGGGGCGTGGGTTCGATTCCCATCTAGGACAAACATTTGTGTGATGAACATTTGTGTTTGTTCTATATCTGGGTGTTAATATCTATTTAAGTATGTATTTAAAAATATACATGTGTGTATATGTATCTGGTAGCCATATCACAAGCTTTGCTTAGGTTGGGGTCAGATGACCGTGTGTGAAAAAAATGTCCCGAACATTTATTTAATTTATATCAATATAAAAAAATATAGTTTCAACTTTTTTAATTTTTAGCTAACGGGACTAATTTTCAAAATTCTAAGAAGTTATTGCGTTAAATTCCATTAAATTGAGAAATATTGTTTGATTTCATAAACGATAGTAATCATTGGACAAATGTATGTTATAGGGTTATAGATAGTCAACAACAAAAAAAGATATTGTAATTAAAGATAACTTGCACGAATTATTTAAAGGCTAGCAATAGCACCATTACTACCAATATCTGATTCAAATAAGCCATAAAAGAAATGAAAACAGAATGAGCCGCTCATAAACCACCATCAATTGGGAATAACTGTCCAATCCCCATGTTAGTTGATGTTACTTATTTATGTCAAGTTATGTCCTAACCTACAAATTATGTAGCCATATGAGCACAGGGCGTCGTATATTGAGCCTATAAATGCCCTATAAAGATGGCTAAGCAGTCATTTAAGTGCCGAACGTGCCGCTCCTAACACCGCGACAGTAATTCCTAAATATCGTCCATTCTTTGTTCTGTAACCCCAAGTTTTGGCAATTTAGAAATTACCTCAATGTTACTTACGTATATGCGCGTATTATTGCGCATTCATAAGATATATAGATAAATGTTACGCAATATTCTATTCTAATATATTTTCCATACACAAAAATAAAGATACCTCTATTGTTGACGTAAGGATGTTGTCGAGTAAAATATTTCTAAGAAAGTAAAAGACACTCGTACATTCTGTAGATAAAGACTGTATTGAAATATATCTAGCACAAAATAAATGGTCTAGCTACACGTTACCGGTACACCTCTTGAATTTATGATGATGAGTGACGTCATGTTCAGCTGTTCGACTCCTTTGTTTGACAAGTCAAGCTAGGGGCGGCATGTAGGTCAGCCGATGAATGTTTTAACTGTAGACATAGAATAGCTTGCGGCAATGGTTATCTGTTGCTAAGGCCTTTCATACGCCATCACTTAATGGTGCAGGGTATACCTTGTCCCTACTTTCTTTTTTAACTACTAAATCATTTATATAGTTTTTATATTATGTGCTATTTTACGCATTGGGATGTAACGAACAAGTTTTGTTATAAATTTCATCATTATTATAAGTAATTTCGCTGATAAGAGCGACAGTTAAATGTTATTTATTTTTATTATTTATCCACAGTGTAACGTCAGATATGTAATTATTTTTCGGAATTGGTAGAGGCGAAACAATATAAGATCTCTTCGAGCATATATTCAGATCAGTCATAGCAGATCCTTTAGTGAGAACTCACGTTAGTGATATTTGATCCCAAGTTACTAAAAATATTTAACTTTTAAATCTTTCCACTGTGTTGTTTGTCACGATGTCGTTTGCATCATAAAGTACAATATATTTCATATTACTGATAACCTTTAGGCGAGAGATAATATGATGGACAATAACTATTTCGGATTCAACTGTGATTGAAGTGACTGGAAGTGCCTTCGAGATGTACAGCTTTGACAAGGATCTGTGGCATGTGCGGAGGCCGTCGGAGCAGGAGCCGGAGCCACAAGGCGATGGTAACAGACGTAAATATCATGCTTAGTGTCTTAATACATGTATCTTCCTTTCTTTTGCTTTTCAGTCAGGCACTCTTGGTCGACGTTGGATCAATGGCATACATAGTATCATCGCCCTTGTCGTTCTTTTCTAGCGCTGCCATTTCAATTTGCTGGTTTTTTCCATATCTGTTGGCTTTGCATTGGATTCGAAAGAATACCGCACCTAGGTGCTGATTTTCCTTATAAGGTAAGTTTCACGTCAAGTATCCACGAGATCTCTTGCCTTCCACTTGTCTTGTACTCTAATAACATGTATCATTTATAAGTATGTATCTCCATATCCAGCGAATCTTAGTTTCTGCTTAATCTATTCGAATAATTACAGATGAACACTCGCGTGAGACCTTGCGTGTAGGTAGGTAGTTTGGTAGTACCTAGTGTTGTGGATTCGATTACACATAGACATTAGACATGACAACAACACGTTGTTTTAGAGACCAATTTTTTTCCTTTTAAATACTAACTTTTTTGCTTCGAAAACCTTTAATAATCTAATTCATAGCGTGCTATACGTAGTATAAGTAAAAATCTTTGGCGTGCTACGATTTAATTCCAATTACTTAGTTTATTTTTCACTTCAAACATTATTTGAAGCTGACTTCATTTGGCTTCTAGTTGAACGAGCCATGACCTCTTTGAATATCGAGCGAACAAATCAAACAAGTTGTGAAATTCTGCTCCAATCGAAGTACAAGTTTGAAAACAAATCGTAGGAAACCGTATCCTGTTTCGAGTTTATACAAGTGTTGAGGTGACGACTGTGCGCATTGCGTACGCCTTAATGGCTTGCCAACTTTGGCAACAGTGCCCACTTATTTGCAGTTTTTGCTAGCTTTATAGCCTCTCCATGCTCCCTTATATGTTTGAATTATAATATATATCACAGGAAAAATTTAGACAGAACCTTCCCTTGCTTGCCAGCTTACTACTTTTTATATTTTTCACAAAAACCTAGTGATATCAAAATGATACTATTGATTTCGTGGCATGGCATGTCCTCGTTAGATAGATTTTTTCCGCATTTTCCTGCGTAGTTACACACTAAAATCTTATACACAGTTTGTAGTTTTATGTATTGCCCTTGAACTCGGACTAATAAATTCACGGACCGTATTCGACGGCTTATGAAGAATCATAAAATGTTTCACAGTCGGCATTGTTTTGAATATCGTGATTCATTATGGAAGGCTTGCGTTTAATGGTTCGCATAGCTAGTGTTGTGACTGGCATGCTAATGGGGTGAATCGATACAAGACTACTTGCAGGTTACGGTCTGTTAGTTAGATATTCTGCGCTCGACCCCGCGACCTCTGCGAGCGTAAGCAGTCGCTTGAACACGAGTGCACTTGCAACTTGTATTTATGACAAATAATTAGAGCTCCGCAACGTATGTAGAGGAAAAAATACTGCGAGCTCGTGGTTCAAAACAAACCTGTAAATGTAACTCTGCGGAACTATTTTTCCGGTAAGTATTCAAATCTGCATGGATAATCATTTTTACTCGACAGCGTTAGGTATGTACTTATAAGAAAGAAAGAAAGAAAGAAAAATATATTTATTCATGCAATTCATATTATATGTGCAATAACGATGATATTGTTTATTGTATATGTATCACACATATCTCACCACTGCTGAACACAGGCCTCCCTTTTAGAGAAGGGTGTTGCCATAATCCCCACGTTTGGCAGGCGGCTTGGGGATCGCAGTACGTTCACCGTGTACTAAGAAGACGCTGCTGCTCATCCTACGGTGGTTCTGGTCGCAGTTTTAGGACATACCCGGGTCCATATAATTATGTCACAATTATATGGGTCGTATATGTATATTCCAACCTGAAAAATTAAGCAGATATTAAAAGTTTCTAAAATTTCGATGCCATATCATATTATAATCACAAAATCTTATAATACCCTTAAGTTTTTTTAGGTTATTTAATTTGATCAACTTAGCAGTTATCAAAATTTTCTAAAATTTCTATGCCATAGCATATTATAATCACTTTTTTGTTAGTCTTTTGCTATTATGATAAATTAGCAGCGCCCATTGTTTCACCCGATATCTAACAGGAACCATGAACTTTTCCGGGACGATAAGTAACCCAGGGTATAAGCAATCTTCACAGTCTTCACACCTTTAATTAACTTTGACTCGGTAGTTTTTGAACCAGCTTTAATAATACGAGTACCTAATATTGTTCGAGCGCCTGTTGATTTGGCAATATCAATAACTAGCTGTTGCCCGCGACTTCGTACACGTAGACTTTCATATAAACTTTCAACCCCCTTTTGTCATCCTTAATTCGGCCCTTTCGTAAAATCCTTTATTAGCGGACCTCTACACCCTATAAGGAATCTACCTGCCAAATTTCAGCTTCGCAGGTCAAGTGGTTTTCGAGATTTCGTGTTTAATGAGTGAGTGAGTGAGTGAGTGAGTAGATGAATTTCGCTTTTATATATATAGATCGGTATTTCTATTATAACGCTTACTGATTTTTTTGACGGTTTTTTATATTCAGAATTCACGTTTATAATATTAGCGTGATGTTATATATGTTATATTGCGTCAGACGTAGCGACATCTGCGTACCGAAACTTTTTAATCGCATGTTCAGATGGTCACCCTATCAAGCCACTTTTCTTACAAAAGTTTTTGATCTAAAATTCTCAATCAAATCCAACTATGTTAATACCTGTTAGTTATTTTGGGAACCGACGTGATTTTCACCAGTTTTTTGTTTACATATTATGAAAGACTAAATACAAATGATGTTGATCTATAATTCTAAATCAAATCCAGTTTTTTTGTGAAAGAAACCTTTATCCGAGATTAGACACTGTAGGTACCTAAAGCGATATTTATAAACAAAACTAACAGCATTTTACCTAACAGGTTTCCGATTTATTTTTAAGTGGTTGGCCGGCTGGTAACTAATTCTGATCGATATTTGTGTAACGATCAGACCACTGTTGTTGATTGAAATAGGTTATGAAATAGTTATTTGTTATACAAGAGTGCAAAGTTGCTTTTTAACAGCGTGTTCAATTTTGATGACTGAGCAAGCGAAGGATTCAAAAATTAGAATCCTGAGCGTCAGCGAGGGAATCAAAAGAGCACGAGGTGAAAAATCTTTGCACTCGAGTGCAACACGTAACTTTTCATCCCTCCTCAGCGAGGAAATGACTAAATGAAAAATAAAACATTTGCGCATTGTTAACAGTTTCAGTTCTGTAGGCGTCAAATAAACTTCCTCGTCGCTAAAATCACTCATTTTAGGTTTTTTAGTTGCTTTCAAGTTTCTTGTTTTTAATATATGATGTGAATAAAAATATGGCGCGCGCAAAGCAAATTAAAATAAAGTACACCAAGAAGGTTCCGAGCTTGTTCCGAGTCGGTAACAAATTAAAAAAGGTTGTATGATAAATTCGGCACCGTGGAGGTAGAAGTAAATAGGTTTTGAATTCACAAACATAGTGCACACGTTCTAAATTCTTTTTTTTTTTTGGCAAATTCAATTTTACTTTATCCTCTAGCGGATAAAAACGGCTTTTGCACTGAGATATCGAATAGCAAAAATACTATTTCCGAGGTGGGGGGATGAAAAACCTTCTGTGCTGGGTTTTATTGTTTCTCATCTTGCAATGAAGTCAGTTTAGTAAGTATTATGACAAATTGTTTACCAATGTCATATTATCTAATAATTATCAGGTATTTATATTATTGAAAGGACTTTGTATACCGGTTTACAAAGTCCTTGTATTATTGACATTGGCTTCGTTGTCTTTTTTCAGCTTTCTGCTGAAAGCTGAAAAAAGACAACGAAGCATTTCTGACATTTTCATTCATTTCGTTCTTGTCTTATAATTGTTTGTTGTCCTCCTATCTTACTCTTTCTTTATTTCTTTTATTTCTAGATTAGTAGGTACTAACCTAAGGTACTAACATTCAATCAAACGACCTATGTGGCTCTAAATTAGCTCTAGCTTAAATTAATGGTTAGCGTTTCAATGTTTAAATAATAATTTGGATTGGGTGGCATTAGACATAGTCACTTTTTGTTTCCATCTGACCGCTGCGGATATTCGATTGCGTTCGCAAAATCGCGATAGAGTTTATTGTTTGCTCCTCTGACTCGGCATTGCAGGCGCAAATGCGACTGCAGCGCTTGATAGATTGTTTATTGTGTATCACTCGAAATATAATCTGGGCAATATTCGTTAATGATCAAAAATTCCGTAGGCCTAGAAACGTTAAACAAAAATTTAAAACTACTAAGTACCAAATACTCCTTTCTGCATAGGTAACTCCTCGATATTTTAAGGATAAAAAATGCACATGAAAAGGTTTTTTAATCTATTTTCAATACTCAATACTCAATCATGTATTGCATAATTATTATGAAGTTCACATACAGATGTTAGGTAGCATGTTTAAATTAGGCACTTAACACATAATAACCCTGATTGGGTATGACAATATAGGTTTTTTTAATTGTTGCAGGTAGCGAAAGCCCCACGACAGCAGTTGGGGCGGAGACGCCACGAGAGCTGCCTAACGAGCTGTCGGCGCCCTACGAGGTGCCGCAGTTCCCGATAGAACAAATCGAGAAGAAACTCCTCATACAAAGACAGCTCAATGTCAAGTAAGTTCTATAATAACCATGATAATAACACAATAAGTATACAGCTGAGTGTCCAGTGCAGACAGACATTTGAAAGTCTTTAAGCCGCCTAAAGAAGGCTTGGATTTCCGTCTTGCATTAGCAAGGCCACAAGGTCCTGAAAATTAGAAAGAATTCGCTGTACCTATGTGGTATACGTTGTATGTTAAACATAATTTGAAGTGTGACCACTGTCCACAAAGGCTTTAAATTTTTTCAACTGTGGCTTGGAGCTATCAGTCTTCAGTAAGATCATTGGTCTTCCAACAACAAAGAAATCAAAGAGTTACAAACAAAGAACAATGCAGGAAACAATAAAGAGTTAATCAATCAATCAATCTTCCATCACTGTAATAAGCTTAGGGCTCTGATCCCTAAACCTTGGCATCGCCTCCATACCGATCACCAGGACCTATTACGATAGTTGTTTAATAATTATGTGATATATACGATAATAATAATTGTCTAATTCATAGAAATATTATACGTAAGTACCTCAAAGATAAAAGTACAAATAGATTTTATTTATATTACACGGGAATTACTCACGTAAGATTAAGCCGGTCACTCCGACTATAGTTTCAACCGCATTAGGCAGTCTTTTTCAAGGTGAATGCGCGCGCGCGGCTGCGTCTCGCTTGGCACTACGGACCGCCGCGCGGCGCGCACGTGATGTCAACGGCAGCATTCACCTTGAAAAAGACTGCCTAATGCGGTTGAAACTATAGTCGGAGTGACCGGCTTAATCTTACGTGAGTAATTCCCGTGTAATATAAATAAAATGTGTGAAAACCACGTCAGTTTCTATAATAAAAAAGTACAAATAGAGCTGATAAAATACTTGAAATTTGGTAACTTCTTTGTAAAAAATTAAGTCAAATTATCTTAAAAGTGTTTTATACAAATTTTATGTGGTTTTTAAACGTCATTTTGTTATTAGCATGCGACTGCATGATTCAATTCATTCGATGCGGCAAAACTCGTGTGATCCAATTTCCTTACAATCTGCTTAGGTATATAAAAACAAACAATAAAATTACAGTATTACCAACACGATGACGTTGGTCAAAGTAATTCAATTTGTCAGCCCTTGAACTTGACTGAGTGTCACGCTTCCGAGCAATGCCGACACGCGTCGTGTCTGCCTAGAACCTGCTTATATACAAAAGAAGCACATGTTATTGCTTATTTCTCACTTAAAAATACGACAAAATGAAATAATAATAGTAGATTATGCACTAAGGGAATAAAGCAGTATCTTACGTCGTGGGCGGCATATTGAACCCTGAGGGTAACGAGGGGTTCAAGCTGCCCAAGTCAAAGACAGGCTTTATTCCAGAGGAGCATACTCTACGTTTCACACCACATATTTCATACTTAACTCACACCTTATGTAAGACATTAAAAAGCCAGGTTTCACTGAAAATCACAGCACCAACACTGTCTTTTGTTTCACATTCTTTGTAAACACACCTTTTTTTTTTGAGTTCTGCTTATGGTGGCCAGTTCGATTTTCGAACAAACCTCTTTACAATGTCATATGGGCATTTTTTTAACTTAGAGTTTTCCACGAGTTACTACACGAATTTGACGTTCCAAATTCAAATCACTTTATTCCCTAGGGAGTTTCATACAACTTTATATCCCTTAAGAGATAATGTTTTACGTTGAGGTTGCATGATATGTAATTTGACATTTTCGAGCAGGTGTGAAAAATTATAATTGAATTCGAGATTTCTTACATTTTCTATAATATGTGGGAGATACAGAACGTAATTAAACTGTTGTTATAATAGTTTTTATTCATAGTTTGTTGTTATAGTTTTAAAGCAATATCAGTGTAAAAATTTTAAGAAAATGTCCTGCGTTCTTCTAATAATTAGTAGGTAGTCAAATCACCAATGCATATAATATCATTGGGTTTGACCATGACTGACACTGCAGTTTCAGGAACAGGATAACTCCTCTGATAAAGTAATGTTTATTGATTACGGTTGACAAATTGTCTAGGATTTAGGTAGATAGGTCTTTATTTGTTTTCAAGATGTTTTTTCAAGCAAGGACTGGCTTCCAAAAAAACACTGGTGGCTCCAAATAAGTCAGTCGCATTGTATTATGGCGTGGGATTTTTTTACTGTGTATTCTATATACTTAACAAGTTGTGCAGTGCCTATACCCGTTAGTCCAAACAAGAGATCGATTATCACTAAACCAGGACACCAGAGATACGTCACCAAAGAGCATTTAATAGAGTATTCTGGACGCCCTGGACGGGGTGCCTGTATAAAGCCACAACAAACTTCATAGCCGCTCCGAACAATTGCAGAACGAGTTGTAACGTTGCCGCGTTCGTTACTCGCGCCGGGCGTCGCGTCGGGTCCCTCGGTCGTCGTCGAACATCGCGTTTGCGTCCACTGTCTAGAGCAACCTCACACACAATACATAGCCACAAAACGCCAAGCCGAGCCACTAGGGCTACCAGACGCGGCTACCAGTCGTGGTTACAAGTGCATGGTGACTTGAATGCAACCACCGGACGCAGCAACTTGGGTGCGTGCTGCGTGTAGACGTATCCACTTTTTCGCGGAGTATACTATGGGAGTTGGACGTTGCGTTACTGATTTTTACTATACTAAGACAGAGACTTGTGGCCGCGTTTTGTTGCCCGCCGCGCGCACCTGTGTTCGTGTGTGCGCCGGCGGCGGGCGACAAAACGCAGTCACAAGAAACGAGCGCCGCGCTTGTGGCTCGGACGCGGCCACTTGAACGCTCAATGTGCACCGATACCATACAAAATCTATGAAAAGTGCCGTCCAGCGCTTATGGTGACCACCAGTGGTCGCGTTTAAACATTACTTTATCGTTTAGTGGCTATGTGTATGGCCGCCCTTAAAACACCGTGATTTTCCAGGTTTTCTGGTACACTGATGAGGTAATCACTTAATATAAAGAGTTGGTTAAAAACCAAATAAAGTGTCCACGTTAAATACTTAAAGAATATTTATTTCGGCTGAAGTAAAGTTAGGATTAAATGGTGATCGCTGGTATGGCTCACATCAGTTTGGAGTGACCATAAAATTTGGCGCACACTATACCTCCCATTACATACGTAACACGGTCGGTAATTGGATGAACCTTGACGCGACACTAACCCTTACCAGAGCCGGCTGGGCATCCATTCTTCTTGTGCATTTCCTACAGACAGGCTGATCTTGTGTACTGCGCTTTATTTATAAACAGAGGCAGACTGACCGTGCGTAGCGCGCTTTATTAAGCTAGTGTTGGTGATGTGATTTAGGACCAACAGTGGCCCTTCACAGTTGATGGTTTTTTCATCGGTTTTAGGGTTTATAACGACATTTAGTTCAGTGGATTTACGACAAAAAAGTGTTATGAACATATAGTATAATCTAAAAGGTTGTCGATAAATAATTACGAAAAAGTTCATAACAAAAAAGTTACTAATAAAATTTTGGTTTTTGTAAACATTTAGGTTTTAGTTATATATATATTTTTTTTTTTAACTTGAACCGTTATTTTGGCGGCAAAAAGCGTGACTATGTTTGGAAGTCAACTTGACTGCCAACGGTGGACATCTTCGTGGAATAATTCATGGTAAGTAATTGAGTTGTTTCACATAGAATACAAAAAAGAAACAAAAGAAGAAGAAAAGAAGTGAGTCCTAAATATTGAAAGTACAACCTGAATGCGATTCGAACTCAAGACGCACGTTTCCTGCATTTCTTTCACAGAATAATAATCCTTCTGCTGAGATTTCTTCGCTCAAGTAACTTATTGACTCAACACGCCCTCTGCATTTTGCAAACTAGTTTCTTTACTTATAAAAATTTACGTAATAGCCCAAGTCAAGTTAAAAATAATAATAGGTGTAATGACCATGTAAGGTTTGTTCATATTATCTTGTCCCCCAGATGCGGCGCTCTGCATTCGTAACGAAACTTGAAAATCTATAATAGTAAAATAAAAAGATCGTTAGTTCTAAAAAAATTCACGCAACTAAAATCTAGAAAACTATAGTTGTAATAAGCAGTAGGCACCTATCTGGTGGTCACTCGAAGGTTTGCGTAGCTCTGGAAGACCGGCCTTAGCCGAAAAATGCGCAATTAAGAGATGAGCTTTAGCTTTCGCCCTGCAATGGCCTGAATGAGCTATACTGCATGGGCTACGCAGAAACGGTGTACTACTAAGCCGAAAGGGTTGCATAATACCCATCATTATGAAATACTTTTACTTTGGTCCAACCCTAAAAACATTCTTTAGAAAATGGACATTCACACTCGACAAAACTTATGCAACATCTGATATTTTTTTCGAGATTTTAGTGTTGATCCCATAGTGAAAGTTGTTCATAATGATGGGTTTACTATGGACTCCTTTCGGCTTAGTACACCCTTTCTGCTTAAACCTGTTTTAGGTTTCGGTGGTTAACAGCGGCGCGCGTGAAAGTAGGTACTTAAATTATATACGTCCTGATAAAATAATGTGGAGCTAAGAGCTTTGATACGCCGTATCGTGTTTCGCTAACAGCCCCATTCATAACTCTTATCACTTCAAGGTGGGTATTATCAAAGATGGTATTATATACCGACTTGTTCATAATACTTATATTTGCAACACGTGGAAAAACAATTTCATCCACTTTCAGGAGTATAAACTAACAATATTACATACTAGCTAAATCATGCGGTGTTACCCGTGATTTGTGAGGGATGTTTTCTAATTTTCCTTTCTATAAATAAGTTCTAAATAAGACTAAGGGTCCAGGTACCCCAAATGAAGACGTATGATTAGGTGCCTGTTTTTAGGCAAACAATACTGTTCTGTTTCTTCAATAACTATTAGAATTTGCCTGAAGTTTAATAAATCGTTAACCATGAAAACAATGTCGCAATATTTCCTTAATTACAGTAAATTTTAGTACAAAAATGTTTGCTGAGTAATTAATTGGTAATCAATCATATTCATGGCTGGACATCTGAGCCTACATTGTGGGACTTGAAATGACATCGTTGGTACACAAAGTCTATCAATAAAGGTTTGTTTAATCTGCGGCGATGCCAACCGCGAAAAGACAACTTTGTTGTGGCAATAAAACTGGTTATATCACAGAATGATAAATAGCAGATTATATATATATTTTTATTTGGTGCCAATGAATGACACTCTGTTATGCTCAGCACGCTTCACACGTAGGTATGTACCGCCCGTTGCCTTCAGGTTATCGCGAAGATAAAAAATAAAGAAGATGAATGAAATGCACAGAAATTTACAAAGTGGACCATGTTAGGAAGGCTGTAGGCAGGGGGGTTTTGGGGGTTAACCCCCCGCCCCAGAAATACCGGAAGTTTTGTTTATGGTGTGGGCACGTATTGCGAATGAAATATCATCGCTTGCCAAAAGCTGTCTTCTATTCTGGTTTGGCAGATGGTAAGCGTAAGAAAGGAGGCCAGCATCTTTGATATAAAGACATCTTTAAAAGACATCTCAACGCCTGCGCCATAAACCCTGGCAGCTGGGAGGTGCTTGCAACGCGTAGATTTGACGCGTAGATTTGATTGTGACGAAATACAATCTATAAGAAGAAAACCGGCTCGAAAATCTAGACCATTAACGCCAAATTCAAAAAGAAAGACCTAAGCCCTCCTATAAATATCCTTTTGATTCTTCTGGCCAACTCTACTGCACAGTTTTCGATCGGGCCTTTAAGACTAATTTTGGCTTAGCAAGCCACATTAGCTCCCATAATAGGAAAACAATTTTAGAAAACAATAAAGGGTCACCATCCTCGAAATCGATGAGGACTATATAAACTAGTTCTGATAGTATTGTGTGTTGTTTGTAACCCAGGGCAGCAGAATGTGGGCAGTCGGTACGTTCGTATGCTGGCAGCGAACACGGTGGTACCACAGCCAGCGCCGTGTTCGAGGAGGCAGCGCGCCTGCGCGTGCCACCAGTTGACGATTACGACACAGAGTTCGTGCTGCCGCACTTCCAACGTGTGGCTATCAGCGGAGAGGATACCTCTGGAGTAAGTCGAGATAATTATTTTAAGGCTATTTGCCATATAATAATGTATCTTGGGAGAGACCTTCGTCCAGCACTAGGACTGATGTGGGTGATGACCAGATCAGTTCGGCAGGTTGTGATTTTTAAATTGCAGTATGGATTACATTTTATCTGATGGCAGGTGAAGGTGTGGTCTAAACGGAGTACGCTTACCTATGAGGCGCCCGGGTTGTACAGGACTACTATAGTTTGGAATCGAGCCATATCTAAACTGATTCTGTGTTTTCTGGGATGTTTCGACAGTTTCAAGAAGAATCAGAGCCCGTACCGTGACCTCTTTATTCGAAACGTACCTACGTGAACTCTCCGAGATATGGTTTGCAGTCGTGTAAATTTTTGCAGTTACCAAAATTTTATCGCGTTTAAGAGGTGACGGTACGGGCCCAGGAAGCTATAACCAGTCTTTGCTCTAGTGCAGCTCTACCATGACGGTATAGCCTTACTCACTAGTCACACTGGAGAACTTTAACATCTTTTAATCTCCTTTCAGGTGCCTCTAGAGGACCTGCAAGTGGCGTCCTCGTACCTGGTGCAAGCGCTGGAGATGCGCAAGCGGTACATGGAGATGTCGCACCAGAGCTTTGCGGGCATCACGGCGCGGTTCATACGGAGCATGGACGTGGACGCACACTCGCCTGCTGCACCACAAGCCAAAACTAAACACATCGCTGGTACGTATCAACCGAGGTGCACGGTTAAGGGCTAAGCGTTTACAAAAGCTCCTGAGGATGTGATTCAAAAAGGTGAACAGGAAAACGCCTGACCTAGAATGGGATCTGGCTCTGAAACTGGCAAGTGAGGCTGTCGGAACACATGGTAATACTCTCGCCAACATGTTTTCGACTTGGTAGCAAGCCAAGCGAGCCCTACAAAGTTTTGACTTACTCGAATATCTTTCGTATAATATCATCAAATCATAGACTTTCCAACATGTTGTTCCCAGATCACATGGTCCACCCACCCTTCATCAAAGGAAAGGACCCCTGGGAGGGCCCCACGCCGGCCCCTAAGGGATACAGCATCAGAATAGACAACGGCGTGTTCAACCTCTACCGGAAGACGGAGGAGGGAGAGGAGGAGAGAGTTCCGTACAAATATATCAACCTTGCGCAGTACATTCAGGACAAGAATACCATGTGCAGTATGATTGCTGATGGACCACTGTGAGTGCTGTTCCCACATACATTTACAATACTACTGTGCCCTGTGCCCTACAAACTTAGGCTTGTTCCGTCTATCAATAGGGGAAGAATAAAAAAACACATTTCGTACAAATTAATGATATTGTAATTAAATAAATGCAGGAGGATTTTTTTAAATAGTTGTGTATAGTATAGTTTCATAATACACTGACTGATATAGTATTGCTCATTTTAGCTTCAAAGTCTTATTCTTTATAGTTTTTAGTCAAACGAATTTTTTATACATTGATGATATTGAATAATAGCCAAGTGCGAGTTGGTGACAAGTTTCAGTTCAATACCAAGTTATAACTGGTAATTCCTTACCTGGATGACCACTTCACATCGGATCGAAATGCAATATTTTACTAATTTTGAAGTCGTTTTTTTAAATTGATAATAATTGTATTTTGTGGTGGTATGGAACGCTCAGTGCGCGAGCCCAACTCGCGCTTGGCCGGTTTATTCTTGGTTCCGTGTTACAATAGAATGTTCTGACTTTACAGCGACAAACGCATACGTCTGTAAAGGCAATTCTCTTGTTTCCGTGTTATAGCAAGTCGTTCTGCTACCGGCGGCTGTCGTACCTGTCCTCCAAGTTCCAGCTGCACGTGCTGCTCAACGAACTGCGCGAGCTTGCCTCGCAGAAGGCCGTGCCACACAGAGACTTCTACAATATCAGGTAACTAAAACAGCTAGTTGCTGTCTTAACCCCCCAAATGCGTTACGCACCGCATGTCAGCGTAAGCGAAAAGTGCTCGACACGCGTATTGTGTGTTAGGAAGATTTAAACACAATACCAATGATATATAATAATTAAGTATGCAAATACCTATATAGGTACATAAAAAAAAAAAAAAAAAAAAAAAAAGTAGGCGAAGTTCCCCATTTTAGCCATTAAAAACTCCTGCGCTCGCATTTAACGGGTTGTTCAAATACAATTATCACACATACTGATTTCTCTTTTCTGATTCCAACCAGCAGCGTCTGCTGAATTATATAGTTTTTTTTATAATTTGATAATCCAAGTGTACTGCATTGCCAGCGATAGGTTAACAGTATTTTATTTTGTAACAGGAAAGTGGACACCCACATCCACGCAGCATCTTGTATGAACCAGAAACACCTTCTGCGCTTTATCAAGAAAACATTAAAAAACCACGCGGACGAGGTAATTGAATACAATTTAATTTATTACAATCGGTATTTTATAGTTTTTTTTAAATATAATAGTAGACATACAAGCGACGGGCTAACTGATGGTAAGTAGTTTGAGGACTCTATTCACACTTCGCTGGCTTGTTTAAAATATAATTTATCGGGACCGTGTATAAGTGTAAACAAACATGGCAGAATGGCAACCAACGACAACTACAAGTTGCAACTGGTTGTTAGTTACAAGTCAACCATGTTTGTTTACACATTTGGAAAAGTACAAAAATAACACTAGCAAAAAATATAATTATACCTACCTACATACCTACCGCTTATTTCCAGAACTCTGTCAGGATTAAAATGAATTTTAGAAGCACCTATTTAGATAGTGTTCTCCCGTGTTATCCAGGTGGTGACGCTTCACAAAGGCACCCCGATGACCCTGAAGTCTGTGTTCCAGTCCATGAACCTCAGCACGTACGACCTCACTGTCGACATGCTGGACGTGCACGCTGTAAGTACCATATATTATCAAATATTAAATAAACACCGGCCAAGGGCGAGTCGGTGGGCGAGATAATCGCGCACCGAACACCCAAAAATTTGTTTTCTTTTATTCAGTTCGGGCAATGAGACTTTACCAATAAAGACGTCATACTATCTCTTCTCTATCTTTTCTCTACATAGTATAAATTAAAGTCGCTTTCCGCGTCTGTCTGTCTGTCTGTATGGCCGCTAACTCCTCCTAAACCACGCAACGGAATTTGATGCGGTTTTCACCATCAGTTAGATAAATTTTCACGGAAGGTTTATATATAGATATAACTAGCGACCCGCCCTGGCTTCGCACGTAAATTACACCGTGCGAAGCCGCATGGCTATATTTTACTATAGCTACCTACATAAGACCCATATAACATTACAGCCTTTAATAGCCTTTTATATTAAATTAGCCTAGTATACCTATTAAAACTTTAAAGTACCTATTTCACATGTCATTTTTGTTTAATTTTCATACTCCAAAATTGCGTTTCGTACGTTTGCGTCGTTCCCAGACACATGACAAGACTGAGTTCACTAAAGCTAATTAACTTGTGTTTGTATTGTAAATCGTATCTACCTCAGTTTATATACTTATAACATCATTGAGTTCGGGATCTTTAGTGCGCGCCCAACTGTTTTTACACGCGCCAGTTTTTATTAAGTAGGTATTTGTTGTTTTACTTTCGTTCAAATCAAAATAAGCAAGTGTACGATTAGTTGCGTCCTAAAGTTTATATATAACGTTTGTTTTTGTACATGTCTACAAAATTATAAGTGTGCAAAAAAGTATTAAATAAATAAATATAAAGTCACATACCTTTTTACTTTGTGTTGTTACGGAACGGAAGTTATCCATGCCACAAAACATAAAACAATAGCACTCACACTGCTCAACGAGCTAATCACTCACCAGCCTGATATTGATTTGTTTTTTTAGTAATATAAATGTTATGCTTCAGAATTGTATTAGTTATTTTGGCGTTAACTCGATATTACATTCTAGTAATATTTAGCTGCGAAATGTTTGTTGTAAGAAAAGTTTTTTTATTGTCTCAAAAATGTTTTGGTTTTTAGCTGTAAGTTTTTGAGAAATTGTAATAAACTAAATAAAAATAAATAGTTTTTAGGCATATTATAAAACAAGCTTGCGCCTGCCGCTGCCAACTCGCCCGATGTTAAATGATGGTGTGGTCTACGACGGAGCACGTTTTCCTAAAAGAACGACACTGGCGACCGGCACTGGCTGGTTTCACGATGCCCAGATTGTATCTATCGGAGAACACCCATTCAGGCAGCGCATTCCAGTCTAGCAGTTTGCAAAATAAAATGGAATCAAAGCGCTTCGTGCGAGTTTTCGGAATACGAAAACAATCTAGGTATCTACTTAACGTGAAACGGTGTCACACTTTCGTGCCTACCCTGGCCGTTCGATAGAAAACTGAGCAGAATAATATTAGACGCCCAGAATTCACCCTAAAACATATTTATGTCTCTGAGTAAAAGTCACGCGTCAGTACTGTCACCGCTTGGTTCCAGGACCGCAACACGTTCCACCGTTTCGATAAGTTCAACGCGAAGTACAACCCGATCGGCGAGAGCAGGCTGCGGGAGGTCTTCCTCAAGACTGACAACCACATGAACGGGAAATACTTCGCCAGGATCATCAAGGTAATTACTGATTAAGTATCATACGCTGCCTCATTGTGCAATCATTACTCTGGTGGCTAGAATTGACGGAAATCTGCGTTTCGATTCGATAGAAAGTGTGCGTAAAGCTTTTTGCTTAAATTTGTTCACACATCTTTATTTTAGAGTACCGCTCTATGACGTACTATATTGACCACTATTTTCTTCCTCAGGAGGTAGCATCAGACTTAGAAGAGAGCAAGTACCAGAACGCAGAGCTCCGTCTATCTATCTACGGCAAGAGTACCACCGAGTGGGCCAAGCTGGCTAAGTGGGCCGTGCAGTTCAAGGTGTACTCTGATAACGTGCGCTGGCTCATACAGATACCCAGACTTTAGTGAGTACCTATTATATACTTGTACTACATTGATGACGTTTTTTCACATCCAAAGAGGTGTATTAATAACATTACTAATGGAAATGTAATGGATTCTAACAAGAAATTACTTGTTTTGGTATTAAATACACATAGAAAATTGATATTTAACCACATGTGATTGTTATCTGCAGCGATATCTTCAAGTCTAACAAGATAATGAAAAACTTCCAAGAAATCCTGAACAACATCTTCCAGCCGCTGTTCGAGGTCACCAACGATCCCAACTCTAACATTGAGCTGCACAAGTTTCTCACTGTAAGTGCAAATACCATCTATAGTCTTATATTAGCTTGCAACGTTCCACTGCAGGGCAAAGGCCTCCCTTCCCTCTTGCCATTCCTCTCTGTTTTGGGCAATTTGAGTCCAGTCCTTCAAGCAGGAGTCCAATTCGTCTCTCCGCCCGGGAGGTCGTTTGCCATCCTGTGGAAGCCACTGGATCGTAGTTCTATGACATTGGTTATTCGTTTAGCTTTTTTTAATGGTAAATATATCTGATCGCCTTTTCTATAATCAACGCAACGGGGTGCCTGCGAATAGAGCATGTTTATTTAAGCTAGAAATTAGTAACTAGATAAAAAAAAAATAGGCTTGCGTTTGACCGCTAACTCGCCTGATGCGGTGCTGACGATAGAGCACGCTTGTCTAGAAGAAACCGTTCTTTGAAACTCGTGATTTGAAAACAGCCAGATTCTAACTATCAAGGAACACCCATTCAGACAGCGCTTTCCACAGACTAGTATTTTTCACATAGGTTACTGACTTTTCTTAAGCTAAGTATCCCACTTCTGAACAAAGGTTCCCCATTTATTCATACAGTTTATTTTTACGGTCTAAGTATTCGAGAAAGATGTTTTTTATGGGTGATTAGTACTAGCTGATTATTTAACAAATACATGAAGCAACATTATTTTTCCGCGTGACATAATATTTCAGATTTGTCTGGGGAGCCGTAAGCACAGGTTGAACAATAATAAAACAACCTATATGTCCACACCATACCTCTTGTAGCCTAAACGGCTTGACCGATTTTGATGTGTGAGGTGTCGTTAGATTCGTCCTTATATCCAAAGTAGCATAAGTTATAATAATCTACCTGTTGATCATTGATTCCATACAACTATTCTTAAAAAATTGGGAAATTTTAAACTATTATTGTGTTCCCCAGCATGTGGTAGGGTTCGACAGCGTTGATGACGAGTCGAAACCCGAGAACCCGATGCTGGACGCCGACGTGAAGACGCCCGAGCTCTGGGATGACGAAGAAAACCCTCCATACGCATACTATCTATACTACATGTATGCCAATATTACGGTGCTGAATCAATTCCGCAAGTAAGTACCAAGATAGTCTGATCCGTGGCTCATAATTTATGATGCAAATTTTGTCTACATAGACTTTCGGTGTTGATTTTTGCTTCTAACTTCCATTCTTATACGACGAATAGAGACGGGCGTAGTAAACCCCCTTGTAGTACTCCACAATAAATTTTTTATACACATGCGATACCGGTTTTGTCCTTTTTTTCCTTACACTTACAAAGCTTGCACTTATTTTAAAGAAAAATTAGATGGACTTATGCAAGATAAAATACTCCCTTGAGATAGTTATAATATACTTGTGTACAACAGCGCAAGTTTAATGCATACTCTGAAGTTAATATAATTTTTTCAGAGAGCAAGGCCTAAACACTTTCGTGTTGCGCCCTCACTGCGGTGAAGCTGGCGCGGTCCAGCATTTAGTATGTGGTTTCTTACTCGCCGAGAATATTTCACACGGTCTACTGCTTAGGAAGGTATGTTTAACTGGACAGTAATTTAAGTAATTTTCAATCTTTCACTATTTGGCCCAATATAAATATTTAAATTGACTGAATTCGTGTGCAAATATCGTTGTAGGTAAAATACAAGGTTGTCAACTCGAAGTCTAACAAAGTCTTATCTTTTGTCATATAGCATCAAGTCTTAATTCTTTACTGCCTATATAATTATACCTTTCTAGTTTCTCATATCCATAAGTTTGATTTTGATTTTTCTTATTCCGCAGGTGCCAGTCCTCCAATATCTGTACTACCTAGCCCAGATCGCGATCGCCATGTCTCCGCTCAGCAACAACTCGTTGTTCCTCAACTACCACCGCAACCCACTGCCGGAGTTCCTAGCCCGCGGTCTCTGTGTGACCCTCAGTACTGACGATCCTCTGCAATTCCACTTCACCAAGGTAACAACCATGGACTCTAACTTCAGTTGGCAATCTTGAACTTTCTCTAATAAGAAGAATAAATTGACAAGCGTTGATTTTGTTTGTTGATATTGAAAACCTAAGTCACTGACATAGCTAAGCGTATTAGTAAGCTGAAGTCGCAGTGTCGGTCGGTCATATCTGTCACAAAACCATAACCATTGGAGTACATGTATTCTAGAGTGGAGACCATGAATCGGCATACGTAGCATAGGACACCCTGGAACTCGACTCGAGCGAAAGACCAAAGATTGGGCTAAGGGTTAGTGTGCTTTGGGAGAGGTATATGTCCAGCAATGGACTAATATAATTATGACGATGATAATTATATCGTTTGTGATGCAGGAACCACTGATGGAGGAGTACAGTATCGCGGCGCAGGTGTGGAAGCTGAGCTCATGCGACATGTGCGAGCTGGCCAGATACTCGGTGCTCATGTCAGGCTTCCCGCACGAGGTAATCTAATACATCCCCCCATCATTCTATAACCAATCAACTTTAGGAACGAGTATAAGAGTGCTGACAACTGTGACAGTTTTGTTCAGTTTTGTGACAGTTTTTACCTATAGTACCGATCGTTTTTATGTTATTTTCTACAAATATAGACTAGTATTTTTGAAATACTATTTCTAATATAATATGTTTTTCCTGCTGTAAATTTTTATTTTGGAAAAAAATCTGGTAACTTTTATGTTTGATTTTAAAATACATCTTTTCATCCGTCAATGTCACATTTTGCTCCGCAGTTTTTGGCGGAGCACCATTTCAATATCTTAATGCTAATGTTGACGTTAATAGGTGGCCAATGAAAGTCACTCAGATTTACCTGTAAGTTGTAGAATGGCTTACCACCTTCGGTTTTTCCTCCGAAGTATAACTTGGACTGCTTCAAACGAAGGGTGAATAGAGTCCTCAAAGGTAAGGCAACGCACTGACAATACCCCGGTTATTGTAGGTGTCTATAGGCAGCGGTGACCACTTACCATCAGGTGGAACGCTGCTTGTTTGCCACTTATTCTATTTAAAAAAAAAAACAAAAAAAAACATCATCAGCCATTATTTTTCAATTAAAACCTGATGATTTAGTTCATTAATGGACGTATCTCTGTTAGATGAAGCAGTACTGGCTCGGCCCCAACTATCTGAAAGAGGGCGTGGCCGGAAACGACATCACCCGCACCAACGTGCCTGACATACGCATCTCCTTCCGGCACGAGACTCTGCTCGACGAACTCACTAACATCTTCAAGGTGAGATATTGCATGGATCGGTAGCGTACTGCAACAGTAGGCTACGCTTAGGTAGTGGCCAAGTGACCAATATTGATAGCGGTTAAACACACTGACACCCACTTCTATTGAACGATTTACTTACAATCTTTACAAGATGTCTTGTTTTTTAAAATTATATTTTTTTTAGGTTTGGACAACTTTACTTATTTTATGACTTGTGACGATACCGCAAACCTCACAGCTCACAGCTAGAGTTAAAGAGAGGGTTGTATGAAAAACAACATAAAATGTAACAGTTGACTTGAATAATGCTTATTACCAGGTCACAATAGTTATGAATCAGTATTTAAAACTTGCAGTTTAAGTCTTTTATACTTAGTTTAGTTGATAATTTTAAAACATTACGCTCTGCTAGAATATTCACATTCACACTAAGGAATATTTTTAGACTATCTATCATAAAGCTTACATAGATGCCATAATAATAGACACATAATAACACAATTTTCACTACACTTGACTATTAATTATATATAGACTATATTCTTATAAATATATCATACATTTTTTGTACAGACAATCCATTCTGACAATAATTAGTAATATTTCTAGACTATTATATTATAAAAAAAAAACATATTCTATTCTATCTATTATCTATTCTGTTATTATCTATTCTGTTTTGTTCTATATCTGTTCTGTTCTGTTTCTGTTTCTGTTGTGAGTTATGAATGCCAGTGCTAATATTGCACGTCCATTTAGAGACAAGTTTGTTTTCGGAGCTCTTAAGAACAGATTATGTCTGTATTACATCTAGGTTTACCAACAAACTGCAATAAATATATTTTGATTTTGATTTTTGTTTTATAAAAAAACTATATTATTTGTTTTTGAAGGTTTGGTACATGTGTGATATTGATGTTTTGTCTTGTTTGTCCCGGTTGAGTTCTATATCATGTGCATCACAAATTTCTTCTGTATCCCAGACTTAAAGTTTTGAGTAATAATTTTCCTCGTATATTATAATAGGTGTATCTAATACAATAATAATATTTCAGGACGGTATGTCAACAGGAAGATAAATTACATCCACATGGTGAAAGAAGTGATTAAAATTTAACAATACAAATAGATTTTATTATATTCCTTTTATAAATATACTAGATAATTATTATATCATTGTGCATAATAAGGTTATTCAAAAAATGGGAAACAATACTTAGATAAGTTACAATAGCATTGACTGAATTTATTCTGGTGGTTTTTGTACCTTTGTGTGTTTTTATTTTATTTAACTCCTCTTATTGATTGAAAGTCTGACATTATAGTTATATCATACTTTTTCAATGTTTAGTATTAACAGTTCACAATGATGTCATGAGATCTATTTTTCAATCACCTTATTCGCACTTTGTGTTATAAATAACTTCTACACAGGGCAAATGGTTTCGCCCCAAATATTAACGATGTTAGGTACTAATGAGTAGGAATTAGTGACCCTTGTGATATTTAGGTGAAAATGAAAGATTGAAAGTGCCATTTCATTAAATGTAGTAGGTATCTTTCCTGATCCCGAATTTATAAAATCATTTTAGATATTTCTAATTATAATGAAAGTAGGAGCTTGCAAATATTCTATTTCTATATCAAATTCATGTTTTACTAATGTAGAATTCCTGACTTAATATATTATATACTCTACATAGTATTCTAATAGCATGCTGTCTTAAGGTTAAGCTTATACAATGTAGATAAACAATACTTGAAATATACTTGAAAATATCTATTGCCTTACTAAACTATCCTTAGACTTGCTATTTAAAACTTTCATCTTTATAACAATTGTTAGAAATAGTGTTTGCATGATCAACTTCTGTCATGTCATAACTATTATTTCTAGTTACAAAACTCATCTCAACTAAATATCCTTAGCTCTCTTGACCCTCGAAATGTCTCGTAGATTCGATAGCTGTGTTTACTTTAGATAAGTACCTAACTGCTATGCTGACCTCGTTGTTAACGTAACGCTTATGTTTGTGATTATGTTGTGTTTGTTCCTTTTCTATGTAATAAGATGTTTAGAAATACGCATTGAAAAGGGTGTACTAAGCCGACAGGGGTCCATAGTACCCAACATTATGAACAACTTACAATGGGAGCAACTCTGAAATCGCGACAAAATGTCAGCTGTTCCATAGAAAACTGTCATTGAAAAACGACAAAGGGTGTGGAACAGCCCATACTTTAGGTTTGGTTACATGCTAAAAAAATATAATGATGGGTACTATGGATCCCTTTGAGATTAGTACACTCTTTCAGCGTAACACTGTAAACACACCACACACTATAGATTTTGGGTAAATAAATTTATCTGTAAACATCTTATTATTATATGGCAATATTTTTGGGGAAGTTAGGTATGTGCAGTACAATGTCCAGTATATTCTAGTGATAGTCATTGTACTGTACATACGTGTACTACAATTTATATTCCTTCATCAATCTCGTTACTTACTGTACGCACTTTAGTTTTAAGCTTACAATCGAAATCATGTTTTAAGATTAAGTTTATACAATAAACATTTATAGTGTTTTAATTAATCAAATATATAATTACTTTTACAAAATTAATGTTAACATTATTGTTGGAAATAAAATCGTCATTTGCGAATTGGCTTTAACTATTTTCAAATCTAAACCTACATAACCAACAATCCAGATTTTTACTTTTCTAAACCTAACCGAAAGAAAATTGTGGACTGTGCTTACTAATTCTGGTGTTGACACTAGATAAAAATAACTAAAAATACGGAATGTATCCAGTAATAAAGAGCCCTGAAGCTTGTTGCTACGAAAAATCAAGTTGCCAAGTAACCTATCTCCAGAATTGATTGAATCAAGCGTTACTTTGCGAACGTTCATCTTTAAAACTGTTTATATTTATTTATTTGATGATAGGAGAGTAGCATAGGCTAATGTGCTTATATCACACAGTGTTAACATTTAGTGATTATCTGTTAAGATTATCTTCTTCATTCTTATCCATCTGAATCATCCATCCATCTGTTTTTAGATGAATTGTGTTTGTATTTCCGCTACAATTTCTATCAAGTTTTATTTCCATATCCACATTTGTTATTTATCTGTAGGTAGGTAGGTAACTAGGTACACCTCTACACATACCTTATTTCTTGCTATTTACTGTTATATCTAATTGTGATTGTTTTCTGACGTAGCTAAAGCGGACTGGCACCCCCCTATGCTTCTAAGGTACCAAAAGGGAGTGTGTGTTTTCGTCATCATGTTTAACAGTCTGTCAACATTTCCATGGAGCGAAATACATAGTGACTGACAAATTGTTAATAATCCAAAGTGTATCTAAAACTATTCTTTATTTTAGAAATTATGTAGAAATAGTCATAATTTTAATACTAACCCAAATGATCAAAAAGTGCATAATCATTCATGATCCTTACAAATAAATCATCGTGCAGATCAATGTTAACAAATAGAAAAGACACATCTATATTAATCTGGCTTAGTTGGAAATTTGTGCTTAAAATCTATCGGATTTTATTTCAGAGCGAGCGTTTCAATGTAAGTACCTTTCAACGGAGTTTTAATATAAATATAGAATTCAAACTCAATACTGAAAACTCGCAAACTAAAATATAATCTTTGTTTTCTAAATTCAAAAGTGTATACAAAAATGGCGGATTACAACCAATGACAACCAACGCAGGTTGCAAATCCGTAAAGTTTTAAATTTTGAAACATAATTTTGGATCACAAATTCAATACAGATCATTCTACAGCAGATTTCCAGTGTAGTGTGGGTAGTTTAAAATTTGGCGACCTTCTGGAGCGTGGATCTGTAACAATCCCGTTAACACATCGTTTCTCACCCATGCTTCTTTTGTTCGTTGATCAAGCCCACAGATCTACTACCTAATCGAGCCGGTCGCCAAATTTTTGAACTGTCTACTATGACACAGAAGCTAAATAAAAGATGTGTTACAGGCCAAGATGTCGCATACCAGCGCGCAGAGTCCGCAGACCAAAGCCAGGGAATCTTCACCTGCCGCGCCACCTCCACCCAACTTGTCAGCGCCCATCGTGAAACGACCTTCCCTTGTTTAGGATATGGTAGTAGAACCCAATGAATGATGCACCAACGTTATTGTCATCACACACTAGAAGGCTAAATAAGAGGTTTTGTATGAGAGTTTGTAGAGGTTTATATTTGATTTCCTCTCTGTCTTTCTCTTTTATGAAGAGTTTTGAACTGAGCTACTTTTCTGGGACTAATGCGACTGTTTTTAATATTATTATGTTAGGATATCTTCAATCTATAATAATATCTTAGCCTTACTTTTTCTAGGTACTATTACTAAATTATCTTTGGTGGTACTTACCCAGTCGATTTTACTGTTAACAAATTTTTATTGAGATATACGTATTTCGACCAAAATAAAATGAATGGACGGACCATAACCATTGAACTTGCCCAGTAAAACGAGTCAAAACCGTCGGACATATACTTCAACACCTAATTATAACCATGTACTATATGTACATGTACATACAGTACATTTGTTACAAAACATAGATAGCGGTTTTCGTTGTGTGTACACTTCGGGAAAGCACACGAAGGGTTAATTTTATCAGATGTTTCGTTATCATGTAACGATAGACTCGTGTTGCACTTCCTGCGGCTAGAGACCGACTGAGACGAAGTAAGCGCCGGCGCTCATTTTGTAATCTTCAAAAATGCTCTTATTCTGGGCCCGTCCATTTGTTTTATTTTGGACGAAGGTAGAATAGAAGTACCTACTTAAGTAGTTTCAGCATTAAATAATTATTATAACAGATGATTGACTGTTTCATTTTTACATGTTTTAATTGGGTATTTTGATGAATGAATGAATACACAATTTTTTGTGTGTATTTTTCCCGCCTTCAACTCCGGAATAGCTAAAGAAATTTTAATAAAAATTTCTTACTTAAAAAATTATTACTTATCGCCATCTCGCATGATACTCAGGGATGATGCCGTCTACGATGTAGCAGGCTTGCCTAGAAGAAACCGATTTACTAGACGCCCATAACTATCAGGGAACACCCATACAGACGATGCATTCGTACAATAAAAGTGGAATCAAAGCGCTTCATTCGGGTTTTCTGAATATAATACATGAAACAGTGACGCGACCTTAGGAGATGGTAAGTTTCCAAACAGCGCCTTCTCAAAAAGTAAGCTACAAATTCGCTACGTGTGATGTGTTTACTTGCCTCGTCACGCACACAGACGCAAAAATTATGCGGCAATAATTAAGTAAATTTTTTGGGAGCTTTTTTGGCGCACGTGGTGCGCCCCGCTGTAGTCGGCCGCCACTGCCTCTGCTTCACCCCCTCAAAAACATAAAAGTCAGCTAGTCACGGCGCCTTAACACTATCACCTGGCTAAGAGCACTGACCACGGAACACTATTACAGCGGGCACTGACCGCGCGAGCGTCGTTTGGTGTCATATATGGCTTCATTTGAACGGCTTAAATTTTGCGAATGTACTTGGTTTCTGTATATATATTTAGGAAATTATTGTTCCTATTAATTAAAACAATTTATTTTGCGGAATCGAAAACATCTATTTTTCACCTCTTGACAGATCTCTTATAAAACAAAACACAACTCTATTGAAATAAAATAATAAAGGCGGCCGCGAAGGTCGCACTGGTGAAAAAGAGTTCCGCCACATATAGTTATTCTAAGGACACGACTTTTCGAGCCGGCTCTGGCCGTCCGATAGAAAAATGGGTAGGAGAGAATCAGCAGATCCGATGCACACTCCCCGAATTGGAGGTAGATAATGCCCTCGATCAAATTAAAATATATATTTTATTGTGAATCTGTACAAAGATGGTATGTACCTACTAAGATTTGTAGTAACAACAGTTTTGTTTATATCGAACCTTATCGAACATAAAACAATTTAAAAACTATCATAGGAGACTCGATTAAAGGATCGATCACTATGATTAATGTCACATTTCTCAATGTTTTGTTGACACAATCAGTCAAATACCGCAAATCAAAGAGAAATATAATATACGGGGCCGCAAATACCCTCCAAACAACCTCCAAAGTCAGCCCAATACAGCTCCAACATCTAAAAATGGGATAAAAACTCAAAGAGAATGTAATACTAGTAAAGAAACTCAGGAAATTGTATCTGAAACTCGAGCACAACATTGTTGTACATGATGGCCCAACCCGGGGCTCCAAAATCCACCACTATGGCCCCACCCGGGGCTCCCAGAACTAGCATAATGGCCCAGTCCGGAACTCCCAAATCTAGCGTTACGGCAAAACCAAATCAAAAATTTGTGTTCAAGGACCACAAGGAATACAAGAAATGGACTAGATTCCGCTCGTAAGTAACCTCGGGTCAGCGGCAGCGAGGAGTGGTAGTGGCTTCATCTGTACGCAGCCATTCAACCGCCATCATTGTTATTATCAAGAACGGCATACAAGTGAATGCATTGGATCACTTGTCTCGCTCTCTCCACTCCACCAACCTGGGCCCTGATTCTGTAACTACAAACACGCACGTAACGCGCCGTGTTAAGTTTACCTCTAAAAGTTGGTCTGTATTCCTAGGGAATAGTCCAAATTTTAAGACGCGTTACGTGTGTGTTAAAGTTCGAAAATCGACCCAGCTAGCCCTGTCGCCGCTGAGGTCCAAACAGCCTCGGAAACGCTCATAAAAATAGTGAATAGAGCAGTGCTGGATTAACCACGTAGCAAGAGTAGCAATTGCTACGGGCCCCGCGCGTAAGGGGGCCCCGCATATTTAAACCCACTCATCTCTGCCTAAGCGTATTTTTTTTTATTGAAACTTATTAAGATGTGGTATATTGAAGTTACTTGATGTCACAAAAACGTGAAACGTTACAACTTTTCCTATCAAGTTTTTTACGATTTTAAACTTAAGAACCCATAGTATTTCAAGGGCTCTTTGAAAGAATTTGCTACGGGCCCACGCTTGCTTAATCCGGCACTGGAATAGAGTCCTCAAAGGTAGTCAACGCACTGACAATGCTCCGGGTATTGTAGGTGTCTAATGTCTATAGGCGGTGGTGACCACTTACCATCAGGTGGCCTATAGCTATTGTTTGCCACTTATTATTTAAAAAAAAACGACGTACAGATTACCTTACCTAGCACTAGGTACTTCTAGTAGATATGGACTAATATGTTCTGTATCTCATGCAGACTATCATATAGGTACCCAGGGCCGGATTTAGAGGTCCAGAGGCCTCGGGGCAACAAAGGAGTGGAGGCCCCCTCGCCCCAAATTATTTTCCAAATAAAGTTTTTTTTTCAGTCGAGTTTTTCAATAAATAATTTATTGTGAAACCAAGTAGATTCCCTTAGTATTGAACAAACACATATAAATATAAACGGAAACAAGAATTATCAGAAATTAAATTTTAGGGTTAACGAACGGAACCTTAAACTCCCTCAAGATGGGTAGTGAATTGGAAGTGCTTATCAGGGCCATTTGAGATTTTGATATTTCACTGATCTGATTGACACAAATATAGATCAATGATTTCTGTTATTTAAGATTAATATAATCAAATAATCATGTATGTATAAAGTACTGTAGGCTGTAGGTAAAGGTGAAAGAGCAAAAAAAAACAAATATCAAAGGAAAAGATGCTTACTAGTGTTAACTAGTTGGAATTTGAAAGTTTTTTTTTCCGAAGTCTCTATTGTGGGGGCCCTCCGTTTGTGGAGGCCCCGGGGCTTTCGCCCCGGTTGCCCTCCCCTAAATCCGGCCCTGTAGGTACCTAAGCTGAAATTCTGAGCTGCAGCACTGCATCTCGCTCTTCGTTTTTTAGGGTTCCGTACCCAAAGGGTAAAAACCGGGACCCCATTATTAAGCCTACGATGTCTGTCCTACCTTTAAACGGCTGTATCTTTCAAACCGTAATAGATAGCCAGTTGAAATTTTCACGAATATGAGAATATGTAATGTAACGGCGGATTAACAAAAAAATTATAATAAATTCAAAAAGTTTAAACGAAAAGCAGTGTATATAAGTAGGCCTCTCACTTGTTAGACCGACGACACCGTGAGAGTCGCGGCCATCTAGTAGATGCAGATGGCAGGCTGTCGTTCAGTGTGGAGGTCTAAGAGGGAGGCCTATGTTCAGCAGTGGAAGTCTTCTGGTTGATGATGATGATGAGGTCTCCTGATGTACACGCATACGCATACTGACTAGAAAAGGAACTGGCTCTCAAGTGAGGCTGCCGGAACTAATTCAGATTAATTTATTTGCTTGAATATATATAGGTAGGCAAACGTAGGCAAGCGTAGGACGTCCACCCACAAGATGGACAGACGACTTAAAAGAGACCACAGGGAAACGCTGGATGCAGGCCGCTCCCAACCGCCCTTTTGGAGATCGATGGGGGAGGCCTATGTCCAGCAGTGGACGTCTTATGGCTGAAATGATGATGATGAGGCAGGCAAAGAGTACAGAGGCGTAAGGCCTCTGTAGTCTTTGCCTACTGGCTACCTGTTTTAAGCGATTCTGTTTCGGTGATTGCTAAAAGTTGCGCGACTGCAAGCCGTATCTCGGCCCGTTAAGGTTCACGTTCGCGTGATTTTCTGAACTGCGCTGTTTCAAATCTTCGTTAAGAGGTAGACGTAAGGCCCCAGGTCTTCAAATAATCGTAGCACTATATTCAGTCCTACACACCGCTAGGTGCTAAGAGTATCAGTTCCCAGTGCAGAGAGGGACGCGGCGCGTCACGGCGGCGGTGGCACCAGCATCACCAAGACCTACGTCCGTGGACCGGGGGACAGCGGCGTCCAGAACGAGGTGCCTTTCCAACGGGTCTCGGTGCAGGGGATCCATGTCACTGGGGTGAGGTTTTCTGTACCTGGCTGGTTATGAAAGAGTTTAGATCGTAGACCCATATAGTAGTGAAGTTAGCCCGAACTTGAAGTTTATTTTGCTTAGCGCCAGTGGCAGTAGAAGTAGCTTTGTACCTACCCGTTGCAGACGATGCGTGCAACTTGCGCAAGTAAGTATTACTCGCTCCAGTTTACTGCGCATCTGCAACGGGAAGACGGGAACTTGACTTGAAGTAATTTTAACCATGTTACTCCATCAAAACTACTAAGTCTACCTAGTCAGGAGTCAGGCACATGTTGCACTTCGCTATTGGTTTGAACAGATCTTTATCACAAATACAATTAAACGTCATGTCTAAGACCTAGGATCTCCAAGCTAGGGATTCTTGGAAGGTCATAAGTTATTAAGCTAGGAAACTAAAAGTTTAAGTTTTATTCGGTATTTAGTTTAATTGAATAACTAATTGCGCCCCGTGGTATCACCCGGGCGGATTACTCCTTATAACTTCAGCTATCTGTCAGTGAAAATTCGTTCAAAATCGGTCCAGCCGTTTCAGAGTCCAAACATAAACACACATCGATCACTTAACCGCTACATCGCCGCGGTTTACAACATCAACCTAACTAGTGTAAGCCAACCACGTAACATCTGGCTGGGTGAGGTCTGGTAGTTGGTCAGAGGGGTCGCCTTGTGTCATGCTAAACACTAAGCCTGCCTCGCCCCAGGTTCCACTCGAAGAACTAGCCCACGCATCCACGTACCTCGTTGAAGCGATGGCGCTCCGCCGGCACTACATGGAGGTCTCGAAACAGTCCTTTTGTAACACCGTGATGGAGTTCCTAAACGCGCACGAGCTGTCGCGCAAGCTGCCCAGCAAGGGGCACCAGTCCACCGTCTTCCACCGGGCGCTGCTCAATCTGGATAGTTAGTAGACAAGCTAACCTACTTTCAACGCCGGCCCTGGGGTAGTGCGAGAAGAGCGGTCGCTAAATCAGAGAGCAATGAACACCAAAATAAAATAAAAAACATTTTGATAGCGTTTCGCGTCTTGGGGCAGGGACGGCATGGCAGGCGGCGAGGCACACTTGCATTGTTAGTAACGAAAACGAAAACAGCTTAAAGTTTTAATTTGGAAATAGTTTACATCCTGAATTAGCACATGGTATACTTTTAATTCCAGAAAAATGATCGGTTCGATAGTATTCAGAAATGAAACACGTTGAAAGACAATCTCGTTCTACCCTAATCCAGACTAGGGCCGGCGCTGCCTACTTTGGCTGTAGATAAGGGATAGGCACTAACGTAGGTAGGTACATCTGTCCCTTGCATACTTTCATTCAAAATAGTTACCCGTAATTACTGGTGTAATGTCATATTATGTATCCACGTCAAACATGTTAACGGCCTCTGATACCTTTTAAATCAATTTTATTCAGTTAAATTACAATATTTGAGCTGGAAAAAAATACATGTCACAGATACATCTGTGTTTGAGTTTATGATTTGGTTCAAAACACGATAGAACAAAATTTCCTCGATTAAAAAAAAAACCTGAAACAAAGTCGATTTAGTTTATTTTTTTCGTTTTATGCTCTAATGAAAGCTCGTAACAACCTGGAAATTGCATGTACTAAAAGGCAATCCTATTAAAAAAAAATTGGTTTGGATATATTTTTGATAGTGAATAGTTTCGTTTTTTAGTGAAATTTGCGCGAGAATTTGCGCGCGCCGCGCTCAGTACCGCGTTTCAGTATATAAAAGGTACTCTTTGGTACCGCGCCAGGCGTCATCGAGGTCGGATCTATGCTCGTTTTTGTCGTTGCACTCCCCCCGCGGGCGTCCTGATTCTTGCGTGGCAAAATACATCGTCGCTATAGCTTGGCGGGGGCTGAGGCAGCGTTTTGTTGCCTACGCGACTCGGATAACCGGAATCTCGTTTATTGCAAAACTGTGTAAGTAGGTACCTAGTATAAAGACTGTTAGCCTTACTTATATACGTTATGTTTTAAACGTTTATCGGGACTTATCACGTATTATTTAATTTAGGTAAAAAATATGTACCTTTCGCTCGACGTTCCGACCATGTTACAATGGCCGTGGTCACGAGCTGACTGGTCACGGCTTACTGACAGGCAGCTCGTGACCACGGCCATTGTAACATGGTCGAAACGTCGACGATACTGATAAGTCCCGATAAACGTTTAAAACATGTGTTCAAATCGCGAAAGTTTAAAAATTACTATTATATACGTTACGTCTTATAGCTGCGCTGTCTCGTTTTCATGTGTGACAATTTCCGTCAGCGAGAAGGTAACAGAGCAATTTTAAGCATTACTTAAGTTACGTTTATAAGTAAGGCCGTTAAGTATAAGTTTTATTATGACCAAAAAAAAATGGATAAACAGTTTTTCCCATTTAGTTTAATTGATTATGTAAATTTTCTGTGTGTGTTGCTAGCAGTTACCACTGCTTCCAGACGACGCTGCCGAACAATACCTCCAGCTGACGACATGCTCCTCTGAGGAACTGGTCAGACCGCAAGCGCACACTTTTATGCCAACTGATCCTACTAGATCAGATATCAAAAGTAAGCAAACCTCTTCTTAACTGAGACTGGCCTGAAGAAAAAAAAACAGCTTTTCAAAAGTATGATGTATCTTCACGAACGAATTAATCAAAAAACAAAGACAGATTTTTTCTCATTTTCAAAAATCTTTCAGAGCGCCTGGTTAATTCGACACGTGACCAAAATGCTGGCGTGTTTCTGGCTCAACGCATAAGCATTGCCATTCAACGTGGTAATGCCACCAGCATACTGGGTACGCTGCCAACTGGTAGTGAGCTTGAGCATTTCGATTGTCTTTAGACCTTCAACGGTCTATAGGCAGTCTAACTGTATTTGTAGTGTTAGTTTTAGCTTGTATTTTGTTTAGTTAATAAAGGCACTTGCCCAGTAAAAAAAAAAACATAGATATCTATAATACGAACAAAGAAGATAATAAATGTCCACAAATATTGGGACAGGCGGGGCAAAAAGGTAACACTTTTTGAAAAGGTTAATTTAAAATAATTCAATTTGTTAAATTACGTAAAAAAAGTGATTACATAAATGCTTGTAACCACATGTATTCGTTTTACCATTATCATTAGCCATTTGCCCATAGCTAGGTCCCCCTTTTCAGTGCACCATCTTTTCCAGTCCTGGGGCCTTACGGACAACTGCTATTACTGCTATTTTGTTGTCCCCTGTCAGAGACATGGCGCGCCGCTATGTGACGCACGCATTTGAAAATTACTGTCGGCTTTTGAAAAATGTGTCTGCTCATTGTGCGGAATTAATAATTCAAAATATAACAATTTTTTTTTTATCATTACTACAAAGAATGGGATAAACAGTTTTTACCATTTATTCTGGTCATTATGAAAATATTAAAACAACAATAAGTTCTATTTTAAATTATTAACTTCGCATAATGACTGAAGCACATTTTTTTAAAGTACTTAAGTACCTGTCATTATTTGTCTTTAAAAAAAAAGCAAGATCGTAACACCTGGTATTTATCCCTTAGATAGATGTACCTACTTTCCAGTTCCGGTCCAGGGCGCCGCTACTATCAGGCTGGGCGACAGGATGAGAACCTCGCTCGAGAGCCACGAAGATTTAGAGTCAGCACATTTACAATCAGGTTGGTTTTCTCAAAGTCAATTAATGGAGAAAATTGTATTGTTTGACATTAAACAAACCTGGCGAACGAACGCAAATTAATACAGGCGAACGTTGTTGTGAATGTATCAGCGAAAGCAAACGCACTTGCACGTGTTCGGTCGTGCTCGCTGAATGTTACGAGGTACCTACGTTGCAACGGAGGGCATCGGCTGTGTGAGGATATAACACGGCTGGCGATAGAACGTGTGGCATACCCCTAGGTTTGGTTTGGCATTTGGATTTATATTTTAACAAGATTTTCTACCAGGGTTATTAGTTGACCTTCATCCACATAGAATCTAGAATAAAATAGTATAATTAGTTGCCTGCGCCATTTAGCTCTATTAATGTAAACTGCAACACTAGCATTCAAGTTTTGCGTGTTATTATATCGGATACGTTTGGCCGCCGGATCGCTGTTACCAGAAGAAGATGCGAAGATGTGGTTAAAGATCCATACCTAGGTCTAGGCACAGGTCTAGGCCTATATAACTCAGGCCCACACTAAGAGCTCTGGTCTCCTGAACAAATTTAACTAAACTACAAGCAGTTGCTTGTCATGCCAGGTCCGAGGCAGGCATAGGAAGACAGAAGGCTATACCCAGCATTGAGAAGACTGCTTTGGAGTTCGTCATGATAAATGGGTTTTTTATGCTTTCTACTATCTTTTCTCCCTTTATTGTACGTTACCCAGGAGTGATCGACCCGTGGGCATGCTCGTTACCCCCGGACCGGCACTACGTCTGCCGCTGGGTCAACGGCGTGGTGACGGTGTACAGAACCGTGACAGACGCGGACGCGGAGCGCCCGCTGCCGTACGTGGGCGTCACCTTCCGCCAGTACGTGGAAGACCTCGGGCGTCTCCAGGACATGATCAACGATGGACCACTGTGAGTTGGAGTCAAGAACTTGAAGACTGTTACATGATCAGTTTTTATTTATTGGGAATAGAAAGGCCTGTTTGGTTGTTCATGTTTATTTGTGCTATAATTTACGTTTTAAGCTGTTTGTTTTCCATCAATAGTATATAAAAATAAAAACTGTAAGCAAGAACTAGATTCTTGCTTCTACTGAAAATTCGTGACAGGTTTTCAAGAGAAGGTTCGTCTTGGTCTATTTCATAAGTTATCAGAAATCAAACCAGGCGTGGGTCTTGTGTATTTCAGGAAGTCGTTCTGTTTCCGGCGTCTGAGCTATCTGTCGTCGAAGTTCAAGATGCACGCTCTCCTCAACGAGCTTCATGAGCTGTCCCTGCAGAAGGCCATCCCGCACCGAGACTTCTATAATATTCGGTAAAATATCACACGACAAAAACTCCACATAAATTCTACCGTATTGCGATATTTTACTAGGTGTGTAGTTTTTAGGGTTCCGTGCCCAAAGGGTGTAAACGAGGCCTTATTACTGAGCTCAAAATTGGTTTGACGCTTGTAGGTACATATTACTGTTTTTACAAAAGAGCAAATACAAAATACGTACTTTTTCAGTTTTTTGATATTTGTGCAAAAAGCTGAAAACGAGACGCTGATGATGCAGAATTTAAGACGCGTATCAGATTACGTCAATAGCACTGGAGAAGGAACACGGCTTGAAGAATTTCTTTATGTCGTGTTATGATGGAGTATTTTAGCAATTTCAGCCCTTCATTTTTTTTGTCCTTCCCCATGCAGCAAGGTGGATACCCACATCCACGCAGCATCCTGCATGAATCAGAAGCACTTGCTTCGCTTCATCAAGCGCACGCTTCGCCAGAACTCTGAAGACGTCGTGGCGCTGCGCAGCGGCATGCCCATGACGCTGCGAGCCGTCTTCGAAGACTTGCAGCTGGACGCATATGACCTAAATGTGGACATGCTGGACATGCATGCAGTGCGTAAACAACAGTGAGAGATACACGTAGTGCCTAGAGAGAGAGACGGCAAAACTTTGTGAGGCATATTACCAATAGGTATACTAACTGCATGACAGTTACGACTGCTCTGCCGAAATGGAAGCTGAACTGTAAAAAAGCCACGAAAGCCAATATCTTGCAGTGGATGATTGGGGGCTGATGAGCTGACAAACTGAATGCTAATTCATATCAGGATAAGACGCCGCGAGTTCATCTACTTTGCATGTCTGTGGCCTGTCTTAAGTTGGATCAATGCTCCAACTAATACGTCACTTGACAGTAGCACGTCAGACGTACAGAAAGTTTTGCGTAGTAAAACACAATCGAGCGGTACAAAGACTGGTTTTTTTCCAACATGAGGGTAGGCAATAAAAACAATATCGTTTTAGGAATACCCACAAATACAAAAATGCCAAATTGCATACAAAGTCTTCGAAAGGAGTTACAGTGCGAATGGACCATTTTCAATCACGCCGTTGCTTATATACCATCTGGCAAGAAGGAGGCCAAACTCAGATCTCACTTTTTTTTCATAGAAAGAGCTGGTAACAAGCACGCATTCCACCTGATGGTAAGCAGATACCACCACCTATAGACACATGCAACACTAGCGGTGTTGACGGTGCTTTGCCAGCCCGAGAGGTAGTTGTAGACGCCCTTATTGAAACACTGCATGTTGAAGCTCGACGGGAACACCTTTGGGGGAAGGACATTCCACATCTTGCAGGTCCGCGGAATAAAGGAGCAGAAAATAGAAAGGTGTGTGATTTCCAGCTTGTTAAGCGTTAACCTACCACTAAATTGCAGTCGTGACGACATGGTAAGTACAAAAAATACACGCTGGGTTTTTGTCACGAAATAGGGAAGTAGGTCCCTATTCTGTGGTTTTCATAGAAGTTGACGTGGTCGGGGACCTGGTAAAGTTCTGCGATGCTGATAATGTTCTCATTTTAGGATCGCAACACGTTTCATCGCTTTGACAAGTTCAACGCGAAGTACAACCCCGTCGGCGAGAGCAGGCTGCGCGAGGTCTTCATGAAAACTGACAACTACATGAATGGGACCTATTTCGCGAGAATCATCAAGGTGAAATTGAAGAAAATTATCTTCAAAGATAGAGATAATTTATTTCTACTAAACACGAGTAATTAATTAAAAGCACATGCACATTAGTTTGTATCATGTTTTGCCTAGTTAGTAGGAGTACCTACAAATCTAAAGAGATGCCATGAATGTTAATGTGAGCGAAAAATTTGGTAGTCGAAACAATATCATGTTATTAATCTACTTAATTATCAGATAGACATTTCTATACTTGCAACATAAACAACTTTGTATATTAACTTGATTTGAATGGGAACTATTGATAGGGCCCGGATGACACCGGCAGGGTATCACTTAAAAGAAGTGGAAGGTCTGCGCAGGACGTATCATATATCGTATAATAGAAGTTGTTATCACCAGGAAGTGATGGCAGACCTAGAGGAGAACAGATACACATACGCTGAGCCACGGATCTCCATCTACTGCAAGAATATCAACGAGTGGGCCAAGCTGGCTACTTGGGCCGTGGGAAATGATGTGCACTCACCGCATATACGCTGGCTGATCCAGGTGCCCCGACTTTAGTGAGTCGTCTACGTATTTGAGATTGGTGACAACTCTATCTTTTTATGACTGCCAAGCTTGACACTAGAGGTTTGACCGCAGCTCCCTGATGTTAAGTGGCGGTTTCGTCGAAGATATCTAGTCTTGCCTGGAATGGGCACTGGTGCTAAAATAAGCGTGAATCCAATAAGATTTACCGTCACTGGTAGAGCTAAGATTGAGCTGTCAAGCTGATATTTATACCATGGGATATCCATTAGTCAGTGTTCAATAAAAGCTTTAAAAGGGCAAGTGTCTTATTACTAACTAACCAAACTACGAAAATCTAACTAACAAAATACAAGTCAACACTAACACTACATAAACAGACTGCCCATAGACCGTTAATATCTAAAAACAATCTAAATGCTCAAGCCCACTGTCAGTTGTCAGCGTACCCAGCATGCTGGTGGCATTACCACGCTGAATGGCAATGCTTATGCGTTAAGCCAGAAACATGCCAGCACGCGTCGCATTAACCAAGCGCTCTGACAGATTTTTGAAAATGAGGTGAGCTCCCGTTGCCCAATGGCCCAATGTGTCGACTCCAAACGGCTTAAATATGTAACCACTGTTACAGCCGAGGTTAGCATATTTGCGCCGCTTGTGCTGCTCTGCCGAATTGGAGGCCACACCCGCCCTACCTTGTGTCTCTAGGAAGTTGTGACAGCACCAATTTGTTAGTAAAAAAATTTCTCCGTCATCAGTGACATCTACCGCATCAACAAACTGCTGAAGAACTTCCAGGAGTTTTTAAACAATTTGTTTAACCCACTGTTCGAAGTATCCGTCGACCCCAGCTCCAATATGGAACTGCACAAGTTCCTTACGGTACCCTATATTTTAACTTCTAGTATTATAGTGTAAGCGTTTTGCAAAAAGCTGTTTGCGAACAACAAATACTTTAAAAAACTTACTATTAGGTAAATTTCTATAGTGTTGGCTTTGTTCTACTTAGAAGTAGTTGAATTAGCAATCATTCAGTGCAAATTAGACTGGCGTACCGTTATCTTCACGCCACCTTCGCTGTGTACATGATATTAACTCATTAAACTACAAACTAAAACAATAAACTAAAATACAGCACTACTGCTGCACTGTAGGTACTTAATACTGCAATTAGAATAAAACATCTTGAGTATGAATATAAACCTTAAATAATCCGTCCCCAAAATATTCCTAGCATGTTATAGGGTTCGACAGCGTGGACGATGAGTCGAAGCCGGAAAACCCGAACCTGAACGATAACATGAGAACCCCAGAAGAGTGGGATGACGAAGAAAACCCACCCTATGCATATTATCTATACTACATGTACGCCAATATGGTGCAGCTTAACCAATTGCGGAAGTAAGTATGTACAGAATGTTTTTAAATAGGTTAGGACAGAAGACTTCCTTGTAGTACTCCACAAGATAAACACGTAAATTTTGTCCTAGCCACTCAATCGATTGATAAAAATAATAAATCTCTGTAGTAAAACTGCAAACAAACACCAATATAACAAAACTAATTGAAGAGTTTTCCAAATGAAAGTGATACCATTATCATACAGTAATGCGAACGCTGTAGATAATTTTTAGGAGGAATATTCTTTATTCAGTTTGATATATTTTTGCTTCAGAGAGCAAGGTTTGAACACTTTCGTGCTACGTCCGCATTGTGGAGAGGCTGGCCCGGCGACGCATCTGAGCGCTGCCTTTCTGTTGGCTGAGAATATTTCCCATGGACTGATCCTGAGAAAAGTATGCAAAAGGGTGTTTTCCCTGAAAATTTACGAGGAGATAACAGCTCTGTGCTGACAACAACTTACATTTTTTTGTAGTAGAAACGTTAAGAATGCTTTTTTATGTGTTGGTTTTTCACTATCCTCGAAAAGAAAATTATTGCCAGCGAAGAACACATTATTTGTTTAGTGAAGAAAAAAAAAGCAATTAAAAAGAATAAGTAGTTTTTTAAAGTTTGCTGGGTTATTTGCCTGCCAACCTCTTGTAAAGCTAGAAAAGAGTTACACTCCATTTCGTAAGTAGAGAGATCCTTACTATAAAGTAGCCTCAAAAGAACCAGGTGGAGAAGTGTTCTGCTAACCCTTCCTAAACAGAAGTTGCGATAGGACCAAAACTGGGTAGAACCTGTATCTTTGATTAACAACTTCTACCAACTGATTCCAAGAAAAATATTTTACATCTTTTGGTTCCCACAGGTGCCCGTCCTGCAATACATGTACTGCTTAGCTCAGATCTTCATCGCGATGTCTCCGCTGAGCAACAACTCTTTGTTCCTGCGCTACCACCGCAACCCAATGCCAGATTACTTCTCGAGGGGACTGCGGGTGGCGCTCAGTACTGACGACCCGCTGCAGTTTCATTATACAAGGGTGAAGATTATAGCTTATATTGTATTTTGTGTTGCAAGCAGCTCAGGCAACTCAGGAGGTACGGCTGAAGGTGATATGGTATTTTCGAGTGATTTTCTTCAAGTCTGAAGGGCGTGCGAGTTTTTGTGGTGTGATCTTAGATTTAACAATCCACGAAAACAACCGCAATGTGATCATGGTTGAGTCATATTATCAGTTTTATATATCATTACCCAATCAGGGTCATAGCTGTCTGCATGATATCTTTGCCCGTAGGGTAGTACGCTCTGTGACTCAATAGAACTTTGCACTAAAAGCAGTCGACAATGCCTGGAAACAAAAACCCGAGGGTGGGGTCAAGTGACGTGCCTTGGAAGATACACCCATGTCCAATCTAGCAGGTGAACTGATGTGTCAATGCAACTAGCTGGTTTTCTTGATCATACTGATTCCACCTAAGTCTTTTTAAAAGAGCACGGCTCTAAAGCTTCTAAGGCTAGTTCAAACTCATTAGTTGTGGTTTCAGGAGCCGCTTATGGAGGAGTACAGTATTGCAGCGCAGGCGTGGAAGTTAAGCGCTTGTGATATGTGCGAGCTGGCGCGGAACTCTGTTATAATGTCGGGGTTTCCGCACGAGGTAAGCACAAGCACTTGCAAAATGAGGATTTCAGCTGAAATTAAGAGTATTTTTCACGATTAGCGTATGCGTTTAGGGTAAAAGGTTGTGCTTGTATGTCTGTTACCTGTTTTTTTCCTTTATTACTGGACCGATTATGATGCGATGGAATGCAGGTTTAATTTCTAAAATCAGTTCAGCCGTTTAAATGTCACATGATCTTTTTCGAATTATATTTCGTATCCAGTTGTACGGCTATTTGTGCTCCCATGTCACAGTCGTCTGTTCTCCAGATGAAGCAGTTCTGGCTGGGCCCGGAGTACCAGCATGAAGGTGCCGACGGGAACGATATCACATTCACCAACGTGCCAGACGTTCGCATCTCCTTCCGCCACGAGACTTTACTCGATGAGCTGGACAACCTGTTCAGGATGCACTCGTGACAGGTGACGTTGGAGGTGACCTTATGCTGTTGCTAGGTTCACGTGCCCACACAGTGCCGGTTTTAGCACTACCAGCGCCCTGGGCGAGACTTCTACGGCGATAGTATTCCTTGAAGGGTTGTCGAAGTCATGGGATAAAACCACTGCGGGTTTGTCATATGAACTCTTGTATTTTACATATTCTACATATATTTTCTTCTGGATTGGCTGCCAACCATACCTTCTGTAGAGATCGCGCCACGGTGTAGGCCCTTTGAAGTACACATTTGAAGGCCCTCTTCCACGATATCTTCTCACTGCATCATGTAATGACCGACGGTTGAAGAAGCTTGCAATGTCTGCGTCAGTAGCCGGTAAGATTTCTTCTCCATCAAACGATTGATCAGTTGCATAATATGGCCCCACTGAATTCACTTTTAGATTTAGGCTTATTTTTGATTCAATTTGTATGAAAGATGCCAAAAGTAGGAGAATCGTGATTTTCATTTTGGTGTTGGTTAGGAAAGATCTATATCGAGATACTCTCACCAGTAGACTGTTCTCAGTAGACTGAACTTGAATGAAGATAGTAGACGAGTAATGTGAGTACACTCAAGTTCGCGCTTGGCGGGTCTTACTATCATTTTACTACCTATAATATCCTAAATGCTATTATCCCCTTTATAAAATATATTGGGAATACCGGTTGTTGGAGTCCAGATAACCATGTAGGTACGTACGTAATGCATAAAATATAAACAATTCGCAGATATCTAAATCTGTACTTACCTTCATACAAGTACGAAAATATAACAAGGAAAAATTACGCTTAAAATAACAAGTCGACAACAAAAAGAAAGTGAAAAATCTATGCAATTCAAGAAAAAAAACTCATAGCTTCACAATAAAAATATGATTTGATTTACAGAAACAGACCAGTTTTTGACAGGGTAGGTACAGTTTTTTTAATATTTGAGTAACAAACATTTTATTTTGGCTGTTTTTTAATCTATTTTTTGAGTGACTATGTTTGTTGTACTTTTGTCGGGACTTAGGTTCGAGTTCGAGTTCCAGTGATAACCGTAGCAAAAGACTAAGAAAGAGGGTAGATCGTTATGTCTGCACCTAACTTTTTAACTGTTCTCCAACCACCCGCATTCTTCAGTCTTCCCGTGAACATGGTGCATGTAACTGCGCCGAAATATCGGGAGCTCATTCCACAACCTTACCACGGTAAATATCCCGTAAATAGTCATATAACTTTAGTGAACAACCGTGATAGTTTAAAACAGTGTTTGACTATGCTTATTTGGTGACTTCACGATTCCTTTATCTTTACAACAGTTTTAACGATTTCGCTAACCCCGCGATTTTCGTGGTGTAATCTAGCTACTACCTCTAGTATATAATCTAGCTACTACCTCTAGTATATAATCTAGCTACTACCTCTAGTATATAATCTAGCTACTACCTCTAGTATATAATCTAGCTACTACTTACATGGGGTTTCTCAAAAGGCGAGCTAAAATCATCTCGCGACCTAAATTTAAAACGCTGGCCGGCAATGCAGCCAGCATTTTGGAATCGATGCCTTCGGGCAGCAGTCTGTTAGATTAGTGTAGTTATTTAGTTTAGGTAATATCTTGATGACATCAAATAAGCATAGTCACTCAAAAAATTGATTTAAAAACCGCCAAAATTAAACGTTTGGTACTCAAATATTAAAAAAACTGTAATTGTCAAAAACTAATCTGTTTCTGTATATCAAATCATATTTTTTATTATGAAGATTTTTTAGAATTGCAGAGATTTTTCTGTAGGCCCCAAGCTCAGCTCAGTCTGTCTCGGGGTCCGCTGAACAAGCAATTCCTGTTCGGAGATGTCACACCGCACGCACTTTCAATTGGAGTTTACAGTAGAAAATAACATTATGATCAGATTAAACTAGGTAGTAGGTAAAAAAACTATTACATACCAACAGATTAGAAATACTATGTTTCTTAGCCCCGCAGATCCACAAGAAATTTACCAAATAATCAAACACTTAAAAAATAAATCAAGTTATGGCGTGGACGAGCTACCACCCTCATTAATAAAAAAATGTGCAGAAGAATTAACGTTACCTTATTACCTTTTAGTTAATCAATCCTTTATTACTGGTACTTTTCCAGACTTGCTAAAAACTTCTATTATTAAACCAGTTCATAAAAAGGCGTCAAAGATGAATGCCGACAACTACAGACCAATAGCGCTTCTGCCCACTGTTAGCTTTTCAGCCAAGAAATCACCTTTTAAACTGTTTTACACACAATTCGTTTACACTTGTTATCGCTTCGAGGTTCGAGAAAAAAAGGAGGGTGATTGCAATGCAACCGCCACTTATATACTGTGTTCGTTGGCAGTCGACAAAAGACTGTCAACTGTCAACGAACACGTGTGAACTTCGCCAATACAGTTTCATTATAATGGTGTTGTTAGTTCATCTATACATTAAATGATTAAACTAAAGTTGTTCTACATTCGGCCATCCGACTCAATTACACGTCCTCGTGTATACGTGTCATGTATTATATGATAATAGACGTTATACGTGTTAATTAAATGTGTACTTTACAATCTTATTTTGAAGTCTTATACTATCGTTTTATGTTACATAATATCAGAATGCAACTGCATACTGAAAAGCACATCATATCAGACTAAAACCGAATCTGGTTTAGTTAAGTCAGTACGCAACTGCGTACACTGTCTCTTACGCAACTGCGTACATCGGCTCTTACGCGACTACGTACACCGGATCTTACGCAACTGCGTACAATGTCTCTTACGCAACTGCGTACATCGGCTCTTACGCGACTACGTACACCGGATCTTACGCAACTGCGTACAATGTCTCTTACGCAACTGCGTACATCGGCTCTTACGCGACTACGTACACCGGATCTTACGCAACTGCGTACAATGTCTCTTACGTAACTGCGTACTGGAGGCTCCGCTGCAGGCTCAGCTGGCAGGTTCGACGGCAGGCTCAGCCGCAGGCTCAGCCGCAGGCTCGACAGCAGGCTCAGCCGCAGACTCCGCGGCAGACTCGACAGCAGGCTCAGCCGCAGGCTCGACGGCAGGCTCAGCCGCAGGCTCGACAGCAGGCTCAGCCGCAGACTCCGCGGCAGGCTCCACTGCAGGCTCCGCTGTATGCTCCGCTGCAGACTCGACCGCAGGCTCGACAGCAGGCTCAGCCGCAGGCTCGACGGCAGGCTCGACAGCAGGCTCAGCCGCAGGCTCGACGGCAGGCTCGACAGCAGGCTCAGCCGCAGGCTCGACGGCAGGCTCAGCCGCAGGCTCGACAGCAGGCTCAGCCGCAGACTTCGCGGCAGGCTCCACTGCAGGCTCCACTGTATGCTTCGCCGCAGACTCGACCGCAGGCTCGACAGCAGGCTCAGCCGCAGGCTCGACAGCAGGCTCAACGGCAGGCTCGACAGCAGGCTCAGCCGCAGGCTCAGCCGCAGGCTCGACAGCAGGCTCAGCCGCAGACTCGACAGCAGGCTCAGCCGCAGAATCGGCGGCAGAAATTTGCATATATAACAATAAGTACACTAATCGGATATATAATCTGAAGAACTTTTAACATGAGCACAGTTATTTAGTAATTAGTATTAAATTAATCATTAGTAAATAAATTATAATCAAGAAAACGCAAGGAATAAAACAGCCACTTTGTAAAATAACTATTAATTAGGGCTCTAAAAAAAAACATGACTAGCAAACAGGTTTTGAACCACTTAACAAAAGACAAATTACACTCTGTGGACATGGGAAAATAAGAAGACATCTGTAACTTATTAATCCCGATTCTGATTTGTTAGCTTTTCAGCCAAGAAATCACCTTTTAAACTGTTTTACACACAATTCGTTTACACTTGTTATCGCTTCGAGGTTCGAGAAAAAAAGGAGGGTGATTGCAATGCAACCGCCACTTATATACTGTGTTCGTTGGCAGTCGACAAAAGACTGTCAACTGTCAACGAACACGTGTGAACTTCGCCAATACAGTTTCATTATAATGGTGTTTATTAAGGTAAGGGCTTACAGAATCAATTAAACAGCGCAATGGTGATTGGGAGGAACGTAAATTTTAATATTTTATACAGCACACACTTCACACGGAAATCAAGCTTTTGTTTTGTTAATACAGGTTGACCACAGAGAAGTGAGAAGTTTATAGAGCAACATACATAGAGTAATAATAGACTACTCAATATTATGTGGTTGTATTGCCACTCCATCAACACCCTCCCTCAATATAACCACAACAACAACAAAACAAAAAAATTTCTTAAAGACATCTTACAACCTTACATCAAAATTTTACTTTAATAACATCCCATTTCTACAACCCTGGAACTTTGTAACAGCCAGTGGCTTTGTGAATATATCTGCCAACTGATTTTCAGTTGAAACATATTTTAATTTCAGGATTTTATTTTCTACTAAATCTCTCACAAAATAGTATTTAATATCAATATGTTTCAACCTTTTATGATTTTCTGGATTTTTTGTTGTATGAATGACAGACTGGTTGTCCTCCAAAATACAAATGTCTTTACATTGTACCCCGATTTCATTTAGTAGACTTCTAATCCATAATGCTTCCGATGTGCCTTTTGCTAAAGCGACGAATTCAGCCTCAGTTGAGGACAAAGAAACGCTCTGTTGTTTGCTGCTAGCCCACGATATTGTACAACCAAAAACATTCATTAAGTAACCTGAGGTTGATTTTCTTCCTTGTGTATCACCACCCCAGTCTGCATCACAATATCCTAGCAGCGGCACCTCTTCAGTTTTCTTATATATCAATTTTAAATCCAGACTTCCTTTTATATATCTCAATACCCTTTTTAAAGCCTTCCACAAATCTTCATTTCCTTTGGACTGGAAGCGGCTTAAATAATTTAATGCAAAACATATATCAGGCCTACTACCCAGCATTGCATACATTAGGCTGCCGATCAAACTTCTACATCTTGTAATTAATTCTTTGTTTTCTGAGGATGTTTCAGATATTATCAATCCCGGCTCGATTGGAGTCTTCACAGGCTTACACTCTTGCATATTGTAGTGATTTAATATATCTACTAAGTATTCCTTTTGATCCAATTCGATGCTATCTTCCTTCTTTATAATGTTAATTCCTAGATATTTAGTTACTCCTTGCATGTCTTTCATTTCAAATTCTTCGTGTAATACTCTCTTTATCCTATCAATTTCTTTTTGAACTTAAACACCCATTTTGCTTCAATTGGTTTATGTCCCTTTGGTAAATCAGTCTCAATCCAAGTCTTATTTTTATTTAACGCTTTTAGTTCATTTTCTATTGCCTCCAACCAACGATCTGAATCTTTTCCACTTGTCGCTTCCTTAAAAGATAGCTGCTCTCCAGTTTGTGCCATAAACACAGTATCATAATCTTCTAACCAAGCTGGTTTCTTAATTTGTCTTCTAGGTCTTCTCGTCTCTTCTACGCTTTCATGCTCTGTGGCTGCGTCATAAAATTCGTCCTCTAGATGTTCTTCAAGCATTTCTAGTTCATGCATTTCATTCTCGACTTCTTGTACATCTTGATGGTCTTCTTGTTCTTGTGGTACTTCTGGTAAATTAGCTTCTTGCTGATCTTCGATACATTCATTTTCTATTTCACAATTTACTATTTCTTTTGGCATCCTTTTACATACTTCATTTATTGTTAAGTTTTCTGACTGTCCCGTCTCTTTATTTTTCTTCTGAATAAACATCACATCTCTATATGTATCAACTCGAGTTGTATTTGGAAACCAAATCCTATAACCTTTGCAATGTTCTCCATAGCCGACAAAAATGCCTCGCTTGCTTTTAGGGTCCCATTTCGTTCTTCTTTCTTTAGGTACATGAATGTACACCTCGGTACCAAAAATTCTCAACTTATGTAGATCAAAGTTCTTTTTATATAACAACTCATACGGTGTTTTCCCTTTAATTTTGCTCGCACCTGTTCTATTAATGGTGAAGACGGCAGTATTGACCGCTTCAGCCCACAGCTTCTTATTTTGTTCTGCTTGAATAATCATTGTTCTTGCTGACTCTACTATTGTTCTCATTTCTCGTTCAATTCTTCCATTTTGCTCTGGTGTGTAGCTAACCGTTGTCTCATGTATGATCCCCTTCCATTTGAAAAACCTCTCGATATCTCTGTTTATGAATTCTTTTCCATTATCTGATCTCACCCTCTTTATTTTACAATTGAACTCATTTTCAAATTGTGCTATAAACTCTGCAATTAGCTCTTTTGTTTCAGATTTATGCCGCATAAAATAAACGTATCTAAAACTGCTATAGTCATCTTTTATTAAAAGGAAGTACAACGAACCCCCTAGCGAAGCTGGTGTCATCTCGCCGCATAAATCCATGTGTAGTAATTCACCTGGGCACTCTGCTCGACTCTCACTGGCGCTAAAAGGAGTCCTATGCTGTTTCCCTTGAATACATGAGTGACATTGCTCAGTCTGCCCTTCATACTTGACATTATTGTTATGTAAACATTGTTTGACATACTTAAAGTTTTGATGAGCCATGCGTTCATGCCACTCAGACAATGTAACTAAAGCTGTGTGCTCAGTCTGGAAATTCATGATATACATTTTATCGACACGGTCAGCTAAAGCAACCACCCTCCCTGCTTTTAACAATTTACACCCGGTGACAGTAGATACCATCATGTGACCTCTGTCTAACGCACACCCTAGTGAAAACAAATTAACACTCAGTTCCGGTACATACAAAACGTCGTTGAGAGTTGTAGGTATGTATTCATTCCCATTGAAAGCCAACAAATCAATATTTCCTACTCCTTTTACTTCTAATCGCTTTCCATCTCCCACAGTTACATACCTGCACGATAAGTCCTGAAAAGATGAAAATAGATGTTTACAATGAGTCATATGCTCACTCGCACCCGAATCTAATATAAATGCATTTCCTGCATCTCTCACCGGCGACACTATAAAAGCATTTTTATTTACATTTTCCCCGCTCACATTTTGTTTATTTTTTAACATTCTACAGTCTTTAATTAAATGTCCCGCCTTATGACAAAAATGGCACTTCCTTTGCCTACAATCTTTTCTTAAATGACCTTTATTTCCGCACTCAAAACACTTTGCTTCACTTGCACTTTTATTTTCAACACTTTTATTCCTATTGTTGACACCACGACCTCGCTGAGATGCCACAAACGCTGAAGGCTGCTCTGGCTCCGTTTGACTATATCTCTCCTCTTCTATCAGCAACCGCGACACTAGGCTCTGGAAACTTTGGCTATTTTCTGGAACAGATTCCCACGCTGAGACAAAATGCTTGTATTTGTCAGGTAATGTCATCAACACTTTAGTTATAAGCATGTTGTCCGACATCTTCTCTCCGAAGCCTTCGAGTTGATAACGCAAGTCCTCTAGCTTTGAGATAAAACCTGTGACAGGCTCTTCAAACTTTAGGTTAAAAAACTTTTGCTGCACGAGATGGACGCTTACTTTTGATTTTGGCTCATAGACTGTTATGAGTTTATGCCAAATCTCAGCACTAGTTTTGCAAGTTAGTAAATGCGTTAATATCCTGTCTTGTACTCTGGTGACAAGCAACTCTTGCGCTTTTGCGTCGTCCTCTTGCCATTTGAGAAAGTCCGCCTTTGATCTGGCATCGCCCTCGATCGGCTCTGGTTTTGTACGGCTCCCGTCGACAACAGATAGTAGCCCTCTCGAACGTAGTATAATTTGTAATTGGTATTTCCACACGGCGTAATTTGTATCGGTCAACTTGATATTGTAACCGGTATGTGAATGCGAACACCCGGACTCCATCTTGAACGCTTCTCGTCGCAATTGTTTTTACATGAATCTTCACAACACGTCTGTTCCTCCTCTTCTCGCAGCTCTGGCTGAGCCCATAACCTATTAAGGTAAGGGCTTACAGAATCAATTAAACAGCGCAATGGTGATTGGGAGGAACGTAAATTTTAATATTTTATACAGCACACACTTCACACGGAAATCAAGCTTTTGTTTTGTTAATACAGGTTGACCACAGAGAAGTGAGAAGTTTATAGAGCAACATACATAGAGTAATAATAGACTACTCAATATTATGTGGTTGTATTGCCACTCCATCAACAGTGTTGTTAGTTCATCTATACATTAAATGATTAAACTAAAGTTGTTCTACACCACTTCCTCTAAGATATATGAAAAGGTCATGCAAAAGCGCCTAAACTCCTTCTGTGAAAAGTTTCTATTATTTGATGACTCCCAATACGGGTTTCGAAAAAACCGGTCAACGATATTGGCAGTTTATAAATACGTGCAAGAAATATTAAATAAAATTGATGACAAAGAATACGCGGTAGGAATCTTGTTAGACATGACAAAAGCTTATGACAAAGTCCAATATAACATATTACTAGACAAACTGCATGACATCGGAATACGTGGAGTAGCACATGATTGGTTCAGATCTTATCTAAGTAATCGGGAGCAGTATGTAGAAATCGAAAACTTTGACTATGAATCCAAAATAATAAACATAGTAAGATCGTTAGCCACTAAAATTAATCACTCTATTCCTCAAGGAAGTGTCATTGGGTGTATCCTATTTTTAATCTATATAAATGACCTGCCTAAAATTATAAAAGAGTCCTGTGTCCTTTTCGCGGATGATATTTCAATCCTGACATCTTGTAGAAATAATTTAAATTTAAATAATAATTTAGTTGACATTTTTAATAATATTATTAATTGGATGAATAATCATAATCTTGAGTTAAATTTTGCTAAAACAAAAATAATACAATTTAGACCACACCAAAAAGCTCCTCTTGACATTAACTTCTCTTATAATAACAATATACTTAAATGCGTCGACGCGACTACTCTGCTAGGTCTAGAACTTGACACAAATTTAAATTGGAAAACGCATATACAAAAAATCAAAATGAAATTGAGCAGTTTTACTTACGCGCTGAGAGAACTAAGACTAGCTACGGACCAAAAAACAGCCATTACTGCATACTATGCATACGCCTACTCATGGCTCAGGTACGGCATTATATTATGGGGAAACAGCGTAAACGCAGAAGATCTCTTCATTGCTCAAAAAAAGTGTATCCGTATTTTGGGCAACATAAAATCCCCTGACATTACTATTACGAACTTCCATAAATCCTACTTCGTTAAATTTAAAATCCTATCATTGACATCAATATACATATTAGAAATTAGCAAATTCGTAAAAAAATACCCCGACTTATTTAAAAGAGCAATCGACAAGCCGCGTAAAATCAGATCACAATATAGACATAAACTTATTGAACCGAAATCTAATCTAGCAATTCATAGTTCTGGCCCTACATCTATGGCTGTAAAAATATTCAATAAACTACCAAATAAAATAAAAGACATAGAGAAAGAAAACAGCTTCATTAATGTTCTCAAACATTTCTTGGAATCTAAATGTTAAACACCCTAGACGAATTTTTCAAGGATAACTTCGACGATGTACAAATAGACCGTTCCGTTCTTTCTGTTGCCATACCCTAACAGGGTCATATGTACTACTTGTAATTTTAAAAATGTAAACATGTTATTTAAGGTTTGCATGCATACATATGTCGCAATAAACATATTGAGTATTGAGTATTGAGTAGAGGTTGAGTAGACATGATCACCTTGGATCTGTCTTTCCTGTCCATTGGCGGATCCAGAGGGCCCGCCCAAAACAACTAGCAATTCCATACATTCGACTCAATTTTTCGATTTGATTCCTTCGAACCTTCCCCCCCTAAAATGAAATCCAGAATGCCCCCCCCCCCCCCCCCCAACGAAATCCTGGATCCACCCCTGTTCCTGTCTTAGATCTTAAAATTTGAGCACTGAGTTGTATCATAGATAAATATGTTGTATGTAAACCCATGTATGAATGGAGGAAGGCGGCTTGCAAACACTGTTCTGGCCCTTAGTTTATATAGTGTAAAACAACTTTAGTTTAATCGTTTAATGTATAGATGAACTAACAACACCATTATAATGAAACTGTATTGGCGAAGTTCACACGTGTTCGTTGACAGTTGACAGTCTTTTGTCGACTGCCAACGAACACAGTATATAAGTGGCGGTTGCATTGCAATCACCCTCTTTCTTTGCTCGAACCTCGAAGCGATAACAAGTGTAAACGAATTGTGTGTAAAACAGTTTAAAAGGTGATTTCTTGGCTGAAAAGCTAACAATAGACACATTGGTCCTGAGTCCTGACTCTCGGGAGTAGAGGAGTGAGGTCTTCTTTTAGAAATAATTAATTAATAATTAATTTAACTAATAATTTAATTAATTTTACTTCATCAAAACTCGCGCGAGGATTCATTTTATTTTGCAAGCCGGTGTTGTAATAATTTATTTGAAATTTATTTTCACGTGAATGTTAAAGTTCGAACTGCGCTCTTAAGCCATTGTTATAATGAAAAGTATCGAAAACATCGCGTTCTTTAATTTAATTAATATTTCATTTCAGATTCATCAGTTGAAGAATAGCAGCAAATAAGAATTAATAATATTATAATTATACATTTATTGGTCAAATACATAGCAACATTGCAAATACTCGAACTGTACATCAGCCAATTCAACAATATAGTCATGTGCCTACATCAATCTAAGTGTAAGTTAATAAATATTTGGTTACTGGTTTGTTTTTTTTTTTTTTTTCGATCTCTATATTCTAGGCAACTAAATAGTTCACAGTATTTTATTAGTATACTAAAAATAAATATAGGTACATCCCAAACTTCTTAATAGTAGTTATATAATAGTAAGTAATAATATAACGTCTTCTCGTCCAAAATACCGACGAGAGTCTTCGACCAGTGTGACTGCACTGCGCCGTAGAAGTCTCGCCCAGGGCGCTGGTAGTGCTAAAACCGGCACTGGTTTTAAATTTAAGGTTCGTTTACAATTTGTGGAGGGTAGATGCTGGCGGCTTCATTGCTCTTAGATACAAAATTTAAGTTGTTTTCTATCAATTTACACCTAAGGTGGGTACTTACCAGCGTTGCAAGGCGTAATGTAACATGTTACAAAGCGAGCATTCGTGCAGTCAGTACGTGGAAACGAGCACGAATACGCGAGCAACGAGCCGCTCGTTGCGAAGAGTGCAATATCCAAGCCTTTGTCTGCCGATTCAAAAATTTTGAGCTGGTATTTGGCTGAACCGTCCCAAAGATGACTGCAGTATTCCACACATGATCGGACTTGAGCTTGATATGGAGTAAGCAACTGCCCCTGTGTGAAATACCGCCTAGCCTTACTTAGGACGTCCAGCCTTTTGCCAGCTAATTTAGCCTTTGACTCTAGGTATAGGTGCCGTAGTTGAGGGTCGGTATAAGGGACAACCCCAGTAGCATTACATACTTTACCTAGGTAATGTATACAATGCCTAGGGATTGTATAGAATACCTGCTGGTAGTGCTGGTTCACCGGCAATGTATAAAATAAATAGATTTTGTTCTATATTATGACATTTTTCATGTATATTAAACTCACAGTAGTTCAAATTAGAAGATCTGTCGGGATATGGTCATCGTACATATATATATATATCTACTGCTGAGATGAAAAATTCAGCGTCTGTCGGTCACTTTCATTTTGGCATCGATATTGTATGAAACCCTGATTGTTTGCCGGAATGTTCTTGCATTGGGAATTTTATTTGCTTTCATTATGTCTTTTATGTCATATCTCCAGAAATGGTGGCGTCTAAATGTAGGGTTGTAATTGACAGCAACATCACCATTCAGGGTCATTCTGTATCCCACTTCGAATTCAACGTACCTTGTAGTTATTGACAGGTCCGCTCTCACTTTCTGTCCAGGTTTCAGTGTTGTTGCAACGCCGTGGTTAGTACCAACCTTTACTGATACGGTTTTCTCCTCACTCTTCCCCCAAGCAGTAGTTGTCGAAAAACTAGAGCCGCTGGATATATCTGCGAAGATTTTTACATTAATATTGAAGCTCGAGGATCTTGTAGTGCTGCTGCTCTGCGACCAGGTTGTCTTCACTGTGTTCTGTACTGACTGACTAAGTCCAGTATTCACTGAGATAGCATTCCTTGAAGGGTTGTCGAAGTCATGGGATAAAACCACTGCGGGTTTGTCATATGAACTCTTGCATATTATGTATTCTACATATATTTTCTTCTGGACTGGCTGCCAACCATACCTTCTGTAGAGATCGCGCCACGGTGTAGGCCCTTTGAAGTACACATTTGAAGGCCCTCTTCCACGATATCTTCTCACTGCATCATGTAATGACCGACGGTTGAAGAAGCTTGCAATGTCTGCGTCAGTAGCCGGTAAGATTTCTTCTCCGTCAAACCATTGATAAGCTTGATATATCCCCGCCGGTCTTTTTTTAAGATTTATGTTTATTTTTGATTCAATTTGAATTAAAGATGCCAAGAGTAGGAGAAGCGTAATTTTCATTTTTATGTTGGTTAAGTAGGAAAGATCTGGATCGAGGTTCTCTCACTAGTAGACTGAACTTGAATGAAGACAGTAGACGACTAATCTGAGTTCAGTTGTGCTTGAGTATTTATTTATGTTAAGGTCTTGGAGGGTCTTACTATCAGTACTACATACCTAATACCCAAAATACCAAACTGTGAAAACCCAGTTGTAGAGTCCAGATAACCACGTAACGCATAAGAGATAAACAATTAGTAGAAATTTAAATCTGTACTTGCCTTCTTACAAGTACGAAAATATAACAAGGAAAAATGTCGCTTAAATAACAAGTAGTCCATCCCGTACTGTGACCGCTCGCAATCCCTTCACAATACGTTTACAGATTTTGTTCATATTCGAAGTTGAAAATTATATTTTTACAAACTACCTGCTAACCAAATTTCACACTGAACGACAGCCTGCCTTTTTCATCCACTGGATGCCAGCGACTCTCACAATGTCGATGTACCACATGTAAATATTCATCATCATCACCATCAGCCATAAGACCTCTACTGCTGAACATAGGCCTCCCCCTTTAACCTCCACACTGAACGACAGCCTGCCTTTTTCATCCACTGGATGCCAGCGACTCTCACAATGTCGATGTACCACTTGTACATATTCATCATCATCATCATCAGCCAGAAGACGTCTGCTGGACATGTACATATTGTTATATGGTAATGTATATGCTACCGGCAATGTGTATAACCCGGCATTCTATACAATGCCTAGGCAATGTATAGAATGCCAGGGGCGCGGGCGTCCAGGCAATGTATGAAATAATATTTATTTTATACTTTGCCTAGGTATTCTATACAATGCCTAATGCACAGCCGGTAATGTGTGTAAAAGAGGAGAGCAGGGAAGGGGGAAACGTGCGTGCAGGCAATAAACTCCTTGCGAAGCGGGCGGGAGGGAGGCTTGATAATCTTCTAAAATAGCTTATAAACATGGGTCAGAAGCGAGATGGGTCTGTAATTTCAAAGCAACAAGGCAAAAAAAGCACACCTACACACACACACGGGCACACGGGTACGCACGCGCGCTCAGACGCTCACTTAGACCCACACAGAGACGCACACTCAGACTCACACTCAGACCCACACCTATACACTCACACCTACACTCTCACACACCCTCTCTCTCTCACACACACACACACACACCCACTCACACCACACCCACACACACACACCCACTCACACCACACCCACACACCCACACCTGCACTCACACCCGCACTCTCATCTGCACTCACACCCGCACTCTCATCTGCACTCACACCCGCACTCGCATCCGCATTCGCACGTTGCTTACTCCATATCAAGCTCAAGTCCGATCGTGTGTGGAATACTGCAGTCATCTTTGGGACGGTTCAGCCAAATACCAGCTCAAAATCATTAAATAAATAATTGTGCATACAATTATTCATTTAATGATTTGAATTTTACTTCATCAAAACTCGCGCGAGGATTCATTTTATTTTGCAAGCCGGTGTTGTAATAATTTATTTGAAATTTATTTTCACGTGAATGTTAAAGTTCGAACTGCGCTCTTAAGCCATTGTTATAATGAAAAGTATCGAAAACATCGCGTTCTTTAATTTAATTAATATTTCATTTCAGATTCATCAGTTGAAGAATAGCAGCAAATAAGAATTAATAATATTATAATTATACATTTATTGGTCAAATACATAGCAACATTGCAAATACTCGAACTGTACATCAGCCAATTCAACAATATAGTCATGTGCCTACATCAATCTAAGTGTAAGTTAATAAATATTTGGTTACTGGTTTGTTTGTTTTTTTTTTCGATCTCTATATTCTAGGCAACTAAATAGTTCACAGTATTTTATTAGTATACTAAAAATAAATATAGGTACATCCCAAACTTCTTAATAGTAGTTATATAATAGTAAGTAATAATATAACGTCTTCTCGTCCAAAATACCGACGAGAGTCTTCGACCAGTGTGACTGCACTGCGCCGTAGAAGTCTCGCCCAGGGCGCTGGTAGTGCTAAAACCGGCACTGGTTTTAAATTTAAGGTTCGTTTACAATTTGTGGAGGGTAGATGCTGGCGGCTTCATTGCTCTTAGATACAAAATTTAAGTTGTTTTCTATCAATTTACACCTAAGGTGGGTACTTACCAGCGTTGCAAGGCGTAATGTAACATGTTACAAAGCGAGCATTCGTGCAGTCAGTACGTGGAAACGAGTACAAACACGCGAGCAACGAGCTGCTCGTTGCGAAGAGTGCAATATCCAAGTCTTAGTCTGCCAATTCAAAAATTTTGAGCTGGTATTTGGCTGAACCGTCCCAAAGATGCCTGCAGTATTCCACACACGATCGGACTTGAGCTTGATATGGAGTAAGCAACTGCCCCTGTGTGAAATACCGCCTAACCTTACTCAGGACGTCCAGCCTTTTGCCAGCAAATTTAGCCTTTGACTCTTTTTTTCTTAAGCCTTACTTTTTGGTATAGGTGCCGTAGTTGAGGGTCAGTATAAGGAACAACCCCAGGAGTTCCTGGTGGTCTTTCAAATGTACAGGAACATTTCGAAACAGTGATAGCGTGAACGGACACTTTTTTGCGGAAAAAAAACTTGAAGCTGTTTTAGTTCTCGTCACGCCCATTTGATACGCTTATTTGATTATGCTCTAAAACCTGGCTCTGTCTGACAAGCTTCGTTGGAACCTTAGACTAAAACTGAAAGGAGGTTAAAAAAAATTAAGTAGAATTTTATATAACGCAGGGACAAAAGTTACTTATTCTAGTTTTGATTATTGTACCTAGGGTGTCTGCGGCAATCAAATTTCCAAATCTTTTTACCTCCTTTTTCTGTCGGGTTAATGGTTTTATAAATATTAGGTACTAGCTTTTACCCGCGGCTTCGCCCGCGTAGTTTGAGGGAAAACAATAGGTTTCGTCATTAGAGTATCAATATTTAAGAATGAAGGATGTTCGTGTCAGTATATAAATTACCATATAACAATATGTACATGTTCAGCAGTGGACCTCTTCTGGCTGATGATGATGAATATGTACATGTGGTACATCGACATTGTGAGAATCGCTGGCATCCAGTGGATGCAAAAGGCAGGCTGTCGTTCAGTGTGAAGATTAAAGGGGGGGCCTATGTTCAGCAGTCGACGTCTTCTGGCTGATGATGATGATGAATATTTACATGTGGTACATCGACATTGTGAGAGTCGCTGGCATCCAGTGGATGAAAAAGGCAGGCTGTCGTTCAGTGTGAAATTTGGTTAGCAGGTAGTTTGTACAAATATAATTTTCAACTTCGAATATGAACAAAATCTGTAAACATATTGTGAAGGGATTGCGAGCGGTCACAGTACGGGGTGGACTACTTGTTATTTAAGCGTCATTTTTCCTTATTATATTTTCGTACTTGTAAGAAGGCAAGTACAGATTTATATTTCTACTAATTGTTTATCTCTTATGCGTTACGTGGTTATCTGGACTCTACAACTGGGTTTTCACAGTTTGGTATTTTGGGTATTAGGTATGTAGTACTGATAGTAAGACCCTCCAAGACCTTAACATAAATAAATACTCAAGCACAACTGAACTCAGATTACTCGTCTACTGTCTTCATTCAAGTTCAGTCTACTAGTGAGAGTACCTCGATCCAGATCTTTCCTACTTAACCAACATAAAAATGAAAATTACGCTTCTCCTACTCTTGGCATCTTTAATTCAAATTGAATCAAAAATAAACATAAAACTAAAAAAAGACCGGCGGGGATATATCAAGCTTATCAATGGTTTGACGGAGAAGAAATCTTACCGGCTACTGACGCAGACATTGCAAGCTTCTTCAACCGTCGGTCATTACATGATGCAGTGAGAAGATATCGTGGAAGAGGGCCTTCAAATGTGTACTTCAAAGGGCCTACACCGTGGCGCGATCTCTACAGAAGGTATGGTTGGCAGCCAGTCCAGAAGAAAATATATGTAGAATACATAATATGCAAGAGTTCATATGACAAACCCGCAGTGGTTTTATCCCATGACTTCGACAACCCTTCAAGGAATGCTATCTCAGTGAATACTGGACTTAGTCAGTCAGTACAGAACACAGTGAAGACATCCTGGTGGCAAAGCAGCAGCACTACAAGATCCTCGAGCTTCAATATTAATGTAAAAATCTTCGCAGATATATCCAGCGGTTCTAGTTTTTCGACAACTACTACTTGGGGGAAGAGTGAGGAGAAAACCGTATCAGTAAAGGTTGGTACTAACCACGGCGTTGCAACAACACTGAAACCTGGACAGAAAGTGAGAGCGGACCTGTCAGTAACTACAAGGTACGTTGAATTCGAAGTGGGATACAGAATGACCCTGAATGGTGATGTTGCTGTCAATTACAACCCTACATTTAGACGCCACCATTTCTGGAGATATGACATAAAAGACATATTGAAAGCAAATAAAATTCCCAATGCAAGAACATTCCGGCAAACAATCAAGGTTTCATACAATATCGATGCCAAAATGAAAGTGACCGACAGACGCTGAATTTTTCATCTCAGCAGTAGATATATATATGTACGATGACCATATCCCGACAGATCTTCTAATTTGAACTACTGTGAGTTTAATATACATGTAAAATTTCAAAAAAAATATGACTAAGTTAATACAGTTGTCTCATAGTGTAGGTTTATTTCTTAGTAGTTATTAACTTATATTGGTTATATATTATTTTAAAATAGTTTGAGCTTTGGTTCTAATATTAGCATTCTTTTGATGAATAAATAATAAACATAGACTGACCTACTTTTACTAGCACGAGCAACTGATAAGAGAAAAAGCGCAATACCACTCCCTGATTGATTGACTGACTTATCACGAAATCCAATCCGCTAAGAAAGGACTTTGCAACAAGACCGAAAGGGGCAAAGAGGATTGAACATTTGCATAAAAGTATACGCGCCATAGCTCCGGCATAGTTGTTAAAATTTGCAAGTTGAAGTGGCAATGAGCAGGCCACATCGCTCGAAGAACCGATAACCGATGGGGAAGAAAGGTTCTGGAGTAGAGAACGAACCGGATGACGCAGCGTAGGTAGGCCTCCCACTAGATGGACCGACGACATTGTGAGAGTCGCGGGCATACAGTGGATGCAGATGGCAGGCTGTCGTTCAGTGTGGAGGTTAAAGGGGGAGGCCTATGTTCAGCAGTGGACGTCTTCTGGCTGATGATGATGATGATACGCGTTTAAAGTCGCAGGCAACAATGAAAATACGAGCAAATGAATTTGAAGTCTAATATATGGTATCTATCATGGTAATAATAGGCATGTGTCCTAATGTTGAATCTATTACAAATAACCGGCTTAGCGAGGAATATAACTAAATACATTACACATACTGAAAAAATCATTTAAATTGGCTGATAAATCTCTGAGATATGAGTATTTAAAGTTTTAGGTGGGGATAGAGAGGGGATGTTCTATCCCTTTCTCGCAAAGCGTGTGTTAGTATAGCATTTGTATGGCGCTACTGAGCCGTGACGTCACGGATCAGTATAGTGCGCTCTCTGTCTAGCATGAAATTAAAATGCTTAAATCTTATTTATTTTTAACTAAATTTAATTTTGATTTTGTTGATGTGCTCTATTTATGATCAGCTTTTTATAGGGTAATAAAAAAAATTGTCATCATGCCTATTATATAATGACATTCTAACATATAAATATACACACATACCATGTAACCATGTAATTAGTTTTTACTCACTATGTAAAGTCAAACTAGCAGAGCACCGCGGTTTCACTCGCTATCCTACAGGATATGTCTATTATTTAGAGAGAAAAAAATGTCTATGTGTTATTTCAGATTAAAGCTAGATAAGTAGCTCCCAAAGAAAGGTTTTTTTTTGTTTACATTATAACGGCTGTCAAGGCGTTTTTGTAAGAAATTTGTTGTTCTTTGGATGCGGAGTTCGACGCGTTGACATACATAAGAATGTTCAATCAAGGTTCTGTCATAATGCCTGGCAAAAGTATTAGGCAACTTAAAAAAAATACCAATTTAATCGGTACAGTCGTTTTCATGTTATGGCGTGACCAAGGTAAATAGGTATTCATTTTTATATATATAGAAGATAGAGATATATAGATGACGACATCGCGTTCATTTTCATTACATAAAAAATATCTTAATCATATTTATGAGTGGAAAAACAGCAGCAAATAAAATAAACAAGTGTTATAATTATACATTTATTATAACGAAACAACAACTATATTACATTTCATATACTCAACTATACATCAGCCGTTTCAACGATATCCAGTCACGTACCTACAACCTTCGATCAAAATAAAGTGAATGGACGGACCATTGAATTTGCTCGGTAAAAACGAGTCTAAACCGTCGGACATATACTTCAACACCTAATTATAACCATGTACAGTACATTTGTTACAAAAAAAATTGATAGCGAATATAATAACTAAGTGAGTAAAAGAGAACACCTGTGTTTGTCTATTGCTCTTGAACTGTTTGACATTGACAGACGCCAGACGGTTAAACATGTTGACAGTTGAGTAGCGTTAGATAATTGTCGAACATAGTGAGCTTTCCTTGTCTCACTAAGTATATGGGTATATTTCTGTCCCGCAACGATGAAATAAAACAAAATGGTGACTACTTATCGATGTTTGATGAAATTAATTTACATTTCATGACAAAATAGAATGATGAATTCTTTTCACGAGTGAAAAGTGATACCTGAACTTTTACTTTGGTTTTTGTTGTGTTTTTACACTTCCTGATAGCACACGAAGGCATAATTTTGTCAGATGTTTCGTTAGCATGTAACAATAGACGCGTGTCACACTTCCTACGGCTAGAGACCGACTGAGATCAAATGAGAGCAGCTCTTTGTGATCTTAAAAAATGCGCTTCTTCTGGGCATGTCCATTGACTTTGTTTGGTCGAAGCCTACAACATTAATCTAAGTGTAAGTAAATAAATATTTGGTAACTGGAATACTTTAGTTTTTTACCGATCTCTATGTTCTAGGTATAAATTATAACCACGCTTTGGACCTACATTTCTTAAAGCTTTGTTCTTTTGAACGGCACGCACACTACCGTGTGCCGTTCCAACGCAGCATCCAGAGGCCTTACGGCTACCTTTTTTAAGCTATTCTGTTCAGGTGATTGCGAAAAGTTGCGCGATCGCAATCCTTATCTCGGCGCGTTAAGGTTCACGTTCGCGTGATTTTTTTAATCTTGTACGTGGACCAGTTGAAGACTTACAAGTTGTAACAATGTTTCCTATCTCTTGGCTGTTTGAGTCTAGAATCCAGTGACACTCCTGATAGCCTTCTCCTCGTCGTGCGGCGCCATCTGGCGGTGCGAGTTGAACTCCATGGAGAAGGAGGCGAGGCCGGAGCTCAGCGAGCGCAGGGTAGACGAGTAGCCCAGCAGCTCCGACAGCGGGGCCACGCACTCTATCACCTAAGGACGGGGAGATAGCTCCTTCAAATATTTATACAACGTGTAAAAGAGAGGTGTAATAATAATTAAGTGTTGTTGTACTCATCTAAGTAAACAATTTGTAGAACGATTCGGGAAAATTTCCTTGTAGTAAAGTACTGAGAAGAACTTCAAGAAAGAGGTCAAACGGCGAATCTACTCGGCTGGGCAGCGTTCGGTAAACTACGCAACGTCTTCTCGTCCAAAATACCTCAGTGCCTTAAGACGAAAGTCTTCGACCAGTGTGTGTTACCAGTGATGACATACGGCACTGAAACGTGGTCTCTCACTATGGGCCTCATAAGCAAGCTCAAAGTCGCACAACGAGCTATGGAGAGGGCTATGCTCGGGGTTTCTCTACGAGATCGAATCAGATATGAGGAGACCCGTACACGAACGAAAGTCACCGACATAGCCCACTGGATTAGCAAGTTGAAATGGCAGTGGGCAGGGCACATATCAAGCAGAACAGATGGCCGACGAGGCCGAAAGGTTCTAGTTGGCTGAAATGATAATGATGATAATGATGAAAGTACTGAGACGTGGTCCTTAACTGCTGGCCTTTTGGAAAAACTCAGAGTCACACAGCGGGCAATGGAGAGAGCTATGCTCGGAGTTTCTTTGCGCGATAGAATTTGGGTGGATATTCGACAAAGAATCATAGTCACCGACATAGCTATTAAAATTTGCAAGTTGAAGTGGCAATGGGCAGGCCACATCGCTCGAAGAACCGATAACCGATGAGAAAGAAAGTTTCTTGAGTGAAGACCACGAACCGGGAGACCTCCGGTAGTAGGCCTCCCACTAAATGGACAGACGACATTGTGAGAGTCCCGGGCATCCAGTGTATGCAGATGGCAGGCTGTCGTTCAGTGGAGTTCTAAGGGGGAGGCTTTTGTTCAGCAATGGACGTCTGCTGGCAGATGATGATGATGATGATGATGATGAGTACCTTGTTCTGGTGGCGCACGTGTATGTGCTGTATCTCGGTGCGGCGCCGGGTGAGGTCCGCCATGACGCGCGCCGAGTGACTCTCCGGACATACCACCTCCAGCGACATCACTGGCTCCAGGAGAATCGACTCCGCTTCATCAAATACCTGTTCAGGAAAATTAGATACAATTATTGTCGGAATAAAGGAGTACCTAACAAAATAATGCAGATTCTAATTCTAATACAAAGTGGGGGTGATAAGACCTGCACTGACATCCCGCTTGGGGTGTATTGTGCATTTGCCCGCAAGACTATACAAACTAGTTGATCTCCTTAAAATAACGGAGCACGGCTTTGGGTCGCTGACTAAACTGTTCTACCACTATTTCGCCAGGTGATGTGGCAGATAAAATTGGGTTGGGCTTTGGCATGAAGACAGGAAGGCCTTTCAAGAGTTCTCTCGTTTTGCGTGTTAATTTGTTAACAGATTCCAAACCGACCAATTCCATCTAGACCCCCTGGGGTTAGAAGTTTAACAATTATTTACTCCTAGAGAGGAAGACTGGAGGACACTTGATTCTGCCACGCACCTGTAAGTTGTGGAATGGCTTACGATTTTCGGTTTTTCCTCCGAAGTATAATTTGGACTGCTTCAAACGAAAGGTGAATTGAGTCCTCAAAGGTAGGCAACGCACTGACAATACCCCGGGTATTGTAGGTGTATATAGGCAGCGGTGACTACTTACCATCAGGTGGCCCGTAGATTGATTGCCACATATTCTATTTAAAAAAACCCGAGGTTCTAGCTGAGTAGTTACTTTCTAGCAGCAAGAATTATAGATGCACCAATGCTTAGATTGCTGGCAAAGACAGCCCAAGAATTTGGAGGCCTACCATAGGTTAGCAGAGCGCTTGGGATGTTAACCCGCATGGCACAGGTTCGAATCCTACAGGTCGTAATTTTTTTGAATTGTAAATAACATTTAAATAGGATAACACTGTTTAAAACTATCACGGTTCTTCACTAAAGTTATATGATTATTAACGGGATATTTACCGTGGTAAGGTTGTGGAATGAGCTCTCGATATTTCGGCGCAGTTACATGCACCATGTTCACGGGAAGACTACAACCTTACCACGGTAGATATCCCGTAAATAATCATATAACTTAAATAGTATACGTCCTAGGTCCTAAATTGCGGAACAACATATCGAAAATATAAAAAAAATACTTTCGAGGTACAAAGCTGCAAAAATTTAAAAATATATCTGATCATGAAAATGATGAAACATAAAGTGTACCTTTCTAAGACATTGTACGACGGCTGCCGATATGACGGACTCTGAAGTTCCGCGCCCGACCTCGAACCAGTGCAGCGTTACTCGAACGTCCACCACCTGGACATAACAAGACAAACTGTTTTCGATATATGACGCAAGTAAAGCGATGCGATATAAAAATATGTAAGTAATAAATTAATAATAATAAATTATATTCTGGTCATTTTTTTTTGCACACACGGTCATCTGACCCCAAACTAAGCAAAGCTTGTGATATGGCTGCCAGAGACTGATATACGTACATATATATACATACTTAAATAGATATTAACAACCAGATACAAAACAAACACAAATGTTCATCACATAAATGTTTGGGAATCGAACCCACGCCCCGGGTTCGATTCCCAAGCTCAGAAGGTAGGTTCACTACCTACTGGACCAACGGGCTATCTAATCATAATTAAATATAATAATTACTAATTTAACGGCTATTTAATCGCATCATCGCTTTACATCAGGCGAGTTGGCGGTCAAACGCAAGCCTATTATTAAACTTGCTTTGATGACTTGCAGGCTGCGCGGATGGATGTGGGCCAGGTTGGCCGCACTGGTCCAATATGGCCAACATGAATAGTCAACTCACGGGACAGCCGAGCTTGGGTCCGTGCAGTAGCGCCGTGGCGACGCCTTGCTTGATGGCTTGCAGGCTGCGTGGGTGGATGTGGGCCAGGTTGGCCGCACTCTCGCCTGATTTGTCCAATCTAAGTGGTAAAAACATCAGTAAGCTTAGAAAAGTCAAACATCCAAATCCTACGTCAGCGATAAATAAAACTGAAAAACTTTGGCAGATTTTTTTTAAATTTATTTTTTAAATAGAAAAAAACTTGCAAACTTGTGTTTTACGAATGGTTTTAACCTTATGTATAGACAATAAAGACTAAATATTTCTATGGTTTCGTCATATGAATTTGGTCATCCAGAACTTTTATAAGACCGTCCAGCCGATATTCTGGCAGATTTCAGCATTTACAATCATCATCATCATTTAAGCCAGAGGACGTCCACTGCTGGACATAGGCCTCCCCCATCGATCTCCAAAAGAGTCGGTTGGAAGCGGCCTGCATCCAGCGATTCCTGCGGTCTCTTTTAGGTCGTCTGTCCATCTCGTTGAAACCTTTCGGCCCCATCGGCCATCTGTTCTGCATGCTATGTGCCCTGGCCACTGCCACTTCAACTTGCTAATCCAGTGGGCTATGTCGGTAACCTTCGTTCGTCTACGGATCTCCTCATTTACATTCAGTTTAACAATATATCTTCCAAACTCACATTAACATTTAGTTTTCAAAGAAACTACTTAGAAATGCTACTCACTTGAGTATCTTGTCCTGCGGCAGTCCCTTAACAGTTTTAGCCGAGAGTGTGATCTTGCACTGTTGTCTGATGTTGCCTATCTTCCGATCTTGAGCCACAGTTTGCTTGCCAGTACCGAGGAGTGTTTCTCTGTACGCTATTTGTAGAGGTCCCAGCTCTACTTCGATGTTGTATTCTCGGATGATACGCTCTTTTATTATCTCCAGGTGGAGTTCGCCCATGCCTGTGAAAAAAGGGTGTGACAAAGTTGATTCTAAAGGTTTTTATCGACAAGAATAAACTAGAAAACACGTCAAGTAAAGTAACAATACTTTACTCCGGTCTAATGACTTGAATGAAAAAGATAGGAGATTCTAGTAGAGTGGTTTCATAAGTAATTTTCATGTTCCTACATACATTATACTTCTGTTGCTAGCCACTATAGTATTCTACCTAAAGGGGTTACAAAAAAAAACAGCTGTTTCATAGAAAACGGTAATTGACACTCGACAAGTTTAGTTGGATTTTTTTATATTTTTTTGACATGTCTTGAACAGCTGTGTTTTTTCCGCGATTTCAGGTTTGATCTCATAGTAAAAGTTGTTCATAATGATAAGTATAACGAACCCCTTTCGGCTTAGCATACCCTTTCCTGATAACTCAGTATATTAAAAAAGCTAAATACTCACTTATTCAGCACTTCAACAAATCTCAAAAACTACTTGACCTACGAAGCAGATTTTGGCAGGTAGGTTCTTATGGGTTTTATCCGCAAAGAAAGCATTTTTAAAAGGGCCGAATTAAGAAGGTGAAAACAGGTGTGAAAGTTTACGCGAAAGTCTACGCGTACGAACTCGCTAGCAACAGCTAGTGTACAATAAAACAATATCATTTTTCTCTTTTTTTTGTAATAGGTTTGCGTTTGACCGCCAATTCGCCAAATCTTTATATCTTTTTATTCTTTCTTTTATTTTGTTCTCTTTATAGAAATAAGAGTAAAGTAAGTTTTACATAGACCTGCAATAAAATGAACGCAATGAGATTTTCCTGTGATAAGATTTTGTCCAATATTTGCCCACCGCTGGGTTGTGTGTGTTCTCACCGGCTAGCACGAGCTGGCCCGACTCGTCGTCGGTGATGACCCGGAGGCTCGGGTCCTCTCGCTGCAGCTCAGCGAGGGCTGCCTCGAGCGCCGTCTGCTGCCCCACGCTGGGGGGCTCGATGGAGCACAGGAACACTGGCTCGGGGATACTCGTACCTGGACAAATGCTCACACAATGTTACACATTCATCATCAGCCTATCATGTTTCCACTGCTGGGCCTCAGACCTTCTCACAGAGAGAGAGAGAGAGGATGAGCCCTAATCCACCATGCTGGCCCAGTGCATGTTGGTGAATGTTTTATGTCTTTGAACTTTTGAGGTTCTTGGACATACCGGTTTCCTCACGATGTTTTCCTACACCGTTTTTAAGCGATGGCTGCACATAATGTATTTAAGTACTAAATAAGTGATTGGTGCATGGCCGAGGATCGAACCGGGTGCCGTCAGATTATAAAGCCACATGCTACCACCGCCCGGCCACCATCGCTCCTTACAAGTTACACTCTCATCATCACCAGCCAGAAGACGTCTACTGCTGAACATAGGCCTCCCCCTTTTACCTCCACACTGAACGACAGCCTGCCTTTTGCATCAGTACTAAACTTCAAATTAACATTAAAATGGATTTCTTAAAATACTTGACAATCACAGATGGTCATAACACGAAAACGACATACAATGGTATAGCAAGTTTTAAACGTTTATCGTGACATATCACGTATCCGATAAATGTTTAAAACATGTGTTCAAATCGCGAAAGTTTAAAAATTACCAATGGTATAGCGTCATAAATATTTAGCCCAGTAGAAATCGGCATTAAAATCGCAAAGCTAGAGTAGTTCTGGTTTTTTACTATGTTGTATGGATCAGTTAGGGTAGGATAAATACAAATTTGCAACTTCGAAAAACTTGTGCTCGCTGCTCGCCACGCATCGGGGAAAACGTACCATCTTCGAAAGGCCAAGATTAAAAAAAAAAAAAAATGTATTAACCTATACTGTCCCATTCCTGGGTAAAGGTCTCCCCCATTTGTTTCCAGACAGTGCGATCACCCGCCAAACTCGACCACTGTATCTGGAACGTGTCGAGGTCATCGCGCCAGCGTTTTCTAGGCCTGCCTTGGCTCCTTCGTCCATTTTCAGGCACCCACTGTGTGATCCTCTGGGCCTATCTGTCAGGGTGCATCCTGGCCACGTGTCCCGATGCCAGCGACTCTTACTATGTCGTCGGTCCATCTAGTGGGAGGCCTACCTACGCTGCGTCTTCCGGTTCGTGGTCTCCACTCAAGAACCTTTCTTCCCCATCGGTTATCGGTTCTCCGAGCGATGTGGCCTGCCCATTGCCACTTCAACTTGCAAATTTTAACAGCTATGTCGGTGACTTTGGTTCTTTGGCGAATATCCACGTTTCGGATTCTATCGCGCAAAGAAACTCCGAGCATAGCTCTCTCCATTGCCCGCTGTGTCCCGCCCAACTCCACTTTAATTTGGCAGCTTTGACACCAACATCAGCGATACTAGTAATTGAGCGCAGCGTCGTGTTTCGGACTCGGTCTGTCCTTTTGATTCTTCGGACGCTGCGCTCCATCGCTCTTTGGCAAGCCCCAAGTTTGAACTCCTGAGAATCAGTCAATGACAAAGTCTGGGCACCGTAAAGAATTTATGATTTTAACTACAGGCAGTACTAGAACTCACCAATCCCTAGTAACACCTCAGCGGTTTCTTCAGAAGTGGGATCCGACTCCAAGTTGTGCAGCCGCTGGCGCGCGCTGGGCAGCATCAGCGTCTCCAGCCGCCCAGGGTCAGCCAGGAGGCGCGCTAAAGCGGTTTTGGCACGAGAGGCGGCCGCTTGATTCGAGGTGATGAGATCGCCTGTCATTGTCGCCTGGAATGTTCTACTTATGATTATTTCAAGTCGTCAGGCAGTTCTGTGGACACTCGTAACCATGTTCACCGTTGTTTAAGACCGCGCCTACCAGAGCTATCTCTTTTGTACATTTTCAACATTTTACAAAAAAAAATTCGCTAAGGTATAAAAAAATCGTTTCTTAACTTGGTTCTTTAGCGAATATCCACGTTCTGGATTCTATCGCGCAAAGAAACTTCGAGCACAACAAAACACCCCTTATTTGGAAAGTCGTGTAAAATATAGTCATGCTGACGCCATCTGTATAAAGTCTCAGCCAACCCATTGATCCTTTCTCTTTTGACGTTGGACATTTGTGAAGATGCAAGACAATTTATTATTCGATCAAAGAAGAATGAGGCCAGTCTTGCGAAACTTCAATACAAATCCTCGAATGTATGAAACGGGTGAGAAATCAAACTTCTACGTTTACTACTCTAACGCACAGACTCTAACGTATCTCACTTAATTATAGGCATGATCTAAGAAATCAAGGCCTAGCGCTCCGGGAGTTGACACTCAATTACGTCACTGTCCACTCGCCACTTTATTGCAACAAACACAGATATTGGGAAACAAATTTGTTAATAATCTATTAAATAAAATACTAAAAGCATTTCAACTGATATTTGGCTTGTCCGCTCAAGTAAAGCAATTCAAGTTAAGTACGAATTCACATTATTTATATCAAAACCACATTGATTTATTGGATTCCCACAGGTAATATACGGAGATTGGGGAGTTATAATTTCACGTTACTGGTAATATAGAAAATCAGCTGTTTCATAGTGATTCCGCCATTGTTTCGTGTAACGCTATCTCTATTGAACTTGTTGTAAATGACTTATTCTGCTCTGACTTATGCACGTGTACGTGAATCCATTGCATCGATGACGTCAGTGGGTGTCACCCACGTGACATTTTTTCTCGGAGCGCTATACCTAGCGGAGTATATTATTATACCATGATTATAGGTATCGCACCAGTTTCATAAATATTTTTTTCTCTGTCCCCAATCCCACCTCTTCAGCTTTAGTGGTAATACGATCTTTGAGTGAGCTTGACTTACTTTGAGCGAGCTCACGACGGCGATGTTGCCAGCTGTGACCGTCTCCACAGGCTTGTACTCGTCAGCTAACGCCACATACAGCGCGCCAGTCTGAAATAACACGTCACTCATGACTCGGTTTCATTAACCCTTTGAATGTGTTACGCACCGCATGTCGGCGTAAGGGAAAAGTGCTCGACGCGCGTTAGGCACCGGAGCGGTGCGTAAGGAAATTACCGCTATTCGTCAATTTATTCCTGCTCGAATGAACGTTCCAAAGACAATGTAAGTTCTTTCGCCTCTAGCTTACTTCAATCACTAGAGAATCGATGCATCCTTACCGTGTCAGGGGGGACCTATACTTTATGAGTGAGTTTTCCCCGTTTAGACAGTGTTTGACAAACCGACATGGCGGAAACATAACGTAAAAATGGTTCGCGATAAAGTTTTAGTTTTTGAAGTGAATATTGCCTATTAGTGTCAAGTAGTTAGTGTAAAAGTTGCGGAAATAGTGCTCCCTTATTGTGAAAGTGGTGTGATAGTAATTTAATGTGAAAAAATTGCATATTATTATCAACAAGTGCGTGATGGCGCAAGAAAATTCAAGAATAATAATTGCATCACGAGATTCTGTGAGCATTTAATTTTTTTTAAATAAAGGTGAGTACTTAGATATATAATCAATTGAAAATATCATACAACAATTCAAGACAATGAATAATATATATAATATATGAACATACAATGTCAAATTGATAGGAAAAAAAATATTTTTTATTTTACATCCAGTCAGTTTTCGAAAATTCGGTTGGACTCTCGCATTTCTGGCAACCGCGGCTACTCAGCCTCTTGCGCGGTACGGGTTAACCCTAGGAGTCGCCTAAATAAGATGCCTAAACATTTAGGAGTTGCCTGGGGCAAAAAACCTGGACCCGGGTATGTTCTAAAACTACGACCAAAACCACCGGAGGATGGGAAGCAGCGTCCTATTAGTACACGGTGAACGTACTGCGATCTCCAAGCCGCCTGCCAAGCATGGGGATTATGGCAACTCCCCTCTCTAAGAGGGAGGCTTTTGTTCAGCAGTGGACGTTTACAGGCTGATGATGTGTGTGTGTGGTGTGGGGCAAAAAAACAAATTTTAGGTGATTACCAGTGACGTTAGGCGTCACCTACAGTTACGACACCGATTCGAGGGTGCGTAATGATAGGCAACTCTTAAATTGACAGACCGCGCCGCGCTCGCTTACTCACATCAAAACCAAAGATAACTGTCAAAAATTAAGGCAACTCTTAGCTTAGGTATTAAAAACAACATATGAAAATGACATTGACAATGACATTAGCTTGAGAGAAATGATCTCAAGCTAATGTCATTTTCATACAATTTCATCTTTCCGCGTTAACGCTAACAGAAAATGGGTCTTGTCTAGACCCCCCTCTGGTATGACATTCCGAGACGCAAAGGTTACGTGGGTGACACAAGCATACGTAATCGATGTTTAATACATTAATTTTGAATTGTTTCGCTTTTGCGGACAAACAAAATGATCATTCATGTGCTTTCTGTTTTTAACAGATTTGTTTCCCAATTTCGGAACTGGAAAAATCATTCATGATTCAAAATGATCATTCAATCATTCATGGAAACGTAGGTTTGTGACACTCCGGGAATGTCAGACCAATTTTTTTTTTTATTAGTTCGTATTCAGTCTTGTTCGTATACGCTTACACAATAATTATTACAATATATATGATAAATTTAGGATGCACAATTCCTTAGACTACGGACCTAACTTACTTTGTACCTATGGTACAATGAAACAAACTCCACCTACCTGTTCACTCTTATCCTGTCCCAGATTGTAAATCTTCTGTCCTTTGGCAATCTCTCCACTATAAAGCCTCAGAAATGTCAGCACACCTCTTTGATCGTCGTGTTGTACTTTGAATGCCCTCGCAGCCAAATCCGAGCCAAAACATTTGTATAGATCATGCCCTTCGGAGGGACTTGGTAGAAAAGCGACCACACTATCCATCAGAGTCTGTACTCCAATATTTTTATACGAACTACCACAGACAATGGGAAACGCTTTCATTTGAATTGTGCTCCTTCTGATAGCTTGTTCTATATCCTTTTTATCTATGTCCAGAGATTCACTGTTTATGATTGTTTCGGCTATATCGTCGTCTACGGAGGATAGTGTGTCTATGAGTAGTCTATGGTCTTTGACTGCGGATTCCCATTTGTGGCCGTCTTGTTTGTCAGTTAGTTTGCGTCGCGTGAAGTTCTGACCTCGGCCTTGTGTCCAGATGATCTCTTCCAGGGTGATTAAGTCAATGAGGCCTGGAATGAAGGTTTGGAGTTTTTTATCCTAGACTTTTTGATGAGTGCTGATCATGAAATTTCGATATTTCATGATGAGTCAGTCAGTCAGTGTTTGTCTTCATATACAGGGTTATTTTCAATTCACCTAAAACCTTCTCGCACTCAGTTTCCTTACATCATGCATGACAACTTTCGTTCCATGACTTTGCACAAAATATGAAAAGGTTTCCAAAAAAAAATTTGAGCTGTTTTTTTTTTCCTTTTTATTTTTGGTTGCTTAGCCATACCTTTGCTTAGGCTTATTGCATTCTTGTTTGATATCTCGTAAGGTTATTACATTTAAAGGCTTAATTTAATTTTTTGTTGCTTTTTCTTGGGGAAAATAAAAATGTTACAATACAAAAGTTGTCATGTATGATGCAGGGAAGAAGCTGAAACTACGAGAGGTTTTAGATTAAATTAAAAATAACCCTGTAAATAGAAAATGTACAGTGTCAGTGTGGAAAGCTGTCAATACTCACCTATGAGTCTCCCTTCATGCCTCACAGTATGGTGCAACAGTAACGGTGTAGCTTGCAGCTTGTCCTGGATAGAGCGCACGCAGGTCTCGGTGCTGGCGTCACTTCGGTCCATTTTGTTGAGGTAGAGTAGCCGAGGGACGCGGTAGCCGGCCGCTTGGCGCCAGACCGTGAGGGTTTGGGCTTCTACACCTGTGTGGTGGAACAACATGTTCTGTGAACGACTGCGGGCTAGTTCATCGTCATCATCATCATTTAAGCCATAGGACGTCCACTGCTGGACATAGGCCTCCCCCATCGATCTCCAAAAAGGCCGGTTGGAAGCGGCCCGGCAGGGCACATATCACGCAGGACAGATGGCCGATGGGGCCGAAAGGTTCTCGAATGGAGACCACGGACCGGTAAACGCAGCGTAGGACGTCCACCCACAAGATAGACAGACGACCTAAAAGAGATCGTAGGGAAACGCTGGATTCAGGCCGCTTCCAACCGGCCCTTTTGAAGATCAATGGGGGAGGCCTATGTCCAGCAGTGGACGTCCTACGGCTGAAATTATGATGATGATGATTAATTAAATTGTATTTATTGAGATTTAATACGGTCAATTACAACAGAATCTTACAAATACATAAAAAGGAAACACATTATTATTCTTATTCTTCATTAAACTAAGTGCGAGTCGCGCACTGAGGGTTCTGTAACACCACAAAATATAATAATTACCAATTTAAAAAACGACTTTAATATTAGTAACATATGGAAAAATTTCGAAGTTATGATAAGGTCATCCATATAAGAAATTAGCACTTATAACTTGGTAATGAATTTTTATTATTTCTTAGTTAATCCGCTGGAACATTACATATTCTGTGAAAATTTCAACTGGCCATCTATTACGGTTCGAAAGATACAGCCGTTTAAAGGTAGAACGGACAGACGGACGGACGGACTGACGGTTAATGACATTAACTTGAGATAACATCTCTCAAGCTAATGTCATTGTCAATGTCATTTTCATACAATTTCATCTTTCCGCGGGCGTTAACGCTAACAGAAAGTGGGTCTTGTCTAACCCCCCTGGTCGATTAATCTCCTCACCTCTAGTGAGTTATCTTCTTCTTCAAGTGCCTCTCCACTACTGGAGGTTGGCCGTCAGCTCAGCGAACTTCTCTCTATCTTGTGCCAAGCGGAATAGTCGTTCGACGCTGGCTGTGCTGGTCCACTCCCGGATGTTGCGTAACCACGACTTTTTCCTTCTTTCAGCGCGTCGTTTGCCTTCAACTTTGCCCATCATTATTAACTGGAGAAGCTGGTATTTTTCTTGTCGCAAAACGTGGCCAAGATACCCAACTTTCATTTTCTTGATGGTCTGCAGTAGTTCACGACTCCAGGGCACGGCAGTGAGTTATACCCAAGCAGAATGGCCACATTGATGAAATGGCCACTGAATGGAGAGAACCACTGATAGCGAGAGCTACCATAGAGAGTGACGTGACGGGCCAATGGATGTTATAGTTCAATGTACTGAGTCAACATAGTCCTCACCAGCAGACGCGTCCAGAACTATCACAGCGCCATCCAGCACGGCGAGGCTCTGCTCCACCTCCATGGTGAAGTCGATGTGGCCCGGAGTGTCGATCAGGTTGATCTGCCCACCTCGCCACGGAAACGATACTGCAGCAGCTGGGAAGGATATTAACACTATGTTAGTATCAGTAGTTAGTTTTTTATTTTTTTTATTTATTAAATGATATATATTTTTTTTATTTTTGACACTTAATTATGATTATGAATAAAGTTATCATTATCATTACCGTTGTTCAACCAGAACTTGACCTATATTATTGCAACTCCTAGATCAATTTATGTCTTATTCAAACAAAAAGCCATATTGAAATGAACTACTTGCCTACAACTACTACAATAGACTATCGGACAGGTAAGAAACAGTCAAAAGGTAAACTAACAGGCTCAGTGAAAAATATAATGAAATGTGAAGAAACTATTTAAATGGCCAGTAAAGTTCTGAGATATAAGCGTTTAAAGTTTTTGTTTACATTAGGAAGGGATGCTCTATCTCTTTTCCTGAAGGTAAATGTGAGTATGGAGATTGTATGGCGCACTTACATGTGACGTCATTCGTAAGTACAGTGCGCTCTCTGTCGAGCAAGATATTAATGTCTATATTTTTTGTCTATATAATTTGAACACATTTATATATAGCGTTGTTAGGCGGATATAGTTAAAACGCCGTAACATTACATATTCTGTGAAAATTTCAACTGGTTATCTATTATGATTTGAAAGATACAGCCGTTACAAGGTAGGACAGACAAACAGAGGGACGGACGGATAGACAGACAGACAGCGTAAGCTTATTAATAGGGTCCAGTTACAGCCTTTGAGTACAGAACCCTAAAGCTGGAAACAAACTATCGGACGCGGTAGATGGACGCGACTGATAAGTGTGCAGTCTTTTGAAACGTTGCTTCGGCTGACAAAAACATCCGGCGCGCCAGATTTCTGTCGGACGTCCGTACGCTCCAGCCAAGGTTACGCCCACGACTTACGTGCGATAGTTTGCACAGCGTACATTAACTAGATACCTTTATGCAAGGGCGGATCCAGGGGGGGGGGGTCATGACCACCCCTCCCCTGGGCTGGGTCTAGCACCTAGGTGGACCACTAATTACGATAAAAATTAAATTACAATTTCTTGTGGCTTGACCACGACTATATGGACCCCCCCCCCCCTGACACCAAATCTGGATCCGCCCTTGCCTTTATGTCGCGTCAGCCGCGTCCGATAATTTGTTTGCAGCTTAAGAAATCCCAACTACTTTTACACATACAAGTAATAGTGATGCCCCTCTGTCTCTCTTGCTCCATGTAATCCGTGACGGTGTTGCCGTGGTGCACCTCCCCCATGGACCTGATGGTGCCAGAGTAGAACAGCATGCGCTCCGTGGTCGTTGTTTTACCTGAAACATGTCGCCACAAAAAATATGATAAATGTAAGAGGTTTTACCAATGCAGACCTCAGTCATTAAAAACCGGACAATATTATTATTTTTTTATAGAATAAGTGGCACACAAGCTACTGGCCACTTGATGGTAAGTGGTCACCGCTGCCTATAAACCTACAATACCCGGGGCATTGTCAGTGCGTTGCCTACCTTGCCAGCTTTTTTTGCTCATATTTTTAATTGAATAAATTATTATTTAATTTGATTTATGTACACATAATAATATTGTTAACATATACTGTTTATATAAGTTATACATCGTTATAGAAAGTGTACTGGAGAAGATTGACTTGTAACTATGGAGTTATTAATAAAGTATTGTATTGAGGACTCTATTCACCCTTCGATTCAAGCAGTCCAAATTATACTTCTTATTAAGTGTGAGTAGGACTCGCACCCTGAGGGTTCCATACCAACTTGATAAATATGTATGTAGATAGTTCATCTATCCCGGGTAGCGAGTCTCGAAATATCAGGTGAAAAGGTAGAAATATTGATGGACAAACATAACTTTGTAGTTAGAAAACAGGTGCTCCATACATACCAACTACAAAATATAAGTTTGTAATAACATTTTTTTATGTGATGTGAAATTAACAACTTTCGGATTTTTCATGTGCTGTGAGAGCTTGCTTCTTGCCAAATTTCATTATTCCAGTTCAACGTGTAGTACCCTATAGGTTTTTGATTCCCTTGGTCTTGCCAGACAGACAACAAAGTGATCCTTTAAGGGTTCCTGTTTTCCTTTTGAGGTACAGAACCCTTAAAATGATAAAGGATAGACTTTTCTTGGAGTGGGATAGTATACAGCACGAATGGTGAACCTATCGCACTCTACAAAATAATTAGGACTGGCAAAGAATTAAGAAATGTATAAACCTGATTGAAAAAAAAACTGTTTCAGACAAAACAGTCAGGCTCAGCTAGGTTTACCAAATCGTACTGGTACGTAAAACTGTATTCCAAGAGGTATAAGTCTTGTTTAAAGATTAGGACAACTTCTAACCTGCATCTATGTGAGCCAAAATGCCGATATTCCGAATGTTTTCAGTTCCATTATTTTTATTGATTGTAACAGTAGTGCAATAATTTCGTAGGCGGACATTATCCAACAGTTTTCTGTAATAATTTAGAAAACAATACGATTTCATCTTCTCTATAAAGTCTAAACACACTACCAAATTATTAATTCAAATTCATAACCCCAGATAATATACTTAAAATAAATTAGACAAACGAAACCCTAACCAAGAATTTAATGTACATATAATAAAACTCTTATTTATATTCTCTTTGATTACATATAACCAATATTCTCCTTGCATATAACCATAATGAATAATGTTCCTTGCCAAAGAGAATGTAAAAGATGTTCCTTGCTAAAACTAACCTAACTATAACAAATAAATGGCCAAGAGCTTGTCGATATGCTTATAGTAGGGTTCCGTACCCATAGCCAAAAAATTCGTCATATTCATGGTTCAGAAGTTGGTGCATAAAACAAATTAACCTGTGTGGATATGACGTATCATCCCGACATAACAACTTAAAGTTCAACTTTAAATTAGTCATAAGAAAATTACTGGGGAAACATTTTGTCATGATCATTTTACGAAAAGGTCACAGACTTAGAACGTCTTGAATTCATTACAGTTTTATAGCTAAAAAAATATTCTAAATATTTTACAATGAGCGTATTATATTTATAACCTATCAGTCAAAAAAAAAAAAATATATATATTTATTGCAGTTTGTTGGTAAACCTAGATGTAATATAGACATAATCTGTTCTTAAGAGCAGTATATTGTAAAATACAAGTTTTTATGCCGCTAATAGTTTATAAAACAGAGGAATGGACCAAAATTTCGCAAAAGACGCCCTTGATAAAAAAAAGTCATAATATATGAAACCCCTCATCTGCATAATAAAAGACCTACTTATTTAACGACACTCCAAACGAGAGGGTGCAGTGAAAAAAATTATCTCCATTTCACATATCCAGCTCCAGAGCCACCACTAACATGCAAAATTATTTTTCTTTTATATTTTAAACTTGAGATCATACCAAAACTGTAATTGTGTAAAGTTTAATGCTATAATATTAATACCTATAGAAGTTAGAGGGTTCTAAAAAATTTGGTTGGATGGATAGAAACATAGGCATACAGACAGACAGTCGGACGAACAAAACGGACTTATAAGGGTTCCATGTCCACGGACTACGGAACCCTAGAAACGGTAAGTTTGACATTGAACTTTGACGAAAACTTTTTTGTCCACTGGGTATGCTAAACCTGTTAAGGCCATTATACCTCGACTAAGAAGCATAGTCCGAATTAGGGTTACATGTACGGTCGCACCTATAATAAAATACCTAGCTTTTTAGGATTCCGTACCCAAAGGGTAAAACGGGAACATAATACTAGGCCTACGATATCTGTCTATCTGTCCGTTTGCCCGTCTATCGTACCTATTAACGGCTGTATCTTTCGAACCGTAATAGATAGCCAGAGGTTTTCACGTAAGGTAACGGCGGATAATTTATAAAAATGTCTAAAAATAATAACCAAATATGGGTTTTCCTGGGGCATTAGTTTGATTTGATCGTGACTTAATTTGCTTGACTCTGACTGTGACTATGACATGTTTAACGCATTTTATACTACGTAATCTTGATTAATATTACGACTAAAGGACTTGGTATCCTCGGTCATGAAAATTTTAACAAAAAAAAAACTCTTTGATTTGATGGCTGGCATTGCGTCGATTTGTTTGTGTTGAATACGTGACAAATAAAAACATTTTAATTCACTGAAAACCTTCAAAAGAATCCGTGTGGAAGTGTCCTAAGATGGGAGTACCAGCATTCTTCCGCTGGCTCAGCCGCAAGTACCCCAGCGTCATAGTTGAATGTATTGAACAAAGGGTTCGTTAGCATAACCTACAATTTTACTGTTACAATTCAATTTTACGGATTTTCTAGCTTTTTTCAACAAATCCGTTCCTCATTTCCTAATATAGGTCATATCTTACCTAAATGGCTTATCATGCGCATAAGAATTTAAGTATCCTTAAAGCAGGTCACCTAGGGAGCCTAGAGGAAAGCTAGAGGACTCATAAAAATGTATTCTAATTTGATACTTTGTATGTTAAATTTCTGCTAATGAAATAAAGAATCAAAAAAGTCAATGACGAAAACACCATTGGAAACACCATCCAGTGTTTCACACTGATTCTATACTAAACTAATATCCATACTAAAGTGTCTCTTAACTTTGCCTTCTAGCCAGTCGACGTAGATGGCCAGCTCGTGTATGCAGACTCGTCGCTCCCGAACCCCAATGGGGTGGAGTTTGATAACCTATACCTTGACATGAACGGCATCATCCACCCGTGCACTCATCCTGAAGACAAGCCCCCGCCGAAAGATGAAGATGAGATGATGGTGGCTATCTTTGAGTGTATTGACAGGCTGTTCCGGATTGTGAGGCCGAGGAAGCTGCTGTACATGGCTATTGATGGAGTGGTAAGATTTAATCACTGTAAACTAAGGGGCCGTCCATTAATCACATGTTTTTTTTTTGCAATTTTAACCTGAGCGGATTTAACGTTAGTTTGGTGCCGCAATAGCAGTTGTCAGTAAGGCCCCTGTTACCACTAATGCCATGTGCAGTGTTTGAATTTTGTGACTAAAATGTCCAGTTTTATTAAAATATCCAGATTTATTCACTATTACAATGTTCATATGGTAACCCTAGTCTCAAGACTTGTTGAGAGTTTTGGCGCCAACGTGGAAAAAACATATCGGCTCGTTGGATTATTTTCCTAAACTTGTGTATTTTCGAGTGTTAATGTGTACTAAATGGTGAATTATTTATTCATTAAGTGCTCGTAAACGTGCTCGAGTGTGGAAAAGTGATATAACGAGGTGAAACGTGTCTTTTCGTGTTGTTTCCAAAACTCCATAGGAGCCTCTTGTAAAGTCTCCACCACTTTACAGAGTTCGACTTGACCGTGACTTACTTAGCTTGACTCTGGACTCTGACTGTGACTGTGACTTGTTTGACGCTATTTAGACTATGTAAACTGTTTAAGATTACGACTAAAGGACATTGAATCCACGGCCATGAAAATTTCAACAAAAAAAAAAAAACTTGTTGACAGTGTTATCATCATCAGTATTGAATTTTTAGGTAACTGGCGCTTTATTATAAAAAATATGACAAACAACAAAACCAGTGCAGATATAACACTGAATACCACTCATCCAAAACAATTTCCAGGCACCCCGAGCCAAGATGAATCAGCAGCGTTCCCGTCGTTTCCGAGCCTCCAAGGAGACCCAAGAAAAGATTGAGGAAGTAGCTCGTATCCGTTCCGAGCTGCAAGCCAAGGGCGCCTACTTACCCCCTGAGAGGCCCAAGGAAGCTCATTTTGATTCCAATTGTATTACACCTGGAACACCGTTCATGGATCGGCTGAGCAAATGCTTGCATTATTATATTCATGACAGGTTAGTTAGAAGTTAGAAGTTAATAGGCGAGCATAATATGATTTGCTACTATAAGGTGACATGTTTTTTTTAAGTCTTATATTCTAATAGTGAAAATTCGGATCCATAGGCTCATTTTAGTAAATGCTTTTACTAATCATATTAATTATTAAAAATGCGAAAGTGTGTTTGTTAGTTTGTTTGTACCTCTTTCACGCAGCAACAGAGCAACGGATCGACCCAATTCGACCTTTTTGCATATGTATATTTCAAGGGCTGGAGACATAGGTCACTTTTCATCATTATTTTTCGTCACTACGCGAGTGCAACCACAGGGATAATTATTTAAAGTTTCAACCATCGTCTATTAGAGTCTATTACGCAGCCCGATGCGTTGGTCTGACCAGATTCGCACCACCCTAGACACATCAGTATACGATGCGCTGCATGTCGCTGAGGATAGGGGAAGATGGCGTAAAATCATAAAGGAGAGACTGATGGGAGATGGGGGTCACGACCCTCAGACATGAGGAGCACGACGCGAGAAGGGGATTAGCAGAATAAAAATTGAATGATACATGATAATATGAAGCTGTTCATTAGTTACGATAATTATTCATTTGTTTCAATGACTTTTAAAGTAATTTGCGTTTCTAGTAGGAAACGATGAAATCATAAATGTAGTGCTGATTTATATAACTATGGAGTGTTTAACATAATCAATAACAATATAGTGCAGCACTCCTCTCGACACCCTAAGCTACCCGCCAATGTTGCCCCTGCGGTGCCAATATGCGGCAGCCATTATGGGGGGTCCATTTAGTGGGTGGCAAGTCACCTGCCTAAATGTATTTTGAGATGAGACAGGATAAGGCAGGTGCCGCTTCTCATCCTATAGATCTGTTCATGCTATCCCATACACATGTAACCCCATAACATCAATAGTCCATTTCCGAACATCATCCAAATCCACATTGTTAAAAAAAGTATACACCAATAAGCCTCCCATTGATACTGTATAAAGGCTAGACTCGTGAGTATAAATAAACTAGCAGTCCGCCCCAGCTTCGCACGGGTATAGATTATAGCCTATGTCACCCGGGGCACAGTTTCTTACAGTATTGTAGCTTCCCAATAGTGAAAGAATTTTTCAAATCGGTTCAGTAGTTTCGGAGCCTATTCAATGCAAAGAAACTAACAAACAAACCTCAAATCAATACTTTCCTCTTTATATTGTGCATAGTCATAGTACAATATTAATTTCATAAAAGCCTCTACATCTTGTAAAGCTATAAATCTCACACTGTCCGATTCTTCCGCTCCTTTATTCTGCGGATCTGCAAGGTGTGGAATATCCTTCCCACAAAGGTCTTCCCACCGAGCTTCAAAAAGGTTTGTTTGTTAGTTTTTCAAAAAGGGTGTCTCCAACTACCTCTCGGTGTTGTCAAAGCACCTTCAACACCTAGTGTTGCAGCTGTCCATAGGCGGCGGTTTCTGTTTACCATCAGGCGGACCGCATTCTTGTTTGTCGCTCTTTTTATGAAAAAAAAACCTTTGTGTCATTATTTTGATAATCATCATCATCATCAGCCAGAAGACGTCCACTGCTGAACATAGGCCTCCCCCTTTAACCTCCACACTGAACGACAGCCTGCCTTTTGCATCCACTGGATGCCAGCGACTCTTGCTATGTCGTCGGTCCATCTAGTGGGAGGCCTACCTACGCTGCGTCTTCCGGTCCGTGGTCTCCACTCAAGAACCTTTCTTCCCCATCGGTTATCGGTTCTCCGAGCGATGTGGCCTGCCCATTGCCACTTCAACTTGCAAATTTTAACAGCTATGTCGGTGACTTTGGTTCTTTGGCGAATATCCACGTTTCGGATTCTATCGCGCAAAGAAACTCCGAGCATAGCTCTCTCCATTGCCCGCTGTGTGACTCTGAGTTTTTCCAAAAGGCCAACAGTTAAGGACCACGTCTCAGTACCATATGTCATCACTGGCAACACATTTTGATAATGACAGTATTAAAATAAACCGGCCAAGTTCGAGTCGCCGGCTCGAACATTTCAACTGGCTATCTATTGCGTGTCACAAGGTACAGCCATTAGAAGGTACGACGGACAAACAACGTAGGCTTAGTAATAGGGTCCCGTTTTAACCCTTTGGGTACGGAACCCTAATAACTTTTACAATGAATTGAGGCCATATCAAACTTCTGAACTTTTAATTATTTATTTCAGAATAAACAGCGACCAAGGGTGGAAAGGCGTGAAAGTGATATTGTCTGACGCCAATGTGCCTGGTGAAGGAGAACATAAGATTATGGATTACATCAGAAGACAGAGAGGTAAGATTTGACAAATATACAGGGTAAACTCTACATAGATTTGCGCAAGCCGTACTAATTGAATAATAGTTGATTGAATCAGGCGTTACTTTGCGGAAGTCCATTTTTAATGTGTATATGAATTCTCGGCATCGCGCTTGGAGAGTCAACACGTCTTGAGAATGCCTCGTGAAGAGGCGAAACACGTGTCGACAAGGTGCACTGAGGAAACGGGTATAATTGTTTACTTCATTTATATTTCAACAATAGAATTGAGTAATATTTATAGTAATTTCATAATAGATTCAAAAATTTAGAGTTCATTTCAATTAAATAATATTTACAGTAAATTCATGTTAATTTCAGTATTTATTGTTAAATTTTTCATTTACATTCTAATTAAATATAGTAATTTCAAGATTAACAAATATTTAAAAATTAATATCATTAGTACAAATTGTTAAAACGAATTTTTTGTTACAGATTTAATTACAATTTGTTTCAGGTTAGGTTAATTTTACTTTTTTATGTAATTAATATTTATGTCAGGTTAGGTTTAAATTAGCATCACAAATATCTATAGAGTAAAATAGTTTGTCCCAAATCTTTATTGTACTCAAAACGACGTAGAAGCGGAATTACACTAGAAATTCATATACACATTAATTGAATAATTGAATAAATAAATACAAATAGAGACACTCGATTTAACGACAAGTTCCCTATAACGTCGAATTTACTTGTGTTTGGTTGGTTTGCCTTGTTGTCCATACAATGATACACAGCACTGCCGTATATTTGTTTTTATGTTAGTTTAAGTGTGTAATAAAGAAGTATTGTATTGTATGTAGCATCACACCCACTCTAAATAACGACAACAATACGTCAGTATTAAGCAATAAACAGTACTTTCTAACGCCCCATATTTAAAATAAGATACTGGAGCAGCAAAAAACTCCAGGCGAAGATAACAAGACTATATGCACTGAGCGTTGTTGTTTGTATCATAAATTTTATGCTATACTAGTAAATACATACTATAATAGTAAAATTATATTGATTCTTCTCTCCATTTAACGACAACTATCTATAACGCCATAAATGCGCAGTCCCTTAAGTGTATATAGAGTTTACACTGTAATTTTTAAGTTCGAATGTGAAAAACCGAGGTCACAGTTCAGGTGAACAACAATGGATTTGAAAGTAAAAATTCAATTAATACCATGATAGATCTCATCATCATAATCAACTCTGAGTGACCCACTGCTGGGTATAGGCCTCCTTTTGTTTATGCCACTCCCCGGTCTCTCGCTATTCGCATCCACTCGTTCCCGACAGTATTTTCGATGTCGTCAGTCCACCTCATCCTAGGTCGGCCCGGGCTCCGCCGAGCTCAGTGATCAGTGTTTCGGATAGGTCTGCTAGGTAATTATTCTCTCTTGTTCCAGCCCAACCAGACCACGACCCTAACACCCAACATGTCCTCTGCGGTGCTGATGCTGACCTCATCATGCTGGGGCTAGCCACTCATGAGCCCAACTTCACTATCATCAGGGAGGAGTTTAAGCCGAACAAGCCAAGGCCTTGCGACGTCTGTGGTCAACTTGGTATGAGATAATTCACCGTTTTAGGGCTATATACTTTAAATAGAAAAATGAAACCCATATACGAACTTTATTTTCGGTTTAACGTCTTACAGTCGGTCCATCCGTCTGAAAAACAGTTTAAAAATAAAAAAACTGCCATGTATAGAGATAATTATGTACATAATGATAATGGATATGAGTTACTGTTTTGTACTCTGTTAGCTCTCATTATCTTAAAAAAAAATCTAAGTAGAGGTACTATATTAAGTGAACTTTCCCAGGTCACGAGATGAAAGAGTGCACGGGAACAACTCCCGAAGTGTCGGTGAATCGTGCAGACCCTGCGTTCGGAAACCAGGACAGCTTCATATTCGTGCGGCTGGCGGTACTGCGGGAGTACCTTGAGAGGGAACTGGTGGTGAGTACACTCGGGATCGGCAGTGTCACGCACGACAGCAAATATGACAGTTTTAAGAGTAGGTTCAACTGCAATCAGTACTCAGCTGAGCAGAGTATCAGCCAGTGTAGGAATTACAAAAAAATTATGCGTTCTGATTGTTTACCGGACTTTGCGGTTTCCACTTAAGGGGGTACGTTTCCTCTAAGGCGGGAAATTCAAATTTCAAACAGTTTTCTTGTCCTTGTAGCTAGGCCGCGTAATTATTGTAAACGATCATGTTTGCGTAAATTGATAATTATTCTTTTAAAAATTGTGTAAAGTTTATCTCTAATGCACATTATTACTTACATTTGTCAACAAGTTATTTTTTGCTGTTTTAAACGGTTTATTGACAAATGTAAGTAATACGGTGGGTTACTGTTAAATAGATGTACATGATAATGTAAAGAATAACCAAACACCAAACAACACAAACACTGTGTCATTTTAAAATAATTACCCAGCCCAGCTACAAGGACCAAAAAACTGTTTGAAATTTGAATTTCCCGCCATAGGTGAAACATACCACCTTAACTGTATTTCCACTTCGCATCCCCAGTGGTATCTGGGACTTCTGTCGGCTTATAAAGTGTTATTTTTAATTCACCTAAAACCTCTCGCTGTCAGGCTATACTAGTCCACTGCTGGACATAGGCCTCTCGCAAGGCACTCCACTTAGCCCGATCTTCGGCTTTTCTCTGCCAGCCGTCTTACGTAAATCGTCACTCCAACGATTCTCAGGGGTCTCTACTCTATACCTGACAACTTTTGTTCCATGATTTTTCATATAACTTAAAAAATTCCCCAAAAAATTATTTAACTTTGTATGAAATAATTTTGCCTCTTATTTTCGCTTGCTCTTTGCCGCTCCTTATTTTTGCTTAGGAGCCTAAGCGAAAATTAAGTGACGTATTCATTCTTATTTGAGATCTCGTAAGATTATTGTCATATTTTATTTTTTATTATCTTAGAGAAATCAACGATCTTAATTAACAGAGTTAATAATTAGCTAGACACAAAACGGCCATTTAAATGTTTCTACTTATAAAAAACAAAGTACATTATATGAACGCCCCCTTATAGCCTATGGGTACGCGGGGGATATAGGGTAGGCTATAGACCACAATTTTTTTTTGGTACCTATAATTAACCAATTAATACAAGTCATGGTACAAAAGTTGTCAGGTATAATGTAGGCAAGCTGCCTACGAAGGAAAGTAGGTTGAATGGAGGTAAGATTTTAGGTGAATTTTTTTTTTTTTTTTTTTTTTTTTTTTTTAAATGAATTAAATATAACCCTGTATAAGGGTTACGTAGCAAACTAGGAACCGTCATGGTTTTGACTGGCGGATTTAACTCGTGGACTGGCGTTCTACCTTTTATGCAATTAGACGTTTTATGCAATTTCACTTTGATTTAACTTCAGTATGTGTTGACACGTTACTACAGGCAACTAAAACTAAACTTGTCTTGCCATTCCAGATGCCAAATCTCCCATTCCCGTATGACTTTGAACGGGCACTGGACGACTGGGTGTTTATGTGTTTCTTCGTTGGTAACGACTTCTTACCACACCTGCCCTCGCTTGAAATTCGGGAGGGAGCTGTAGACAGACTTGTCACTCTATACAAGAAGTGTGTCTATAACACTAAGGTAAGATAACACTTAAAGCATAGCTAAAATAGTTGTTAATTATTTTTTCTTCTTGGGAGGATTTTGGCGTCGCACGTCTTGTGCATTAGCCAGTGTCAAGTATTAAATATATGTTCAAGATTTATCAGTGAGCGATAGTGACCGAGCGGCAGTATGTGCGCTTTACTATCTGAAAACACTCTGTTCAGTTCTCGGCCCTGCACCAATTACTTATTTAGTACCTACATAAATTATCTGCTGTTTCGATTCCATCGCTCAACATCGGTGAAGTAAAACATCATGAGGAAACTGGAATGTCCAAAAACCTCAAAATGTTCAAAGACAGAAATTCACCAACAGGCACTAGGCCTGGGCATCTTATATGTGTTGGGGCGATAAGTCCAGGCTCTGGTGTTCCATTCTAGGTTCAGTATACATTTCCTAGTGCCAATCGGAGCCATCCCCGCATCTTGAAGTACCATGGCCGAAGGTCACGGGCACGGCTCATTGATGGAGGTGGACATAATGATCATAGCAAACTGTGACGGTGACTGCTTACCATCAGGCGGCCCGCCTGCTTTTTTGCCACCAATGGCAATAAAAAAAAAACTTCAAGCATTTACAACAATACTTACTAACAACAACACTTTACTGAAATACTTGAATAACACATATTTATTTCGGATCTCTTATGATAAGTTTTCCTCCCAGGGTTGGATCACGGACTCAGGTGACGTGAATCTTGACCGGGTTCAAGTGATAATGACGGCGCTGGGTCACATGGAGGACGAGATCTTCAGGAGAAGACACACAAATGAGCTCAACTTCAGAGCTAAGGATAAAGCAAGGAAACGGCAGCAGAAGGTCAACTTCGGACTGCTCGAGAAGACTTCATTCGCACCGACCGTAAGTGGTTTTTCTGAAATAAAAAAATCAGGCTTAGTAACAAATATGAAACTAAAACTATCTAAAAACAAGGAAGATAGACTAAGAGGAAAGACAACAGCGGAACATTAGAGCGTACCCCGGAAATTTGCCTAAAAACGGTGTAAACTTAGATGGCATCGTAATTTGAGCGTGTTATAGGTTGTCTCGAACTTCCGTAAGCGCTGCAGTCAGATAGCGTACGAGAGGGTTCTACAAATTACCGTAGCGCTAGTATCGCAGTCAAGTACCGCAACATTTAAAAAAAAAAAAAAAAAAAATATTTCAAGAGAATAAAGAAAAGCACCATCTACTGGTATGGGTTGCGCTTCTCTTGAAATGTTGCGATACTTGACTGCGATACTAGCGCTACGGTAATTTGTAGAACCCTCTCGTACGCTATCTGACTGCAGCGCTTACGGAAGTTCGAGACAACCTATAACACGCTCTAATTTCCGAGCTACGCTCAAATTTCCGCCATTATCTTCCTTGGTAACGGTTATTTTGTTTTATGTGAAGTGACATTACAATTTCTTCTATATTCATTCCAGGCGGTGGGACGGGGCGCGCCTACAGTGGCGAACGCGCGCTTGGAGGCGGCGAACATTCGGCTAGCCGGGATGCAGGCCGTCGCAGCTGTGAGTTACACTATGGCAATAGACTCTTTTGGAGACCACGAATCGGCAAACGTAGCGTAGGACGCGATAAAACTTGTTGGAGTGACGATATACGTAACATACGGCAGTGGCTGCAAGAAAAAGCCAAGGATCGAGTGGCGTGCTTTGGGAGAGGCCCATGTCCAGTAGTGGACTAGTATAAGCTGATTATGATGATGGTGAAGACTGGACACTTTATCCCGGAAAAATGTCATTAACACTGGTAAACCGCGGGGTGCAGCTCATTAAAAATATATCCAACTAGCAGCGCTTTGCGCTTTCACCCGCTATCGAGTAACCATATATTTTTTCGGGATAAAATGAAGCCATGGTAATCCATGAAACCCCAATACAAAATTTCATCCAAATCCGTTCAGCTGTTACAGAGTTTGGTGTGGACAAACACACACAGATTTACATACAATTTATGGCATTTGTAATATTATAAGCCTGTTGCTTATTATATATTCACTCAGATACTTCACTGGTACTTTAATCTAATACGTTTTATTTCCAAATTCAATGTTACAACTGTTGCAAATTAGGCCATCATTGGGACACCTTCAGTACGAGATTCAATTCTTATATATCCTTCCTTTATAGTTTCTCTCTCTAACCACACATCATTCGTACTAGCAAGAGCAAGGGGGCCGAGGACGCAAGCGCAGCGCCCAAGAAGCTGGTTTAGAAGATGAGGAAGACGAGGACAAACATGACGAGGTTCGGCTCTGGGAGGAAGGTTTCAAGGAACGGTACTACGAGAGCAAGTTCGAGGTCGCTCAAGAGAACATGGAGTTCAGGTGAGGGTATGAGGACAAACAAGACAGGTTTGATTCTTCGAGGAAGGTTTCAAGGAACGGTACTACGAGAGCAAGTTCGAGTTACGAAATTATAATTACTATCAAAATTCTAGGCAGGTATGCTTTTTTAAATTTTATTTGGATGTATACTGGGATATGTTTATGTCGCGAGTCAGACACGACATACACAACACCGTGTATAACTATATAATTTGTGCCGGTAGGTACCGCGTGGCGCTCCAGTACGTGCGCGGGCTGTGCTGGGTGCTCCGCTACTACTACCAGGGCTGCGCCAGTTGGAAGTGGTACTTCCCGTACCACTACGCACCGTTCGCCTCGGACTTCGTCAACATATCCGGACTCTCCACCAAGTTCGAGACAGGGACCCAGCCGGTCAGTTTTACTTCACAAATCTACCTTTATAAACTTACCTTATAAGACATTATTTATTATTATTTATGGTTTTAAACTATCACGGTTGTTCACTAAAGTTATATGATTCTCCAAGTTCTGTTCTCCAACCACCCGCATTCTTCAGTCTTCCCGTGAACATGGTGCATGTAACTGCGCCGAAATATCGGGAGCTCATTCCACAACCTTACCACGGTAAATATCCCGTAAATAATCATATAACTTTACCTTATAAGTTTTAGTTTTTGTAAAGGTGTCGAATAAAATTTATTTTCTTTCTTTCTTTCTTTATCAACCATCAATATTGTCTTTATCTGTCCAGTGATTAATTGGTGTGATATTTTTAATTTTAATTGTTTATAGTAAAGATATTTAAATAAATTGGATATTGTTCAGCACTCGAATATGCTTGAACCGGAAATAGACAAAAACCATACTTACTATTAAAAACTAATAAGCTGTACATTTGTTGCAAGCTAAATTGTTATAATAACATAGGATTTAGATAGGCTACTTCTTGGCAAGCAGGCTCCATCGTATACCGCATCATCGCAAAATATTAGGAGAGGTGACAGTCAAACGCAAGCCTATTATTTTATAACAAAAAAAATGTTTGTATGTTTTTCTAAAATGTATCTAAATTTATATTCTGTCTTGAACTTTGTACTGGACTGAACATCCATGAGTTACTGATAACATGTTGTGTTGTTTCAGTTCCAGCCCCTGCAGCAGCTGATGGGCGTGTTCCCGGCGGCCAGCTCGCAGCACGTGCCGCAGCCCTGGGCCGTCCTCATGAGCGAGCCCGTATGTATACTTACACGTGCCTCAACTCCTTACAGATCCATCAAGTAAAGTCACTTCCATACCGACACACTAGTTTCTGAATAGCTCCCCATAGTACGGTCATTTCCATACAAACATTAGTTTCTTAACAGCTCCCCGGAGTACAGTCATTTCCATACAGACATTCTACGTTTCTTATATATCTATGGAGTATGGTCATTCGTGAAGAAAAATATCATGATGAAATCGGTATGTCCACAAACCACAAAAGTTCAAGGACATCTGACATTCACCAACATGTTCTAGGCCAGCATGGTGGATTAGGGCCAACCTCTCACTCTGAGAGAAGACCTGTGTTTCAGCAGTGGGAACATCATCATCATTTCAGTCATGGTACGTCATCATAGTAATGATGATGATGACTCAAATATTTCTTAATAATTTTCCCAATTCACATGTCTCCAAATTGATTTTCTCCCGCAGTTCTCGCCGATAATAGACTTCTACCCGATAGACTTCAAGATAGACCTGAACGGCAAGAAGTTCGCGTGGCAGGGCGTAGCCCTTCTGCCGTTCGTGGACGAAAACAGACTGTTCAAGGCACTGGAACCGTACTACGGCGACCTCACGCAGGCAGAGAGTAAGTACAATAGTGCCAGTGATAATATATTTAAAACTAAATAAAAAATCTGGCTCGTTGAAAGAACTTTTTACACGGTTGACTTTTTTAAAAGTGAAATGAAATTTTATTTAAATAACTACGGACGCAATGGAATTTAATTTAATCTTTCTCAAACCTTAAATCTTTATATAAGACAAGGGTCTTTGACCAGTGTGTGTTGCCAGTGATGACATATGGTACTGAGACGTGGTCCTTAACTGTCGGCTTTTTTTTAAAACTCAGAGTCGCACAGCGGGCAATGGAGAGAGCTATGCTCGGAGTTTCTCCGGAACGTGGATATTCGCCAAAGAACCAAAGTCACCGACATAGCTGTTAAAATTTGCAAGTTGAAGTGGCAATGGGCAGGCCATATCGCTCGAAGAACCGATAACCGATGGGGAAGAAAGGTTCTTGAGTGGAGACCACGAACCGGAAGACGCAGCGTAGGTAGGCCTCCGAACTAGATGGACCGACGACATAGTGAGAGTCGCTGGCATCCAGTGGATGCAAAAGGCAGGCTGTCGTTCAGTGTGGAGGTTATAGGAGGAGGCCTATGTTCAGCAGTGGACGTCTTCTGGCTGATGATGACCTCGCAGTTTGAAGCCTCTACTTAATTCACAAAAATCAAGTCATAACTATTTTGTGACAGATCAATTATTTACTTTATTTCAACATCCACAAAGTTGATGTTCGCATTTGACAATGGTATTCTACCCACAGTACAGCGTAACATCCGCGGCCACGACCGTCTTTACGTCTCCACGGGGAACAAAAGCTACGAGTTCATATTAGGCCTTTACGAAGCGGCCGGACATCAACTCAGGACTCTGATAGACAAGGAGCAGAAATACCCGTACCAGAGCGAGGGAGTGAGAGGGGAGATCATGCTCAGTAAGGACAACGTCTGTATTGGCGGGTGAGTGTAAAGTAATTTGGAACGAATGGACATTGTAGCAAGGTATAAAATGGCCAATAAAAGCTATGAATTCAAAACGGCCAGACGTCAACTAAGGAGTCTGATTGACAAAGACCAAAAATATCCATATCGAAGCGAGGGAGTGAGAGAGGAGATTGGAGAAAGTTAGGATAATAACCGTATTAAGAATATGGAACAGAGTTACGAGCCAATATATACAAACAAACTTTCATGTTTATCTATACTAATATTATAAAGAGGAAAGATTTGTATGTAAGTATGTTTGTAACGAATTGGCTCAAAAAGTACTGAACCGATTTTAAAAATTCTTTCACTGGTGGGAAGCTACATTATGCCCGGGTGACTCTATTATCTATACCCGTGCGAAGCTGGGGCGGACTGCTAGTCATATATATAGACATTGCATTTTTTTGCTATCTAATTATATGATCATATCACAGATTATGCCAGTCTGTTTCACTTGCTCTTTTAGAGGCATTGTTGATAACCTTCAGTTTATCCTGCCACCCGAAACACGGTAGCGCTCAGTACTTATAGACCCTTCTCTTCCAGGCAACTACCATCCCCCGTGATAGGACTGAAGCCAGTCCTCGGCAACCACTGCGTCTGCATCAACTTCCAGGATCCGCAGTATCCCGAGGACTTTATCTTCCCTTCGAGGAGGCTCAAAGGTGCTCAGGAAGCGCCCAGGGTGCTGAAGCAGGGAAATCCGAGCCACGAGGAGAATAGGAACTATCGGCCGCAGATTGGTGAGTCACTCGCCAGGATTCTGTTGAAACCTGTCACTCGCCGTGAGTGACAGGTTTGCGGTTTCAACAGAATCCTGAGGATGGTAGCTTTTTAAACGGGGACAGGACAGGTTCTTTTCATAAAAACCTGTAACCGACATCAAAAAAAGAGGGGATTCTTATTTTTTTAAATTTGTTACCTCGTATCTGGATCTTTTACAAAACGAATTGAAAAAAATATTTTACAAGCTTTTATTTACTTTACACATATAAGTATATGATCTAATTAAATTTTTCCCATTCTGCCCATTTTTCTATCGGACTGCCAGAGCAGGCACAAAAAATCGACACCACTTTATGGTTGATATTCCGAAAACCCGTATGAAGCGCTTTGATTCCACTAATATTATGCGTACTGTTAGTCTCTGGAAAGCGCTGCCTGAATGGGTGTTCCCCGATAGTTACAATCTGGGTGTCTTCAAATCACGAGTGAATCGGTTTCTTCTAGGCAAGCGTGCTCCATCGTAGACCGCATCGTCGCTTAACATCAGCCGAGTTGGCGGTCAAATGCAAGCCTATTATTAAATAAATCTCTATCTCTATCTACATAGTATAAATTAAAGTCGCTTTCCGCGTCTGTCTGTCTGTCTGTATGTCTGTATGGCCGCTAACTCCTAAACAACGCAACGGATTTTGATGCGGTTTTCACCATCAGTTAGATACATTTTCACGGAAGGTTTATATATATATATATAGCTAGCGACCCACCCTGGCTTCCCACGTAAATTACACCCGTGCGAAGCCGGGCGGGCGGGTCGCTAGTAAAATATATATAGATAAAAGATGTATCACTGCTGTACCGTCTCCTGTCTGTACCTAAATGGTTTGTATGTGATCCCCAGGCATCGTCCGTTCTAACACGATGGCGAGCCTGGAGCGCGCCGGGCACCGCATGCTGGGCCACCACCTGCCGCGCTCCAACTACGCCAGCCTCCCGCCGCCCGACCACCTGGACAAACGCAGTGAGTACCACACACATCAGCCAGTAAACGACCTCTGCTGAACAAAGGCCTCCCTCTTTTTTTTTTGTTATAATTTTCATGACCATGGATTCAATGTCCTTTAGTTTTTTTTAAGTTTTTTTTTATGTTTAATAGGCTTGCGTTGGACCACCATCACGCCTGATAATATAGTCGTAATATAGCCTTAGTCGTAATATTAAACAGTTTACATAGTCTTAAAAGCGTAAAAACAAATCATAGTCAGAGTCAAGCAAAGTAAGTCACTAAGTGAGTAACTAAAAACTTACTACTAATCAACGAGAGAACTAACCAGGATTCTACATTACAAATAAGGGTTGTGTGTATGCCTCGAGCATTCATGCTCTCCAACGAAGGCACCTTCTTGTGGCGACGCTGCGTCGCGTCCACTGAAAAGATTATAAAAAAAAAAAACTACTTTCAAGGCATTTTTGTAAGAAATTTGTTGTAGCCAGTTGCACCCATATAAACGAAAAGTCAGTGTGATGCGGACAAAGAACTTTGAGACCTAACCCAAAACGGTAAGGTCCAAGTTCTTTGGATGCGGAGTTCGACGCGTTGATCTAAATAAGAATGTTCAATCAAGGTTCTGTCATAATGCCTGGCGACAGATTTTCCTTCTCATTTCCGTTCTATTTGCTTCTCTTTTCTGTGCAAGTTACTATATAAAAAAAACACGTTTATGGAACTCGTTTAAGCAAACCAAATGAGCCCAAACTCGAGAGGTTTACTAGAGGCCATTAAAGAGTTCCACTATCCACCTCCTGGTTCCATCATCAGTTCAGTTCGATGACACCAATTTATTGGATCGTCATCTGGATTACGTAAACTAGCAGTTTCAAATGAATAGAAGAAGAAGAATAAGAAGTAGGTTAAAATGTACTAATAAGGATAATTGGACTTTTGGCGCCAACGTGAGAAAATCATGTCACCATGTTAAATTGCAATGGCGAATTGGGGACGTTAAGAATTTAAATTCCCAACCTCCCCATTGAAGGGCAGCTCGATGGAGACGTTGACATAAAATAATACTTTAAAAATTCTAATTACCTTCTCGAGAACCTGATAGTGTTGAATTTTTATTTACTTCATCATCATCAGCCAGAAGACGTCCACTGCTGAACATAGGCCTCCCCCTTTAACCTCCACACTGAACGACAACCTGCCTTTTGCATCCACTGGATGCCCGCGACTCTCACAATGTCGTCGGTCCATCTAGTGGGAGGCCTCCTTACGCTGCGTCTTCCTTATTACTTATTATACTTATCCTTTATTTACTTATCTTTTAGTATATCAGTTAGCTTTTTTTAATGCGGTTTTTATTTAATTTTTCGCCTTAATCAACAACATTTATACGACAGCTCAATAGCTAAGTTAATATTTTCCTTAGAACACTTACCCCAATATTAAACAATAATCATTACCTCATAACCTCCTGCCCCATAATTGTGCGTTAACCCGTCAACCGTCAGCTACCGTCAGATGACCCGTCAGCTACCGTCAGATGACCCCTCATAGCGCGTGCGAGCGTAATTGAGTCACGTGACCCGCCCCCTTGATACGACGTGATTAGGAAAATCAAATCGACGTCAAATAAAGTTAAGTTGAAGATAGGTATTTTGTTATGTTATATCAGAAATAGTTTAATTTTTTTTTGTTGTAAACGTTGACAAAGGTCACGGACCCAGGAGACCGTGGAGAAGCAAAAAAAAAACAATTAAATAACTTTATTGAAATACCCCAATGGCACTCTCTGTGGCTTCATTCAGGTCGTCAAGTGTGCAGGTTGTAGGACACGCTGCACAAACCATCAAGTGTGACATTGTCTGAGGGTTCACACCACAAAAACATTCGGGTAGCAAAAAGTTACTCCAGAAACTTAATTTGATAAATAACATATTAATTTACTAAACATCGACTCCAAAGAAGATTAAAATACCACATAAATAAGGGAACAGCTGATACATCACAATGAAACAGTTATCTAGGCTTTTAACGGGCGGTCTTATGGCTTAAAGCTGTCTCTTCCAAGCAACCATGAACGGAAAGGAATTTCAATAACAAAAATTGTGGCTTTAATTAGAATAATTCAGAAATAAATACCCAAGCAAATAACAACAAACAATCAATAGGCTACACATTAATATAACCAGTTTTTTTTTTTTTTTTTTTTTTTTATTAGAACGGCTGTCAAGGCATTTCTGTAAGAAGTTTGTTGTAACCAGTTGCACCCATATAAACGAAACGTCAGTCATTCGAAATCAGTTAGCAACTGTGATGCGGAGTTCGACGCGTTCATCTAAATAAGAATGTTCAATCAAGGTTCACTCATAATGCCTGGGGCATTACGGACAACAGCTATTACAGGCACCTAATCCGCTCAGTTGGAAAATCACGCGACCGCAAACCTTATCGCGCCCAGATACTGGTAACAGATTTTCCTTCTCATTTCCGTTCTATTTACTTCTCTTTTCTGTGAATATCTCTACATAGTATAAATTAAGGTCGCTTTCCGCGTCTGTCTGTCTGTCTGTATGGCCGCTGACTCCTCCTAAACCACGCAACGGATTTTGATGCGGTTTTCACCATCAATTTGATACATTTTCAAGGAAGGTTTATATATATAACTAGCGACCCGCCCCGACTTCGCACGTAAATTACATCCGTGTGAAGCCGGGCGGGCGGGTCGCTTGTCTATACTAATATTATAAAGAGGAAAGATTTGATTGTTTGTTTGTTTGTTTGCATTGAATAGGCTCCGAAACAACTGAACCGATTTGAAAAATTCTTTCACTGTTGGGAACCTACGCTATCTCCGGGTGACATAGGCTATAATCTATACCCGTGCGAAGCTGGGGCGGACCGCTAGTTAATTAATAAACTACATAAACATTAAACAACATATCGTTATCACAGATGCCTACATACATTCATTCTACATATTTTAATATAAGCGTATTATGTAATTTTATTTAAGGTATTTTTGTAATGATAATAGGGATTTATATTTGTATTTGCCTCATGATTGGTTTACAAAAGCAAATAATACAACTTATCCACATCTCTATCCCTTATCTTCTCTACATAGTATAAATTAAAGTCGCTTTCCGCGTCTGTCTGTCTGTCTGTATAACCGCTAACTCCTCCTAAACCACGCAACGGATTTTGATGCTTCACCATCACCATGACGACCAAGATGACCATCACCAGGATGTTTTCACTATCAATTAGAAAAAAAAATCACGGAACTTATATATATAACTAGCGACCCGCCCCGGATTCGCACGTAAATTACAACCGTGCGAAACCGGGGCGAGTCGCTAGTACCACATAAATAAAACTCTCTAAACACTTCCTCAAAAAAACAACGCCACGATCATTAGCGCCAATTAATCGAACAAAAAGAGTGGAGAGGTGCGCGACGGCCGCGCCATTGTTTTTATTCGATGCTTTATTCAAAGAATTGTTCGTTGTTCGAAGGTTTATTCGATGCTTTGTTCGCGTTTCCCTCGCGCCTCTCGTCACGGCTTCGCGTAATTAGACCTCGCTCGAGAACCCGAGCAACTATTATTTTATCTGTTTTTTTTTAATAGGCTTGCGCTTGGCCGCCTTCTCGCCTGATGTTAAGCGAATGATGCATACTGGCTTGTCAAGGCTGACTGGCTGGCCCTATTTTCAGAATTGTAGACAATACTCGGGCCAAGTGTTCTTAGCGTTGACAGCTGCAATAACACTATGAAACTGCACTTTTAGGCATTGTATTAATTTCCTAGGAATTCTGTGTAATGACGGATCACATACCATCCGATAACAATAAATTTAAATACTTAAATATTGTAATTCTGCGGAAACACGAAGGCATTGCGTTCCATTGTTTTGTTCTGTAAGATACCCCAGTAACAAGCAAGTGATAACATCGGTAGCTGGTAACCCCGGGGCCCTCGGGCGTCGTTACAAGCAGGGGTGGTTTCAAGCTCGCACTGTGTTCTCAACTTGACACACCATTGTTTCTCAATTGCACGATCATTGGGACTGGGGGGCTTCTTTTGGGAAAGACCTGTACCCTTAGTAGAAGTTTTGATGGTATTCGAAAACTTTTTTTGTTTACGTATTGTTCCATACATTGCTGGGCTGAAAGATATTCGAAAACTTTTTTCGTATTAGAGTGAAGCAATCTATACCGCCGATTACTACCGATTTTAGTTCCTCCGCGTTTTTTTTAAACCGGCTCGGGTTTATGTAGTCGATGGTTCGTCATAATATTCAGAAAAGTTTATTTAGTTGATATGTAACTGGTAACATTAAAAGTTTTGGCGCCAACGTGAGAAAAACAAGTCGCCTCATTGTATTATTTTCCTAAACTTGTGTTAATGTGTAATAATGGCGGAGTATTGTTTATCAAATGTTCGTGAAGGTGCTCGAGTGTTGCCTACACTGTGATATAAAGAGGTGAAACATGAATTTTTGTGATATTTCAAAGACTCCACAGAAGCCAGAAGCCTTACCACAAGAAGTAAAATCTCCACCACTTTACTGGGGCATGAACTGGATTTGTCCATGACTTACTTTGCCTGACTCTGACTGTGACTTGTTTGACGTTATCCTCACTAATATTGTAAAAGCGAAAGTAACTCTGTCTCTCTGTCTGGATGTTTGTTCGCTTTTCACGACGAAACCGCTAATCATTTTGGCGGGATGATAGTGTACATCATATGAACGGACATAGCGTACTTATTCTCCAAGAAAATGCGGGAAAATTGGAAAATCGCGGGAAGCACCGCGGGATTCAGCTAGTTTATACATAAACATGTCAAGAAATAAATAACATAAAATATTTTAGTAATCGCAATAATCGTGGCAAACGTGTTTAGTCTTATTTACCGTGTGTTACAAATATATATTTTAAGGCCTACTAAGTGTAAATAAACATACAAATTCTAGGTTTACAATACTCTGTAAATTTCACGAAGTTCTCCTTTCCTAGTCTAAACTCAAATTAAAGACTTAACACTCTGTGCTCTCAAGTTGACAAAAACACGATAATTGGTCACATCTAAGTGCATATATTGCTTCACTGACACAATAAAAGGCCAACATAATAGCCCAAGATAACTTACTTTCAACATGAAAACATTTAAGAAAAACAAAATTACACCCAATATCCTGCTGAATGGCGTTCCATTATTCTAAATTCTAAATTCAAATTGGCCTATCGTCCCGCGGGCATTGACGTGTAATAGCGCGCGAAGACAAACAGGAAGCGCGGGGACGCCATTGTCCGCTCCAGTGTCGCCAACTACGAAAATAATAATTATCGAGGGTTGTCAGCACAATGGGGAGATTTTTTTTTAAATAACGGGTCGATCGGCTCAAGTGCTTCCTATTATCCGGTGGGAGAGGATTTGGCAACAATGCCGGAAGCTTTTTAATTTTTTGTTACTCTTTTAATACTTTGTAGCCTTTAACCAGGTGGCGGCCAAGGTGTTTTAATTCGTATTTTTTGAGTATTTTTAGCGAATTAATCCGATTGAGATCGTTGTAATCTGTGAAGCCTCTAGGGATTTTGTTTGGACTTGCTTATTTGGTATTTGTGAAGTGAAAACTTCTTTAGGCACGTTGGGCGCTTTTTGGGATGGAGGAAAGCACGACTCGCGTGACCGTCACGCTCTGATACATATAAACAGATGTGTGAGAGTGTGCGTGTGTGTGTACAATTAGCCAAAAAAAATATCTTTTATTTATATTATAAATATCATGCCATGTATGTTTTTAAATTTTTTCTTTGCAAATTGCCGTCTTGATGTCACAAAATGACGCTAGATCGATCCTCCTATTTTAATCGCATTATATATACACGGAAACTTAAGTTCTACTCTCCTGCTAACTGTCCACTGCTGGACATAGGCCTCTCACAATGCACGCCACTGAGCTCGGTCGGCAATCTTTGCATCCAGTTATTACCCGCCGTTTTACATCATTCTTCTGACATCATTGCTGGGTAAAAAAAAAACTTGTCTCTAACTTTAGTTAGTATCTAACCCCCTTATTAATAAACGTGGAGTAGTCTTGGAATAGTTACTCCGTCTTTTGTCTTTTTCGATCGAGTTCAAAATGTGAACGAGAGAAGACCTAATTAACCACAGATCTACTACCTATAGATTTTCAATGAGCGTGGCTAGCTCAGTGCCTCTCGCTTCAACAAGGTGTGTTGCCACATTAAAATGATTTGCTATAAGTTAGGGTAATTTACCTACTATGGTGGGTGTGAATCTTCAATGAGTACTTTGGAAACAATACTACCTTTTAAATATTTATATTTTATACACTATCTGCTGCAACCCGCGGAGCTACCTGCAATTTTCTGGGAAGAAAAGTACGTTGTCTGTCCTCATGACACACCCCTATCGTCCTGACAAAATTTGACTTAGCCCATGATCTAAGAAAACAAGGTCTAGCAATTTGAGAGTGGTCCCGCAATGACGTCACTGTCCAGTTGCCACTTTATTCAATCAGCTGTTACGTGGTGTATCGTCATCTCTCTCGAACCTGTTGTAAATTGACATCATGACATGATTGCGGGACGCCTACGTAAACATTTTTTCTCGAATTGCTATACCTGGCGGAGTATATTATTATACCATGACTTAGCCGTTTCCTCGTAAAAAAACAGACAGAAAGTTACAAACTTACTTGCGTTTTTATTATAATTATTTGTTAAGATTAGAATATAGTACTAGTAAAAAGGTTGTAAAGTAACCATAGCATGATTTTTTATGATTAATTAAAAATAATAAAAAAGTCAAAGAGTTAAAACGGAAGGGCAAAGGAAGGGCCCCCATGCAACAAACGTTAAACGTATTTTTGGATTTGTTCTAGTGTAAAAACGGTAATCCGTACAAGCGTCAAATTTAGCGGATTATAGTGAACATAAGTAAAACAACAAATAATAAACACTGGCCAAGTGCGAGTCAGTGACAAATTTCTGTTTACCACTAAGCTAAGCAACGTCGGGCGCGGTCGGTACTTGGATGGGTGACAGCCTGGGCGTGATGTTGTCTTTTTGCATAACTTTTTGTATTTTGTGATTGTAAAGAACTCTCAGCGCGCGAGCCCGACTCGCGCTTGGTCAGTTTAGTTTTTTCATGAATGGAATTATGTATAACATTCCAAATAATTAGATAAATAGACTCTTTAATGTTTACAGTACAAATTTCACGAACAGCGCGTAGCTTTTTGTATCGGTTCGCCGAAATCGCCTTTTACTTTTCCAGCTTCATAACTGTGGCCTCATTAATATATATTTAATATTAACATTCACCATATTCATATGGGCATAAAAGGGTCGGTATTTTGCACTTCTTGCAATGTGCCAGCTTTTTTCAGCAATGTGACAGGATCAGTTGGAAACCTGCAGAACGAATAATTTATGTTAGTTGCGGTGGGTAATTTCTTTCATAAACTGGCAACATTCATAATTTATTTTCTAAGTGAATAATTTGATAAAATTCATAGAATTAGACCACAAATCGACCTAAAAACTGACTAATTATGAATAAAATATTTGCGAATTGATATCCTGAATTTATTTAGGTGATCGTTACAAGCTTTATATGTTTACTTACGTGTGAAATGATATTTCATCGTATTTTCGCTCACTGCGCTTCTTGCAGCCCAAAATGCTACAACCAACCATTGTAAAATATCTTTTACAATTATTTCTCAGAGGAAACACGCATTTATCACATTAAATCACCAAAAAAAGGCAATAAATATAATTCAGACCCGTTTTGTTTGTCACTGATTATTACAGATTTTGACACTTGAGGTACCAAAAACAGGTCACGCCGATAAGGACAACAAAATCTATTTATGTCCTTTTCGTACTTGTGCTGAGCCATATCAAATTGTCTCTTTCACTAAAATATATTGCCGATCTGGTTGTGTATATCTGTGTAATTAACCTAATTTGAAATATCCTCTGGCACTGTCTCTACTCTGCAATCACAAAATACAATAATTCCAATTCCTTTTTGTAACTTATCGACTTTAGAGCCAATTGCCAAACATTTGACTTACCATCTCTAACAACCAAAAAAGTCACTTTGACATGACTTCCAATTAATTCCTATTTAGACGTGCCTTCAAATCAATTTTAGAAAATATTTCGTGCGCTGTCACAACCTCTATCTCAAAGTTATAGAGCTCACTTTCCTCTGCTTAAAATGGAATTTATTGCTTTCAGTAACTTGTAATCTGTACAAAATAATTGCCGTGACTTAGGCCTTTAATTTTAGCGTCGCAAAGTCGGTTTTTGCTTGTTTTGAATGTAAAAGTATGTTGGTTACAAGTCAGGGGTGCCACGTGGCCCAATTAAGCGGACGCCCCCAAACTACGGGGTTTTTTTAATTGAACACGCTTATTTGATTTTGCGATTGACGTGTGTATATTTATAAGGTATGGGAAATTTATTTGAGTTTGGGATTAATTTTTTGTGTAATTAAAAATCACCCAGTTTTTTTAAAATTTGTACTTAATTATTTCTAAACAAGAACTAACGCAACGGTAAGCGCAGCGTAGGACGTCCACCCACAAGATGGACAGACGACCTAAAAGAGACCGCAGGGAAACGCTGGATGCAGGCCGCTCCCAACCGGCCCTTTTGGAGATCGATGGGGAGGCTTATGTCCAGCAGTGGACGTCCTATGGCTGAAATTATGAAAAATTAACGCAAAATAACCTTAGTTGTAGACGTATCGACTACGAATAGGAAATCTTTTTTAAACCAACTTCGGGAGTTCTCAATTATTTTTTTAAATATTTAATTTATAAACTGCTTTAGAAACTTATTTATTTGAAAGGATATATGTACTTTCAAATACAATAAAAAAATATGACGAAGAAAATATTTATGTTTCTTTGGAAACACTTTGAACTTCTTCAAAGTGTTTCCAAAGAAACATAAATATTTTCTACGAAATCGAAAAGAACCAAACGGAATACAATACAAACTTATAGTTTGTAGTTGGGTTTTTTAATTGAAAGGATTTACTTTCAGATTTCATCACAATAAAGGTATCTATTCCGTCAATGTGAGCAAATTTTAAAATAATTATTAATTAAAAAAGCGACTTCACAAAATTAGTAAAGTAAGTAATTTCGATTTAAAAGCCAAACTACTGAACCGATTTTGATGACATTTCAATAGGACCAATCTGAAAGTAAATCCTTTCAATTAAAAAACCCAACTACAAACTATAAGTTTGTATTTATCTTGGTCGACGAGTTTGTAACAACTTTTTTTTACGTGATTTATTTTAAAACTAACAAGTTTCTGATTTTTTCCTTTATATGTGCTGTGAGACCTTGCTTCATGCCAAATTTCATTATACTAGGTCAACGGGATGTACCCTATAGGTTTTGATTCCCTTAGTATTGACGGACAACAAAGTGATCATATAAGGGTACCTTTTTTCCTTTTGATGTACGGAATCCTGAAAATAATTTTCCAGATCGGTTTATAAGTGACGGAGTTCTGAGGTAACAAACATAAAAAAACAACCGAATTGAGAACTCCCTCCTTTTTTGATTGGTTAATGATCAAAACACATGTAATAGCCCAAACAGACGTGTGGATTTGGTTGACCTCAACAGCCGTCTGACCAACGGGAGAGAAAGAGAGGGAATATGTTATTAACACTCTATCTCACCCGTTGGTTGGATGGCGGTCCGCCAACCAAATCCGTCAATCCACACGTCTGTTATAGTGCCAAGATTATTCGGGACATTTTTTCACACGCGGTCATCTGACTCCAAACTAAGCAAAGCTTGTGATATGGCTTCCAGAAACTGATATACATACATATTATATAGTTTTAAATACATACTTAAATAGATATTAACAACCAGATATAGAACAAACACAAATGTTCATCACATAAATGTTTGTCCTAGGTGGGAATCGAACTCACGCCCCCAAGTTCGGAAGGCAGGCTCACTACCAACTGGACCAACGGGCTATCTACTATTACGAGTATTTAACGAATATCACCGAAAAGCCAGACAATCGTCAACAAATAACTGGCGTCCTCAAATCCTGACCACGTTTGACATTTCACTGTAAGATAATAAGGGCTGGGTCGGAGGCTCTCGAGGGGCCGCCAGCGGAGCCCTGCTGTAATTAGAGGCGGGGCCGGCGCGTGTTTAAGGGCCTGTCGACTCCGGCGCGACGACGGGCTAAAGTTGCCATTTTGCGCGGAGTTCTGTCTGCCGTGTTCTAACATCAACGTGTCTTTTTTATCGCGAATAAGTCCGCCTTTGACCACCAACTCGCCTGTTGGTAAGCGATGATATGGCCGAAGATGAAGCACGCACGCTTAGAAGATACCTATTCACTCTGGCCTTGAAAAGGCCCAGGTTGAAACAAGGCAGCCTGCCGTTACGGTGGTTTAACATTCTGTCTGTTTACTTCAAGACCAACTTGAACTAAGTTTATGTAAAGAGTAGATATAGTTACTTCTTCGGTCCCTTGCTAGCCTTAACTCTATTCTTGATGGCAAAAAAGAGTGTGACATATGTGCTGACGATTGGAAGGAGATTTGGAGGCAACGTGCTGCCGTGCTTCAAGCATTCAGTAATTATAATTATCTAGCTTTAATATTGACGAACTTGTTATTGACATATTATTGTTATTTCTTATTTAATGACATTAATTATTGAGTATTTTTCAAAAAAAAATATTTGCTTAACGGCCTGTTATCCGAGTCGTGTAGGCAACAAAACGCACCCTCAGCCCCCGCCAAGTCAGAGCGACGATGTGTTTTTCCACGCAAGAGTCAGGAGGCCCGCGGGGAAGTGCAACGACAAAAACGAACATAGGGGTCCGACCTCGATGACGCCTGGCGCGGTACTGAACGCGGCGCGCTCAAATTCTCGCGACCTTTTTACGCTTTTAATTTCACTAAAAAACGAAACTATTCACTATCAAAAATCTATCCAATGCAAAAAACTTTGAGTAGGATTGCCTTTCAGTACATGCAATTTCCAGGTTGTTCTTTCAGTAGAGCATAAAACGAAAAACTAAATCGACTTTGTTTCAGTTTTTTTTTTAATCAAGGAAAGTTTATTCTATCGTGTTTTGAACCAAAGCATAAACTCAAACATAGATGTGTTTGTGACATGTATTTTTTTCCAGCTCAAATATTGTAATTTAACTGAATAAAATTGATTTAAAACCGTCAAATTTGCTATAAGAGGCCGTTAAGTACTTATCATAATATTGAGTAACATTGTCTCGTTGGTGTAATTGGCGCAAGCCGTACAAATTGAATAAACAGGTACAAATACAAATTAAGTAAATAAATAAACAAGCTAGACAGCCCTAGAATTTTGAGGCGACAGGCGCCCGTAGCTTAGTGAATAGAGTGTTCGGGGCGTATGACCCGATGACGCAGGTTCGAATCCTACCGGTCGCCAAATTTTTGAATTGTCTATAACATAAAAATGATCGTAGTACATCTACTATTACGTACACTTAGGTACTCAACATCTTAACGAGGGACTAGCAGAGCTCCACGATTTCACTCCCTAACCTACAGGAACCATGTTTATTTAGGGTTCCTTGCCAAAAGAGTGTCAACGGGACCCTATTACTAAGCCTACGCTGTCTTATTACTTTTTAACGGCTGTATCAATTGAACCGTAATAATTAGCCTGTTGGAATTTTCACAGAATTATACAATGTTACGGTTGATTTTGTTTTATAATGTGAAGTTTCGAATGCTAATAAATGGAAAAATCTGTTAGATCTATACATTATCTAACCACCTCACCACCTCGGTTGGTTAACTAACAAATAACATAATCAAAGAGTAAATATTTAATCGGCGTCCTCATATAACCCGTTGGTCCAGTTCGTAGTGAACCTGCCTTCTGAGCTTGGGAGCGTGGGTTCGATTCCCACCTTGGACAAACATTTGTGTGACGAACATTTGTGTTTGTTCTATATCTGGTTGTTAATATCTATTTAAGTATGTATTTAAAAATATATATGTATGTATATCAGTCTCTGGCAGCCATATCACAAGCTTTGCTTAGTTTGGGGTCAGATGACCGTGTGTGCAAAAATGTCCCAAATATTTATTTATTTATATAAGTAGCAAAAGTATTTTTACGTAAGTTCGTCTACGGATCTCCTCATTTCGGATTCGATCTCGTAGAGAAACCCCAAGCATAGCCCTCTCCATAGCTCGTTGTGCGACTTTGAGCTTGCTTATGAGGCCCATAGTGAGAGACCACGTTTCAGTGCCGTATGTCATCACTGGTAACACACACTGGTCGAAGACTTTCCTCTTAAGGCACTGTGGTATTTTGGACGAGAAGACGTTGCGTAGTTAAATCTAATACTTAAAGTAAAAACTTAAAAAAATAAGAAATAAAATAAATTTCTGGCATACTTAATAATCTAACTATATATCTTCAATATACATAAAAATTAGTCCCTATTTACCTTGGTCACGCCATAACTTGAGAACGACTTTACCGATTTCATTATCTTTTTTAAAAAAAAGATAATGTTTAATAATTTAGATAATTTAAAGTTTTTTTAATATTATGTAGAAGGTTACGTAAAGAAAAATTAAGAAAATTGCGTAATTTCTGAAATTGGAAAATTTCAGTAAACTTAAAGACGATTTAATTTCGCGCGTTTGACAGATCTAAGACAGGACAACGTGTCGGGTCAAGTAGTAATAAAAAAATACGGACGGAATTGACCTCCTTCGCGAAGTCTGCTAATAATAACTGCGGTCTGTAGGTACCCTTTACAAATCAACAAAGAACATGACAACACGAAGCACGAAGTATTCTTCAAACGTATTGCCAAAATGTCACTAAAATGTACGGAATCCTGTACATGTGTAGGTAATCCCTCTCGAGGATTCCGAGGACGTTGCTTTGTGGCGTATTAATGCGGGGGACACGTCGCCGGCTCGAGGACAAGGCAAAAAATGTAAAAAGTTACTTTATTCTGAGGCGGTACAGTCACCTGCAGAGATATGGTGCTATTGTACCATACAGGGTCAAAAGTAACTAACGCAAAATCTCTTAAGGGCGACTTTGGTGCATCAAGACTAAGCTCCTTGTCTTTACAACGACGCGGCCCACACCGCCGTTGGCTTCCTTGGGCTCGCTTGAATGGGACGTCAGATCAAAATATGAAAGTTTGTTAATTTGTCCGCATTCAACTCAGTAACAGCTGATCGGATTGGAATGAAATTAGGTACACCTTTTTAGGAGATACCTTTTATCCTGGGAAAAAATATGGTTCCTGTAGGGTAAAACTGTTATTACGTTAAACGTTATTATTTTATTCAAAACGACTACACATTTTTAACTTGACAATGATACAGGAGGATCATTTTAATAGTTTGACCACGAGGAAAGACCATTCCTTGTGGTCAAACCAGTGGGACTAAACAGTTTGACTACGAGGAAGCACCGGTATTTTTAACGAGGCTAACAAGCCATGGGTTTGTCTGATATAATAATAATATCCAAACTATTACAAATTAATTATCCTATTTTCGAGTGGGTATGGTAAAAATATGTTTCTTTTATAACTAGTGTTCCTTTATTTCTACGGTAGACTGTATCCACGGTTAAAGGCACTCGTCCGCCTTTCCTTTCTTAATTAAATCATACCTAAGGTATGTACACCGCTTTATAATAAGAAGTAGCATGGTTGGGAGGCAGAAACAAGATAAAAGCAAAAATGTCAAGAGGCATGATACTTTGTTTAAATCACAGACTAGTATCCAGTAACAATAACTCAAAAACTTGATAACATCGTTTACATCGAGCTAGGCCAGAGGCCAACGTTCGACCGCGATCTGATAGAAAGCGACGATGAGGTCGAAGATGAACACGTTTGCTTAGTTGTAACCTGACTCGGTCCACGTATTCATTTGCTCTGACAGCTACAATAACATTGTAAAAACCTGAATAAAAAAATTTCTTTCAATATTACACTGAAGTTTATCGGGTACCCGCTACAGGCATACGTTCAAAAACCTAGCGAAAGTGAACATTACTCGTAGTTTTCATTCAAAATGTCTGGTTTCTTTAAGACGATGAGTTTAAATAATAGCTAGATTTTTTAAACGGAGTGATATTACTTCTGTTTTTTTTTATTGGCTCGCGTTCGATCGCATCCCTCCTAATTTTGAACGGGGGTGTAGTCTACGATAACTTTGGCTTGCCTTAAAGGAAAATAAAGGAATAAGGGTAATTATCATCATTTCAGCCATAGGACGTCCACTGCTGGACATATGCCTCCCCCATCGATCTCCAAAAGGGCCGGTTGGAAGCAGCCTGGGATCTGTATGGAATAAGGGTACTTATTGCAATAATTTTCTGGTAATGGTCTTCACTTTTAAGTAATGCAAACTGGGTTTCATATAAGTGGAGAATATTTACAAGAAAAGTTACACAAACGGGCCACTGGTAAAAAAAATCATGACTAACGAGGAAATAAAGCAGGCAAGAAAACTGTAGAACTGAAGCTGCAGTTCTGCAGTTTTCTTCATTAAAATATGTACTGTATACAAATAATAACAAGAAACACTGGTACAGGTATAAGCATCCCCCTACTTCTGTCCTCTCAGTGCCTTCCCTCAAATTAATGCTCTATATGCACGTACACAGTACACCAGCCTATATAATTGTCCACCTACCCACTCCGCGCAGTTTGGGCGTCGCGTCGCGCCTCTTTCACAGCGTGAATGTGTCGCCCCCATTAGATGCCTATTATGTCTGCCTCACCTTTCGCGCGACTCTTCGTTTTATTTCTCTTGCTGAGGCGACGGAATGAATAGTGCGCCTCAATTTTTGGCGGTTTAAAGTAAACCGATGTAAACGTAGCCTCTGCGCTTATTTAGAATCTGAGATTACAAGAGCGTTTCAAATCTAAGTCGTGTTTGCACACCATGAGAAGTATTCGTTACGAAAATTTAAGATTTTTCTAGCATTATTTATGTTACAAAAGTGCCTATGTACGTACTCATGTTGCAGGGTTCTTTTTTGCTGCCATTTAGTCGTTTAGTTCGAATATAAATAATTTTCGCATTTATAAAATTACTAAAGGTATATAAATTAAAAAGGATACGAATGGTAATAATTGATCATTAATATTGTAGGTACTCTACTCTGTTCCACGTTGGGCGCCATGAAACAATGCCACTAATGGCAGGCCTCGTTATGCACTTGACGGTTGCGTGCGTAATTATTACACGCAGACAGGTGCAGCTCTACAAAACGTAGTATTTTCTTGCACGGTTCAACACATTTTTATAAAATACATAATAATGGCAGACAGCCCCAAGTTGGACGCCATTTTAATGTTATTTCATTACGATGTTATATTATGATATTTATTTAAATATAAATTAACTTGCGCCACTCTATTTAATGGATAGAACAAAACCAATGGGCATTAATAGGCACTGTTTGACTCACTACATTTTGCTTTCACTTACTCGTAAAAATGTATGTACACGGTGCGAAATTTCCTAAACACTATTACACGTTGGGCGCCAGTGGTACAGTTTAGCGTTGTTACTTGTTCACTAAAGGTCTGTCATCATTGACAATATTTTAATATATTTATTAACCCTTTGAATAAGGCGACGGAAAACATCGTGAGGAAACCTGCATACGCACGGAAAAAAAAATCAATGGCGTCTGTAAATCCACCAATCCGCCACTGGGTCAGTGTGGTGGATATGGCACAATTGCCCTGTCGGGGGTAGGCCAAAAGTCCAGCAGTGGACTATTAAAAGGCTGATTATGCTATTACACCTTTAAAAATGTGTATCTAAAAGTAATTTTACATTCTGTTCCTATGTTGAGTGCCTCTTGTATAAAATCACTGCCAGTTAAAATTTAATCTTTTTTTATAGCAGTCTTCGGCAAGATTTAATTTTAACAATAGGTCTGCAAACAGCTTTCCCCTCGCGACCGTAGTATCGATGCCGGAGTCGCGGCAATCTCTTTAGACCCCGAACTTGATGTTTTCGCCCCCGCTTAGCTAGGATTAATCTGTGTACTTTTTCGAGGATATAGAAGGAAGCTGGTTTTTGATATCCACACAAGGACGTTGAAACCGTAAGGTACGAGTATCTATGTTAAAAAAGGCATTTTTTTTTTAAATTTCAAGAACTCAAGGTTTGAGACTAAATTCAGTCTTCAATTTGTAAATATTTATTATTTGAGATTTAATGGTGCTGCCTCTTAGTTGTATGCCAGTTTTTTTTTTTTAATTTGTTGTTAAATGGGCTGTCATGGGGACTGCCGACAGAAGTTAAAAACTAATACGTCACATTAGCATGTCGGTGACGCGAACCCATAAGTTTTGCACCTACCAAAAATCGCTCAACGCGGTTAAAGAAGTTTTCACTTTATAAATATATATTTTTATAACTTTTAAATCAAAGCAGTGAAAATATTAATTTTTTTAATCAGTATTAGACACATTTGAATCACACCAAATTTTTAATCACATCACACAATAATTTATTCTGTCTAAAATAAATCGACTAAAATAGGAGTAGGAGAATAGATTAATTAGGAATCTGTTTGTTTATTTAGAATTGATTTCCGTTTGGCTACCAATTCGCCTGAAGTGACGTTGTGGCCGAGGATGGAACACGTTGATCTAGAAGAAATCTATTCACTCTATTGAAGATGCCTAGATTGTAGCTATCAGGAAACAAGTTTAAAAATTTAAAATCAACTATTCTATTAATAGCTTTTGTTTATTTTCACAATTCCTACATAAACAGCACTTGTTAGAGCCACAGAAAAGAGAAGTAAATAGAACGGAAATGAGAAGGAAAATCTGTCGCCAGGCATTATGACAAAACCTTGATTGAACATTCTTATTTATGTCGACGCGTCGAACTCTATGTCCAACGAACTTGGACCTTACCTTTTTGGGTTAGGTTAGGTTAGTCCGCATCACAGTTGCTTACTGATTTCGAATAACTGACGTTTCGTTTATATGGGTGCAACTGGCTACAACACAAATTCTTACAAAAACGCCTTCACAACCGTTCTAATTTAAACAAAAAAAAAATCTTTTCGGTTAGAACCACCGTCGCAGATCAGTGCAAAGATCTTCCATCGCGTCAGAGATCGAGGTGAGCGAGTTTACAGCGTCACAAAGCGACCGATTAAACACTCGACGCTGCGTGCCGCTGCGGCGCCGGCGCGATTTGCAAGCGGTTTTAACTCGTCGAGTGTCGCAATACACGGCGTTTTGTGCTGAGAGCTCTGAGCTGGATACCGTTTTTATATAAAAGAGCTTAAGATATAGTCCCACAAAGAGATGCGTTCGGGTAAGTGGACCTCTCGGAGTTACCGTTTAGTTATATTTATGTAGATTTATTTTTGGAGGTGCCCACTCAAATGATAAAAGGATTCAATAGCTGAATTATGAAAAAATGTGTATTAACTTGTCTTTGACCAGTGTGTGTTGCCAGTGATGACATATGGTGTGCTATAATCATGCCAAGTTTGATGCTTATACGTATTACCGTTTTTACATTAGAGCTAGTACAAAAATACAAAAAAAAATACGTTTGTTGTGGGGTTGTTTGTTGTTGTCCCTTTCGTTTTTAAAACTGACACAAATATGCTTTTGTAAAAAACCGGTTGTTTTATGAAGGGTGGTCCCTCCTTCATAAAACAACCGGTTTTTTTAAGTTAAGTTTTTACTATTTAACTTTATTATTATTACATAGTTAATCCGCCGAAATATTACATATTATGTGTAAATTTCAACTGGCTATCTATTACGGTTCGAAAGATACAGTCGTTAAAAGGTAGGACTGACAACCAGACAGCGTAGGCTTAGTAATAGGGTCCCATTTACACCCTTTGGGTACGAAACCCTAAAAACGAACACAAACTCATCTATTCTAATTTCCATCTCATTGTTACAGGTAATTTCGGCCCAAAACGTGGAGGGTACGTACAATTCGACCAGGCCCATGGTAATCAAAGTAACCAAGGTTACCAAGGCAACCGCTCCGGCTACGGCAGTAGCGGCTCTGACCGCTTTGGCAACCAGGGCAATAATTACAACCGATCCGGTTACGGTGGCAACAGACAAGGTTACGACGACAACCAAGGTTACGATGGCAACCAAGGTTACAACAACCGACAGAACCAAGGATATGGAAACGGAGGAGGGTACCAACAGAACAGATACAACAGGGGCCAGGGATCAGGGTCATATTCAAGTCAGGGTTCAGATAACCAAGGTCATCAGAGGAGTAATTCGTATCCGCAGGGTAAGTACGGTGCTGGCGGGCAGGGGCAGGGATACCAGAGGAATCAGGGGCAAAGGGATCAGGGGGGCTGGCGTTAAATTTTTAATAGTAATTAACATTGTATAGACTAACGTAGATAGACTGAATGTTGCTATAGGGTATTTGACTGTTTTCATAATATTAGTCATGCTGGTGTAATCCTAGATCCTAGAAGATTACTGTACAAAAAACTACAAAATTAATGTACCTACTGATTTTCTGAAATATATAAATTAATAAATATTTTTGTCATTGGTCACGTGACTTGACGATAAACGCTCTATTTACGTAGAATATCCTTATGACGTCACATATAGGGTAACCATCCGTCCGGAATTTTAGACCTTTGTCCTGCTTTTTTAGCTTGAGCGATTTAATACGAGTAATAAAACATACATACCTAAGTATATAAAATCTGTTTTCAATCTTGTGTTTGAATTTTGTGAGTAAAATGTCCGGACTTGTATTGAAATATCCGGCTTCAGGTCAAGACTTTTCAAATGTTGATATGGTTACCCTTGTCTCGGGCAAGTACAACAAACAAATACCGAATGCCATATTTTTTTGGTATCATATCAAAATTCATCCAAAACCGTGGAAGTAGAAACAAACATACACACTTACACAATTACCTACGCATCCACAAACTTTTTCATTTATTAAAATAACTCTTATTTATAGTCGCTTATTGCACTTGTATGCTTGCTTGTGACGTCACTAAAGTCACGTGGGCCCATAATTAACCCGTTGAATACGAGCGAGTCGTTTTTTTTTTATGGCTAAAATGGGGAACTTCATCCACTTTCAGATAATTAAAAAAAAAGTTTTAAAAAGGTATAAAATACGTGTATAATTATTATATACCATTGGTATTGTGTATAAATATTCTTACACACAATACACGCGTCGGAGTACTTCGCTTACGCCGACATGCGGTGCGTAACGCATATGTGAGGTTGTCAAACGCGTTAACGCGATAATAAAACAATTTGAACTTTATTTGACCATTTATAATACAAATACTTTAAATTATGAGGTTCAAATAACAGGATTGCTTTATTATTGCAATTTGAGATGGTTTAGTAATAACAGTCAAATACCTTATTCAAAATTTTCGGAGGTCAGCTATAGAAAACCGCGGATTAGTAAAGCAACGGGGCGTAAACCCGAATACTGGGTTCGAATCCTGCCGGTCGCTGAATATTTGCATTGTCTTCGTAACATTTAAGTTAAACTAAGTGTGGAAACATGTGAAAATATAAATTTCATGTAGAATGTACTTTAATGTACGGTTTCTATTAAATGACGCGCCGTCTTGCCTACCAACATATAAATCATCATCTCAGTCCACTGCTGGACATAGGCCTCTCCCAAGGCACGGCACTCAGCCCAAGCTTCGGTTTCTAGTTTTCTGCCTTACGTATCGTCACTCCATCGAGTTTCAGGGCGTCTTGTGCTACCTTTGACAATTCGTCTCCATTTTAATATAACAAATGTCTAAATATAAAAAAAAAACAAAAGTAACCGTATCTCTCAACTGGGAGTTTGTTACCTTTTCACGAGCGATCCTGAACAGCTCAATCGAATCTAATGAAATTTTCAAGAAAATAGAATGCGTCATGACAACAAATAATAGACATTTCTTTCAAATAAAAACGGAAAAATTGGAAAATTACATTTAAAATAAATTAAAATATTATATAGATAATTTCCCAATAATTGGTAGGCAAAACGATCCGTTGTACGAATAACTGCACATTTATAGTGAACACTTGGCAACATTGTCACTGACTTGAGCCCTATTACAACAAGTAAATTTTAAGAGGAGATTTGGGAAAATTAGAAAAATAGTGGCGCTTATATGGTTTAATGTTACTCGTTATTAAATACTGCTGACTGATGGAATGTTGTCCTCACTCATGATCCAAGAAAACAAGGTCTAGCGCTCCGGGAGTTGACACTCAATTACGTCACTGTCCAGTCGCCACTTTATTGCAACAAACACAGATATTGGGAAACAAATTTGTTAATAATCTATTAAATAAAATACTTAAAGCATTTCAACTGACATTTGGCTTGTCCGCTCAAGCAAAGCAATTCAAGTTAAGCACGAATTTACATTATTTAAATCAAAACCATGTTGATTTGTTGGATTTCCACAGGTAATATACGGAGATTGGGGAGTTATAATTTCACGTTACTGGTAATACAGAAAATCTGCTGTTTCTTAGTGATTCCGCCATTGTTTCGTGTAACTCTCGAACTTGTTGTAAATGACTTATTCTGCTCTTGCTTATGCACGTGTACGTGAATCCATGGCATCGATGACGTCAGTGGGTGTCACCCACGTGACATTATTTCTCGGAGCGCTATACCCGGCAAAGTATAATTATTATTATTATACCATGTTACTCAGATCAGACAAACTAGGAAGATATGCCTTAGTACAATTATCGTTCGAGTTTAAATATCTCAGTATTTCATCCAATATACCGATAAACCGCTTAACGGAAAAACTGTAAGCACACTTACTCATTTTTCACGCACAATAAGGAACTTGCAGCGACAATAACTGAAGCTGGAAACAAACTATCGGACGCGGCTGACGAACTCGACTGACAAAACATCCGGCGCGCCAGATTTCTGTCGGACGTCCGAACGCTCAAGGTCAGCCCAAGGTTACGTCCACGAATTACGTGCGATAGTTTGCACAGCTCAGTGTACATTCTATATCTAGATACCTTTATGACGCGTCCATCAGCCGCGTCCAATAACTTGTTTCCAGATTTACGCGTAAAAGATGGCAAGGTCTACTGCAGGATAAGTTCGACTAAAGGCATCAAGCCATTTAGGCTTGATGCGTTCGCACGCGCCACGCTACCTTACCATGTCTCACTTATTTGTTTGATCTGAGGTTACACAGAAGTTACAAATTTACTGAAACGCCTTTTTTAATCTATATTAAATTTTATTTGATTATAACGTTTTTAAAGGTATTATTATATGATAGCATCACAGGTCGAAAAAATGTCGTCAATAATTAATAAGCTCATTTTATCCTGACACTTAAAACACAAATATTATTTAGTACGAATAAATGATTAAGACCACATTCTGGATTTTATTTCGAATCTCGCAGCTTCGTCCCAGCCTTAGTAGGGTCATCATGGTTAACCAGAAATTTAAGATTATTCTGTGGTCAAAAATGTCTGATGCTCGGTCGCAAAATTCCAGTCAGTTTGTTATCGTGTACGGGCAAGCCGATCGCGCGACCGAACATCTAAATGTCACAACTTTTTTGTTGTTTGCGTCCCAATTTCATATCGAACAATCAAACGGTTAATCAGTCTAACTGAGAGAGTTTTATTTAACATTCGAGAGTTAATTAAAAACATGTGACGTGCATGTCAAACGTTTTCCAGTTGAACAAAGCGGTCTCGAGTGGTGCACGTTTTGTCCAACTTCAATATAAAGTAGTTTTTACTTTTTTTTCACAATCGAAGGTTCGGCGCAAAATTGTCGAACATGAAAAGAATTAGGGCCGTACCTCGCTGGAAGCCACTCGAGAACTGAATGGGTGAAACTTAACGGAGATTTTTAAGAAGTTTTTGTCCAGGTATGCGATTCGAATGAGTTTTACGATTCATTGAGTAAGGAAGTCCGCTATTGGACTTGTTATGATTGTTGCGGTGCAGCATTTCAATTTAATAAAACCGTTTTTGCTAGATATGCACCGGCATAAAAGATTATAAGCTTTATTCAAAGGCTTAGTCATAAAAATGAAACAACTGGCTTCAACAAGATATCTGAGTATATCTGAATGGTATCAACTTAAGCTACTCAAAAATGCAAATACATATCACATTTTAGCCTCATTGATTCTCGATTCATGGTTGGTATTCCAAAAACTCGAAGGAAGCGCTTTGATTGTACTTTGATTGTTCGACTGATATACGAGAGATCGCTGCCTGAGTGGGTGTCCTCCGATAGATACAATTGGGTGCTTCGACCAAAATAAAATTAATGGACGTGCCATAACCATTGAAATTGCTCAGTAAAAACGAGTCAAAACCGTTGGACATATTATATTTCAACATTTAATTATGATCATGTACAGTAGGTATATTTGTTACAAAAAATATATAGTGGTTTTTTGTTGTGTACTTATTTACACTTCGGGAAAGCACACGAAGTCATACTTTTGTCGATAGATACAATTGGGTGCTTCGACCAAAATAAAATTAATGGACGTGCCATAACCATTGAAATTGCTTAGTAAAAACGAGTCAAAACCGTCGGACATATTATATTTCAACATCTAATTATGATCATGTACAGTAGGTACATTTGTTACAAAAAATATATAGTGGTTTTTTGTTGTGTACTTATTTACACTTCGGGAAAGCACACGAAGTCATACTTTTGTCAGATGTTTCGTTATCTTGTAACAATAGTCTCGTGTTGTACTTCCTACGGCTACAGAAAGAGACCGACTGAAACGAAGTGAGCGACGGCGCTCATTTTGTAATCTTTTAAAAAATGCGCTTCTACTGGCCCGTCTATTCATTTTATTTTGGTTGAAGACTGAAAGCATACTTTTCACAAACTTTGTGAGCAGTTTCTGTAAACTATGCCAGGCCACAAGTAAATATATCTCTACCTTCCGAGACCAAATTGAGCAACGTGAAACATTTATTCTTGGCTTGATGCTCATTCGCTGAGACTACAATGTTGTCGACTGATCGGAATCGGATGTCGTGACGATAGAGGATCATAGTGGATGTTGCTGCACACAGAACTAAATAAATATTCGGGACATTTTTGCAAACACAGTCATCTGACCCCAAACTAAGCAAAGCTTGTGATATGGCTGCCAGAGACTGATATACATACATATAGTTTTAAATACATACTTAAATAGATATTAACACCCAGATATAGAACAAACACAAATGTTCATCACATAAATGTTTGTCCTACGTTCTATCAATGAGATCCATGGTGGGAATCGTACCCACGCCCACAGGCTCAGAAGGTAGGTTTACTACCAACTGGACCAACGGGCTATCAGATATAGGTCTGTGTTGCTGCACCTGTCATAACAACCAGGAAAAGGACCCACTTAACTTATTTGACAGCAAAGTGACCTTTAAATAAAGCAAACCACATTGTGGCTTACAGTGTATCGTTATCCAAGATAACAATAAACAATTCTATGGATCTCTTCCACTAGAGTTCTATGTCAAAAGTCGGAGCATTGAGTCCAACAAATTCCCACATCACAATGCAACAAGCGGACCGTGAATCTGCAATATAAAAGTCGCTAACTTCGGCCCTGCTCACTTCCCAGAAACAGGCAAGATCTAGAATGTTCACTTCCCGTGAACTGTGTCAAAAGACAATCTTTTGTAAAATTACACGCGTTCTTTGCTAATGATTCCGCAGAGGCGGGACGAACAGCGGGGCGCTAAGTTCACGCTGGGCTCGCGTGACGCTGAATGACGTCACGCGGCGCGCGCGCAGTCGGACATCGCCGTTCCAAATTCAAATTCCATTTGACAGATGAATTCGAGATTTTGACTTCTGTATGGTGGTCTTGAGAACTTGTAAGTGGAGCTTTGAGTGACCGTCGGAGTGTGAATGAGCAATTCCGGATTTGATGGGAAAGCGACTTGGACGCGTCGACGGTGAGAAATGATTGACAGCTGCGGAAGGTCAAGTGCTGCTTGCTGCAGGCGTTGTTTCGCACAATGACTGCATTCATATAGGTACATAGTGGTTCTATGCAATTTTAAGTTGTAGGTAGGTACGTACATCGATGACATCTGAGAGTTCAGAGCCAATACAAATTGCAAACCTAGAACTTGAGAGTTTGAGTTGAAATCGGTAATGAAGGTATAGTTTATCTACGAATCCTGCTATGTGAATACATAGCATATATACATGTATATATTTATGTATATCTATATATTTATTTTTTTTCTTTATTTTTTCTTTTTTTTTCTGTTTATCTGTTTTCTTTATTTATCATTTTTTTTTTTTTGTATCTGTATTTATGTGTATTTATTTATGTATATCTTTCGCGGTTCTGGCACTTTGATGAGTAGGTACGTAGGTATATAGGTACTTATCTAAGTAAAGAGAGTACGTAAATTATTTATAGGCAGATAAAATATAGGTACTATAGGTAAGATAAATGAAAATACCTAATGGATTAAAAATTATTATGCACTCCGCTGATTTTTACCCCCGACGCAAAAAGAGGGGTGTTATTAGTTTAACGTGTGTGTCTGTGTGTTTGTATACGTGCCTGTCTGTGGCATCGTAGCTCCCAAACGGCTGAACCGATTTTGATTTAGTATTTTTTTTTCAATTTGACTTGCTCGAGTGTCTTCTTAGTTATGATTTATGAAAATCGGTTCAACTATTTGAAGATTATGAGCTCTTTTATAAAAAAAAAAAATAAAAAAAAATTACCTCCCTGCCTACTTGTTTTAAAATTATTTTATCAATGGCCGAACGGCTTTCTTTCGGGTGTTCCTGGTTCAGTATTTTCAGGAATAAAGATCTTATTATGCAAGTAGTATGTAAAAAAAAAAAATAGGTTTCAAATAAATCAACAAAAAATCTTGCCGGCTGTACCTAAACAGATGCTGTTCACGCTCATTATCTCCCTAACCGCAATCAAACGATCGCTTCATTTCATGTACCCAAACGGAAATTGCGCTTCCTCACAAAAAGTTACAAATTGTTCCAGTTTCCCCCCAAATTTTACATTCTGAACACGCACCCAGTCCGGCGCTGATTGGTCGGCGCTACTTCAACCCGATTGGCCCACAATTTGACAGTAATGGCGTTAACTCTACCTTTCCCAATAAAAAACATAAGTGCCTCACGTTTTGCAATTAGATTTGAATCGTATTCGTTGGTGATTAAGACTAGATCTGTTTGAAAAATGTGGTAGATGCATGCCATTTTGCTCGTTTTTGTGTCCCCTCTAGACAGATGTTGCTACATTTTAGTAACAATTTCGCCCACGACTCGTTTCGAAAGCCATTGTGCAACATTTTTTGTGTATTATTTTGACTAATTCATTTGTCGTGCGGTTGGTTGGACGCCGAAGGGAGAGATAATTCATTGGATGCGTTTTGTTCCGAGCTACCGGTTTTTTTAATATTGGATTTGGGTATCATGATCTTGAATGATGATGTTTTTTTAGGATGATGAGTAGATAAGTATTATCATTATTTTGTAATGACACTTACATAATCCGAACTCTGGGTAAATTATTTTATTATTATTTTAGAGTTCCAATTTGGCAGGTAGGTAGGTAGAAGGTTTTTTAAATCTTAGTTGCTCACTTACTTCACACTGGCAGAATTCCAATTGAATCTACTTATACTACCTTTTTTCATGGTGGTTAGGGCACTTAACTATACTTAATTCTAGTTCTCATATTGATAACTATAGGGTTACGCGGAAAGAGTGTATACGTACCTACTAAGGCGAAAGAGGTCCATAGTACCTATCATTATGAACAAGTTTTACTATGGGACCAAACCAAATATCGCGAAAAAAAAATATTAGCCTTCGACCGTTTTCTATGGAACAGCAGATATTTTTTTTCGCGATTCCAATGTTGGTTCCTTAATAAACATTGCTCATAATGGATGGGTACCTACTATGGACCCCTTTCGGTTTAGTACACCTTTTCCGCGTTACCCAGTTTATACCACCACTGGTTTAACATTGAAATTCTAATGTGGTCGCCAAGGTGTCTGACGGTGTGTTCCATCCGGCAGTTTGACATACTTGATATCAGGGTTTTATTTCTATCTATGCCAGGCAAAGCGCGTTCACTAGGTATATATCTACCTACCTAAGTTTTCGACTACAGGTACCTACCTACATAAGTACAACAGCAGCTTTTGAAAGTACCTAATAGTTCCTTTCATTTCGCGTGAGGATGGTCGATCATCTCGACCGATAAAAAATCATCGTGAGTGCAAGCCGGTGTTATAATAATTTACCTAATAGTTTTTATATTTGAAGTGTTGAGCTGTCCTGTCAGTCAGTCGTCAAATGTTTTAACATGTGCTTCTTTTGACATCGAAGTTGAAGTACCTAGGTACCTAAGTAGACGGTAGAGTAGGTACTTTTTAGAAAATGTAATAGGTACTCTGCAAGCTTGCAAAGCTGCATCGCTTTTACAACTAGCTGGGAAAATATCAGCAGCTTAACCCGTAGATGTAAATGTAATTCACGCATATAAACCAGAGATCATTACTAGTGACCCGCGGTCCGCGCGTGACTATTTGTCCGTTGCCGCCGCCATGTTGCGCTTACGGGCGGCCGCGGTTCAAGTGTCATATTATATTTTTACTTTTAATAATTTGCGCGCAGCGGCCGCTCGAGGACTCCACTCGAGCACGGAGCCAAAAAAACTAAAATCCGTCCATGTGCTACGGAAATTGTGACGGTTTTGGACTCGGGTTCCGCAGGGTTATTGATTTGCGCGATGTGGAGATTAGCGTCTACTTTTTTAGCAACGTTTAAAAAGCATGTTTTTTTCTATCTTTTACTAGCAGCGCCCGCGGTTTCACCTGTGAGTTAAAAGTTATGGTATGTCCAAGGTAAATAGGGATAAATTTTTATACGTAGGTATATATTTAAATGTTACATGATGGTGGCCATTTTAAAAATATTAGGTAGGTACTAGGTTTGTTAAAAGTAAAATTTCTTAAAAAAAAAAACTTGTTCTTATCGTTTTGAAGATTTTAGTTTACAGTTAAGTAGAGCTAAACTGTAACATATGGCAAAACTGTTTAATCTCACTCTATGTGTATCGGTCGAGACATTACTGTTTACCGAGGCCGCAGTACGTACAAGTACAACTACCGTACTTTATCGATCGTTAAATTCTATAAAATGTCATAGAATCGATCCTAAATGGCGTTATATCGAATTTGACAATCTCAAATGTCAAATTTGACGATTTAGGTATAAAGAAAGGTAGTGCTTGCACTGCCGTTTCGTCATATTTTTAATGGATCCTCTCGCGAGTTTTATTGAAGTGAGAACTAAACTTGCTAAAATATCGGTGTCTTTTTAATTTTAGCTGTACCCACCTAAGTTATTTAGATTAGAACCATTATAAAAAACTAGACTAAAACCGCCATCATCATTATGCGATGGCAGTGTCACACAGTGTGTTTAGTTCTGTCATGAAGACCCAAAGAGAATTAAAGACCTTTGAAATTAACCAACTTCATTGTATTCTGTATCATAAAGTTTGATACTTTACCTACTTAATTATAACTACTGTCTCATAGATTTAGTTTTTCAGTTCATGCAGTTTTCCTGTTCCAACCGCCACCAACGGATCTCTAAGCTCAAACACAACGGCGCATTTGACGCAGCGCATTATTATGTATTTTGGAAAAGCCCATTGTTTCGCAATCACCCCCCGGCCCTAGAGTGGAGTGGTCTCCATTGAACGCCTGAAAGAGTTCCATACAACGCCACAATCGCGCATTAGGTAGAGCGATCAAAAGGTGCCAACAAGCGCTTATGTAATGACCTATAATCGTTGCACCCTTACAATGCGTGTTATTTTAAATGCTACAAGAACTCAATGGGGAGAACCACATCTGTACCTTGTACGTTGTATTTTTTATATTTTCAGCAAAAAACTACCTATATTAAAAAAGAAATTGTTCGGGAAATTGCGTGACATCTTCTCGTCCAAGATACAACAGTGCCTAAAGACAAGGGTCTTTGACCAGTTTGTGTTGCCAGTGATGACATATGTCACTGAGACGTGGTGCTTAACTTTTGGCCTTTTGGAAAAACTCAGAGTCACACAACGGGCAATGAAGCGAGCTATTCTCGGAGTTTCTTTGCGCGATAGAATCCGGAACATGGATATTCCCCGAAGAACCAGAGTCACCGACATAGCTGTCAAGATTTGCAAGTTGAAGTGGCAATGGGCAGGCCACATCGCTCGAAGAACCGATAGAGAAGAAAGGTTCTTGAGTGGACACCGTGAACCAAAAGACGCAGCGTAGGTAGGCCTGCCACTAGATGAACAAAAGACATCGTGAGACTCGCGGACATCCAGTAGATGCAGATGGCAGGCTGTCGTTCAGTGTGGAGTTTTAAAGAGGAGGCCTATGTTCACCAGTGGACGTCTTCTGGCTGGTGCTGATGATAATGACCTATATTTTCTTTGCAATAGTCTTTTGTCTTCAGTATTTTATTTATTAAATTTTTGACACAGTAGAACTTTAATCTGGCACAGTGAAAAGATGCAATTGGCCAATTACTAAGTCATTTGGGCATCAAGATTTTCTATTTGCAGTGCATTTGACAAGTGTTTTTTGTCTTTCTAATAGATAATATCAGACGTATAGTTTAAATTTCAACTCACTATGTCGTCAAAATGGGTTGATGAATAAACCCAAAAAAGTCTACAAACCTGAAACAATTTGAAGACACTTCATTTCTGGATCCATTTGTGGCTCTCCACCTGCTACAGTCAAACGGCTAAGATCACAGTACCAATCCACATCAAACGGAAATGTCCTTTGTGCTTGACGATGACTTGATGTTTCTCTATGGGTTGATGGTTGTGTCGCGCATTTCCCCATTGTTCCGGGGGCCGCCATTAGCGGGCAACAATCGAGCCAAACGAGAGCGCGCGAAATGCTGTCAGAACGCGCGCCATTTTACTTTTACCTCGAGAGGATGAAAGTCTTGCTGTGTTTAAAACATTTGGTTGGATTTATAAATGACTGGATAAAATTTCATTGCATAACTATAATACCTAGTTCAGGGTCTAACCATATATTTTTTCTGAGCAAGTGCCTTTATTAGCTAAACAAAATACAAGCTATTACCTACTAACACTACAAATACAGTTAGACTGCACATAGACCGATGAAGGTCTAAATACAATCCAAATGCACAAGCCTATCAGTTGGCAGCGTACCCATCATGCTGGCGGCATTACCACGTTGAATGGCAATGCTTATGCGTCGAGCCAGAAACACGCCAGCATTTTGGTCACGCGTTGCATTAACCAGGCTCGAAAGATTTTTGAAAATGAGGTGAACTCCCGGTTCCCAAGGGCCCAATGTCTCTACCTAAAACGCCTCAAATATGTAACCACTTCCGAGGTTAGCATATTTGCGTCGATTGTGCTGCTCTGCTGAATTGGCAGTTGGCAGTCGCGCCAGCCCTACCTTGTGTCTCAGGAAGATGTGACGGCGCCAAAGTATCAATACAAGTTGCGTCCCATACAAGGGGCCGAATTTTTGCAAATCTTTGTAATAAATAAATATTCAGGACATTTTTGCACACATAATAGTGGTCATCTGACCCCAAATTAAACAAAGCTCGTACTATATAGCTGCCAAAGACTGATATACAACATAGGTACATATATACCTAATATAAATTTTTTTAAATGTATATTTAGGTAAATAGATGTTAACACCTAGACATAGAACAAACACAAATGTTCATCACATGAATTTTTATCCTAGGTGGGGAACCCACGTCCCCAAGCGTATTAGAAGGCAGGTTCACTACCAACTAGGCCAACGACGCAGTCGAATAATTTTGACTAGACAGATCAACAGAAATAAATATATACTTAGGTACAATTTCTAACATATTGGAATGTTTTTTCTAAACTCTTAGATTAATCTAAGTCAAACTAGTAATCTAATGGCACGAAACATTTTTGCGTCCAGCATTCCTGGATAAGTTACCCTAAGTATAAAAACTTTCAGTACTTTTCCATTTTAATATCACATACAACCAAAGATAATAAATCGTCATTGCTTACAACCAAGGTGCTTAAAAATTCAGCTGGAATGTAACTAGTCTGTTTATATGTACGCCAGTCTCGAGTATTCCAAAGATTTCTCGGAAACAAAATCTTTAGCGATAGAACACCAAACTAAATAAAAATCAATACGTTCCTCTCAACGACTGCTACATTTAATATCAAACAAAATTGGAGCCATTAAAACAAACAAAAACGCTCAATTGTATTAATGAGGCGCAACGTTGCAGAGATAATAACAGCACCTGTCAAATGGTTGTCAAAATAATACGCGGCCGGCTCGAGAATGGATTAAAATAAAGGCGTTTGTTGGAGAGGCAAGATTTGTCGAGTCATCTCTGGGTGTGAGATGCAGGGTTCGCTGGACTGATTGAAAAACCTTCGAAAAATAAGTACCTACATAGTAACTAAGTAGTTTTCTATTAGTCAGAATCAAAGTGTATGTACGATATGTACAAAATGTAGCCTGGAGATATTGATGATTAAATTGAGATTGATTGCATTATTTTTACTGGCTTTCTTAACTAAATAAAATACAAGCTAACACTAACACTACAAAAACAGTTTGACTGCCCATAGACCGTTGGACATCTAATAGACAAGACTGTGAAAATAATCTACCCTAAAGTTAACAAAGTATAACAAAAGTCACGGATCCTGCATGCCAGTACCGTTCTTTATCGATCGTCAAATTCGATAAAATGCCATAGAATCGATCACAGCGAATCCTGATCAATTGACATTTTTAGAATTTGACGATCTCAAATGTCAAATTTGACGATCGATAAAGAGCAGTTCTTGCACTGCTGGTGTCCGTAGAGTAGCATTTTAAATAAATAAATAAAAGATCATAAACGTATTTTCAACAACATTTTTATTGAACCAATAATTTATTTAGTAAAAATTCTTCCCATAGTTCTGGTTAGCAAAAATTTTCATTTTATCTCAGAGATGGTTGGAAAGTATCTATCAAATTTCTAGCCTAAAATGAATAGTTAGTCTTTTTTTACTACAGTAATGCGGATCTTTACGAATTTTATTCAAATCGCAAACCATGTAATAAGGACAATGTTGTGCTCAAAACTTACTTCAAACATGGATAATAAATGTAGAGAACCCTCGAGATGGCGTGTCGCCGGTGGTCGCTGGACGCGCAGTAATGAGACCTTGGCGCTGACAGACAGGCGCGTCTGTCTGCCACCGTGACAGGCAAACCAGCGACTCTGGCGAACATTCCTTACCATCTACCTCATTTCAGACTTAACAAGTCTCTCGAAGGAGACCTTTCTATTCTTACTTGGTGGGCATGCTGGTTGTGGAGCTAACCCAACGACAGTAAAACAAAATTGTATTGCATAAACCTGTGTACAATAGTAGCATTAAAAACTTATAGCTGAATCCCAAGGTACTACCCGTGTTTTCCAGTTTTTCCTCATTTTCTGAGGGGAAACTACTCTATGTCCGTTCTCATATTCCTGCCAAATTTGGTTACGAACGGCCTAGCCGTTTAGTCGTGCAAAGCGAACGAACAGAGTTACTTACGCTTTTATAATATTAGTTAGAATTAATGCTAATTCAACAGTATGTTCTAGCGGATGTGCAAGTGTCAGAGTTAAGTCGCTCGAAGCCCTTCGACATGTGTATATTGTTTGTAATGTTACGATAGACGGATATTGTTACTTTTTGCAAATTCACACTCGTTGATTTTATATCTTCAATAATGTGAAAATGTGCGAGCGAGAGAATTGCGGATGTGAAGAGACGCCTAAGGGTTTTATTCTTAACTCAACGCCAATTTTTTTGTAAGTATAACTTTGATCCGGCAAAACGTTAGTTGTAAAATGTAAGTAAGTACCTACCTATAGGTACTATATACAACATAACTATTTATCTGTTTTTGTATATCAAAACCTTTTTATTTTTATTTTGTCACCCTCTTATTTTACAAAATCATATAGATACCTACTACTAGCTGAATCCCGCAGTGTTACCGGCGATTTTCCGGTTTTCAGACGAAACAAAACCAAACATTACATTACATTATCTGGGGGGGAAAGTAGGTATTTATTCTATGTCTGTCCAATGATGTTCACTGTCATGTCAAGTTTAGTTAAGATCAGCTTAATAGAGACTTTTTTACTTTTATGATATTGGATAGATGTAAACTAAAGTTTTCAAATAATATTAGAATATATTTTATATTGGCCAAAAAGCTGCCAGACTAAAATGGGATTGGGCGCGTCACGCAGTGGATGCCCGACGGACGGCGCAGTCCAGGCAGGCCCAAGAAACGCTGGCGTGACGATCTTGACTCATTCCGGAGAGGTTGGCAAGAGATGGCGGAGAACCGAGATTTATGGAAGGAAATGGGGGAAACCTTTGCCCAGCAGCGGGACAGTATAGGTTTAAAAAAAAATATAAAAAAATTATATGCGATTTTTAAATTTTTTTGTCTGGTTCTACTTATTTTTGTTAAAATTTTACGCGCTGATTCAGTTTAACATACCACCTTTAACGCAGTACGTTTACTTTAACCCTTTAGTCCTACACCTCTCGCAGATCTTGAACGGTACATTGAATTGAAAGTTCTGTCTTTTGGGCTATGCAAAGAGCTCTAGGTACCTACTATCAAAGATCAACGCTACGCTATCAATAAAGCGTACCGTTCTCTATTTTAGCCGATAGGTCAATCCATTCAAATTAAATTAATATCACCCTAAGCCTCGTCAAAACACTGGGTTCTCTAATAAATTCATTACAACGCACGCCCGTGCTCTATCGATTGTGGCCTCTTTGCCCGAACGTGCCAGAAACAATCGACGCGATGGCGCTTCTCTACGCAACTTCACTCTACGGTAAAAAGTCGCAAACCGCCGCCAGTAGAGTTTGATTTTTGACCTTTTAACCTTAATATAGAGACTTTATTTCATTGGCCTGTGAAAGTTGATAAAGCTTTACAAAAGCATATTTTTTCTTTAAATGAATGTTCCTTCCTGTAATAACCGCCAAAATGGAAGTCAACTTTAGACATATCTGCAAAGAGGCTATATTTCAGCGGCTGCAGGAACGGTATAAAACCTTTTTGTGTGAAAAGTTGGCGCTCTTTGTCTCTGACTCACTGTCAAGCGTACTTGTGTTTTCCCGCGTTTTTTGTTCTAATTAGTCAGCCCCTCGGCCCTCAACCTTCGGTGGCTTCGCTCTCGCCAGCAATTCTGCCGCCAATGTTACAGGAATATTCACATTATTAAAACAGCCTACTATCTAGTATCAACCTGCGTACCTATATTATTATGCATAAGTATCTAAATACAGACAGACATCCCTCGCTATATTACTTAATTTGCAATCGTAAGTACCTACATTATGCCTATAGATTGTAGGGAAGTTTTACAAATCTTTTTGCTTCCAAAACTCAGTAGAAGCTTCGAGTAAAGTCTCAACCACATTACTAGGGCATGAATTAGACTTGGCTGTGTTTTACTTTGTTTGACTTGTTTGACGTTTATTTAAATACTTGATACTGGCAAATGCACAAGACGTGCGACGCCAAAATCCTATCAAGAGGATCGAATTAAAAAACCTTAACATTGTATTGAAGAGGAATCGCGAGTTGTCCCATTTAAAAATTAAAATTTCCCACTGTTGTATCCACCAACATGCACTGGGCCAGCTTGGTGGATTACGCCTCAAAAGGATGAAAACTTAGGGATACATTCAATTTATTAAACTATTCGTGAAAAAGTATTTTATTATTTAAAAATGTATTAATGGTTGCTTGTTCGATCACTACTTACTTGGTTACAGTTTACTTCTACTAACTGCTACAATATCTCTTAACTAAAGTTAAAGGTACCTACTTCTACTTAGCTTTTCTTAGCTCTGATAGTACAGGCTTATCAAACCTATGTTATTGAAAGTATTCATATCATAGTAGTATTCATATATAGTATATGTATTGTTTTATAGCTGCATCCCGCGGTATTACAGTAATTTTCCATTGTATTTTACCGCGGGCTAAAGTAGCCCATTGTAATGCACTCTATCTCTTTGGCAAATTTTATCAAAATCAGCCGTTTATTCGTGAAAAGGTAACATACAGATAGTTCTATATATACCTATTGTATGTATATAAAATTATCTATATATTGTATATATGTATTACATATATTCTGAAAATATAGTATATCTAGGGGTAGGTAAGGAAACAGAGCCGCTGGTTAACAATAAAAAAACTACTATACTTATACATACGCTTACATGTAATCGTTGCGCTCACTATTGAGTAAAATACCTGTTCAAATATCATGAGCGCACCAGTAAATAAATATAAGTACGTATTGGGTATTTAGGTACCCTGCTAGGTAGTTAGTCGGCTGCTGGCATTTCTTAGGTTCCCAAGCTAATAGCGAATCTAGCACTCGCAGCCGGTAATTACGTGCAATTTACATGGCAACCCCATGTATTTCCGAGAACTCTACGACGTCTTGCCATGAATGAGAAATCTTAAGTCCCTAATGGCGCCACCCCTGCAAGGGTTGTATTCATGGGCCCACGCGAATAATATTCACAAATTTGTTTACAGATCGGAAGAGCACGACTTGATGTATGGGGGAAACTCGGGGAAATGAATTCTCCCTAAAAATGCAGCATTATACATCAATATTATAAATTGGAAAGTTTGTTCGATTCGAAACGGATGTTGAGAAATTGGCATGGAAGTAGCTCAGAGCAATTTTTTGTTTAATTATTACATACGTGTACCTACTCAGGAATATGATATAATATTATGCAGTAAGTACGTGTGTAGTGTGTACCTAAGATCAGACAAACAGGGCAGAATTCAAGGCCAGAGTGAACAGATATATTCTAAGTCTGTGTGGTTATCTTCGACCACATCGTCGCTTATCAACAGGCGAGTTGGAGGTCAAACGCAGACTTATGTTTCAATGTATCCGCTGTTTCACCCACGTTTTTCACCGCTACCGCTACCGCAATGCAAAACCTTTAAGTACCTACAGCACACTTGCCTAGATGATGTGCTGTATACAGCACACTTGCCGCAGGTGACACATTTTTCACAGTGACACCATTAAACTATAGCCCACATGAAAAAAAGGGTGACAGGGTGGTCGTCTACTGGGTGAGTACGATTAAAGGCATCAAAGTTATATGATTATTTACGGGGTAAGGTTGTGGAATGAGTGAAAGTTGTCCCGTAAATAATCATATAACTAGTGAACAACCCTGATAGTTTGAAACAGTGTTTTAAAGGCATCAAGCCTGATTAAGACCAGATACGTTTGCACCCGCCACGCCACGCCACCTTACCATATCTGCCTTGTTTGTCTGATGTGAGGTATCCACTCTGTGAGGGCTCTACTCCACCTGCCGTCACCACGCCTAGCCATCAGGTGTCCTGTCCAGCGCCACTTAACTAGCATAATATGGTTTCCAACATCCGTGCATATGACTGCTGTCCTTTGTCGAGTTTCCGTATTTCTGTTTGTATGGTCACATCTTGAACATCATCGCATACTTCATACTAATCATATCATACTAATATATAAACGCGATAGTATGTTTGTAAGCAAGAGAAACGCTAAAAATTCTGCCTTTATCTGCGTGAAGTCGAACCAAAAACTTTGTAATTTTTTGTACCCGCGGACCCCCATGTGAAAGCTATAGCTACGCACATGAATAGCTAGTATAACCTAATAGTTTAATTTTTTTTTTTAACGCTGATAAGTCCGCGTTGACCACCAACTCGCCTGTTGGTAAGCGACGATGTGGTCGAAGATGAAGCACGACACCTTCGTTACACCTAGATATCACACTAACAAAAGCGAAAGTGACCTTTTCACGAATAAACCGCAGAACTTATCTCAATGAAATTTTGCGAGTACTAGTAAATACCAACATTGTACGAACGCATATTGAAAAAAAACCCAGAAAACTGCGAGAAAATTGGACATTTGGGGGTATAACAGAAGGATGCGACTAATTGCCTATAAATTAAACAACGTTATTTTTTATGTCCTAGTGAAAATAATAATGGTATCTACCTGACTCTTGTAGGTCATAAGAGTCTTGTGCAGCTGAAAACAAAAGCAATCCTGCTACCAATAAGTACTTTATCAACCTGCAATTTTCCTTTTGTCGATACCTGCAGCTACTGACAAAAACGATCGCTGTCAGCGAACTCAAAAGAATTTCTCATTACGCCAACACTGACACAAATCCCGGTAACCCGAGCCCGGTATCAAATGCCTGTCTGCTGAAGAGGCCAATAGTTTCCAATTTTACCGCCCTCACCTGTCCCGCGCCTGCTAATCCGCCATTTTATTAGCGTACCCTCATAATGCCGCGCACGTGCGCAAAGCGGGGACCTTTGTTCTATCAAAATTACTCCCCGAAAATGATACAACGCAACTTCTAAGCTATATCATACAACTATGTACCTTATTCAGATAAAGTAAAAGTGGATATTCACAGGAAGACAGATGAAGGTTAGGTTACATTACATAAAAGTCACCATGTTATTATTTCGTTTTGGCGGGCCGTGACTGACGTACGACAAAGTCGATGTTGCCATGCGGAATAAACTGTTATACCCGTTATGAGAGATTATAGCGTAATCTGGGAATATTAAAGACAATGAAATGAGTTAACCGTGGAAAGGTCGGGGGTAAGGGTAGATGGTTTGTAACTTGTTGTTTGTGATCGAGGAAGAGCTTTTTGTTTGATATTTCAGATTCTTTATGTATGAGGATGAGTGTTTTTGTTAGACATATAACAATTTATCATAATTTAACGTGTCATTACACTCGACAATTATTATTATTATTTAATCAGGTAAACATAGGTGGACTTCCTTTGCAAATAAACTAACTTGCAAAGCGCAGCGCTTAATTTTCACCCGACTTTATTGGATAACTAAAACTTAACAAGTAGTTAGGTATACCGTTTTGTTTCGTCATCTTACTCTATAACATAACAAAGGTGTAGTTATAACATGAAAACGTCCATAGACAATATAAATTATATTAGTTTAATTTTTATTTCTAATTAGCAGTGTGGCCTTGATTATGTGAAATTAGTAGGATAAAAAAAATTGGGAACTACTCCAAACTTGTGTGAACATTTGAAGCTGTTAATTTTCAAAATTCCTTTGGTTACAAATAAATAAAATCCATTCATAAAACTCATTAATTTTTATTAATTTATAAATCGAAATTCATTACACCTCCCTTCTCGATATAATTACAAATTCCTTCGTGTTATTAATAATTATTTATAATCATAATCATAACCTTCCTATAATCTACTTACAATACTTACATCGATCTATCATTTCAGAACATTATAAATTAATTTAAAAACATTTATTACAACTTGTAACTTACTCTAGAAAGCTTATTGCTATTCATTGTCACGGGGCGCGGGAAGACCGCCATCTTGACGGTGTTGCAAGATTAATAATGAGTTTTCCTTGGAATGGGGGTTATTTCATTACTTACTTATTAAATTATGCTATGAACAATTTATTTTTAAGTAAGTACAAACATATTAGTCCCGTCAAATGTCTTAAATACATTGTTATAAAGGATTCTGTGTATTGAAAAATTAAATTTGTGAGCAATGGGTAGCGTGAAAAATAATAAAAACAAATTTAAACTTTTTAATGCAAGAAATCTAGATTGTTCTTGATTAATTACGCTTTTTGCACGCTTGGGTAGAAAATTGTAATTCAGGAAAATCATTTTCTGAATACTTTATATGTAAAATGAAATTCAATAACGTTTGTCGATGAATTACGCTTGTCACGTTCCCGGAGCCGGGAAACCACGTCAAGGGCTCTGGGCTCCAGGAATGTGGATCCGTGGAAAGGTATGCTAAAAGTGTGGTAGGTTCGCATGCTTTAATCGCAGTTTTTAATAATTGTTATGTATTTATCTTCACCAACTCTGCAGCATCAAACAGCATCACTTTAATATACCAAAATGTAATTACAAGAGCGTTTATATTTACACAACATTATCTACACACTCAAAACACTGACTCTTGTCATTAAATGTAGTACCTACTATTCACACAACTAATATTTATTTACTACATTGCATTATTTACAATACACTCATTTATATTATTTCGTTTTATTTTCTTCTTTTGAATTGATGTATGATTTGTAATATAAAATTAATATTTTTTTATTGATGTTCGACATTTAGGTGATCGAATACAATACCTATAGAGTCACAAACATGCAAAAATAATGTCCGAACCAAAACTCGGTGCATGCTACACATTGCGCCGACTTTTAGTTAGTTGTAAAGCAACCGCGATCTGACTACAACGCCGAGCAATGCCAGTATTACGATGACATAGCGGACAAGCGACGCCGAACACTATGCAAGCAACATACGGTCTAAATTGGAGTAAATGTGGCATTGCGAACGATTTAATTGATGTTTATTTTATTTTATTTGGAAATTATACAATGATAAATAACTAGATTATACTGATATATTGAAAAAATAAACACCATTTAGCAGTTTTCGCATATTGTTTTAGGTATGTGCAACGACGCTCGGACCACTTTTGACTGTTTTCACCTAGAGATTGTAACTCTATAGGTAGGTATTGTAACTCGATGGTAGAATAGGTATGATGCAAAGAAATTTGATTTTGGTTGGATTACTAGGTCCAATTTCTTTCGTATAATGTGTCTCAATAAGTAGTTAAAATATAGTGAAGTATTTATTCTGTTTAGCACTCGTGTTTGCAGTTTGAACCTAGTTAATGTGAAGAACTCTATGCATATCCTACATTAATATGTAAATCTTTTTGTAAATAAACATTTGCTTTGCTTTGCTTTACTTTACTAGATATTGTAAATTTTTTTTTAATGTCGGATTGAGGAAAAAGAAAATCCACAATGCTGATAAAAATCCTCCGGAATGATCCTCAAATGCTGATAATTCTTTCAGTCATTTGTTCAGAATTCAAACCGAAAACAAAGCCTATATTAATGCTGATTCTGTTGTACCTTTTCTAAACTGAAATTCGGCTAGAGTGAGGGTGCGTTTTGCCAAAAGCTCTAACTGCGCCAACAGTGCTAAATTTAATGAGAACCAACAAGGCACAAAGAAATGTTCAAAAACAATACGTGCGCTTTTGAAACGCGCCTTAAAAGTGTGGTTATGATTGTCACAATATGTATAACCTAAAATAAAAAGGCAACAAATAATTTTAGAGTAGGAAAGGTACAGGGTTTTTATTTATGCCAGAGGTGGCAAACAAGCTTTTGGGCCACCTGATGGTAAGCGATCGCCGCCGCCTATATGCACACCTGTAACACTCGGGACATCAGTAATCCTACGTTGCCAACCTTTAAAGATTCTATTAACAGTCCTATTTACATTTTTGGTAAACACATTTGAATAACGTATTTTGACAGAGTTATTATTGCAAAATTGTCGAAAACCGTTATGATAAATTGAATAAAAGCCTATTTATTTAACAATAATAATATGGTCACGGTTCAAAATTAATTAGAGACAAAACTATAGCTAAGTTAAATATATGAAGAAAATGAAGGTGTGTTGTAGCCTGAGAAATATTTATAAGAATGGAGAAAAATATAAATCGTTCGGAAAACAATACAACAGAATAGGCATGTGTCCTAATTTTTTTATAACCTTATAAAAAAGCTGATTTATTGATTAATACTTTATTATTCACACCAAGAAATTTGATGCTGAGGCCAAAAAACCTCTTAAAACCATAATATCTTATATCTTATAACCATATAGATCCCAATGAACACAAAATTTAAATTTAATCAAATATAAATAAGTCGTAAGTACATAATTTATTTTCATGTTAGACAGAGAGTGCGCTATAGCACGTTATGACGTCAAGCCGTGCGCGCGCCAAATGCTATACTAACACACGCTTTGTGAGATAGCGACAGATAATCTATCCCTACCAAAAACTTTAAATGCTCAAAAATTTATCAGCCAATTTAATATATTTCTTCAGTAAGTGTGACGTATTTAATTATATGCTTCGCTAAGCCTGTTAATAAATTAAACATTAGGACACATGCCTATTGTAAATATCACAAAGAACCTCAAATCCTTACCTGTGTTTAACTACAGCACTACCTCTAAGTATTTACACGATACCCTCCTCCCGAATGTGAAAACTTACGATTAGCACTACAAGTCCACTTCTCACGTAACACTTTAAATTCCACTGCATGTTTGCACTATACGCTAAAATGTCACAATGTCTCTAGTAGCTGAGCTCCAGCTCGCTTTACCTAGACAATGTTCTTGGAAGAGACAATATGAGGCGTTTCTTTGTAAATAATAATTTAAAAAATTGATCCTAAAATATTTTTTTTCTTCGAAAATTTGTCTAAATTTTCCTTGTAAAATTCCTGCAAGTTGGGAAAATTTCTCAATGTGGCAACTTCAAATAAACTTGAAAGTTTAACGAATTTAAATTTCCCGGGCTTTAGGGAAATGTGCTCAGATGTGGTAAGACTTCAGCCTAGAGACGAGGGCAAATTTCATCTGGCATTTTATGATACACTGTTTTATACTTTTTTTGTGATTTTTGCTGGTGTAGTTCAAACCGTTATAAGTATTAAGACCCAAAGTCAATTCAACACAGCGCAAAAAATGCACCTGAAATTTTATTTCGTTTAGGTACTTTAACTAATAGCCTAATTATTAAAAAAAAAGCAACTTTTTTGGTTGAATACTACAGAAAAGCAAAAAAATCATTTTAAAAAGACAGTATCAAGTTTTTTTAGACTAAATAAACATAAGTGAAGTTTTTACGCAAAAATAAAAAAGGGAAAAGGTTGCGCCTCATATGTGCAGACTGTTTAGTCGAAATACATCTCTTCCTTGAACATGGTCTCGTGATAAAGCTGCGGGAACTTCTACCAGGCGCGGCCCTGGAGCGGCAGGTAGCCGCTGCACTGCTGCTGGTACGCTGTCGGCTGCCGGTACGAGGAGACCAGCGGGTTGCTGCACGCCGCTTGGCCCTGTCGGTGGATCAGCATATTAGCACATGCAGCAACAAATAGCATAGAGGGTCGATGCACACAACTTAGCTTTATGAGATGAATTAGCAGATTAGAGCCCGCGTTTACAATTAGCATTAATGTCTATACGTGGTAGCCCATTTGGGAGACCGCTAGACTTGAAAGCGTGAGGTCGCGGGTTAAAAAACCCCGGGCCCGTACCAATGAGCTCTTTGAAGCTTATGTACGGATTTACATACCACTGGCTTTTCGGTGAAGGAAAACATCGTGAGGAAACCTGTATACGTACGGTGAAGGAATTCAATCGCGTATGTGAATCCACCAATCTGGGCCAGCGTGGTGGATATGGCCAAACCACCCTTTCGGGGGTAGGCTAAAAATCCAGCAATGGACTGTTAAAAGGCTGATTATGATGATGATGATGATTAACGTCTATAATCTGTACAACAGATAGTAAAGGGCGTTGCTACACGCAGCTTATCCCTTTGGGTGTGATAATGAAATAGCATTCGAGATAACGCTTATTAGCATCTGTGAAATTAAATGTGTTAACAAATAGTAGGATAGTAGCGTTTCCATTTCAAATTTTTCAACTTCAAATACAAATATTACTTCTATAATATTTGCTAATAGTGCTAATTACTATTAGCACTTGAAATGAAAAAGCTGTTAGCATACATAGAACTAAAAGTCGGATGTGGTAAACTATTTCCCGTTCTTCCAAACAACACTGGCATTGCTACCCGTGTCGGTGATGATGATGGAGAAAAATTAAATAGGCATGATGACTAATGAATTTTTATTACTTCGTAAAAAACTGGTCATTAATAGAGCACATCAACAAAAACAAAATTTAAAATAGTTCAAAAATAAATAAGTTATAAGCATTTTAATTTCATGCTAGAGAGAGAGCGCACTATACATACATATGCTATACTAACACACGCTTTGCGAGAAAGGGATAGAGCATCCCTCTATATCCCCACCTAAAACTTTAAACACTCACATCTCAGAGATTTATCAGCCAATTTAAATTATTTTTTCAGTATGTGTAATGTATTTAGTAATATTCATCGCTAAGCCGGTTATTTGTAATAAATTAAACATTAAGACACATGGCTATTATGAAAGTGGGTCTTATAACTTATAACCATCGTTACCTGTGAGTAGCCTGACGTAGGCGTGGCACAGTGGCTGTGCGCTGGTGATGACGACTCGCCGGAGCCGCAAGGTTTCCCGTCCTTCACCAGCACTGGCACCGCTACTCGCCTGGGTGATGATGATGACTATGGGGGAGAAACAGATGTTAGTTTGGGAAATAAAAAAGCTTGTTGTGGGTGTTGCCATTAAGTAAGACAATTGCAATTTTATCTGCAAATATTTAGTATTTACTGGGTTAGGTACAAATCATAGGTACTAATATTATAAATGCGAAAAGTTTGTTGGTTTGTTTGTTCCTCTTTTACGCAGCAACAGAGCAATTAACGGATCGACCTGGTTTTTTTCATGAGTATAGAATAGAATAGAATAGAATTATTTATTGGCCTTATAACTAAATTGTCACATTAGGCAAGTCTTATTACAACATTCCAGCATAAAATTATATGGAACAATAAAATAAGTATTTTAATTTTTTAATCCTCATAATAATTAAAGTCACGAAATAAATCTAAAATAATAGCTATAAAATTATTCTATTAATGTCAATTATACTATTCTGATCACATAAGAATGAAGATTCATTTAGACGCATTTTCATAAATTCGTTTAGTGTGTAAAAAGGTATAGTTCAAGGGCCGGAGAGTAAGCTATACTTTTATTATCATCATCACCATTTTTCATCACTACGCGGGTGAGACCGCGGGGCGCAGCTAATCATCCATATACCAAGTATTCACGGGATTAAAACCACATATTATTTGATACAGTAACAGGGCAATAAGACCATATATTTGATACTCAAAACATTATCAATATTTTAAAAACTATCGGTCTTACTACAAAAGATTTAAGAACGCTTTAGACATGTGTTCAACATATTGTTCACAGTGAAACAACTGCTAAACACAAGTACACAAGTATTTTGCCCATTTGACACGTCTATCAAACTCAATTAAGTAATAATTAAGGCTTTTTTATTTTCTTTGTTTGATATACCTACCTTTGTACTTAAATAAATAAATTATCAATAGAAAAAAAAAGAAAAGAACTCAATTTGTCACGTTTGATAAGTTGCACAAGCAAATTACACGTTGCAAAACAATGCAAGCATCGAGGGCACCGCTACCCTTACACCCCGGGGCTAACAACCCAGCAGTCACCCACGGTACAGAATAAACAGTAGTACACTACGCCCCGCGCCACGGAGTAAGTAGGTGTTATTGAATCTGTCGTCGGCAAATTGAGCCAATTCCTAGAGGCTGGCAACACATGCGCGTGGCGCCACTTCTGTCGCCGTTGTGCAAAATAATGAGAACATTGAAGAATGTGAAGGAATCTCCTGTCTCTTTCTATTATCTAGTCTCGAGTCTTTTATTGCAGGACTCAGGACTCATTATTAAGAAACAAATCTGCATTCTTTGTCTTTAGTTTCACATAGCACAGATTAAAAAGTACTTACATAAGTTAACTTAAAATTTAAATACTTAAGTTTAAAAAAAAGGTTTATTTACAATAAAAAAGTACTTGTATTGTTTACGTTTAACTATATAGGTATGCCCGACCAGACATAAATATACAAAAAGTGGGTAAGCACCTACTTAGTTATATATGATATTGATTATTCAAATTAAATTCAAATTCAAATTATTGAGAATAATAACGGACTAATTCCATTAACATTTATCTCACATACTATTAAGCTTAAATATATTTCCTGGTAAAAATAGGAATAATTTTATAAAAAACTAATATAATAAATACAACATATATTACTTAAACATTACCTACTTGTAGTAAGTAGGTACTTATTTAGTTTTAGGTATAATTATATTATTCTATGAAATTACCTAAGATAATTTAAGTAAGAATTGGTAAGAAGATACTTGTTTTTTCCTTTTTTTTTCAGGGCATGTGCAGGGCAGGCTTTAATAACTAAACAAAATACAAGCTAAAACTAACACTACAAATACAGTTAGACTGCCCATAGACCGTTGAAGGTCTAAAGACAACCCAAATTCTCAAGCCCACTACCAGTTGGCAGCGTACGCAACATGCTGGCGGCATTACCACGTTGAATGGCAATGCTAATGCGTTGAGCCAGAAACACGCCAGCATTTTGGTCACGCGTCGCATTAACCAGGCGCTCTGAAAGATTTTTGAAAATGAAAGAAGATACTTAGCAAGCTTAGCTTTGTTTGGGGTCAGATGACCGTGTGTGAAAAAATGTCCCGAAATATTTATTTATTTTATTTTATTTTTACTTCTTTTAAATTAATTTAAAGTGCTTTGTCGCACTCAGCGCATTTCGTTATTGATAAAATTATTTGCATCATATTATAATGCCGTCTGCCGCAAGAAAACATTTGTGAGATTTTATCGCGTGAAGAGAATCCAAACAATAGGTGTATCGGCGCGCGATCGACACGCACTCACACAAGCGGCCGCGGCGCTGCGGCGCGTTTCCGCGGGAAATAGCGAGCTAATGGGGCTGCCAGGACGTGCGGGTCCCGTATTTCGGGGACCTATTGCGAACTTCATTATTTTAATATCGAGAATTTATGCACTGCATGCATCTAAGTAATTTTATCGGTGACAAAAACAGCGACGAAGATTTAGTTAGATTATATATTATAGTTATCACATTCTTGAAGTACTTTTAAAAGTACTTCGAGTGGTTTTAATTTGTTGATTTTTTAATTTTAATGTTTGGTATTAATAGTTTTAGGTTTTTAATATCTGTGTTTAAAATATTTTTCGTGTAAACAAATAAACTTTTAAAATATTGTTTGCCTTTTTTACTTAGCTTACATCACGATTTGGTAATAATATAATAAAAATTACCGTTTTTTCTTAAAACTTGATAGAAGCATCTAATAGTTCTCCGCCACTTTACTGGAGCATGACTTGGACTTGACCGTGACTTACTGACTTACTTTCACTGTGACCGAAATTATCGTTTTTTTTGTACAAAACGAAACTTACGTACTTGACACAGGTGGAACTAAAAAGAAAGAACTCCTCATATTCTAATACAAAAGACTTCAACGCGCTTCTTTACAAATGACCCACCAGTCACGTATTTAATTATCATTCTAAGTTATTCTGAGAATAAAAGCAGAAAAAAGCAAGTAAATTAGTTCAAAATGTTGGGGTGATTGGCGGACATACATATATAAACCGACCAAGTGCGAGTCGGGCACGCGCACTTTAGCTTCTATATCTATAACCACTACTTAAATTGTTAAAAACTAAAGTACAAAAAAGTTGTGCAATAAGACAATATCACCCATCCAAGTACCGAGCGCGCCCGAAATGTTTACCTTTGGTGAACAGAAATTTGTCACCGACTCGCACTTGGCCAGTATTTATTTACTTTAGAATGTGTACTATAATCATCCTAAGTTTGACGCTTGTACCTACCTATAATCATGTTTATACTAGAGCACAAACAAAATACGTTTAAAAAAACGTTTCCTGTTTCCTTTAGTTTTATACTTTATTATTTTTATTGCTTACTTTATTATTATAAATTTACCCTTCTTTTAAAATCCGTTATAAAATATAGTATATGTAATATTTATATTTAAGATGAAAGACTGCATAATGCTACAAATAATGCAGCAAAGACAAAATTTTAATTCAGTCAAGTATAAAAGTAAAATCCAGGCACTCTATTTCATAGCAACCGCAGTTTTCAAGTGGCAGAGACTGGGGGCCGCCAGCCGCCGCCGCCGCCGCTCGGTGAAATTGTGCTGATGTTATTTGTCTTCGTTCCGAGATCGCTATCGAGCCAGGGGCTGACGATTTTATCGCACGCAGTATATTCATTATTCATTAGCGATTTTATAAAAGGGAATCGATTAAAATACGCTTATTTTGACGTACCTAACTTTCGTTGCTACGAGAATGCTAATGTGAAATGCGGGTAGGTAAGTAATGTAACTACCTACATAGATAGGCAGGTATGCATTGGAGTACTAGGTCAATTTGGAGTATTTAAATATATTTTAGTTGAAGTGGCAGTAGGCAGGGCACATATCACGCAGAACAGATGGCCGATGGGGCCGAAAGGTTCTGGAATGGAGACCACGGACCGGTAAGCGCAGAGTAGGATGTCCACCCACGAGATGGACAGACGAACTAAAAGAGACCACAGGGAAACGCTGGATGCAGGCCGCTTCAAACCAGCCCTTTTGGAGATCGATGAGGGAGGCCTATGTCCAGCAATGGATGTCCTATGGCTGAAACGATGATGATGATGATATATTTGTGTATTTGGTATGAGGTATATTTTAGAGTATAATTTAAAACTTAATTTAATTTAACGTAGTGTTTAATAACAGAATTTGTTTGATTTACCTTGTAAATGAAACACTGAAGATGTATATTTTGTAGGCATGTTAAAAGTAAAGATCTCTAAAATTCCTCAGGACTATAAAGACAAATTGAACAGACTGAATAGCTGTAATGCTATTTACCACAGAAAAGAAAAGTAAATAGAAAGGAAATGAGAAGGAAAATTGGTCGCCAGGCATTATGACAGAAACTTGATTGAACATTCTTATTTATGTCAACGCGTCGAACTCCGCATCCAAAGAACTTGGACCTTACCTTTTTGAGTTAGGTCTCAAAGTTCTTTGTCCGCATCACAGTTGCTAACTGATTTCGAATGACTGACGTTTCGTATAATATATGGGTCCAACAGGCGCCTTGACAGCCGTTCTAATTTAAACCAAAAAATATCTTTTCTGTGCTATTTATTATCTGGTAATAAATAATAATAATAAATAAATATTCGAGACATTTTTGCTCACACGGTCATCTGACACCAAACTAAGCAAAGCTTGTGATATGGCTGCCAGAGACTGATATACATACATATATACAATACAATACAATACAATACAATACAACTTTATTACACACCGAAAATACAAATGAAACTAAGAACTATATATGTATATGTATGTGTGTCTATGAACTATATATGTAGTTTTAAATACATACATTTAACAACCAGATATAGAACAAACATAAATGTTCTTCACATAAATGTTTGTCGTAGGTGGGAATCAAACCCACACCCCTAAGCTTAGAAGGTAGGTTCACTACCAACTGAACCAACGGGCTATCTAATGCTAATTGCATGTGTGTGTATGTGTCACATATTGATACCTGATTGTGTTGGTTCTGTTCTGCCATCGCCTTCTCCTTGGCCTGCCGCTTGCATTTATATCGATGGTTCTGGAACCAGATTTTGACCTGCAACAAGCAACAAATATTACATCCTACTAATATTATAAACGCGAAAGTTTGTATGTATGGATGTATGGATGTTTGTTCCTCTTTCACGCTGCAACGGAACAACAGATCGACCTGATTTTTTGCATGGGTATAGTTCAAGAGCCAGTTAGTGACATAGGCAACTTTTCATCATCATCATCATCGCCATTTTTCATCACTACGCGGGTGAAACCGCGGGGCGCAGCTAGTCAAACAATAAAACCATTAGGAGTATATAAGTTGACACTCATAAACATATGTTGACATTTATAAATAATGGCGTCGATTCTGTCATACCTACCACTCATTAAACTAAACCAATCTGACAGGACTACAATTATTGCATCTCTTTTCATTTTAATGTGTGACAGAAGGATGGCAACAATTTTTAGCTGTCAAATTTAGTTTAGAGTACATCAGATAGCAACTGCGTCAATCACGCGGAGCCAAAAGCCCCAATACGGGGAAGAAGAAAAAAAAAGTACATCAGAATCGATGCCGTTGTATATGTTGACGTTCATAAGTGTACACTAAACCCATATTTGATGAATAAATGAACTGAACTGAACTATTAACCAAGGAGTGTTGCGGATTATCTTTAGAGTCTGGAGGTGTCGTCTCGTCTCATCCCGCGTCCATACATTGGCCGTGCTGAGCCAAATATTGAGTTTTCGTTTCTTTTGGCGCCAACTGTAGATATCTATTCTCATGATATTCATATTTATTTATTTGGTAAATATTATTTACATGTCAAAAAAAAATTCAAAGATTTTTTAAATTAAATAACAATATTAATATATATATATATATATGGTATACTAACAATTGTATTCATTATTAATATTGTATTACTTATTCTATATTAACAATTGTATTAATTATTAATATTGTATTACTTATTCTATATTATTAATTGTATTAAAAATATTGTACGCTATAAATTATATTATATTTAGAATTCAAGGAACTCCTTGAAACTGTAGAACGTCTGATGACGAGCCAGCGCTGTAACTGATATTTAAAGCGCACCAGGTTGGGAGCGGCAATAACAAAAATAATAATGATACTTTTTTTTTTACTGGGCAAGTGCCTTTAATAACTAAACAAAATACAAGCTAAAAATAACACTACAAATACAGTTAGACTGCCCATAGACAGTTGAAGGTCTAAAGACAATCCAAATGCTCAAGCCCACTACTAGTTGGCAGCGTACCCAACATGCTGGCGGCATTACCACGTTGAATGGCAATGCTAATGCGTTGAGCCAGAAACACGCCAGCATTTTGGTCACTACTAAATATAATGATACTTGTCCCGTTACACATGTTGGCAGCAAGAATTAACGAAAACAATCTGGGGCCAACACAGCCAATGTATGGAACGTGGGACGAGACATCCCAAATTAAATTACTTCTCGTGTACCTTACATTTTATCAGATTTTTTTTAATTCAAAACCGGCGCTCACTCAAAAACTCACTGTGCTCAAAAAAATTTAACTTCAAACCTAGTTGTTAAAAACTTAATAATAATCATTACATAACAAGTCATCTAGTAATTCAAGTAGGTCTGATAGACCAAAGACAGTCAAACTGGCCTGACATATAACACGCGCGATACTGCTGGAACCTTAAGTACTTTTGCTAGTAGCTAGTAATAAAAAAAAAAAAAAAAAAAAAAAAAGTAGTTACTTATTTCTTCCGTAATCTCTAGTCAAAGCTAATTTGACCCTCATAGTGCAAAATATTAATTTCAAGGACCGTGATTGGTTTCATTGGTTTTAAACCGGCCTTACATCTATAACCGTGACTATATAGGTACGTTTATAGCTTTGGTTACGAAACCATACCGTATGAGAGTCTCGACACGCTAACACGTAGTTGACATTTTCCGCGTTCATCCCATCGAATGACTAACGCTTCAAGCAGCTCGAAAGTGAAGAGCACCCTCCGCCTGCATCCTGACCTCCCTGAAATTAGCGCTAGAGCTCGCTACATCCCACACTCCACCTTAATGACGAAAGAATAAACAAACGATGTTTACTCCGAGCGCTGCCTTTGTCTACGCACGCGAGAAACGCAGCAAAATATACTCTTTATTTATTATTTATACATCGAGAGCGCTTCCTCGTGTTTATTCTTTGAAATGGATGTGTGTTGTGTCCCCTCTTCGAAAGCGACCTCGTCGTTACGGAAACCCCGTTTCTCTAAGATAGGTATCCGCCATTTTGTCCGCTCGGAACGCTCGGATGGTGCGCGATCCGTTATAAAAACAAAATTTGTTACGTGCTGCTACCACAGACTATGTCGGTCGTCCACTCGTCCAGCGAGAGCTTATTGGAGGTTTTATTTGTTATTTTTTTATATTTACTTTGTGTAGTTGTGGGAACGAAGCGAGCGTCTGTCCGGCGCGCGCAGGAAAGATGCATCTGACTTTATTCCTACTATTTTTTCTGTTATAGAATTGAGAGAGCCACCTTCGAAGTTTCAAAACAAAACTGACACCCGCTTGGAACGTTTTTAGTTCTTCCATTTATCCACTTCTACGATAAGTTTGCCACAGTACTACTAGGTTATTTATAGAGTAGGTGAGAGTTAATGAACGGCCCCGACGGCGGGCGTCGCTTATTGCTCTCCGGAGCCCTGGACGCTCTCAGCTCGAGTACTTTCTTTTCAATCTCCTTGTGCATAATGCTGGGTGTTTCCTGGCACGCACTCGCTCGTGAGAGCACCATTCACGTGTTTGTTTTACATCTAAACGGCTGTTGTGTCTCGCTAGATGAGACATTTTGGGTGCGTGAGGTGTGTCGCGTAGGGCTGTCGTGTTTCGAGGGCCTACTTGGCTACTGAGCGTTATGTTTTTCTATTTACACGTTTCGTTTCACTTCTTCAACTTGGCTACTGGACAAAATATTGACGACGAAATGATTACGTGGAGTTGACGTGCGACCTGCTTTTGTTTTACGGAAACAGTGTTGCTATCGTGCGGGGTAAATTTCCCCCCAAAAATATGTTTTTTTGTTTTGGAAAAAAATACTTTTTATGTGTGTTTCTTTTTAATAGTTACTTCCTACAGAATATTAGTTTATCATGTGAAAACTTTATTCTAGCCTACAATAGAGTTTAAATTATTGTCACAAATCTAACGGCCACCCAATCTGCTGTCATCCTGACAATGCATGTTATTTTTGGCGCCAATGCCTGCTTCTTTCTGATGCAGCCTCTAAGATATCACATATTTTTAATCTTTATAATCTGTGAGATAAAGCTTAAAATCCCATGAATTTATGAAAATGTAACTTATAAGGACCACAAGCGTTGGTGTCCGTTCCTGGGAATGATGACTCGAGAAATTCAGACACAATTATTATAAATACACACACCTCTCGTGTTTGTATAGATCTCTTCATTTGGTTCAGTAATTTTTTACAGAGATGAGTTTAACTTTTCAACTTGGGCGTGGCTTGATTAAATTGTTTATGAACAGTAAGTAAGCCGTTTTATTAAAATAACAGCATTTTGCCGTTAAAATGTCCAGCTATTTCTTCCAGGCGCAGTTTTTTTTTTTCTATCTTATTTGCTAGATAAGTTCCTATTGAAATACGTATTTACCAGAAATTTTCATGAAACATCCCAGTTTGTCGTTTGAGGCTAAACCACTCTTGCACTTTTTTTTTTTTTTGCATAAATTTCGAATTTTTACAGATATGGTATGGAAAAGACGTCATGACGAAATTTGTGATTCAGGTCAGCCACGTCAGCCACCTTGTATATGGCAACTGCGTCAATCAAGCGTAGCCAAAAGCCCCAGTACGGGGGAAAAAAAAGGTCTGCCACTGACTAGGTGAAGCTACTACGTAGCTGTCCCAGCAGTGAAATTGTGAAGCAGGTGATGGAACGATGGTGGCCGGGCGGTAGCATGTACGCATTACAATTTGACGGCACCCGGTTCGTACCTTGGCCCTGCACCAATCACTTGTTAAAATCACTTGTTTCAATGCTATCGCTCAAATACAGCGAAGGAAAACATCATAAAACGGTACCTCCAAGAACCTCAAAAAAAAAAGTCAAACACATGTGACATTCACCAACATGCACTGGGCCAGCATAGTGGATTAGGCCCTATCCTCTCTCTCTCTCTCTTCCGAGAGAAGGCCTGTGTCCCAGCAGTGGGAACATCATAGGCTGACAATGATGGTGATGATGATGAGTGAAAAAGCCAAATAGAAAACGAAATAATTACGAGAGTACATTTAGATAACGCCAGCGAGCCACTGGTTTGTCATGTCTCGTGATTCGCCGAACAATAGCTGATTGTCGCACATTATCCGAACATATTGTATTCTCCGATGCACTGAGTAAACACACGCCCGTCCGCCTGACAGCCGATCAATGCGCTTCATTTATTTACCAACTTATAAAAATATTAAAGCAAAAATCTTTCAACTACGATCAAAAATCAAATTACGCGCGATTTTAAACTCTATTCCAAAGTAATTTTCAAATGTAACAGTTATGTTCGATTTGACGGATGCCCAGTGTTGTCAGGTTATTATAATTTATCGAAAGGAGCGTGAGTGAATGTGACATTTTGTGGAATACGGGAAGCTTGTTTGTACAGGTGATGATGGATTGATGCTATGTGACTGGGAATATTGCTTTCAACTTACATATTTGGCAAGTTTTCCATCTTTTAATAAAAATTATCTTCTTTTAAGCTTTCTTTTGTTATCGGTGTAGATAGATAGAAACTCTTTATTGTGTACACCAGAAAAAAAAATACAACAAAATAGAAAACACTTACGAGCTAGTGCCACAAGTGGCAGCCTTATCGCTAAAAGCAATCTCTTCCAGGCAACCATTGGATGGAAAGAATTTACGTAACAGAGTCGACGGGGGATGCTAAAACAATTTTAATGATACGTATATTATACCGATTATACCTTATATTATCTTATTGTATTGTATTACATATTTTTTTCGTAATTTTTTGTCAAGACCTTGGTACAGGGTCCTTCAGTTGTAATATTAAAGAAGGTTAGGTTAGGTCAATCTCACGCCACAGTAAAGTGGTGGAGGCTTTACAAGAGGCTTCTATGGAGTTTTGGAAACAACACAAAAAGACGTGTTTCGCCTCGTTATATCACTTGTCCACACTCGAGCACGTTCACGAGCATAATCCACCATTATTGCTCATTAACACTTGAAAACACACGCAAGTTTAGGGAAATAATACGGGCGAATTTATTTTTTCCATATTGGCGCCAAAACCTTTAATTTGTTCTAATTTCAGTGAGGATCTTATCTGTCAGAACTACAATCACTTTCTTATGGAAAACAGTCTACACAACATTTGTCGCATGTTTATTGATGTTACATATATAACTTTTTTATTGTTATTACAACTTGGTTTACACTTTGGCTTGCGTTTGACCGCCACTTCGCTTGGCATTAAGTGATTATGCAGTGCATGTACCGTTCTTTATCGATCGTCAAATTCGCTAAAATGCCATAGAATCGATCACAGCGAGTACTGAAAAAATGGCATATTATCGAATTTGACGACCTCAACTGTCAATTTGACGATCGATAAAAGAACGGTATTTGCATCCATGATGTTACTAACTACAGTTAGATAAGGATCTAAAGTGACTATATATATATATATATGATAGGTAAGAAAATATATAATAAGTTAACAATATGACTATGTTTACGTACTTAATTATTCAAATATTTATCTTGGTAATGCGAATCCCATCATAATCTTCATTCAATACAAATTCCCATATATTTAATGGTATATTTATGTATGCACGACCCCTCCCCGTGGACCGTGAGTTATAGCGTTGCATATGTAAATATTTGACCGGCAATTCATCAAATTAATACTAAACTTATTTGTTTACAGAAGCCGGTTTAAAGCAGCTTATAAGCACGTGAACGAGTGAGTCATGATTTGTTCTTTTATAATCTGGAAAACTGCTTTTAACGACAAAATAAATAGGTAAAGAAGGCTGGCTTCGACTGACTTTGATTTTAATAACCTACGCGAAACCATAACGCTAGGGCTGGCAAGACAACTATAATGTCCTGTGAAAAGTTTAGGAGTTTCAATTGAAAACAATTTATAAGGTATATGTTAATGCATTAGGTCTATGTAACTTGAAAAAGTTACATAGACCTAATGCAATTATTTTTAATAGAAAATGATAACCAAATAAATATCTATTAATTGGTTACCGATAAGTATTTTCGTCGACTACGGTATGATTATTATATTTAAAAGTATAATAATGTTGAATTTAAACAACCAAACCCACAGCAACCCTGGAAGGATTTACTCCATGTAAACTATGACTGATGTTATAACGTGTGCTGCCAAAGCGCAGACACTCGTGACTTGCGTTCGACTGACTTGATCCGAGATAATTATACGTACGCGTCTTTGTGTGCGTGCGCCTGTTAACGCGACTTGTATGTAGTCGGCCTTCTGTACCTATTTATTTTGAGTTCTAACCAATGGAGTCGTTTTCATAGCATCTCAGTAGATCATAATCACAAACTTTTATTAGGTGTATTTGAATGATTTCAAAACAATAAATTTATATTAAATGGTAAATTTTATTAAAATCAAATTAAAGCGTCAACACAAATAAATCCAAAATATTTGGAATTCACTAATAACTAAACTAATAACTATTCAAATAACCCACCCCTAACCGTTCCCGGCGCAAAGGTACCCAAAACGCTCGCTGCGTTACCGCGTTGGATGGCAATGGCCAACCTCTGCACCAGGAACGAGCCGGAGCGGGAGTCACCACACTTTACCTCGAGCCTGTGCCCTATCTCCGAAATGAGCTTCTTGGCCTCAGTCCCCCAACAACCCATGGTCTCCACGGCAACGGGCACAAAATTGTAACGCGGCTCCAACGCCGCGTACTTTTTCCTTTTCTTATCAGCGGCATATTCCGCCGCTGCTGACGGTGAGTGGACGGTGCGACTCAGGTGGCTGGCGGCGACAGTGCTGACGCAAGTAGCGTCCCATATCAGGCACTTTCCGTTCTTCCAAGGCACGAGAGTCAGCCCGTCCGGCCTCTTCCCGTCAGACCTACAGAGCCCCGGAGGCTCCAGCACGCAGGGAACGTTAGCCGACACAAAGGCTCTCCGGACTATTTCATTGAGTGCATGGTGACGCGGAAACCTCCCCGCGCAACGACGACAACCCAGCGCGTGATAGCCATCGGCCTCCACATAACGATTTCATTTTAGTTTTGTGAACCATAATATTAGTTTAAACGTATTTTGATGGAAAATGGTTATTAAAATTGGCAACCAAAAAACTTTACCTCAACCTACGCAAACACCGCAATGTCTGCAATAGGACGGCACAAAGCCGTATTGAACTATCCATGCCTACCTGCGCTACAAAGGACTGTGTCAGGTGCATTATCCTCTTGGATATTACTAATCCACCTTCACAATAAAGTACAACAAAAAAATTACCATTCACCAAAAGTAAATCCCTTTCGAATCGTTTGCCTATTGAGAAATAAATAGCGAAATTACCCAAAAATATGGCAATACTTTTGCGGTTATTACACAACCTCAGCGCGGGAAACGAATCAAAGTTCTTTTTTTCAATTATTTTGACGTTATGGTCGCGTTCAAAGCCCGCGTTCCATATTCATACAATGATACCATAAACAATTATAACTTTTTTGTATAGAGGTACGCTAATAAGGCTGATGAGGCGATTTCGTTTCGGCCAGCCTTTGACAGGAAGTGTATTGAAATCCCACGAAGATTACAAGATTAGAAAAAAAGTGAAGTGGAATTATTGGAAAATTATAGGCTTGCTCAGACAGCGAGCCGCCGCGGCTTTGAACGTTGGGATAGCTTAAATAATTATTGTATTAAATAATTGTATGATGGATTAATATGAAAATTACTTTTCTGATCGTTAAAAAAGTGGGAAACCGATGTGGTTTTGGCTTTGTATTTTTAGTATCATACTATTTAGTTATGCAACCGCAAGGAATATCTAACCATCCACTTACAATAATGTAACTACAGTCAATAACACAGTTAATAATTACAGTATTTTATATGGGTCTAAGCAAATATTATTTATCTCTTTCTTTTTGAGTATTGGCAATTAACAATATCATAATTTTAAACAAAATAAGTTGTTCAACTGTTTTAAACTACCACGGTTGTTCCCTACAATTATATGAGTTTTAATAAGTGGTTATTTTACAGTGGCTCAAGATTACAGGAGATATTTCTGGTGCTCAGTTTTTTTTTGCATCGCTGTGTCGACCAGCCTTTTTATAGTGTCAAATGTTTCCTCTTCAAGCCTGCAATTGAATGTCAACAACGTTGCAATTTTATCCACTTGAAGCCTGACTGCAGTGTAGTCAGGTGACTGAGGGAGCCACCAAAGTGTTTTCTAACCAAGCTAATAGCCATCTGTAGAGTTCTTTCATTTGACCACTTCTGCAGATAACTTGGTCGCGCTGTAGATACTTAACGTCCAGTGGCGAGCTGCAATCTGACAGGCAGTCATTGTTCCTCATGAGCCATCATTATCTTATTGCTCCCATTAAATATCTGGAGGACCCGCATGCGCCGCATCCGCTGAGCGTTCGTGACCATAGACAATGGAGAGGAAGGATTGTCGTGCAATAAAAAAAGTAACGCGCGCTTTTGTTTTTATATTCTTATCGCCTGCATTGTTTTTTGTGGTAATTTAGAAACTCCCACGGAGGTCAATTAATCTATGATTTTTGGAATTGTTTTGAATCAGAATCATAAATCATTCATTGTATGTTTGATACTTACACAGCGCGTAGTGATTTCTACTCATAATTTAAGGTCTCAGTAACTGGTAGGAGAATGATGAATGAGAATAAAGGAGAAGGGCTTTATTCGATGAGAGGTCCATATTGTGTGTAAGTATATTTTTAGTTTAAACATTTAAGCATTTTACAGTTAACCAGTTTATAATTAAAAAAAACCCTGTCATGTATTATTTTAGTAAGGAAAATAAAAGGCTTTAATATTATTACTATACTTTCTATTCTATTTAAGTCTGGACCTTTATACGGGGCCATGAATGGGCCCAAAACCACCACTGACAGGCCTTTTTGTGTATAAAAATATTATTAACATACCTAATAATTTGAAAAGGATCGGCTAAATAGGACCCTCCTGCTAAGCCAACATTAAAATAAAAACACCAAAATACAGGCTTTTATAATTTAAAAGTGAAATCAAAGCTTTGAAAAATGGATCCAGCAGTCCTGCGGGAAGCTCAGTATCAACAGCGGCGGCGCATCGTGAACATCGAAATTTACTTAAGTTAAATAACGAAATGCGAGCCCTCTGTTTGCTCGGAACGTCAAATACTGCGGAATATTGTGGCCATCAAGGCGGGAGTTCTCCTTTATTGTGCGGCCAGTGTTCAAACCACAGAATATATATTTTTACAGAATAACAACTCCTTAGAACTCCGTCCACCGTCCTTTGAACTCGTTTTATCTGCATCTATGAACTTTTTTTTTATCGCGAGTAAGTCTGCTTTCGTCCAACCAACCCGTGAACATGGTGCATATAACTGCGCCAAAATATGAGGAGCTCCATCCATAATCTTACCATGGTACATATCCCGTAAATAACCATATACTTAGGTAGGTAGCTATAACAACTCCGTATAGTGCAAAACTGTAGGTAACTGTAGGTATGTGCTCCTCTGCGTGTGCACGTTCACGTAGCGCATATGCACTATGCAGGCTCAGATATATTATAATATTATAACTTACTATCAAAGATAATATAACCACTTGATCGCGCATGTAGTCAAAATTCCCTTTTGCAAAATAATGCCACGTCGGTCGCGGGGGGCAGCTTGTGATTGGAGACTCGACGCGACTCGATGCTTGTGATTGGAGAATCAAAAGTCATTCATTCAATTCGCGTCTAGGATTGGCCCCGCTCGAAATAGTCCAGGTTGACATATTAGAACCTTTGGCTTATACGGGGTAAAGGATGAGCAGAGCAGTCAAGTGGTTATTTTGTCATTGCTTACTATCAAGCGAGGAGACATGCCTGTCTCGCCCAAAGAGAATATAAATACTACATAAAAAAACTTCTAGGAGATGCGCAATCAAGTATCATTTATCCCGTAAAATTAGAAGAAAAAAAAGGCTTTATTTCAGGCATGGGACCCATATTGTTGTTACAATTTTTTTTTTCCAATTACAATAGAAATTATACTTTGATCAATTATTTTGTGGCTGCAGTTATTTGCACGTATGCGTACACACATCGCTGCGCATGAAGATCTCATGTCTAAAGAGTTGTTTCTTTAAATACATTTTCTGCTCCGTGTTTAAACTGCGCTATGAATATGCAAAGATGGAATGCGCTAACTCTGTTCTGTTTGGTTCTGTACAGCGGTATGGTTTCTAACCGGGGCACGGTATTTAAATGAGATTGACGACATTCATCGTGGAAGGCTTTATTGAAAGGGGTCTTTATGCTAAAATGCAAGATGGTCACAGTAGATACGGTTGTCGTTATGAATACGTACTTAAATTCAGAATTTGGAATTAAATTTAGCCTATCCACTACTATCCAGTCCATAAATAAGTTATAAATTTATTTTATGACCTAAATGAGACCGCAGGGTAACGTTGGATGCAGGCCGCTTCCAACCGGCCCTTTTGGGGATCTTGGGAGAGGCCTATGTCCAGCAGTGGACGTCCTACGGCTGAACTGATGATGATGATGAGTTACTTTAGTAAAAATTAAGCTTCGCCAAGACAATAAGTACCTATAATATACCACATAGATACTAGTGGTTGACAACGGGGTAGAGTTTAGTCAAAAATTATTTTACATTGCAGTATTGCACCATTATTCCTGTGGTTTATAAATATATAAAATCAAATCATTTATTTGTTAGAACATGGCAGGTAGTACACTAACGTACAAAGTAGCATACAGGGTCGTACAAATTGAAATGTATTTCATGTCCTTGCCAGGTGCGGCGAACATAATGAGGATGTTTTTAAGTTTGATCAAAGTTAAAAAAATATATTATGTTAGAAACTTGTCGCATAAATAGTATATAAGTAGGTATTTATTTATTCCAATTATAATTTTACTAAAGTTTGTTTCTTACTAACAAGCTTCAAAACTATCCATACACAATTTTTCTATAACTTTGGGGAGAAATTGTAACGCGGCACCAACAAACCTCAACGAACTCTGCTCAAAGAGATGAACCCGAACGCGTTTTAAGATCACAGTTGTGTCGGATGGCAGTTTGTAAACAGTAGTAATTCAATATTTTCCGGTAATTCTGCGTGCGATTCGGTCGGCACGCGCCCGCCGGCCGGCGAGTCCTCGCTGTCACCGGCAGGCGGGGGTCGCGTGATGTCCGGCTGACATCACTCTATACTGGTTTATAAAATGATAACACGACAAATCAGAGCATAAAAAACACTTTTGAACTGCGAATTGCTGTTAAAATTTTGACACCGATGAAGGTTTTAATATGAAGTTTGTCGTCTGCGCCGGCTATTATTATCGTGATTATTTTTTTGTTTAGGCGTTTGTCTTACTTTTTGTTCAATCTGGGGCCTTACGGCTGGCTGTTTTAAGCTATTTAGTTAAGGTGATGAAAAAAGTTGCGCGACCTCAAACCTTATTTCGACGCGCGTTCGCGTGAGTTTCTTAACTGCGCTGTTTTAGCGCTAATTTGAGACCGCGTAAGGAGTTGGCCGTATGGCCCCTGAACATCTTTATCTGCAGCTTCTTTTAATTTTTGACGTGACAACGTCTAATAAATCGATGAACGCCGGCTGCACGCACGAAAAAGGATGACGTCATTGTCCCGTTACGTTATGTTTTGTTATGAAGTTGTCACGTTAAACTATCGTCCGTAAACCGACTTTACAGACAACCAATTTTTTTCCTAAACATTTTTAGTACTGATTTGGCCGATGTCGTTTATTTTATCTGCTTTTTAGTAAGGTATACCTATAGGTAGGCAAGTTGTCTATCGCGATTCACCTAATTAATCAAACCTGTCGATAGCAGCATATTCCTGCACAGACATAGAACAGAGACCCAATTAATTCAACGTAATAATGCACCGCATTATAATGTGCGAATTAGCGCGCGGGCGTCTCTCCGCCGGCACCATTGTTCCCGCCTCACTTTGACGTTTGTTTTGGCGCGAATTCAAACGCCGCGCGCGTAAATGGTGTTGACACCCTCAAAATGGAGATTATTCATGGATGTTTGCGGCCCTTTGTTGGGTTACACGCCGAGTTTATGAAATTTATATTGACACGGCCGAGATTATCGACTCTTTGTTATGAAGGATTTGAATTTCAACGCGCGAATGTGGGAAACGGGTCGCGTGCCGTTGACAGAAATATTAATAATGTCGCCCGTTCACAATTCACATCCCACTCTTTTACCTAGGTATATATTATATGCGTACGATGCGCGGGTTGACATCAAAGTTGGCTCTCACTAATTTGGAGACAGCACTCGAAAAAAAATGCGAAACACAAGGAATATTTCCTCGCGACAGCTCTCGAGAATCAAAGGGAGTCCCGAACCACTGGTAGCGTCGCTGGCGCGCGAAACAAGATGCCAACTTAACGAGCTAACCGTAGGCATCTAATGTTGCCAGTGGTTAAAATAACAAGCGAAATGTGGGAGCCCGCGGCTTCATGCGCCCTCTGCCGTATCGATGCGTTTTGTCCGCCCTCTATCATGTTCACTTGTATAATAATAACTATTATTGATCTGTGGTATCGGTGCGTTTTGTTTCGTAATTGATAGGGGCCGGATGGTGTTGCCCGGAGGCGGCCATGAAAGCGATTACGACGTGATTGATGGTTGTTGTCGCGTACAGAGGCCGCGGGCGGTTACGGTCACGCCCTAATGTTGTCATGGTGTAATGTGGGACACCAGTGACACGTGTTTCGATCGACTGAGACGTCGAAGGATTTCGTAAGATATCTCTACCAGTTCACTAGAACGCATCTACTATGCAAGTTTACTATGCAAGTAATTTGCAGTGATAAGTTGGTATATCTATCTATCTACTTACTCACTGGCTAAGTATGATAAGTATCTACTCAATATAGCTACCAATAATCGAAAGTTAGTAGGTATAGGTGTATATTGCCGGCTGTTACTTTAACCGGTGAGGCAGGCCGAGAGTCTACAGCAGGCGTATCAGTGAGAGTGCGTCGTATCAGTATCTAATAAACGGCGAAACGGTGGTACTAACCCGAAAGGAGATAATTTGTTCTCATCAAGGTTAAAAAAAAAATGATAGGATCAAGGAAATTATATACTACGTAACTATATATAACGTACTGTATACTACGTAACTATATAAATTCCATGAATAGCTAGGACTGACATGCCATTGTTTGTAAAAGTCTCCATAGTTAATTTAGAATAAAAAAGAAACAACTTTTTACTGAAATCGCGAAAAAGAAATACAGTGACCTCCTTCCGTGTGGGTAGCACCGTGCCTTATAACCCTGTGCATGTGTTGTAGGTACTTACTTGCGTGGGCGTTAGATGTATGAGCGAGGCGAGATGCTCCCGCTCCGGTGCCGACAGGTACTTCTGCTGCTTGAACCTCCGCTCCAACTCGTACACCTGCGGCCAACCACCAGCATCAGACACAGGACATATTAGCAATCAATGTTGTCGTGGGACCAAGTGGCACTGTAAGCTAGAGCAGTCAATGATGTTGTGGGACCAAGTGGCACTGTTAGCTGGAGCAATCAATGCTGTCGTGGGACCAAGTGGCACTGTTAGCGGGAGCAATCAATGTTGTCTTGGGACCAAGCGGCATCGTTAGCTGGAGCCATGGTTTATTAATATACCCCGCCTGGTATGATATTTCGAGACGCAAAAATCACGTTGGTGACACAAGCCTACGTCATCGATGTTTAATAATTATAATCAATTTGTGTTTAACTTAAGTAAATGGCTTCGCTTGACCTTTTTTTCAGAACTGTCTAATTTTCTGGGAACCTTTTCCAATTCAAAGCCCGAATCTGTTTCGGTAATCGCGGTTTCTTCTAGGCAAGTGTGCTCCATCTTAGACCGCATCATCGCTTAACATCAGGCGTGTTGGCGGTAAAACGCAAGCCAATCCATATATCTGTATATCAATTATATAAAATAAACTCGGGTTAGTTAAACCATTTGAAATAAAACACTGTTTTAAACTATCACGGTTGTTCACTAAAGTTATATGATTAAAAGAAAGTTATTGATTTGTGTTAGTTTTTGTTTTGATTATGGTTGTTTTTTATCATTTGAAATAAATAAATAAATTTATAACTCAAGCAGGGCTGGACTGGTTTTCATAATCTTTGATTCGTTGGATTCCTTTCCACCGCAAATAGCAGAATAAGTATTAAAATATTGGAAGTTTTAGAAAAAAATATCTGAAGAAAATTCATTTTCCCATACATTTTGTAGAAGGGCAGGAAATAAAGTTACATCAAAGAAAATAAGAAGAAATTGTCAGCTAATTCAAGGAGGTTGCTGTCGCTACCAGGAGGTTTAAACACTGACTAAACGCAGCATATATCTACTTACCTACGCACCTTATATGTGCATTTTGTGAAATAATATGAAATACTTTTTACGCTATATCTGTTGTTAGAAAAAGACAAAAATACAATTTGCTATGGACACTCGGAGTGCGTGACTGAGAGACGCCTGAACGAAGTCGGACAGCCAGCCTTGCATTCGTCTAGTCAATATGGTGGCGGGCACAACCTATCTACAGGTAAAAATATCTTAGGGTATATAACGTGGGTGAAACCGTGGGGTGCAGCTAGTTAATAAATAAAATATAAATAGAATATAAATAGAATCTATATAGATATGTAGGCACACATTTATTTCTCCAATTCACACGGACACTGACACCGACACATACACACACAAGGAAACACTAAAACAAACTGGTTCGAAATACCCGGAATATAATTAATTACATAGTATAACGTAGCTTCACCCCAGGGGGCGGGGCCTGGTGGGCGGGGGAGGGAGGGGCTGGGCGGGGGTGGAGGCTTCGCAATTAAATAGCCTACGTTAACGTAATTTCGGCAGTCGGGTAAGTAGAGAATGGTGTAGGTAGGTATATGTTGGCGCTTACAGTCGGGTTCTGTGACAAGTTAATAGCATCACGCACACAGACCTATATCCAAATAGACGCCACAAGTCAACCTACTTTGCATGTCATATTTCCAACACAATTATGACAAATAGTCGTAATTGAGTCGTAAATCAGTCTGCTCAATCGGTGCAGCGACAATACGTGTCAGTAAGAAACGAAATGGGTAAATGTGCAATAATAAGTTGTATAAATACCACAAATAGAGCTGGCCGACAGAATAAAGACATTTCTTTTCACATGTAAGTACTTTTAGGTACGAAAAATTAACTTACATGCTTAGTTTTCACACAGCTTGGACCGCTTGTGAAGTCTACTTAGATATATATAGGTCTGTGATCACGCGTACCTACTGGAGTCACGCTATAATGGGAAAGTAGCTCTCTGTCAGTCTGGTATGTTTTCGCACTAAACCAGAGCGTTTTTAACCCCCGACGAAAACAGAGGGGTGTTATAAGTTTAACGTGTGTATCTGTGAGTCTCGAATGTAGGTTCTCGAAAGGAGACCACGGACCCGTAAGCGCAGGGTAGGACGTCCACCCACGAGATGGACGGACGATCTAAAAGAGACCGCATGGAAACCCTGGATGCAGGCCGCTTCCAATCGGATCTTTTGGAGATCGATGGGGGAGGCCTATGTCCAGCAGTGGATGTCCTACGGGTGAAATGATGACGCTGAAGATGATCTGTGTGTCTGTCTGTGGGATCGTAGCTTCCAAACGGCTAAACTGATTTTGATTCGTTTTTATTGTTTGTAAGTCGACTTGATCAAGTTTGTTCTTAGCTAAGATTCAAGACAATCCGTTCAGACGTTTTAAGATTATCAGCTCTTTAATCAGGGAATTAAAAAAAACTACTTCAAAAAAGAAGGAAGGTTCTCAATACGGCACGTATTTATTTACTTGTTTTATTTAATTTTGAACTGTCATATCCAAATTTAAACCTTAAATGTAAGTGGTTGATTATCCAAATTAATTGGCTGGATATTTTTGACAAGCTTTTTAATCGTAGCCAGTAAGTTAACCGTATAATCGTTACCGGATCGAGTTGCCATGGCACTCTCTCTCCCCGGGTCGTCGTAATAAAATGCGTGACGCGATCGCGGAAATCTCCCCTCGTGGGGTAAAGCGACGCATGCATGGTGCGAGGCGACGACCGTGTATAAGTAACTATGTCGACAGGATACGTAAAGTGCAGCTGCCGAAAGAACGCGTCTAACAGCTACCATAACATTGTAAAAAGATAAACGAAAACAGTAATTGCTCATCACTTTTACTAGCTTTTTGAACGTAAGATTGTAGCTGGTAGCCAATACAGGTATACTTACTACAGTAAAATATTTAAAAAAAAAAAAATTATTGTGATTTTTACAATGTTGTCTGACGCGTTCTCTCAGCGGCTGGATGGACTGTTTTGTTTAAGTCCAATGACTCTATTTACTTACATCAATGTGTAAGTCCCACGAAAAAGTTATACCTTACTTATCGTTTGCAGAAAATGTTATGACTGACGGAGGGTCAGAGATAAAGATTAAGCCAGCAGTCGGGCAAATTAAATATTTCCCAAGGACGCGTCAAAGAGAAGTATACCAACATAATTATAATCTAAGATCTCCTTGTAGCACATCGATCGTGTTTGCATACCTGCCAAGTGGTACATCTGTCAAAAACAATAAACATCCATGACAGATGCCATTTTGTGTAATCAACTTGCTGCACACAAGGACCTATGGTAAGTTTATAAGATCCTTAGCTGCACATCACAGTATGGCCTTATTTCCCATCCTTATAACAGAATCTTTGGATATTGTCTATAAGGAACATAATTCACGGATCTCATCTACGTATGCTACTCGCTAACAATGATATTTTTGTTCTCTGCTCGAAATTATGACGCACGCATATGCATGCACGTGCATGAGTTTTTCATACAGAAAATGCTTGCACCACGCTCAAGTTCCATGCTGGCGATGTGCAGTACAGCACAGTTCCTATCAATTCGAGTTTGAATCGCTACTTCAAAACTGTCCAAAAATAAAACCGTAGCTTTTACTCTAAGGTCGTAGCGTGTATGCCCGTCCTTACGCGAATTAAGGCAGGTAACGTCCCCCAAGCCGTATTTATTTGTAAAATGATCGGCAAATAACGCGCCCCGCGGGGGTCGCAAATACGAGAATGTTTTTCCACCGCCTGACTGAAATGAACAGAAGTCTCGTACGTAATACTTTAGAAAGGTGCCTCTATACTTATGTCTACAGCATCTTCATGTCTGTGCTAACTTTAAAATGAAGGCTAGGCTCTACGTCTAATCTCTATCTCTATCTCTTCTCTATCTCTATCTCTACATACGTCTGTCTGTCTGTATGGCCGCTAACTCCTCCTAAACCACGCAAAGGATTTTGATGCAGTTTTCACCATCAGCTAGCTACATTTTCACGGAAGGTTTATATATATAACTAGCAACCCGCCCCGACTTCGCACGTAAATTACACCCGTGCGAAGCCGGGCGGGTCGCTAGTAATAATAATATAATTAAAACTAGCTGCACCTCGCAGTTTTTACCCGTACCTCCTTGAAGCAACCTTCTTGGTAGCGACAGGAACCTCCTTTGACTTAGATGTAAAAAAAATGATCTAATTGTGTCAATGACTTTAATTCTTGGCGTTATATACTTACCTGACTTCGTTTTATCTCTACATAGTATAAATTAAAGTTGCTCTCCACGTTTGTCTGTCTGTCTGTATATCCGCTAACTTTTCCTAAACCACGCAACGGATTTTGATGCGGTTTTCACCATCAGATAGATAATTTTTCACGAAAGGTTTACACATAAAACTTTCACCCTTGCGAAGCTGGGGCGGGTCGCTAGTCATCATCATCGTCATCAGCCAGAATACGTCCACTGCTGGGCCTCCCCCTTTAATCTCCACACTGAACGACAGCCTGCCTTTTGCATCCACTGGATGCCAGCGACTCTCACAATGTCGTCGGTCCATCTAGTGGGAGGCCTACCTACGCTGCGTCTTCCGATTCGTGGTCTCCACTCAAGAACCTTTTTTCCCTCGCTAGTATATAATATATATACAGGGTGTAAGGGGAACACTATCGAAGCCAAAAGAAGGTAATTGTACTCATCATTATGAACAACTTTTACTATGGGACCAACACTGAAATCACGAAAAAAATATCAGCTGTTCTATAGAAAACGGTCATTGACACTCTACAAAATGTTTGGAACAGCTGTTTTTTTCCGCGATTTCAAGGCTGGTCCCATACTAAAAGTTGTTCATAACGATGAGTACAATTATCTTCTTTTGGCTTCGATAGTGTTCCCCTTACACCCTGTATATAGATAGGTAACTAAGTGACGTCGTCAAGTGCTACGTGGTAAGCTCACCTGCGCCTGGGTGAAGAGGACTCTCCTTTTCCGACGCTGTGCCAGCGGGAATTGCATGGGCTTGGAGTCGGGCCCCGCGCACGCCGCCAGCCCGCCCATGTTGTTGACGTGCCCCATGCCGCCCGACGTGGACGTCATCAGCCTGGAAACTGAAGCAGCCGTTCAGATGCGAACATTTCCTATCAGCCGGTCACACTTACACGAGTATACCTAGTCAAAACTTTAGCTTGAGAATTTCATTCGAGAATGAGCGTAAACATATACTAGGCTACGCGTAAAGGGTGTGCTAAGCCGAAAGGGGTTTGTAGTACATCACTATGAACAACTTTCGCATTGGGAACAACTCTAAAGTCGCGATAAAAAGCCATAGAAAACGGCCATACACACGCGACAAAATGTATGGTACAGCCAAGGTACAGCGTAGGTACAGCTGATATTTTTTTAGAATTTTATTTTCAGAACGCAATTCCAAGAGAAAAGTACAACTGAATTGATTGTAAGCCGAGTAGCAAAGATATCTACTAACCTATAAAATTGTAGGTAAAATAAGTAGGTACAGAATTCATCCAACGTATGGTAAAGTTATGACAAATCAAAATGAAAGTATTGTCCCATTAAAATCCCCCTATTTATAAAATGTGCAAAATAAAGTATATCCTAGCACGCCGTCTGCAGAGCTATAAATCCGGAACAAAATAATTTATTAAATCGTTAAATTCGAGATACAACAAAATTACAGCATCAACATAATTATGCGCTTCTCTCTTAGTAGGCGATGGGGAAAATGAATAAAAATTAATACTGCCGCGGTAAAATTATCTCGCTATCTCTGGCAACATTAAAATAAAACCGTAGCGACCGGGAGTTTTGGCGCCAACGCGGAAAAAACATGTCGGCTCGTTGGATTATTTTCCTAAACTTGTGTATTTTCGAGTGTTAATGTGTACTAAATGGTGAATTATTATTCATTAAGTGCTCGTAAACGTGCTCGAGTGTGGGCAAGTGATATAACGAGGTGAAACGTGTCTTTTCGTGTTGTTTCCAAAACTCCATAGGAGCCTCTTGTAAAGTCTCCACCGCTTTACAGGGGCATGAGTTCGACTTGACCGTGACTTACTTAGCTTGACTCTGACTGTGACTATGACTTGTTAGACGCTATTAAGACAAAGTAAACTGTTTAATATTACGAGTAAAGGACATTGAATCCAAGCTCATGAAGATTTTAACAAAAAAAAAAAAAAGCCGTAGCGACCGAGTTTTGGCCCCAACGCGGAAAAAACATGTCGGCTCGTTGGATTATTTTCCTAAACTTGGGTATTTTCGAGTGTTAATGAGTACTAAATGGTGAATTATTATTCATTAAGTGCTCGTAAACGTGCTCGAGTGTGGGCAAGTGATATAACGAGGTGAAACGTGTCTTTTCGTGTTGTTTCCAAAACTCCATAGGAGCCTCTTGTAAAGTCTCCACCACTTTACAGGGGCATGGGTTCGACTTGACCGTGACTTACTTAGCTTGACTCTGACTGTGACTATGACTTGTTTGACGCTATTCAGACAAAGTAAACTGTTTAATATTACGAGTAAAGGACATTGAACCCACGCTCATGAAGATTTTAACAAAAAAAAAAAAACGTAGCGACCTTCCGTGTCGTAGCACCGTAGCACCGTGCTACGCGCGTAGCCCGCCGTCTTTATGTTTGTCATAAATTGCTACGAGCAAATGTATGTATGTAAATTGTAATAAAATCGCACAAATCTGACGTGTTTTTATGTTTGACTCATGAAAATATCAGGTAGGTAGTTCTAGTTTCCGCCAGTGGCCGCCAACTCGCCTGATGTAAAGCTACGTTGCGGTCTACGATGGAGCACGCTTGCCTAGAAGAAACCGATTCACTCTCGACTTGAAGACACCCAGATTGTTACTACCGGGATATAGACAAAGCATTCCACAGACTAGCAGTTCGCACAAAAAAGGTGGAATCAAATCGCTTCGTACGGGGTACTAAACACACAAGATCAAGCAAAATGAAAGTGTAAAAAAATTACCACCACCATCTTAGTGGTTTTGTGACGTCATAGTACCATTCAATTTTGATCAATTGACACGTCTATCAGCAAGCATGCACCGAGATAGGTACCTCAGATCAGACAAACAAGGGAGATATACCTACCTTAGTACAATTATACAATTACACTTATGTGAGAAATTAATGTCTTTTCTCTACCTATTTATTTTAAAAATTTTAATTATCTAGTTTATTTTTCGTTGATTGACCAGCTATAGGCTAAAACAATTTTTGATCCATAACGACTGGTAGAAAATGCTTAGCATTAAGTCCTCCATTTGTGCATCTCTACATTATTTGTAAATGTGCAGTAAAGTATTAAATAACATATCGTCCGTGTTCAAATGGATCCGTGTTTCACCTCCTTTTTAACCGACTTCAAAAAGGAGGAGGTTATCAATTCGAATGTATGTTTTTTTTTATTTGTTTGTGAAACGATTATTCCGCCTATTTAGAATATTTTTTGATGATTCTTTTTTTATTTGGTAGGTCATAATTCATAGTTGGACCCCATAACTTTTTTTAACGCTATTGATTCAGCAATTTTTTCACTACAATGTTAAATCGCTTAAAGCAAAAACTGTAAGTAAGGCACTGTAGGTAACTATAAGGCTATAAGTAAGGCATACTCATTTTCACGCACACTAACAAACTTGCAGCGACACCAATGAACTAACTCATAGTTAACACACAAAAAAAAGTCGCCAAAGTCGCATGCAGGGTGAGAGTCATCAAGCTGATTTAGGCCCGCTGCGTTCGCACCCGCAACGCTGCCTTACCACATCTCCCTAGTTTATCTGATCTGAGCTAGATACCAAGCCGACCAGCAACAAGCAATCATACAAGATTACTTTCTTGACCTCTTTGTTTTTGATTGGTATATCTCACTGTGTTGTTAGCGGTATGTCTTATAGTCTAAATCATCATCAACATCTTCATTTCAGCCATAGGACGTCCACTGCTGGACATAGCCTCCCCCATCGATCTCCACAAGGGCCGGTTGGAAGCGGCCTGCATCCGGCGTTTCCCTGCGGTCTCTTTTAGATCGTCCGTCCATCTCGTGGGTGGATGTCCTACGCTGCGCCTACCGGTCCGTGGTCTCCATTCGAGAACCATTCGGGGCCCATCGGCCATCTGTTCTGCGTGATATGTGCCCTATACAGTCTAAATGTAGAGTCTTAATTCTCACATATCTACTCACAGAATAAATTATTATATTTCACACTAATCACTCTAATATTATACTTATAAACTAACGCTTCGTACGGGTTTTGGAATACCAACCATGAAGCGGTGTCGCCTTTTCGGTCGTACTGTGGCAGTCCGATAGAATAGAATAGAATAGGTACGAATGGAAAACTGTAACTAAATTGCTCTCATGACGTTGTAGTCATCTCGCGAGGTCTATGCTGATAATGGTCTGTGGTAAGTATCAACATAATACTATAGAAGGTATGTGTAATAGGTACAGAGGCCTTACGGCTAACTCTTAACGCGGGCTCGAATTAGCGCTGAAACAGCGCAGTGCGGAAAATCACGCGAATGTGAACCGTAGCGCACCGAGATGCGGTCGCACTACTTTACTCATCACCTAAACAGAATTGCTTAAAACATGTAGCCCCAGATCTATCAGCACATTCGCATGCGCATTCATAAACGTTCCGTTCCGCACAAACACGTTCGGTTTATTGTAACGTGAACTCCGTATAAAGCCGTGTGCACATTCTGTAACAACGAGCAATGCAACGCTCACGAAAAATCCTAGTGATAAAGTATAGGTTTCTTTGTTCGTCTTTCACGCAGCAACAGAGCAACGAACGTAGCAGCTAGTCAAATATTATTACTTATAAATGAAAAAAATATTCCAGGTCCTGTGATAGTTTTGTTTCCGTCACTCTCATTTGAATTGGCATACGTGGACGGGGATAGAAACGTCACATGCAAAAGAAAAGAACAGCGTTCGTCCAAAAAAAAAATTTGTTTCCACTCAACTCAGTAACGGCTAACCAAGTTCTAGTGAAAGTTGGAGTGGAGTTATACTTAAAAAGACCTTATAAACCTACTCGTAGCTAGCAATTACCACTAAGGTATTGCTGCGTTACCTAAATCTAGTCCCATAAGCGACCGTGAAGAGGTAGCTTCAGCCATTTCAGCTCTGCTGAATGGAAAAGTGTGAAGCTATGATTCCCAAACCCGCTTATATCGTAATTATAAACCACGAGCACAGATATAAAAAATAAACATAATTGTATTATGTAACATCATCAACATTATTGAATTTAGGCATGTGAGCAATATTATATAACTATATAGCTAAGTTATAACTATAACTTAATTAATGTACTGTGCCACAAAAATTTCATAAATAATTTCTTGTAGAAGATGAAAACAGGTCAATGTTTCCTTAGGTATTACCGCAGAATATGTAGAATAGCGAGTTTAAACTCTGAAGCAGCTTGAAGTTTTATATTGTTTCCGCAAACTCCATAAAAGCTAAAGCTTATATGATTATTTACGGGACATTAACCGTGGTAAGGTTGTGAAATTAGTGAACAACCGTGATAGTTTAAAACAGTGTTACCATAAAAGCTATGGGGAAATGTTGTTTGTCATGTTACATTGCAAGCCATGATGCAAAACGTCTATACGCAGCCTAATACGGAACACGGCGTACTGCCATGCAGCAATATTCCTCACATTATTCGTCGAATTCTCTCATTCTATTGACACAACACTCGACAGTCGAAAAGGGTCGTTCAATAAAATATTACTCCCCATTCTCTCTTACTTGCCTATTGTGCTGCTTTTGGGCCATACGATTTGAGGTATAAGCAAAAGCTAGTGCTGTACCTATCGACAGAGCAATTAGAACAATCACAAGTTATTTAATTAACCGACTTCAAAAAGGAGAAAAATTCTCAACTCGGTCAGTTTAAAAAAACACTACCAATTCTACAAAAACAAGTATAAATTAAAGATTTTGTAGTGTTTGCAAGTGTTTGTAGGCACTACATTAGAAAAACTACAATTTCAGTGAGAAGGCTGTGCATGTTTATTTTTTTATAATTTGTTAAAACGTTCTAGTTTTGAGACGCAAATGACAATTTTTTTTTTAAGCTTATTATATTTTATGAGTTTTATTATGGGCCTGGGGGGTCGCCAGATTTTTTAAACTAGTAAGGAGTTCAAAACGGTTGAAAACACTGTACAGTGCTGCAATAAAAAAAAAAAAAATTTTTTTTTGTTAAGACTTAAAATATATTAACGGGAAGATATTTTTATCGATATGTTTATGAAAAAAAAGAAATAGGTAAACTTAATTTGATAAACCGATATTTTTTACCGTAGCCCACTAGCGAACAAACAAGCAAACTTTCATTTCGCAACAATCTTGCATTTTAATCGTATTAAGTTGGTACAACACTATTAACCAGTTCGACAAAAAAAAAGAAATTACTAGTCTATGCCCCAGCCTCTTTTGTTGATGTCAATGGCCACCGGACATTTTTGTACGATGTGTACGATGTAATCTTGCCGTAGGATCTCTTATTTGATCGAAATGTTGCGCTGCACAGGGCGGCTACTTTTCTGTAGAGGTGGCCAAATAAGGGAACTAAATATTATCTGTTGTCAGTTATGTTGGGAAATCACGATAGTGGCTCCACCACTTAACTCTTATTAATAAGTTGGTCAAAGTAATGCGTTTTGAATGGCTTTGTATGAGGGCGTGGTTGGATCAGAGAACCGTTTAATGATACGTAAACAGATGTTTACAAACAATGCGTTTTTTACGGTGCGTTGTAATACGGAGTTTTTATACGGTTTTTGTGTTACTCTTCATTGTCTTAGATAGGTTAAACTACCATAATTGCCGATTTCCGTCTTATAAATACAGACAAACTTAGAAAGATTTATTTAGAACTAGATACAGATGAGGTGATATACATTGCTCAAAATATTTTTTTTACAAGAGAGACAAAACTTAAAAAAAAAAGAAATGCAAATGCGAAAAAAATGTACCTACATTGATATGTAACGCTAGAAATATCGTGTTCGAAAAATGCGTCATAGAAGTGATAAAAGTACATACTCGTCTATCGATGCTTTTTGTCAGTTTTTCTCCCAAGGTCAGAAATCAATACTATGTAGGTACAATAGATAAGGAATAAAAACAAAAGTTTCATTTTCCAGCCGTTTTCTTGTGATGAAATACGCTTTTGAAGACTGCAAAAAAAGCTGTCCAAAACTGAAAAAAGGTTCAGCTCTCATTCGTCAGCACAATAACAGCCACACGATGGCACGACGACGTGTGTTGACGATGTACATCACAGATGTACATGAATCAAAGCCTAATATTTATTTAGACGAAAGCAGAATCTAACCTAAATGAACCAAATTGTAAATTCTTAATTTTATCATACAGATTTATTTCAATCTAAAAATAATCCCGAGCGAAAGGAAGTTAAAGTAAAGTAAACATTTATTTCTGAAACGGTTTAACATTTTCATAATTGTATTGTATATACATAGCCACAAGTAATATCTAAAATAGGTAACATTGAATTATTTCTTTAGTGGTTTTTAAATGCTGTTATATCCTATTTGTATACTTTTCTTTTTTAAATAATAAATAAATGAAAAAAAAGAAAAAAAAAAAAAAAAAAAAAAAAAAGCAGTGCGCCCCAAACTCGGCTAGGCCGGTCTCTTGGTGACCAGAAAAAGATTTGCTAATTTTAACTTAACGCGCGCGCTTAGGAGTTACAAATACAGCTAAAATACTTAAATTATAACTAAAGTAGGTAGATTAAGAGTACGTTCATCATCATCATCATCATCAGCCAGAAGACGTCCACTGCTGAACATAGGCCTCCCCCTTTAACCTCCACACTGAACGACAGCCTGCCTTTTGCATCCACTGGATGCTAGCGACTCTTACTATGTCGTCGGTCCATCTAGTGGGAGGCCTACCTACGCAGAGGCCTACTAAGAGTACGTTCAATTAAAGTTAATTATGTTAAAAATAAGGTATAGAGGAGTTAAAATATTAAATATGTACCTATATTAAATGAACTTCAAACCAACGGAGTAAAAATGAAAAAAAATAAAATAATATTGTTTAAGGCAGGTTATATTGTAAGATTAAAATAAGAGTGCTATGAGAGTTTGCATTGTGAGATTCGATGCAAAAGGCAGGCTGTCGTTCAGTGTAGAGGTTAAAGGGGGAGGCCTATGTTCAGCAGTGGACGTCTTCCGGCTGATGATGATGTTGATGAAAGTTCGTAGTAGGGTCCCAGATCGATGGGTCGGAACTTCGACCCTCTTTAACCCTGAGTCCGAGGTGTGCATAATATTTTGACAACAAACAGTCCAGTAATTGAACCAACAGTGCGTCTCCAGGCCGTGTCCGCGACAGGGACAGGGGTCTGCGAGACACCCACGTACCAACCTATATCTCTGTGAATGAATCCATTTCGTTTCTGATGGAGGTTGACAGCATTTTAATTTGTGAAAAAGAAATCATGACCTTCACAACTATAGCTTGTTAGTGTAAGGTGAATGTTATATTTTATGAGTGCTAGTTTAATTAGTAGATATACTTATTATCTAATATTTAATTAATCAACAACATAAATAAAAATAAATAAATGTTCGGGACTTTTTTGCACACACGGTTATCTGACCCCAAACTAAGCAAAGCTTGTGATATGGCTGCCAGAGACTGATATACATAAATATATATTTTTAAATACATAGGTACTTAAATAGATCAAAAATCATTTATTAGACAAAAAAATATTAGTACTCTTAGATATAGAACAAACACAACATGTTCATCACATGCCTGTACAGGCCAGGGGCCTTACGCCTAGCTATTTAAAGCAATCCAGTTTGGGTGATGAAAAGATGTTGCACGACCGCAAACCGTATCTGGGCGCGTTGGCGTGATTTTCCGAACTGCGCGGTTTTAACGTTAGGTTGAGACCTCGTAAGGAGTGACCCTGTTGCAGTCGCGCAACTTATTTCATCACCTAAACTGGAATGTTTTAAAACAACTAGCCATAAGGCCCCTGTAAGTACCTGCTTATAGTCTTAGTTATTGTCTTATTACGTTCAAAACCCTAGCAAAAAAATTAGAATTCGTGGATTTAATTTTTCTTTTGACAGTGTTATTGCTGTTACTGCTGTCAGAGCAACTAAATACTTCGTACGAGTATAACGTATAACCAAGAAATTTAATAAATTAGCTTGAGTACAAAAATGCTTGTAGTTAAACGGATATGAATGCATTTTGGCGTGCATGAAATTTAGAGAATGGAATTCTAATGATGAGCTACCTTCGTCTACGAAGGTATACAGGGTGCGAAGCCAAAAGCCAAAAGAAGGTAATAGGCATGATGACTAATATTTTATTATTACCTCATAAAAAAGCTGATCATAAATAGAGCACAACAACGAAAACAAAATTAAAATTAGTTCAAAATAAATAGTAATTAAAAGTAAAAAATAAATAAGATAAAAGCATTTTAATTTCATGCTAGACAGAGAGCACTCTATACTGCCATACAAATGCTATACTAACATACGGTTTGCAAGAAAGGGATAGAACATCCCCTCTCTATCCCCACCTAAAACTTTAAACGCTCATATCTCAGAGATTTATCAGCCGATTCAAAATATTTTTTCAGTATGTGTAATGTATTTAGTAATATTCATAGCCGGTTATTTGTAATAAATTAAACATTAGGACACATGCACTCATAATTATGAACCACTTTTAGTACGAAAAAAATATCAGCTTTCCGGAAGCTTCAGCTTACAGAAATATTAATTTCCGTAAAATGTTCTGTTTTTTAGTTTACGTTTATAGGTCTATAAGTAGGTTAATGGGTAATTAAACCACCTAGTAAATACCTAGTGAGTTTATATTGGCTAATTAGCTAGCCTTAGTGATAATGTCTAGTACAGATAATACCAAAAACAGCCGAGTAACCGCTCCGAGGTGCTTAGGCCCGCTTGGAAAGGCATCAACATCGCCGTTAGGAAATCGTTACATATTTATTTAGAGCCGACCTACTATTTCATGGTACCATCGGACAGATAAATTAAGAGTAAATTCAACCTTAAAGTTAAACTACAGTAGTTTGACTATTACAATAACTATTACTTGGCTATTGGATTGTATCCAGCTTATATATGTGAAGGCTTGTTTTTTTTTTCTTCTTTGTGCTATAATTAATGTTTCAATCTGTTTGCTCTCCTCAAATTAATTAATTAATTCCACTCGCGGTCACCCAGAGACTGCTCATGAACTAGCAATAAAATAGGCCTACAAAAACCACTGCAAGTCCGAGTCCAAATCTGAATTTCAACAAGTTCAGTGGACTCGGAGCTAATTACACAAGTTGCGGTCACGGAGGCCGTCAGCTGCACGCCCCAACTGCCCCCTGGCCCTGCCATAGAGCAGATAGTAGTAGCTACTACACCCTATCACAGAATAGACAGCAGTACTTTGGCCCTGCCCCTGCTCAAATCAGCCTCCTTGTCTTTTGACCACCCCTGTGAATAGTTTGACATCTTTGCTATACCTATAAATGTATTGCTATAGGAGTAGTAATGTTCCTTGTATCATGGTTCCTTGCATATCATTGTCATTTTGACTGAAATGTTCCTTGATCGTATACCTCAATCAATATTATTTGTTCTAGAGTCTAGAACAATTATCCTTGTTCACCAGAGATGATCTTGACAGAAGCACATTAAAATTGTATCAACTCTATAATTTAATATAAAAAATTAGAATATTGACGGGTTTTTTACGGTGTTTTACGCTGATTCACCAGATTTGTACGCCTACTTACTAGGCAAAACATGATACAACGTAACTAATATTGTTGTGCACGCATTTTTTTTATGTGTAAGTGTACGATTTACTCGTATTTTGTGCAAAAAAAATTATCTTTATCGTTACTGGAAGCAACTGTACTGAAGTCAAATTACCTACGTCCACTGCAGTCCCGGCCCTGACTAATTTCACGGTAATTGGCCGGTCATCAAACGCACTCCAGCTGTTTCAGTAATCGTCTCTGTGTGCATCGACTTTCGCTGTGGTTATTATTGGACCAATTGTCACTTCGCTTCGCCGGTTCATTGATAGGGCAGTTATTTTGACTTCGATTGTGAAAGCAATCGATTTTTGTATACATTTGTTTCTACAGCAATGAACAAATAATTTGTACATTGAAATTAAATTGAAAAAAATACTGAGAACCCCTCCTTCTTTTGAAGTCAGTTAGAAACACATTCATCTATGGACACCTTCTAACTGACTTCAAAAGGGGATACTCTTTTTTTAAAATGTTTGTTACCTAATTTTAACTCCGTCATTTGTAAACAGAGTTGGTAAATTTTTGTTTATTTGAAAGGACACACTACTCAGGTACTCAGGCTAGGTATTTTCTGATTAGTCCCATAGTTTCAACAACATCATCGGTTCAGTAGGTATATGTATCCATCAAAATAACAGGAAATAATATGTCATCGAAGTAAACGAAATTGCGTTATTACTAATTGTAAAGTCGTTTTTTTAATTGTAAATTATAATAGCTTTGAAAAACCTATTCAAGTTAGTCGGTTTTTTATCGGATACATTTCGGTGAGTGTGCATCGGATCTGCACGATCTAATTCCCTCCTGCCCATTTTTCTATCGGACTGCCAGAGCGGGCACGAAAAATCGTCACCGCTTTATGGTTGATATTCCGAAAACCCGTACAAAGCGCTTTGATTCCACATTTATTGTGCGAACTGCTAGTCTGTGGAATGCGCTGCCTGAATGGGTGTTCCCCGATGGTTACAATCTGGGTGTCTTCAAATCACGAGTGAATCGGTTCCTTCTAGGCAAGCGTGCTCCAACGTAGACCGCATCATCGCTTAACATCAGGCGTGATGGTGGTCAAACGCAAGCCTATTAATTATAAAAAAAAAAAAAAAAAAAACTTTAATAATCGCCTACACTATTTTATTTCCCATGCAGATTAGCAGTTGTTTTATAGGGATCATCATCATCATCATCATCATCAGCCAGAAGACGTCCACTGCTGAACATAGGCCTCCCCCTTTTACCTCCACACTGAACGACAGCCTGCCTTTTGTATCCACTGGATGCCCGTGACTCTCACAATGTCGTCAGTCCATCTAGTGGGAGACCTACTTACGCTGTGTCTTCCGGTTCGTGGTCTCCACTCCAGAACCTTTATAGGGATGTCAATACAAAAATCTCCTGTATTTTTTTGGTAAATATCATTGAGTGAAATTAATATTTAATTAGTATCACCTTTTTATCGTCATCATCATTACTGACTATATTTTTAAAAAAAACTTTTTAAATGAATGGAATAATTGTGTGACGAGACAATCCTCTCATGGTCACAAGTTTATTTGTAACAGTAGCAGTGCTACCTAGATTGCAATTCTCAGTATAGAATGTCTCCTCCTTGGCCTTTACATTTGCAAAATTGCGACAAAACCGCAGAAGCCACAAATAAAGTTTGAAGTTAGAATTCTGAGCTTTGACAGTTTAGAATCCTGCATAGCTTGTCAGACTCCGTGATTTACAAAAAGGTGACAAAAAGTCATTGTTTCATTACCTAATTTCATTAAATCTAATAATATACGTCTTTAGTTTTTTCCATTTGTTGTTTTCTGTTAGTAATTATATAGTGTCATCAACCATGATTACCTCGTCTTTAGACAATCCCACTATCTCCTCCCTCATTGTTTATGGCAAAATTGCGCCAACAATCAATGGGGCCGTTGCCACGTTAAAAAAAGGGGATATAATTACTAAACCTTTTGAAAAACCACCATAAAACCAAATACCTACATCGATAAGTATTGGTATTTATCTGTATAAAATCTTACTTTCAAAACACACGTCTCCCGAGATCCATTAGTAGAATGTAAATATTGTCGGAGGCGTCACCGTGCCGCCGGTAGCCAGTTGGTCACGTAGCTGTGGCTAATTTCGAGTACTCCTTGACCTCTGCTTTAAACAGTCAGGTGTCAGAATTGTATAATTAATTGTTTGGGTTCACACTTTTCTATAATACTTGAGACCTCTATGTAATTGTGTGTGGACGATGTTTATAATAACGGCTGTTTTAACGAAGTGTAAGACTTTAAACCGCTCTACTTTCCAAGCCCAAGTAAAGTCGTATCGTAAAAAATTTGTTATAATAGATTATTTGCTAATATGAATATGAACCAATTACGATAGCCACCCAAATTGTCATTGATGTGAACACTGACGTAAATATACTATAATCATTTAGGGCAAATAGTTCTGTGTGAAAAGGAGTGGATAAAATCAAAATTAATAGTAATCTGATGCTGAAGACATGTGTTACTGAAATAGTCTTCATGCAACACACGATCTAAGCAAATCTACTAAGAGTCGCTTATCGAGGGAATAAGCCAAAGTATAAAGAGGTATAAGTACCTGTATAGGAATAACATGAAAAGCCACTAATGCCAGCAAGTAATGCTGTATTCTAAGGCTGGTGGGTTTTCATGCAATTCCAATATAACACAGAATTATAAAAAAGTACTCTTTTTTATGATGATGTTGCTGGAGCTAGCTAATATTCAACGCTTTGTACCAGATTGGTTTTAATCGTGAGAGTCGAACTAATCTACGATCTCGTAGTTTATATTAATCGCATTATTTATCTAGATCACCCCACGCGAAGCCACCGGGCCGCGAGTGTTGCCAACGCTAAATAAACTCGGGCAAATTGTGCGTGAATAAACATCGGCAATAATAGACGTATTGTGTTACATCTCCCCTCAGTATCTGTCATTCGACGCGGCTGCAGAATGAGGTGCAGTTCATACTTTACGAATTTGTTATGAGGGTTTCACGCCCTGGAAGTTTTCGATTTGAGATTGGTTTTTATTTTATATTGAGAAACAAATTTAAACGAAAATTGTGACCACACTTGCCTTTGACAATATACGCAAGGATGCTTGCAGAAAAACTCTTTTTCTTGCCAATTGAATCTGTGACCTAACGGATTCTGCACCAGATAACATAAGCTTAGATAAGTAGTTATGAAACTCAGATGACATCAATGATTACCTAAAGTAAGGCCAACTGCCCCAACCGACAATATATTTAGTGAACTTAATACATAGCACTATACATGCTACAATGCAGTTAGTTTAAAAATATATTAATAATAAATATTCGGGACATTTTTGCACATACGGTCATCTGACCCCAAACTAAGCAAAGCTTGTGATATGGCTGCCAGATACTGATATACATAATGTACATACATACACACATGTTTTTTTAAAATACATACTTAAATAGATAATAACAACCAGATAAATGTTCATCATTCATCACATAAATGTTTGTCCTAGGTGGTAATCGCACCCACGCCCCCAAGATCAGAAGGTAGGTTCACTACCAACTGGACCAACGGGATATCCCATATAGATATAGTTTAAAAACACTATAGAGAATTTCACGCGCAAGAAGGTAAAACAAATTCACCTCACATTTTAAAACGGAACAATTTCAGCGCGCTACTGTCGCAGATGTCAGGGGATGAAATAGCAAACATTTTTGCGGCTATTTCCCTCAGTGTTGCTACACTAAAGAAAGATAAACTGCGGCCGTCTGCCTGTGACGCGTCCACTCTGCGCACATTAGCCGCGCCTACATGGAAACTAAGTGTGTCACACACTTATTTTTTCCCCGCGGCAATTTTAATTTCAGCTAGCTGACCGCGTACGAGTGTTGGTGACTCCGTTTGATGTATGGAACTCTTGAAAACTCTGCAGGTATCGAGCTTTTTAACTCACTGATTGCGATGTCGTTCGCTATTTCAAAATAGAGTTGTTTGTGCGTTTGATGAAATTATTGACGGCCAGATACAGATAGGTGGAGTGGATTTTGTAGGAAATCATTTCAAAAACGCTTGGCTACACTTTCTAACATCCAATGTTTCATAACTTTGTTATTTTAAGGAAACCACATTATACAAGCAAAATGACTGTCGGAAGCAGTACCGTGTCTTCTCCACACATTCAAACTCATGTTTTATTTACAAAAATTACCAGTATTTAGACAGCACTCTGTGGTAAGAACCACTTTTGTCTAAGTAACAACGTTTGAAGAGCGTCATATTTATTCGTATACGTGTACTGCATTAACATAGACAAAAATAATTTGAAGCGTGGACAGGGCGAGAGCGTCCGACTCCATCGACCTCATGGTATTTGCGGACGTGAGGCCTTGTGTTTACGCAGCCAAGACTCTAGTGGTGGACAAACACGGGACTGATCGAATGGAATTGCTTATTTTGTCTCTGCGTACACGGCTCCCTTGCAGCGCAGGTACGGGCGACGCGGCGTGCCTCAGGGTAGCCGTACTGAGACCACTCTTTCTTTTACATTACATTCTTTGTCTAATAATTCGGTAGACGGCATTCGAGAGCGTGTTTTTTCTGCTTGGACAGCACTTTTGGGTTTACCGTTTTAATCTGTTCTTAGAGATACTTATCTTGGCGGAAGCGTGCCGTACTTTGTTGTTTAATTACATATTTGTAAATTTTCCGCTTGTTTGAAGTTACGATTTCGTTGATTTTTATAACGGGCCTTTGTTACCTTTGTTGTATTTTATAACTTGTATAAAATCTATAGGTCCCAGTATATCTCTAACGTTTTAAATTAGATTTTAAGATGTTTTCTATATACTAGTTCCACCTTGTTCTATTTTGTATAACAGAGCAATCAGTGTTAATTCCAATTATTTCAACTTTGTTGAATAGAACAAAATATGATATGGGTAGATACCTCATTACCCAATTAAATGCAGCTTATAGACAGCTACGCTTGTTTCCCGCCTCATTGTTGTGGGATAAAATATGAAGCCTCATTGTTTTTGAAGTTGTTATTGTTGAGTAAATACTTGAGTAGGTATTTTGGTAGGTTTTTGGTGGCTGAGTTTTGGTTTTTGGTTTGCTCATGCACACTGACGGACAGATTGTTACGAGGTGGAACGAGCTTCAGCACATCAGAAGCATTAAACGTTTTGATGTTTTAATTAAGTTTTTAAGTACATAATTAGTATTATAAATGCCTATTTTTTTACATGTGCAATTTATTTTGGAATTGTCAAATTTTATTTATTTATAGCCAAGTAGTAACTATACACTTTCTAACTGTGTATTAATGTGGTGTGATATTGTGTGTTTTGTAGTATAACTAATTTTATCTAGGATCTCTCTTGTTTTTGGATTTCTAACGCCCCTTATCGGGGCATCGTAGAAGATCGAAATGTCCTGCTGTATGAAGAAGTTGGTTGCTAGCAATAGAACTAATGGGACGAAATGGTCCCGTTAGTTCCATTCTTCAAAAATACGGGCCGAATTAAGAACCTTATTCTTTTTTTGAAGTCGGTTACAAACACAGAAAGTAATGGAACTACTTGGACAAAAAAGTCCAACTAATTCTATGAAAGGAACAATCATTAGAACTAGTGAGAACTGATCTCTGTTTGCGTCAGGGGCTAAAAATCCATGCATACCGAAATTGCTTTTAGACAAAACCAAGTGCAGCAGCTAGCTTGAAGGCCTATAAACTTTGTCCTTGGACAGCTCCTACCTGATTACTGACTCGCCTGTTTGGACTTTCTCCGACTACCGGGTAAATCAGCCGCCTATCGGGTTTCTATATCTACTCATACCTACTGAGGTAGGTAGGGTACAGCTTTGTCTTGAGAGGCGTCGGGTGTCGCTGACTTGAGGGGCTTTGGAATTAGTTCAGGACTTCGATCTGTATTGATTAGGATACTTGAAGTTAAAATAGATGCGTGGGTAGGTATTGAATGGCTGTAATTTAAGCTTTGTAGTCAATACAGGTTAACTTGGAAAGTACTATAAGCGAAAGGGGTCCATTTTACTCATAAACATTTATCACTCTCTATTTATGTATGTATAAATGTATGTATGTATATCAGTATCTAGCAGCCATATTACAATAACCTTTGCGTAGTTTGGGGTCAGATGACCGTGTGTGCAAAAATGTCCCGATTATTTATTTATTATTAACTAGCGGTCTGCCCCAGTTTTGCACGGGTATAGATTAAAGCCTATGTCACCCGAGGATAGTGTAGCTTCCCAACAGTGAAAGAATTTTTCAAATCGGTTCAGTAGTTTCGTAGCCTATTCAATGCAAACAAACAAACAATCAAATTTTTCCTCTTTATAATATTAGTATAGACTACTTTTACTATGGGCACAATCCTAAAATTGCAAAAATAAAAATGATCTGATCTGAAGTTGTTTGAGGTATTACTCAAACAGAAGAGGTATTTGGAGAAGAAATTAAAAAATAAATTAGGTATTTAACCAGTTTTCTACGTAAATATGATAAGGTACCTATATATGGGTGCTCCAATCTAGACAGATCAATTTAAATTCAAATCAAATTAATAATTTAAAGTTAGTAAAAGTGCCTACAATTCAATTCAAGATATTCAAAATAGATGAGGCAAAAATGCCAAGATCACGGTGAAAAATATCGTCAAAAGTCAATAAACGGTTGCGTATCGTTACCAATGCACTTGTAGTGACATAACTTGATACCCGATGCACCTGCACTTTGACAAATACCGCTCCCGACTCCCGAGATACATACCTATCAAGTTTCTGACAACACCGAGATGAGTAATAAGTGTTGAATTGATTAGAAGTGACAACAAAACGTATCATCAGTCCGTAATGAAAAATAACTTTCTAAATAATATTAAACTCTCTTAATATGCACGGACTGGTAAACGCAGCGTAGGACGTCCACCCACAAGATGGACAGACGATCTAAAAGAGACAGCAGGGAAACGCTGGATGCAGACCGCTTCCAACCAGTCCTTTTGGAGATCGATGGGTGAGTCCTATGTCCAGCAGTGGACGTCCTATGGCTGAATTGATGATGATGCTTTTTTAGGGCTCCGTAGTAGATACTACAAGGAACCCTTATGAGTTCGTTCTGTCTGTCCGTCTGTCCGTCCGTCCAAATTATTCGGAACCTTCTAACTTCTATAGTTATTAAGAAAAGTGCATGAAACTTTGCACAGTTACAGTTCAGGTATAGATCTCAATTTAAAAAGTAAAAAACGCATTTTGTGGTGGTTCTGGTACCTACATGTGAAAAGGGAATGTTTTTTTTTTCACTTCATCCCCTCGTGTGTTGTGTCGTTGAATAGTATTTTAAAATGAAAGTAATATGACCACAACCATATGGCTTTGGCTACGGAACCCTATCATATACGTTTCTGGGTCACTCTTGGGCTCTTGGTCAGTTATTGACAGTCTAAAACCTTGTAATTTGAAAAAATAATTACCAACAATTACAATACAATACTTTAATACAATATTTTAATTAGTTAAGGCTAATGAAAATTAATAATAAATTAAAAAACCGTCGTCACAAAAAGTAATAAACGACATTCATCCCCTAATTTCCACCAAGGTGGAATATTTTCTTCAAATGAGACCACCCTTGAGATATATAATTATGTACTCGGATAGTCAATTCAATAAAAATAAAAAAACTAAAATCGGTTTACAAATACACAAATATATCACGTAAAAAAACAGTAGGTACATAAGTAATTAGAAATATGTGCTATTCTGATTTATGGCCTTCATGTTTTTTTTTCCATTTCTCTGGATCTAACATGTCGGAAAGTCGGTAGTGGGTCAACATTTTTTCTTGCACCCACTTCAAAGGTGCGACGTTTCTGCGTTACCTCATCACGAGCCAAGCGCGCTGTATTTGCTTAAATATTTTTTATGATCCAGCCATTGTACGGCTAATGGTGTTTGCCGACGGGAAGAGGGAGAACTTGCAATTTGAGACACTTTTATTGGAGTGCATCGGCAAATATAGAATTTATTGGTTTTATCGGAGATATTATATTCCTATTATTTTCAGAACATTTTATCTTTCTAAAGTAACAATGATCTGCACTTTTGCAACTTTCCCGCTTTATGCTAAGGTATAGTTTTTTTATTGGGATTGTTAGAAACAACCCTAATTGAACTCTAATAACTACTATATTTACTCTGTGCTTTTACTCAAGACTACCAACGGAACAAAATAGTTTTGGCGCCAATTTGAAAATAACATTATAATTTTCCGAAAGATTTAAAAAAATATTCTAGGTTAAGTATTACCAAAAACTCATCAATGACAAAATAAATAATTAACAATTTGAAAAACCGACTTCAAAATTAGTTAATACCTATATACGCAATTTCGTTCGTTTCGTTTCAAATTTACTTCAATGCCAATTTTTTTGTAATTATTTTGATTTAAAACCAAAGTATTGAACCGATTTTGATGAAATTTCTGTGACCAATATGGAAGTAAGTAGTAGAATCAATTAAAAAAATAAATTGGTTTAAGTATATAATACGGAGTTCTGAGGTACCAATCATAAAAATAAATAGAACCGAACTGAGAAACTTTCTCCTCTTTTGAAGTCTTTTAAAAAGTAGTTTTGAATTGCGTTAATTAAGATGAACGTTGTCTAGAACTGAGATAATTTTTAAGTCGATAGCTTTACCTATAGTTTCTGAGAAAATTTCCTGCATGATGCAAACAATATCTACTTTAGTTAGGTACCGAAAGCATCGCCACGTACAAATTCTCAATTCGTACAAATTGTGTTTTTTAGCAGTTTGTACAAAGTTTTGTTTGACTTGTTGGCAATTCGTACAAAAACAAAATGCATCGCCATCCGTACAAATTCTCGATTCGTACAAATTGTGTTTTTTAGCAGTTTGTAAAAAAAAATGTTGACTTGTTGGCAATTCGTAGAAAAACAAAATGCATCGCCATCCGTACAAATTCTCGATTCGTACAAATTGTGTTTTTTAGCAGTTTGTACAAAATTTTGTTTGACTTGTTAGCAATTCGTACAAAAACAAAATGCATCACCATCCGTACAAATTCTCGATTCGTACAACTTGTGTATTTTAGCAGTTTGTACAAAGTTTTGTTTGATTTGTTGGCAATTGGTACAAAACGAAATGCATCACCATCCGTACAAAAACTTGATTCGAACAATTCTCTATTTACACAAATTATAAATTTGTATATTTTGTCGATTTATTGTACCTATATAATTATCATACCCATAATATTATAATAATAATACAAATTAGTACAGACTGACTCCGTCACACCATCATTTTACTTTTTGGTCAAAATACGTATCTAGACGTAGGTGCGGTAGTGTGTCTAGCCAAGTTCGGTTATAATTTCACTGTCCACAACAGTGCTGTATTCAGGATTAGAATTCATATCAAATAATAATGTTAATCGTTGGATGAATTCTGCTTTACTGTCAATTTATATATGAAATGAAATAAAAAGGATTTTGATACGAAAAGTTTTGTTCCTTAAATAATAAGACATTAAAAAGTTAGCCGTCGCGAGACGCCCGGCAGATGTGAAACATGACAGCGTAAAAGAGCGTCATGCTGTTTGCCGTCACGGCAAACGAGTCAGTTTTACTGCCAATGCTCGCAAATTGACGCCAAAAACGCATAAAAATTATTTAAGTTTTTGCTAGAATAAGATATAAAAGTTAATAAAATCCTTCGACTCACTGGCAAACCTGGGGTCGTTAGAGGCGGGGTACCAGCCGGCGCCGCGCATGTCACCATAGTGCGGCAAGTCGGACGGGGCGCAGCCGTAGCCCTGCACGGGGGCTCCGCCGTACAGCGGCACCGCGTACGGGTTGCCCGCCATCCCGCAGGAGGCTGCCGGCCCCAGCGGCGAGTTGATGCTGCTCCCTGAAGAGTTGGACCTGCAGATCAAAGCCAGGGTTAGCTTTTGTAAGACGTGCTTTAGTTCTTATAACATTAGTGGTTTACGAGCTAATCTGGGTGTCTGGTATCTCCAGAGCGAGCGTGTTTAACGGTGCAATCAGAATCAGAAGTCTTTATTGTAAAAACTGGTACATAGGTGTTATATTTTAGTAGTATCACAGTTTACCCATTTCGGGCATACAATGTTTTGTTTGTTACTTATAAATAAATACATTTTTTTATTTATTTTTTATATTGCAATGTGAGCCAATTCCAAATTTTTTTAACATGTAATTATTGGTTGAAAGGGCCTGGTTGATTCTTACGACGAAAGTATTTTATTCAATTTTGTGCACAGTAAAGCCTTCTTTACGAAAAATATCCTAATTACAGCTAGACACTTGAGGAAATGACTGATAAAACTTGATACCCATTTAAAGTATTATCGGTATTACCACAGGTATTACTAGGTATACGGAACTGATACGAACACTTATTTTTTAACCGACTTCCAAGAAAGAAGAAGGAAAAAGGATCGTAATTCCTCCGTATTTTTGGTGAATAGGTAGGTGATATCTAAAATGCGATATCTTCGGCAATTGGAAACCATTTTTTTACGTTTTATTGTTTAGACTATATTATCAAAGATGGTCTTATTTAAATTTTAAAGAAAACATTTCACTTAATAGTGGAAAATTATGGAATGAATCTTGTCTATTAAACTTTTTGTAAAGTCAGTTGTTATCTTTTTGTAAAGATGTATTATTCATACAAAGACAAAATTAAAACAGTGCAAAATTGAAATACTTTTTGTAATAAAAAATCCCAGCAAATAAACATGGAAAAAGGGGCCAAGACGAGTATGATACGAAGTTCATATGAAGTACCTACTTACTACTACTTACTACTATCTATAATTTGTTTTATGTGTTGTAGAACTAACACGTCTCATTGACGTAGGTACAATAAGGTAGGTACACTATAACGTTGCTATAACTTGCTATAATATATTTTCCTTGTTACTTCTTACTAAATACCTAATAATGTAACTTTAGGATCCATCGTAGACCTCATCATCGCTTAACATCAGGCGAATTGGCGGTCAAACGCAAGCCTATTACTAATAAAAATAAATATAAAAAAACTGATCATCTGTGTAATACGTGCTCTTCCAATGAAATGAGTTCGTAAAATGAAATTTACTATACTGATATCTATTATTACTCGTGACCAAAATGCTGGCCTTTATTTTGCCCAAAGAATAAGCATTGCCATACGTGGCAATGCTGCCAGCATTTTGGGAACACTGCCCACTGGTAGAGGCGTGTTACATTAGTTTTAGTTTTAGGTTAGATTTAGTTATAAATTTTAATTTAAGATAGTTTTTATTTATCTTGCAATTTTTATTGAATAATTTGTATAAAATTATCTATTATACAAATTGTGTTGTTGAATTTTTTATCATGTAGAAAACAAGTAGGTACAAATAAATATAAAACACGACCAATACAGACAAAAGCTTATAAATTTTAATCCGTTGGAAATATTTTGATCGAAAATGGCTATTGGCTACGAACCTCCGCAAAAACACAAATTTTCAGTATATTACCTATTAATCTGTTTTGAGAGAACAGGCATAAAAACATACAATATTTTAGCCTAAACAAATATACCTATTTAGGTACCTTTTCCGTTCCGTCGTGGGTATAATTACACATTGCGCCTATCTCATTAGCCCGCACAGAAATAATTAGCTTCAAATGAATGGTAATCCCGCTAAATAGAGCTGTCCCAAATCTGCCAGTCGCAGATGACTCGTTATCCCACAGAGGCGCCAACTCGTCACTCAGACAATGCAAGCTTATCTGCCTAATCCCTATTTACACAATTTAATCTCCGTCTATCGTTCCATCCTCACAAACGCTTTAACACCCACAAAATCCTTTTTATCCGACTTTGCGACTTACGCCTCTTGAAATAAGAGTAAAGTAGAACATAATCAATGATTAAGTTTGGCAGTCGGTTAGTACACCCCTGGTAGAGCTATTACGATGTTTGGATTGACAAATTGAATTTTGACAGGGCGGTGAAATTCACGAAGCGTTTTAGCGCGGTCGTTAATTGGGTCTTGTTATAATTAACAAACTGTTATTCTTTAATTTAGTGTCTGTTTAATTTGATAAGAAATTAGATAAAATATCTTTGCAGTTCCGAGTAATATTTATTTTGTCAACAATTATAGACACGGTAATGTGCCAAACCAAGTTTAGTGTATCTCCATAATAACTGATCTAAATTGTGTACAAGTTGAGTGAGTGTGCTAGAACAAAAAAAACATAAAAACAAATCGGCTTACGGTTGTAATTTTTTGAAGTGTTTAAGATGATGATTATTATCTTGATGGGCTAACATAAACTACTTACATAAACTACTTACATAGCTTGTAAATATCCTGCCCATCAAATATTGTTTTCTAATTTTCTTGTATTATGTCACGGTTAAACTTCGTAAAATAATATAAAAGATTTTGTTTGACCTTTATGCAAATTGATGTTTATTTTTTAAATAGCGGAAAAATTATAGGCGCGACTCTGACACCCACTTGGTGAAAAGTAAACACTTGTTATTGAAATGTTTAATTTTAAAATGCTAACCGTCTCTAGTGTTTTGTGACCACTGGCGTGTAGTTTCATCACAGAAGTTTATTGATATTACCAAATTGCGTTACTTGCTAAAATTTTAATATTTCTATTTCAAAACTACGTTTCATTGCTTATTCTGGTTTACATCCTGGTTGGGAAACTATACGTAGATAGTAGTTCATAATTAATAGTCTTTCGAACATGACAAACTAAAGATCGACCATTTCTTCATTACTTAGCCCGTATATAGCACTATCGTATGATCGCAGACAGCAGAAGTTACCTATTTGTCCAAAAAATATGGAAAATCTTAAGTTTTCTTTGCCGTGTCACTTTTTTATCCTTTTACAATTTGCAGCCGATATTATTATCTGATATAAAAAAATAAAATATAAAACAAACATTTCGTATGCACTTGTGAAAAATTACATTTGGACGGATTTTGATCAAACATAGCTATTCCGCTTATAGGCTTACCTATAGGCAATTTAAAACCAAAGTTATGTGATTATTTACGGGATATTTATCGTGGTTAGGTTGTGGAATGAGCTTCTTCAATCTTCCCGTGAACATGGTGCATTTAACTGCGCCGAAATATCGGGAGCTCATTCCACAACCTAACCACGGTAAATATCCCGTAAATAATCATATAACTTAAGTGAAAAACCGTGATAATTTAAAACAGATTTTTATTTAAAGCCAGCTTTAAAAAAAAATTATGTCATTTTGAAAAAAAAATTACCTATTTCACATAGACATACTAAATTTCCACGACGGAACGGAACGTTAGAAGATAGAAGATTTTTTTTTTTCATGCAGTTCTTCAATTTACTGCATCTATCAGCAATCATCCGATAGCGAACGGACTGTAGACCTTAGGTATAACCTACGTAAAGCCGATTTAAAATTTTAACTAGTAATTTAGGCTTTTGTTTTAAGCTGGCTGTCATTAAAAAAGCTTAGGTATCTGGCAAAACAAGATCACTTACGAAATTTCATATTAATCTATTCTTAGATAAAGCTGTATTTAAATTGAATGTACCTATACCTAACAAATTGCCTTCTGTAAGAAAAGTTACGAGATAATTACTAAAGTTATCTAGTATTTGTGTAAAAGCATTTTATCATCGAATCCAACTCCAGCCCCCATGTTGTTATTAATTATATTTGAAACTTGGCCTCTTATTCACATGATTGTTTTTTTCGTGGGATTTGTAATTATGTGTTTTAATTTAGATAATATGTATCTGCAAATGACTATATAAATACCTAATAGACAGCAGATCATAAAACTCTTTTTTTTAATTAAATAGGTAGGTCATTGGTAGATAAACACGTCGAAATTCTGTCATAGAGTCAATAAATTCTTATAAATTTGCATATTGCGTGTTCGAGCAATTATTTACTTAATTTTTTTGTTGACTGGTCGTTGTTTATTTAATTATAATGTAATTACGTCAACACGACACTCGAAGATCCTGTTAGGCTTTTGGTTCTTGGTACTTTATAGGACTGCATAGTATTAGGTATTTTAAGAATTATTATTTCATAGATATTTTTTTTCTGTTAAAATACGGTCGTAACATACTTATAGTAATTGTCTACGTCGCTGGAATATCGTCAATTTGTAGAATTATGTACCTAACGCAGTACGACGCGTATGAGTTACGAGTATTTACATAATTAACAATTATTAAATTACCAAATTCTCGTAGATATCACATTTATTTTTAAAATCAAAAATTTATTTAAACTGTATTTTAAAATTTAAGTTTTTTTTGTGTTTTACGTTTCAAATGCAATTTTTTTATGTTTTTCGGTCTTTCATTTGGTCTACTCCCAAACCGGTAGGCTGAACAAGAAGACAATATCGGAGTCATCGGGGAGTTATTAGACGGACGTTAATACTTCCCCGAAAAATAAAATGTGCCACGTAAATAAATTATTGCATTTTGTATTAAGTACCTACCAACTATTACTTAGGTACATAATATTTTATATACTTGTCGTAAGTATAGGTTAGGCCTATATCTACATATAAGACATACCTATTATGTTATTCGTTCTAAATTAAATTTATGTAGGTAGATTTATAAAAATTGTAAAGTATAAGTATACTTATTCACATTATCAAAATTATTGAAATTCTGTTTAATAAATAGGTTTTATGTGTTTCCATATTAACACGTTTTAATGTTTTTATTTTTCACAATTCTATTCATCAAAGAAATTTCAAATTCAAATACGGATTTTTTAACGAAAACAACGATCCCGAATAATTATGAATGGCGTTTGATTATGTTGACTAATGAATGAACAGCCTCTTCTAACTGTTTGTTAATCACTTCACGGTTTAATTAGCTGCGAATGAATTAATTCGAATATACCTACTTATGGTAATAAGCTTCCACCGCCATGTCTCACGGCAGCGGTGGCACGCGCGGGCGTCACACAAGGCGTCAACTTCGGTCCATTGTTGTTTCTCCAATTCGATTTCATTTATTTGTTACTACTTATCCCGGAAGAGCAAGTTAAAAATAGATTTAATCGTTATTCGCCATAACCGAAGTGTGAGATAAGTGCTCTCGCCGGCACCGCACATCATTGACCGCACACTCACACCGCATCATCACTTGACCGGCAATCACAACATACCTGCACAAACAAACGTCACCGAACTATATCCTTCGAGTCGGAGCGCGGCTCGAGCACTCTCGTCGGGACCTTCGCCACTCGAAAAATCAGCGGGTGGAGGGCGCCCCCCCTCGGGCCGATCGATCCACGCACCTGTACGGCGACGGCGGGTTGTTCGCCAGCTCCAGCTTGCGGTACTCCTCGATTGGGGACAGGATGTCGGTCACCGAGAACGGCGTGGAATGCTGGAGGTGCAGCTGGGAGAGATTCTGCTGCAGCAGCGCCGACTTGGGCGATAAGCTCATCGCCAGCTCAGCGGCGCTCAGTTCCGGCAGCGCCTCCGCCGGACACGGCGAGTAGCCGCCGCCCTCCGCGGACATCCGACCGGCCGACACTCGACGCCACTCGACGGCTCAGCCTCTAGTGGCTCTCGGGGCGAGAGTGGCGACCGGAGCCCCCGGCGCGGGCCGCGGCCTCTCGACGGGCCCCGCCCCGGGCCCGGCGGGCGGCCCTATGGCACGCGGGGAGCGCTGCCATTGGTGGAGCCGGGCCGGGGCCGGCGCGAGCTGCGGCGGCGGGGCGCGCTTCGGGGCCGCCGCGGCCGCCGCGCCAGTGTGTCCGCCGCGTGGGGGGGCTCGGGCTCCCCGCACATACCGCCTGCGCCGCGCTAATTACCAACCAAATATCAAACTGTGAACACATTGTGACATTTTGTTCATTAGTGTTTAACTTACTTGTTAAAACTGTTCGTTTTATTTACTGTGATAGAAATGGTATTTTCAGTCGTAGTTAGTAAACCTTATATTTTATATACCTATTGTGTAAATACTTTTACCTAATTGATTGTTTTAACACTCTTTTACCGAGTTCATTTGTCACTAACTAACTATGTACTTAGGTAGGTAAAGTAAAAGTAAAAGTAAAAAGCCTATTCTAATACTCACAAAACATGCACAATCAACCAATACATTTATTACATTCTTAATTATGTAAAATACTTTAGATAAAAGTATTCTCACTTAATAAACAAAACATAATTTAAATAATGGTAGTGTCAGGATCATTCAAATTAGGTAGGTACATCAATATTTAATAGTATGGATATACAGTGTTCTATTAAAATAGTAAAACTCAATGCAATTTACCATTTTACACATTTTGCCATTTACCATTTTCCAAGTTGTTAGGTGTAATTTTCTTTGGAGGGTATTTACCAGCACTGCTAGTATTTTAGTGTTCAGGCGTATCTGATAATTTTCTTTTAAGTTTATTGTTTGTGATATTATTTATACTTTCGGTACTTGATTTGAGGTTATCGTCTAAAATTACAATTTTATTGTATTTTATCATTAGGTACTTTCTTTCCTTGTTCTCGTAGTTTTAAGACCTCTTCTCGTATTATTTTGTTTATTTTGTTATTAAATTGTTAATTTATTGGCCACTTTCTATCCTCTCAATAAATAAAAACAAGGTTCGGAAGAATTTCTTTTATAGAAAGCCTAGGTACCTACTTCATTGGGTAATGCAGTATTGCAATTAATCTTGTCAATCGCAATCCTAGCGACTTAAACGATCATCTTGTAGGTATCGTAGGTACCTACAGAATAAAAGCTAAGATTTCATTTAAAAAAAAATTATGCATCGTGAACTGTGATTTTATAATAAACTGCATTCCCTTTAGAGTAAATAATATTTTTCTGAACTTGCTTGCTTATAGGTGCTTGACACACTACGCTACCGTGCGGGCGTCTCTAGATTTTCCAAACTTGGCTTGTCACACTGCCGTGCGTTCAGCTAGATAATATAAATGATGAAGTGGTTAAAAATATAGGTGGTCCATTTATGTTTGTCGTTTACGTGAATGATTTACCATATACGATAGAAAAACAGAATCAAGCTGAAATGATTTTATTTGCAGATGACATATTACTTACCTATATTTAAAACTACGGGACGTAGCACAGACAAGTGTCGTGAATAATGTACCTACTGGATTCAGTGAGTAGGTAAATAGTTTGCAGCTAATAATGTTTTATTGAATCCAACAAAAACAAAATAAAATTCTCATTAGGTACCAAGATCTTTTAACGTTCTTTTAATTCTCTTACCAAGACGTGGAGAGAAGTTAAAACGAGTAGCTGCTGAAGTTGAAGTGATGGGTAGTAAGCTAGAGACAGTAACCGTTTTCTTAGGGATATATATAATTAGATGATAGGTTAAAGTGGGGACCAATTATAGAAAAAACTCTGGGAAGTAAGCTAAGTGCTGCTGCATACGCAGTAAGAGAGATTAGGAAAATTACGGATACTGCGACTGCTTGACTTGGTGTATTTTGCGTATTTCCACAGCATTATGAGTTACGGAATACTGATGTGGGGGGCGGCTGCTGACATCGATGTTATACTCATATTACAAAAGCGCTCTATACGAGCAGTATAAGGGTTATGATGGGCGCGAGAACATCCCTACGTGAACATTTTAAAATGACTGTGCCATCTTTATACGTACCTATATGAAGTTAGGTATAATTTACGGAGGCGGAAATATATACCTAGGTAGATTTACGAAAAGAAGTGAAATAACGGACTGTAACCTACGCGATAAGCATAAAATCGTCCATCCAACATTCACATCCACAATTTGATAGCCCGTTGGTCCAGTTGGTAGTGAACCTACCTTCTGAGCTTGGGGGCGTGGGTTCGATTCCCATCTAGGACAAACATTTATGCGATGAACATTTGTGTTTGTTCTATATCTGGGTGTTAATATATATTTAAGTATGTATTTAAAGCTATATATGTATGTATATCAGTCTCTGGCAGCCATATCACAAGCTTTGCTTAGTTTGGGGTCAGATGACCGTGTGTGTAAAAATGTCCCGAATATTTATTTATTTTATTTATTTAATTATAACACTTCGGCTACAAAGAAGTGGCAAAACTTTTTAGGAAATTCAGCCTATAGAAATTTTAGCATGAAAGGTCAAAAATGTAAGTAGTCTTTTATTAGTAAAGCTTATTATAAGAATAAAGATTACGTTGAAGATTAATCAGCATGGACCGGTGTGGCTCTGCACAATAGTAATAAGATTGACAAGGCCTCTATACAACCGCACACAAATGTTGTGATGTACTTTTGTAACTTGACATAGCTAGGTAGGTACCTACTTAAATGTTCCTTATGTTCCTATGGTGAAAATAAATTGAATTTAATTGAAAAAATATCCATTAGTGTTCCTATTCCTATATATATAAATAGTTAGCACAAACTTTAAATACTTACTTAATTATTTTGTATTGACAAAATTTTCCTTTGTTTTTCACGAAACGGCATATATGTCATCATCATTTCAGCCGTAGGACGTCCACTGCTGGACATAGGCCTCCCCCATCGATCTCCAAAAGGGCCGGTTGGAAGCGGCCTGCATCCAGCGTTTCCCTGCGGTCTCTTTTAGGTCGTCTGTCCATCTTGTGGGTGGACGTCCTACGCTGCGCTTACCAGTCCGTGGTCTCCATTCCAGAACCTTTCGGCCCCATCGGCCATCTGTTCTGCGTGATATGTGCCCTGCCCACTGTCATTTCAACTTACTAATCCGGTGGGCTATGTCGGTGACTTTCGTTCGTCTACGGATCTCCTCATTTCGGATTCGATCTCGTAGAGAAACCCCGAGCATAGCCCTCTCCATAGTTCGTTGTGCGACTTTGAGCTTGCTTATGAGGCCCATAGTGAGAGACCACGTTTCAGTGCCGTATGTCATCACTGGTAACACACACTGGTCGAAGACTTTCGTCTTAAGGCACTGAGGTATTTTGGACGAGAAGACGTTGCGTAGTTTACCGAACGCTGCCCAGCCGAGTTGGATTCGCCGATTGACCTCTTTCTTGAAGTTGGACCTACCTAGTTGGACTGTTTGTCCTAGGTAGACGTACGCGTCAACAGCTTCAAGAACTGAGTTCCCAACTGATACTGGGGTGGGCACAACATGGATATTTGACATGACCTTTGTCTTGTCCATGTTCATTTTAAGGCCCACCTGTTGGGAGACTCGATTGAGGCCTTCGAGCATCATGCTGAGATCTTCCATCGACTCTGCCATGACCACAATATCGTCGGCAAACCGAAGGTGAGTGATGTACTCGCCGTTGATGTTGATGCCGAGTCCTTGCCATTCCAGGAGCTTGAAGGCATCTTCCATTGCGGCAGTGAACAGTTTCGGAGAGATAACGTCTCCCTGTCTCACGCCTCTTCGCAATGGAATTGCCTTCGAACTCTGCTCCTGTACTCGGACCGACATGGTGGCGTTATTGTACAAACACTTCAACACTTCGACATACCGATAGTCAATACGGCATCGCTGGAGAGACTCGAGCACCGCCCATGTCTCGACCGAATCAAAGGCTTTCTCATAGTCCACAAACGCCAAACATAGTGGCAAGTTATATTCTTCGGTCTTCTGTATAACTTGGCGTAGCGTGTGGATGTGGTCTATGGTACTATAGCCTTTTCGGAAACCGGCTTGTTCGATAGGCTGGAAGTCATCGAACCTGCGATCGAGACGATTCGTGATGACCCTCGAAAACAGCTTATAAACATGGCTCAGAAGCGAGATGGGTCTGTAATTCTTCAGCAAGGTTTTGTCACCTTTCTTAAAGAACAGCACCACCACGCCTCTGTTCCATGCTTCTGGCGTTATACCTTCGAGTAAGACAGAATTAAAGAGCTTCTGAAGGACTCTGAGTACCGGTGTTCCACCCGCTTTCAGAAGCTCTGATGTGATTCCATCGTCCCCCGGCGCCTTGTTGTTCTTGAGCTGTTTCAGGGCCATCCTAATCTCGTACAGGCTGATGTCCGGGATATCTTCGGTATAGTGTCGGCTCAGCTTGGCTCTTGGGTCTTTGGCCGAGCTGCTCACAGGTTTAGCAACCGAAGTGTATAACTGTCCATAGAACCTTTCGATTTCCCCTAATACCTCGGCTTTGGTCGACGCTACACTACCATCTTCCCTCTTCAGCTTTGTCAGCTGGCTTTGCCCAATAGACATGTGTCTTGCAAACACTTTGGAGCCTTTGTTTTGCTCAATCGTCTCTTTAATACTGTTCGTATTAAAGGTACGTATGTCGTGCCGCAATGACTTCCAAATTTGTCTATTGAGCTGCCTATATGAGTCAGCGTCATCGGAACATTGTAGTTGTAACGAGCGTCGATCAGCCATGAGGTTGCGGGTATGATCGGATAATTTTTGAGGTCTATCTGTGCGCCGGCCAGGTCTAAAAAACTTAGAACCTACCGCATGGACAGTTTCCACTAACCTGTTATTAATCTCATCCACGGAAGCAAAATTCTCCAGGCAATCAAAGCGATTAGACAGCTCGAGTTGAAAGCTCTCGGGGTTTTGAATATGGGCATGGTTCGGTCGGAGCGTGGACTTCATTAAGCGGGACCTCTCAATTTTAACGTTAATATTCAATGTGCCTCTTACTATTCGGTGATCACTACCGGTTTTCACCCTGTGAATCACAGAGACATCATTGAATATTTGTCTCTTGGTGGTCATAATGAAGTCTATCTCATTTCTCGTAGAACCATCGGGGCTCATCCAGGTCCATTTCCTGTGAGGCGGCTTCTGAAAGAAAGAGTTCATCATAAAAAGTCCCTCTTTCTCCAGAATATATGTATTTCATACAAAATTAAGTATATTTTAACCGACTTCGAAAAAGGAGGAAGGTTCCCAATTCAGCCTGTATTCTTTTTATCTGTTATACCTACTTTTTCTATTCACGTTACCAAAATTAATTTACAAAATTAAATTAGTTACTAAAATTAACGTTCCAACAACGCGGCACATGCCGTCAATTGCCGTCGCCGTCTGCCATTGCCGTGTGCGGTCTGCCGTCGCCTGCAGAATTCCACCATAACCACAGAATACATACCTATACCTAGGTACTAGTATGCTAGTAGGAAGGTACAAGCATAACTGGAACTTGTCTCGGACTATAAGTGCCGGCGTTCACAGACGGCGAGACACGGGACGGCACGGCAAAGGGTTTTTGTGGACAAATGATTTTCAACCTTATTTCAATCAATTAAGCACTGACATTCCTTTATTTCAACACGAATAGACCGAAGCGTCTCACTGGATGCCGCGGAATGCTGCGGCACGTCGCGTCATTGCCCGGGATCCTGCGGCTCGTCGCAACATTCCATGAGATGCCGCGACATGACGCAGGATCCCGGTAAATGGCGCGACGTGCCGCAGCATTCTGCGGCATCCAGTGAGACGCTTAGGTCTATGCCGCGGAATTCTGTGGCACGTCGCGTCATTTCCCAGGATTCTGCGGCACGTCGCGACATTCCATGGGATGCCGCGGTACGCCGCTGCATCAGACGCATAGATAACAAATTTATGTCTTTAGAGGAATGTGAATGCTAAGTAGGTAATAATACCTAATTGAAACAAGGTTGAATCTAGCCCGTTCCGGCAGCGATCTCAGCGAGTGGCGCGAGTGTCTCTTTTCGTCTTCAGCGATAATTGTTATTAACACTAAGTCCCAGGCAATCTTTTTTTTTTTACAGTGTGAACCAACTTTAGGGCATCACAGTTCTAAACTGAGTGACAGGATGCCACAGGATCCTGCGGCATGCCGAAACGTGCCGCGCCGTCCCGTGCCTCGCCATTTATGAGCGTCGGCTCCACTTGATAAACTTAATCATTTAATAATATATTATATATATAATTTATATTATATATAACTTAAATTTTGAAGTAGTATTGAAGTTATTTGTTCTATGACGTTGGCCCACTTACTTCGAATGTTTATTTAATTATTTATTTTTATTTAATAATAGGCTTGCGTTTGACCGCCAACTCGCCTGATGTAAAGCGATGATGCGGTCTACGGTGGAACACGCTTACTTGGCAAATAACGCCATCTGTCGAGTCCATTGGAACAACTTTTTAGGGACTTATCCAATTATAGCGTTGACGATGATTTGGGTTCTGCATCTTTACATTATTAAAAATATTATTAGGTAACCTCCTATTCCCCTTGAGCAATGATGGCCGAGCGGTTGCATGTGCTACAAGTATTCGTGGATGTGCTCGAGTGTGGGTAAGTGATATACCTAACGCGGTGAAACATGTATTTTCTTGTTGTTTCCAAAGCTCCATAGAAGCCTCTTGTAAAGTCTCCACCACTTTAGCAGGGCATGACTTTGACTTGACTGTGATCTACTTTGCTTAACTCTGAATGTAGCTATGACTTGTCTGACGCTATTTAATACTATGTAAACTTGTTTAATTTTATGACTGAAGGAGTTTGTATCCATGGGCTTGAAAAAAAAACACGCTTCTTGAGTTCTGGCGCCAACGTGGAAAAAAACACTCGAATAATTTTATTTACCTAAACTTGAGTATTTTCGAGTATTAATGAGTAATAATAGTAGATTTTTATCTAATAAGTGCTAGAGATCGTGCTCGAGTGTGAAATAAGTGATATAACGAGGTGAAACATATGTAGTTTCGTGTTCTAAGCCTCCTGTAAAGCTTACTTGACTGTGACTATGACTTGTTTGACGTGATTAAATACTATGTAAAGTTATTACGACTGAAGGAACCAGTATCCAGGGTCATTAAAAAAATAACAAAAGTCGCGCAAAAACTAACAAAAGTTTGAAAACTAAAAAAGTTGCGCGTAATACAAAGTTCTCAAAAGTAGTCTAAATTAAATATATGATAATGGTGGTATTAGTTGAGACAAACACTAAATTCACCACGGAAAAGATAAACGAATAAAATTTAATTTTCTGTGCATTTCATCATTCTACAAATAAGTGTTTTGCAAGGATGATTTAAGTATACCCGGTTATACTAAAGAGAATATAAATACTACGTAAGACGTCCTTGGTGTTTTGCACTAGAAGATAGGTACGAGTACGTACCTACTTGTATAAAACTCTTCTATAAAACTCGCACTGTTTCAGTCAAGTTTCAGTACCTACCTTACATCTTACATAAATAGATTCCTTACGATTAGTAAGACAACCTCCCGAAGACTGGACAAATAAAAAGAAACAAAACAAGTCTCAAAGACTAACATTATCAACCTACGCCGTATTCTTTCTACTTCTTGAACCCGAGCTCGAATGTAATGATAATGGCAACGTTTCACAATGGTAGCTCCTTCGTCTTTGGCTCCAATGACAAAACATGACCATTGAAAAGTCATGGCATAGACAATAGACTTAACGTCAGATTGCTACTTTGACGTTGACATTTAAATTTGATGTCTTTGGACAACAGAAAATTTGCTAGCCTTTTGCATGCAGTGATCTTTTTTATTTTCAAATATTATAATTATGGTTTTAATAGAACAAATCGAGGCCCTCTTGGACTTCCTCGAGGATAACCAAGAGAAAGAGATGGCATTCGGTAACTTTACCAGAACAAAAGAGGGGCGCTGTCTCAGTACGAGATATTGGACTGAATGTGCCGAAATTCTCAATTCCGTGAGCCCTACCTGCCCAACTAAAACACCAGAAGAGTGGAGAACAGTAAGAATTATCGTATATCGGTTTTTTTACCCGTCCATTAATATTCTTAAACACTGACTGCGTCCTATGACTTTCCTCGCTATTTTTGAGTTTTCTTTAATCTGGAATAAAAATACCTATTTATGAACAAAGACTATAATTAGTTATTCTTGTTTTAGTACTTCAACGAATTTAAGAGTAAAACCTTGAAAAAAGTTAAAACACAACAATCGCAACAAAGTGGTAAGTGCAGAACATTTTCAAAATGGGTATTTGAATGTAACATTACTAAAATAATAATTCACGTTAGTGTAATAAAATTTATTTTATAATTTTTTTTTAAAATCATTCATGTCCTTAATTTAAAAAAACTAAATAAATATATTTTTTTAATTTATCACGTGACTTTTCTGCAATGTTGAATTTCGTTATGATTTATGACGTCCGCCACAGACAGGTAACAGAGGCAAAATTTACTAGGGCTACGTAGTATTATACTCCGCCAGGTATAGCGCTCCGAGAAAATGTGTCACGTGGGTAACACCCACTGACGTCATCAATGTCATGGATACACGTAAGCAAGCATAAGCAAGAGCAGAATAAGTAATAGGGTATTTGACTACTTTTGGGAAACTATTGCACATTATTGTTTGATATAAAATAATGTATACTGCATTTATATTTTCTGGATATCAGTCGTATTTGCGATATAAATCGATGTTAAAGTTTGAATAAAAAAATATCGCGCCAAAACGCAGACCTGCGTCATAGCTCCGATCACGTGACTAATTGACGTCACACAAAACAAAACAACTGCAGCCAGGCTGCAAAAGTTTGATGATTAATTAATTTCTAATAGAAGTAATGGTTTATAAATATTGTGTAGTGCCAAAATGTACAAATACTTCCATAAAGACACTGGAAAATCTATTTGTTCCTGTTCCAATGCACCCAAAACTCCCCAAAACTCGAAAAAAAGTGGTTGGAACCAATCTAAGGTTGGAACTAAGTAGCTCGTAGAGAACCCAAAAGTATTGGAGCTAATTCAAGTGTTTCTATGTGCGAAGATCATTTTGAGGTACATATTTGAGTCTATATATTTCTATTATAATTTGTGTTTTTATTGCATCACTATTTTATGTACTGTTACTTTCTTTTTAAACATTGTAAAGCTCGACATAACCTAACAAAATAGTTATATCCACTTACTACAACATACTTTTTGTACAACTTGATTGAATGTTTTGCTTGGAGAACAATTAAAAATTAATACTGACATTGTAGTTTTTACATTTTGAGTTCTGCAGCGTAGAAACAATGACGTGGATTATTATTAAAGAAATATGCAACCATAAAAACATTAATTTTGGGTAAGTTACTGCTGTCTGCTTGCACAAAATGTTTCTCCATTCTTCTCACATTTAACCTCCGGAATGTTTTTGGTGAAAATTTCTGGATAAATCGCTCTCAAAATAGCTTTACAACATTAAATTCGCAAATATCAATACAAAATCTGTTTGTTTAGATTTGTGTGACGTCACTAGGGATGAAGCCAGTTACAGACCGTTTTCGATCACGTGATCAAATGTCGAAAATACAGTTATTTTATTCGCGTTTTTTACAAAAAATAAGCATATTTTTATCAAAAAATCAATGAAATATGCTTTTTGATTATGTCATGTTTATGGATGGCGTCAATTGGCATAATATTTTTAATACAGTCAAGTACCCTATTTATAACAAGTTCAAGAGATATGACGTTACAGCTGAATTTCTGTATTACCAATAGCGTGAAATTTTATCTCCCCAATCTCCGTATATTACCTGTGGGAATCCAAAAAATCAACGTGGGTTTGATATAAATAAGCTAAATTCGTGCTTAACTTGAATTTCTTTGCTTGATTGGACAAAAGAAATGACAATTGAAATGCTTTTAGTATTTTATTTAAATATAGAATTTATTTATTTAAGTACAAAGGTAATACAGGAAAAAATAAAAAAGCTTTAATCATTAATAGATTATTTATTTAATAGATTATTAACTAATTTGTTTCCCAATATCTGTGTTTGTTGCAATAAAGTGGCAACTGGACAGTGACGTAATTGAGTGTCAACTCCCAGAGCGCTAGACCTTGTTTTCTTGGATCATAGTAAGAACCTTTTTTGGTTGCTTGTGACCTCACTGAAGTCACGTGGAAAATAAATATTAAAGAGAGCGTTTACGCGGTAAGCATATGTACGTAGTATAGCATGAAATATTTGGCGGTAAGATAAATAATCCTAATTTTGACTGCCCATATATAATACATATACTGAAACTTAAGATGGTTAAATAACAATATTTCTTTAATAAAATTATAAAGACAATTTGAGATGGTTTCGTAAACACAGTCAAATACCCTTTTATTATTTCCTAGGTGGAATTTTTATTCATTTAATTTTCTGACAGATCAAAAGTATTATTATAATTCTTCGTGCCTTCATACTATGCATAATGCCTACTGCCTAGAGTGCCTAGCAATGTCAGTGGGTTTCTGGCTGCTTAAAAACTCTGACATTAGGGCTAGCCACGCAGCCTATAGGTATACCTACTAGATTGCTTACCATACCTAGGTCACCTATATCAAGGACGATCTCTAGTCTAATTATCCTTGCATATATTAAACAATTCGCAATGGTGTTTTTTTCTTGGTTTCAAGGCGGAGGGGTAGCAAAGAAGAAAATAATTTTGACGCCCACGCAAAGACGCCTCTACAAAATTTTGGCACGAGAGGTTGATGATTCTCAATCTGATACACAGGACGTCTCGGTTTCAGTAAGTTACCTTTTAAACCACGTATTTATCTAAAATGCTATAATGCAAGTGGTGTGGGTAGGTATGTTTTTATAGTGCTAACAAACGAGACGGACTTGGTTAACGAACCGCCGTCCAACCAACGGGAGAGAAAGATAAATTTTTCTCTTTCCCTCCCACTGGTTGGACGGCGGTCCTTCAACCAAATCAATACGTCTGTTAGTACTATTACTTAACTCCATATTTGCCATAGTTAGGTAGAGATTTTTAATTCTAAATGTGCAGGCCCCTCCACCACACTACGCATACAAAATACAAAAAAAAACTCATTTTGTCGAGTTGTCGAATTGATAACCTCCTCTTTTTTGAAGTCGGTTAAAAATACGGTGGAACGGCGTGCACATTTACAATGAATGATCCATATTTACCTATGTTGAAACTTAGATCAGAAAAAAGTATTAGGTAGTCATGTTATGTTTCCTGTAGGACGGTAAATATTGTTTCAGTTTATATATAAAATGTATTATCTATGACTGAGAATAGCGATCATTATAAAACGATTGATAAAATATTGTTTAGCCAAGGTGCCTAAAACTCCGACCACGTTAGCATACTCATGAATGTGGTCAGAAGTGGAACTAATTTTCTCTGCTATAGACTCTACCTTTTATTTGCTTTTATTTAACACCTTACCCATGGACAGTCATTTGTAATCGTACTGCGACGAGTGCGACGTCGCCGTCTTGCTAAAGATTGATTGTGATTTATGTTGAAGAATAGGGTTAATAATTGTTTAGATAGTTGCTGAATTTATTCGTCTATGTAAAATGTAATCTTTTTTCTAAGATGCAAGTAACGTTTTGCTACTCACTGCTAGATGTCGCTTACTGCTCTAATCTTACCACCACAGAGTATACATAAATTATAAGTTGTCCATATTAGAATCAGTAAAAAAAAAAAGTCATCCTTATTCGCCATGAGATGCTTAGAGACGGCATACGGACAAAATACGGGTGCATCAAAACAACTCGAATGATCCATTACGGCTGCCATTACTGGGATAAGTTAAAAAAGTATCGACAAATTAACATTATATCAATGTGTACTGGATTTGCGCTCTGGGGGTTCCATCCAACGGAACCCTCAGAGCGCGAGTCCTAATCGTACTTGTCCGGTTTTTTCTTACTGATGATGCTTCATATAATTTTAATAGGTAAGACAGAACGTTTTGTTAGATGATAGTTATGAATAGAACTGTAAAAAAAAAAAAAACAATTACAAATTTGTTACTAAGCCGTTAATACGTTTTTTTAAATAGTACCTGACTGTGAAAAAACATGAACCCTGAACATAAATGGTACTAAATTAAAATCAAGCTGTAGTGGTTTTCATAATAGCAGACGACTAGATTAAAGAAAATCATGATATTTGATACTAAACATAACCAAATATCCATTAAAACATCGAATTCTTAGTAAATGTTATAATTTGGCTGTCGAAACCGAAAAATAAAATGCACATAAATATGTAAGAAAACTGGCTAACTAAACTGAACAAACATTTGACCTTGATTTTTGTTCTTTCTAGTTTCACACATCTATTCTCACATTGCGCTATTTGCAGCAGGCATGTTGGTATCGTAACTTTTGCTCTCGCACAAGTAAATAACAAAAATAAACTAACACAAAATTTTCTTAGTTATATTAAATCAAATTATATATATAGACATTTATATTATAATTATATTGATGAACCATAAGATGGCGATTTGGCACCCGTTTTTAGTGTCAGTTTGTAGGCGTAGAGCATCTCCAGTATTAATCCATATCCATATAAGTTATAAGTATTGATCTTGTCTTGTGTCAAGTTGTGTCTGTCAGTCTGTGTCATCCCGTCAAAAATCTCGTAAATATTATTGTTTTGTTATTGTAGTTTGTATTTTAAAGATAATGTGAAATAATAATAAACGTATTCATATTGTAAATTGTATTAATTTATTATTGTATACTTTCGTCAGACAAATCCATTTCTGTTGTAACATCAACATAATATATGAAACGTTCTTTCCATGTTTATGTATAGGATACTACAGTGCTTATTCTATGTAAAATGTAAATTATTTGATTATTTGAGTAAATGTAGAGATGAATACAACCAGGCGTGTGTTTACAGTCAGTGAAAAGGTTTGCCTGCAGAAATTAGTTTTACAATATAGAATTCACACCAAACATTTAAGTGTAGCATGTAGAAAAATAGCTTGGGCCCGCTTGACCCAAGAGTTCAACTCCATTAAGGGCTATAGCGTAAGTAGACATTTGTATGTGTTTTTTAACCTTATTTATGTTATACAAGGCTTAGTTATATCAGCTCAGTTATGGTCAAACACAAGAACACTCCTCAAAGCACAAGGAAAAAGTTGAATAAAAAAAAACTATTTAATACATTACTGTAATAAGATGACAAATAAAATTGTAGTTCCAGTGGATTAAAGCTATGCAAAATCTCTACAGTGTTAAGTATCATGGTTTGTACATTTCTACAAATTTCAATGAAGTTATATGATTATTTACGGGATATTTACCGTGGTAAGGTTGTGGAATGAGCTCCCGATATTTCGACGCAGTTACATGCACCATGTTCACGGGAAGACTGAAGAATGCAGGTGGTTGGTTGAACAGTTAAGAGTTAGGTGCAGACATAACGATCTACCCTCTTTCTTAGTCTTTTGATATGGTTATTACTGGAATTCGAACTCCTAAGTCCCGACAAAACACACTCACTGTATCACTGCGTATAGTATTTCAATGAATTCTAAAAACTCGCATAGATTTAAAATTTTCTAGTCAAACCGCAAAAATCCCGAAAAGCTCTTAATTTTTTTTATATATTTCCTGCTTGTCATATTGGACAATTTCTTGCTGAATTCTTGATAATGCTTACAGAGAACGGAAGCACAGCTAAAAAAATGCTGGGACAACATCAAGACCCGTAGGAAGTTGGTGCTGGACCAGCAAGCTCGTGCCACTGCACGGTCACGGTCTCTAGAGGAAAACCAGAGCCTTATACAGGATGAGGGATTAGACAACCACTCCTCGGACCCTCTGATGCCGGTGAAGCAAGAAGAGCCAACGTGGAATGACTTCCTTGACGATGACAGCGATACGGCCAGTAAAGAGTTTGAGGTTGCAGAAGGTGAATAATTTATTTATTTAATAATAGGCTTGCGTTTGACCGTCATCTCACCTAATGTTAAGTGATGACGCGGTTTAGGAGCACGCTTGCCCAGAAGAAACCGATTCACTCGTGATTTGAAGACACCCAGATTGTAACTATTGCGGAACACCCATTCAGACAGAGCATTCCACAGACTAACAGATTCATAATTATCATCATTTAGGTGAATCTTACTGACAATGTGTACTGCACATCAGTACCTATCTTCAGTTTGAAATTTAATTTAATAATTAATATACACTGAATGAATGTGTTGCAGTGTCGCTGGGGGCTGCAGCGCCTCCGCGCGAGTCGTCTCGCCTGACTGACGATGATCCATCTCCAGCCAGAACCACACAAACCCTAGGTAACTAAATGTTTCAGCTCTTTTATTTAATAAATAGTGATGTTTCAGTCTCACAGCTCCCCACTATGGTTCTCTTTGTTCCACTATGGTTCGGGGGTGCTTTGTTATGTCGAGAGTTTTTATTTTATGTGACTTTTAACGTACTTGTTGTTTTAATCTATTGAATGAATTTATGGCTTGTTTTAAGGCCTGTTTTTATTGTTTAATTTTTAAATTCGATTTTTGGTTATATGTTATCTGGTTATATATTTATTAGACGCTTTAACATTGAGCCATACCGGTTGGATTCATTGTGATTATTGTTTACTAAAAGAAGAATCTTAATACCATTTCAGGTCCTAAACGCGATGACCGTTGTCAAGAGAGGATAGAAGAATTGCACAAACTCAAAGTAGCAGAGCAAGTCTGGATGCTGAAGACACTACGGGAGCGACACGCGACCGCCCAGCTGGAGCGAGAGAGAGCACAGTTGGAGCGAGGGAGAGCACAGGAAGACAGCGAGAAGGCAAAGCTAGAGCTGGAGAAAGCGCGATTCGAGCGGGACATAGCAGGGTTCCAGAGAGAGAAGGCATTACTAGAGCTAGACCGGGCCAAACGGGCAGATACAGAAATTCATTTTCACAAATGAATGACTCGAATGACCTGTCAGAAGTTCACCAGCCACCGCAGTTGCCGCGTAAGGTGTCAGCGGAGATTCTTTAGTCATTAACCGAGTTGGACAAACTTTCACTGAATAGGATTGATTTATTAAAACTAACAGACTTAGTGAAAAATATAATTCAATGTTATACACATACTGAAAAAAAACTATTAAAATTGGCTAATAAAGTTCTGAGATATAAGTGTAATATTATTGTTTTAAAAGTTTATTTTGAGAAATGATTACTGAATGGAGGATAAATAGGATAATTGTTAGGATATTACAATTACTTGTATTAAATATATTTTGCTACCGCCACTGTTTTATTTCCTCTACAGCTAATTTATAAATTCCGTTACTTAAAACTATTGGTCGATTTACGATTACTCAGCTCAGACGCTAATAAAAATACCTAATAAAATAATAGTAGTAAAATAAATAAATAATAATTTATTTATTTATAATAGTAGTAAAATAGTTTCAACGTGTAACTTATTAAGATCATTGGTTTCAACCATAGAGTACATTATACCAATAGGTTTCAACTAACAAATAGATTGGATAGCACACTATTTAGCCATAGCGCCACCTTTTATTGAGTGACAAAAACAATACTACAGCTCTAAGTGCTCTAGATGTCTCACATTATACCAAATACAAGTGATTATATTCTCTTTGACCAAATACACTGCCATCTGTCGGCGAGTAGTATTAACATGTAAGTACTCGTATCACAGACTTTTAGGGTTCCGTACCTTAAAAGGGAAAAACGGAACCCTTATAGGATCACTTTGTTGTCTGTCTGTCAAGACCCTTTTTCTCAAGAACGCGTATAGATATCAAGTTGAAATTTATATCAAACACTCAAATCTACGGTTTCTTTCAGCTGTGAATAAATCAAACTTGTAAGTTTCCGCGATCAAAAGATATGACCTTTTTTTTATGTCGCATATTTTGCGATTTCACAAGGAAATTAAAACTTATAGGATATTTTCCGTTGACCTAGAATCATGAAATTTGGCAAGAGGCAAGGTCTCACAGCACATTATTATAAAGGAATAAATCCGAAAGTCATAAATTTGAAGTTATATCATTAAAAAAATAATTGTTTTGCTATTACAAACTTACATTTGGAGTTGGAATGTATCGAAGAACCTTATTGTCCACTACAAAGTTAAGTTTGTCTTTCAATATTTCAACTTTTTCCATCTAACGGAACCCTCAGAGCGCGAGTCCTACTCGTACTTCTCCGGTTTTTTTTTCTCTGGGATTCGATTGGCTGTCAAATTCAATATAAATTTTCTTGACTGACAGTGACAGCTTGAATTCAATGATCGGAATGTGTTGATTCCTTGGACGGTTGATTCTTTATTTGATTTTGTTTAGATAAAAATGTAGCTATGCCTTTGAAGAGATAGGCATTCAATGTATTTCAAATAGTAAATCTTGGCTTATCCTGAATGTCGCGTGAAGTAAATAGTAGAATTTTCCATTTATTTGACGGACATCCCCGCTTGCAGCTGGCCACATTCTCGCTGTCTCCGATTCAGCAAGTATGTAAATGTCATTTTCTATTATTTTACGCGAAAAATACGATAACCGCGACGCTCGTGGAAAATCGACTCGTATCTAGCGTTTAGAATAGTTAAGTGCAAGGTTGTTCTCGCGATGTGGTCGCCGGGAGCTTATAACCTCCCGCAGCCCGTCACGTAACATCGGGAGTACCCGATGGTGAGGTGCGAGATGGTGCTGAGTACCGAGTGGGCGCAGGTTGAAGTGGTCGACCTGATCAACGACGGCAACGGGCTAGGGTTCAACTTGGTCGGCGGGCGGAGCACTGGTGTCGTGATCAAGTACGTGGTGCCGGGCGGCGCGGCGGATCGAGACGGGCGGCTGCAGAGCGGAGACCACGTGCTGCAGGCCGGGCCTGTCAACTTGCGAGGGTTTACTTCCGAGCAAGTGGCGGCGGTCCTAAGACAAGCGGGGCCCGCTGTTCGGTTGCTCGTCGCTCGCCCTGCTGATCCGGCGACCGCACTTCGAGCCCCTATCCCCGGCACCGCACTTGTGCCCACTAAAATACTCGCAGACCCTGAACAACTTGATCGACATCTCATCGAGACTGGCTACGGTGCTGTCTATGACACTTCTCAAGGCTATACTGATTATATCAACGGCCAGTTGGCAGAAGTCGAGGCTAGATTTTTGGCCGCTGCTGTCAGCATCATAGGCGACAACCCACTTCAAATCCCGGACCACCCGATCATATCTGAAAACATTTCCCCAACAATTACAATCACAGTTCCCGTTGTAGAAATACCGAATTTACCTGAAGTCGAAACCGTTCATGTAGATCTGAACAAGAATGTGTATGGTCTAGGCATTACTGTAGCTGGTTACGTCTGTGAAAAAGAGGAACTGTCAGGGATTTTTGTGAAAAGTATCATAGAAGGTAGCAGTGCAGAACAGAGCAGGAAAATTAAGAATAACGATAGGATAATAGAAGTAGATGGCGTATCATTAGCAGATAAGAGCAACCCTCAAGCTGTGGAGATTTTGAGGAATACGGGGATATCGGTGCACTTAGTTTTAGAGAGATATCTGCGGGGACCGAAGTTTGAACACCTGCAGCTAGCTATATTCAACGAAGAGCGGCCCCCATCTCCATCATCAACCACCACAACACTCTCCTGGTTCCCAGTGCCTTCCCAAGCTGAGACTACTGTTGAAATAGAATGTGATCCAGAGTCCAACACCACTATTGATTCAAATGTCTTAGAAATTGGGGACGTACACGAACCCACTCAGGAAGAACTAGACAAGAGATTTGACGAAATATTAGCCATTGATAAGGAAGATATTAAGAAAACCTGGGAAACGGAGTTAGGGGAGTCTAAAGAGATCATTATAGCAGAAGTCAGTAAACTAGAAGGGCTCGGTATAAGTCTGGAAGGAACTGTGGACGTAGAAGGAGGCCTGGAAGTGAGGCCCCATCATTATATCAGATCGGTGTTGCCCGAGGGTCCAGTCGGCCAACAAGGTACCTTTATAGCCGGCGACGAACTTCTAGAAGCAAACGAGTACCGGCTGCACGGCTTAACTCACACTGAGGTTGTTAATATATTGAAGCAACTACCGAACCGTGTGCGGCTAGTTTGTGCTCGGAGCAGTATAGACAGTGGTCCGAGACCATTAATAAACCTAGCATCGGATCGAGAGGGCTTTGAAGCTAGGAAAATCATATCGGGAAGCCTTAACAACTTGACTACAATCATAAAAGCGCAATCAGACACTTCTATCAACACATCAAGCACTGCAACCTTGACGAATCACTCAAATCAGTCAAAGAAGTCACGTTCCTTGGAGTGTGTGTCCGGACTAGCAATGTGGCAGAGTAAAGAAGATATCATTGAATTGGTTAAAGGAGATCAAGGCCTAGGCTTCTCTATATTAGACTACCAAGATCCAATAGACCCTCAGGGTACAGTCATAGTTGTGAGAAGCTTGGTTCCAGGTGGTATTGCAGAAAAAATTGGGGAAATATCTCCAGGTGATCGGGTCATGTCAGTGAATGGTGTCAGCATTAGGAATGCAACTTTGGACCAAGCTGTTCAGGCTTTGAAAGGAGCTCCGAGAGGTGTGGTCAAAGTTGGCATCTCCAGGCCTCTCCCACCGAATGATGTAAAATCAAAAAGCACCACAACTCTAAACACTAAAACTAGCTAATCTTGGATGAGATTAAACCAGTCCTAGTCAAAATTGAGTCATATCTTACGCTTAAAGTGAGCTTATTGGTCAGCACATATCAAGTGGTAGAGCACTTGGTAAGACAGGCCTGTATTTGTCTTTTGTTCGACCTTGCTTGATGACAATTGGCTATTATCAAATGATAATTTATTATTGTCTTCTAAAAACCAGACAGATAAATAGCCCAAAAACAGAAAGAAAATTAAAAAATTAGGAGGATATCTAGTCTTGCTAAAAGAAAGCGCACTATACTTACAAATGACGTCACTTGTAAGTACGCCATACAAATTCCATACTGACACTAACTTTGCACGAAAGTGCTTGAACTCTTCTAATGTCAGATCTTTACTAGCCAATTTAAATTATTTCTACAGTATTATAATATATTACATTTTTCATGAAGCCTATTATTTTTAACTCATCCCTATTGATGGGATTTTTATCTTGAAAAGCTGAAAATCCAACATCGTCCGGTTCTGCCGTTCCTTCCAGTCCTCTGCATGTCCTTCCCCTGAAGGTCTTCCCATCGAGCTTAAGCATGGAGCATTTTTAAAAGGATATCTTTATAATAAACATCTCTCCGGGCTGGCAAAGCATCGACAACACGGCTAGTTTTGCAGGTGACCAAAGGCGGCAATTACCGATTATTAAAAAAAAAGTGCTGCATAAACCTTGAAGACCTGATCCACATACATGGTTTATGGATTTTAACTTGGCCTAATATCACTGATAAAACTTTTTATCGCAATAAAATTAGATGATTACTTAAACTTCAAAGTTACATATCCCGCACCAACACATTACGATTTTAAATCTGATGGTACCCACCGCTATTCTAAGCCCTGCAATATTTACAGCATCAAGCAAGGTTCACAAAATTACAAAAAATATTAGCCTCAAAAGCACTAAATAGTCGAGAATAGTCTGCTGGCCAAAATTAGTCAGAGCTCACACTATGAAACGATAATAAATTTACGCTTTACTAGTTAAATTAGTATTAGCTGTATTGTAAAGTTAAGTTACACCTAACATTTTTTTACTGCACTAGATTTTGAAGTATTTTTGTGGAAGCCATTTAGAAGAATTTATGTTTTATTAACTAGTACTAGTTAATATTTTTTATTGGTTTCTACAATTCACTGTTTTATCATACAGGCTGTCCCATCTGTGGGTGTTGTTTTTTTTTACTAATAATGTTATAACAATTATATTTACATTATTTAGTAAAATCAATGGATTTCATTATTATTGATAATTCTCGAATCAATAAGACTACAACCTTGCGTTTGTAACAAATTATTTTGGTCTTCCACAAAAAAAAGTTATATAAATCAACAAACTTCTACTCAATTTCTTTGTATTACATTATTAAAAATAAAATAAGCATAGATTATATCATAATGTAGATATTAATATAAGGGAGCAATTTACATTTATTGTATATACATAAAGTAGAATCTCAGGCAAAAAACCAGTAAATTGCTATATACCAAACAGGATTTGATTGTGAATTGACATCTCGTCACATTTATAATAATGTTTAATGTAAGTATAATTTTGTTATCATACATTTCGTTGTTTATCCCCGCGTTGTCTTTTTATTAATATTAAAAAGCTTTTTGTTGTGTACAAATTGTTTGGCTATGTACAAAATGTAAAAATACAAAATGCACTAAAAATTAGCGAAGCACATTGTGATATAAGTTAGTGTTGATAATATTTTGTGATATAACTCTTCAATAATGTATGTGTGTGCAGAAAAAAACAGTATTCATAATAGTTTTATGTTACTGTTCATAATTTACTCAACAAGATTTAAAGAACGCAACCTAAGCTCTCTCGTCTCGTCTCTATTATTTTCTAATTTGTTCACTCTAAAATGTATCTTATGCCTAACGTAATATCAGTTAATTTTGTATTTTAAATTACGTTATTAAGACGTGGTGTACATAATTTCCAGAATACCAATGTACAAACCCAACGTTTTCAACGGTAAAATATCTGAAAAATCTGAGTTTATGTGTTTTTCGATTTTCAATAGTTTTGCATAAAAGTACAAAATAAAAAGTACAGTCCTTAGTTTAAAAAGTGTACAACAAAAATTTTCAGAGTCCTGTGAATATAGGCTAACATATTTTTACAGCAATTTGTTGTATTTATTGTATTTTTTTTTTAAATTCCATTTCTATTTTTATTTGGAAATCGATTTTACTTAAACAGTTAGTGAGATAAATGTTAGTGGCATTATCAGTTTTTATTCTCAATAAATAATTTGAATTTCAATAGGGCCTATTCAAATTAAATTTATTTATTACAATATAGTAAAATTACAATAGACTAAACTGACAACAGGCTGTGGCAGGCTAGTACAACTTAATTATGAACTTTATATGTTTTAAAATTGATTACCAGCTTCATGTTGGTCGTGTTGTTTCTACAATATTAATAAGAGACCAATTTGTATAAAAGTACACTATCAATGGTACATATATTATTAGTAATATACTCAAGACCAAGTGTTTACAAATTTCTATATCATATTTCGTTAACTATAACGAAAAATGATATAGTTACATAAACAGGATATCTAGGCATTGATTTGATAATAATTGGAAATAAATCAAATTATTTTTAAACATTCTGTATAAAATATATCTACATGTAATTCACACTGCACATTGTGCACATTGGTGTACCCTAAAGGCCTTGTAGATTAATAGGTATAATTAAATTGGCTTAAATTTACATTAATCTACACAATATCATAGTTATCCATAATTATATTTATACCTACCTAAATTCTAAATCACGTCACACATAATAAAGTTAAGTTCTTGATTTTGTAAAACTTAAATTATTACAATTTTCAAATGCTATCTTCTCATCGACTTACTATATTCTTCAGTATACTAACACAAATCGTTGATATATTTTCATTTGTATATCGATTATTTAAAGCTCATTTGCGGTTTTGTACTGTGAATAAGCGCTGGACCAAAATCAGCATGTCACATTCAGGTACGCGATTATTCTCATTGTCCACCACCCGCTTCTCCAACACTGGTGGACAGTGAAACATAAAAAAAAATTGCGTTGCTGTTCACCAGCGGATGGACACTTATACATTAATAAAATTATTCTCGCTGTTCGCTAGTGAACAGTGACACTTTTTTTAAATTCTCCCATGGTCCCCCAGCATATGATACCTATCTACTAAAAATGAAATCACCAATTTTATAATCAAAAGCGCGCGCGCATACCGTTTCCACGCTCAAGAGTGGGACAAAAAACAATGACTAATGCATATTTCCTCAGTTTTAATAATCGAACTATGTTTGTATAATTTTGTGTAAATGCTTAAGTTTCCTGATGGTCAGGATTCATCCGTTTAGGCAGACTGAAATAGCAATAATGTCTACCTAACACTGGCTCAATTTATACTGAAATTTCCGCGCCGCACGAATAATTTAATATTTATACAATAAAGCTTAACATTCAGTGTTGGGCTGCAAATACGGCGTGAATTGGGCCTTACAGAAGTATGTGACAAAAATTTGGTTGTCTTGCGAAGTTGTAAATAAAATGTTCCTATTATACTGTAGTATTGAATAAAATACCTGTACAGTTTCATATAAATAATTACTTATCATTAATAGCGCAAATCGTAAAATAACAAAATTATAGTAATCATTTAAAATATATTACCTCAAGTTGAATATAGGAGGACTACCAGTAAGTACTTTGTTTGGAATAAAAAAAAAATAAGATTGTAAACAATAAATATTTGGTACATATAACACTGAATTATGGAAGGTATATTAGACCAAGTAACAATTAAAATTAAAGAGATTAAAAAAGAGCTCAAGAACTAAAATTAAGAACAAACTCACGATCGCTTCGTTAAATTAAACCGCTGAACAAATTTTGTTTTTGGCTATATATTTAATAATATCAGAATAAAATAAAAAAGATGCACCACAATAAAAAAACCTGCTTAAAAACGGTCCAGCTTTGATAAAATGGTAACAGACAAAAAGACACCCATCCTCGTCCAACAAAACGCAAGTAGGTATCTTCTTACCTTTATTCCGTAATCCGTCGTGGGTAAAAATATCGATGCCATGCTTTTGATATAAATTTTTTACATTAGTTGTGGTTTTTGTCACATATTTCTGCAGATAATAACTACAATATTACGAACTTATATAAGTTTATTATAAGTTAGTCGAAACTTTAGTTAACTGCACAGTACATTATAAGAATTGTCGACACTATTATACCTTAGCCACCATCAAACTAAGTTATAAAGAGAAAATATAAAAACAAAATTATGTATGGTTTCATTGAAAATTATAACAAGCTTATTATATTTTAGGGGAAAAACACTAAAGCTACAGGTAATTATATTATTATATTTTATTTATCTTTCTAAACGTACCTACTTATACTGGAGATAGAGACGGGCTGTCTGCCTGTGCGACGCGTATGAAACATTGGTTTCAGTTTATTCCTATATATCATACTAGCGACCCGCCCGCCCGGCTTCGCACGGGTGTAATTTACGTGCGAAGCCGGGGGGGGGGGTACTCTAGTTATATATATAAATCTTCCGTGAAAATGTATCTAACCGATGGTGAAAACCACATCAAAATCCGTTGCGTGGAATAGGAGGAGTTAGCGGCCATACAGACAGACAGACAGACGCGGAAAGCGACTTTAATTAATACTATGTAGAGATATATACGGTGTGACTGTTTTTTGTTTATGCCCATCTGCCCCCATGGTCATGTCGAAGATGGCGAAGAAGCATATAATTTTTATAAAACAAACTAAAAAAAAACATTGCAAAGGTTATTACTAGCCCAAAGCTCATTGACCGTTAAGGTAATAAACCATGATACTCTAGACTAAAATCAGTTTTTTTAATACTTCTCATTACGACTGCTATACATAGCTGTACCTTTCAATAAAGTTATATGATTACGGGATATTTACATGATGGGGCATGTAACTGCGCCGAAATATCGGGAGCTCATTCCACAACATTACCACGGTAAATATCCCGTGAATAATCATACAACTTTAGTGAACAACCGTGATAGTTTAAAACAGTGTTGTACCTTTCAATTCTTAGTTCGGCTTGCCCGAAACAACATTACTCCTGTTTGCTATAAATTCCGTATTTTAGCAAGTCGTTGTCTGACCCGACAATATTTCTTGTTCCAGCATGTGGGTGCCCAATATCCCGATTACTATTGCGAGCGCAGTGTGCGCCACCGCCGGGGTAGTGTGCATATTCAAGTGAGTATCCCATCTCATTACTAATATTTTTATTTGTCATTTCTTACTGTTTAGTTTTTAGTTTCTAAATTAGTTTCATCATCATCATCGGCCAGAAGACGTCCACTGCTGAACATAGGCCTCCCTCTTTACCCTCCCCACTGAACGACAGCTCGCCTTTTGCATCCACTGGATGCCAGCGACTCTTACTATGTCGTCGGTCCATCTAGTGGGAGGCCTACCTATGCTGCGTCTTCCGGTTCGTGGTCTCCACTCAAGAACCTTTCTTCCCCATCGGTTATCGGTTCTCCGAGCGATGTGGCCTGCCCATTGCCACTTCAACTTGCAAATTTGAACAGCTATGTCGGTGACTTTGGTTCTTTGGTGAATATCCACGTTTCGGATTCTATCGCGCAAAGAAACTCCGAGCATAGCTCTCTCCATTGCCCGCTGTGTGACTCTGAGTTTTTCCAAAAGGCCAACAGTTAAGGACCACGTCTCAGTACCATATGTCATCACTGGCAACACACACTGGTCAAAGACCCTTGTCTTTAGGCACTGTGGTATCTTGGACGAGAAGTTAAATTAATTTTAATGTTAATGTTAATTATGTTAATTATACTAATTTAGTTTATATGGATGCAAATCTGGAATAAAAACATTTCATTTCATTCATTCATTACTTATTCATGAAATATATCTATTTATTTATTTTATAGTGTTAGTTTTAGCTTGTATTTTGTTTAGTAAATAAAGGCACTTGCCCCGTTAAAAAAAAAATTATATCTACCATATTGTGTATCCAGAGACATGTACGGAGGGCCGCCGTACGACCGTGCAGTTCGAGCCGACAACAAGACCGTCATCATCACGGGCGCCACCAGCGGCATCGGGCAGGCCGCCGCCTGGGACTTCGCCAACCGCGGCGCTAAGGTACACGTGTACAAACGGCAAAACAAGAAAATCTTCGTGCCAGAAGTAACAGTAAATTTAAAAAAAAAAAAAAACGGCCAAGTGCGAGTCGGGCTCGCGCACTAAGAGTTCCGTACCAACACATAACTGGTTAGCTACTAAAGTAAAAAAAAAAATTGTGCAAAAAAGACAACATCCCATCAACGCCCAGGCGGTCACCCATCCAAGTACTGGCCGCGCTCGACGTTGCTTCACTTCGGTGATCGTGTGAACCGGTAATGAACAGAAATTTGTCACCGACTCGCACTTGGCTATTATTTCCTTTTTACTTTTTGACTTTTTTATTATTTCTTAGTTAATCCGCCATAACATTACATATTCTGTGAAAATTTCAACTGGCTGTATAAATTACGGTTCTACGGTTCGAAAGATACAGCCGTTAATAGGTAGGACAGACGGACGGACAGACTGACAGACATCGTAGGCTTAGTAATAGGGTCCCGTTTTTACCCTTTGGGTACGGAACCCTAACAACAAACCAATAGGTGGGACCGAAGCGAACTCTAAGCTTCCATCTAATCCTGCTGGGTGCTTCTCACCCTTGCTAATCTTCTTTCAATATTAAACTTCTTCAAAAATTATGTTTCTTCACCTTTTTAGGGTTCCGTACCTCAAAAGGAAAAAACGGAACCCTTATAGGATCACTTCGTTGTCCGTCTGTCTGTCTGTCTGTCCGTCTGTCAAGACCCTTTTTCTCAAGAACGCGTAAAGGTAGCAAGTTGAAATTTATACTAAATACTTGGGTCTACGGTTTCTTTCGGCTGTAAAAAAATAAAAGTTGTAAGTCAAAGCAATCAAAAGATATGAACGTTTATGTCGTATATTTTGCGATTTCACAGGGGAATCAAAACCTATAGGGTACTTCCCGTTGACCTAGAATCATGAAATTTGGCAAGAGGCAAGGTCTCATAGTACATATATAGGAATAAATCCGAAAGTTATAAATTTGAAATTAACTCATAAAAATAATTATTTTGCTATTACAAACTTACATTTTGTAGTTGGAATGTATGGAAGAACCTTATTGTCAACTACAAACTTAAGTTTGTCACTCAATATTTTAACTTCAGTTAGTTTTTTTTTTGGTCTCGCTCGTCCGTTAGACGGAACCCTCAGAGCACGAGTCCTACTCGTACTTGTCCGGTTTTTTTTCTTCTGATTGAGTTTCTTGAATAGTCTGATTTATTTTTCCTTACTATATTTTTCATTAATATATACTTTTATATATTGTAAGATTGATATGGCTTCAACCATTGATTATATATATATATATTTTTTTTTTTGTAATATTTATTTGTACTGTTTGTTATTTGTTTTATTGCATTTGTTATTTCAACATTCACGGAACTGGATTGTATCTCTGTTTTATTTGTGAAAACTTTAAGGCTTGTTTATTCTTATTTTTCTTGCTATGTTTTATGTTGTTAAAGCTGTTTGTTTTCCGTAAATAAATAAATAAATATTTTATTTGATTATCATCTGCAAACAGTATACATAGGTTTGGATGGGCGGGATCCTGATGTGCCATTAATGATTCCCGGTGCCACAGGTGTTCATGGCTTGCCGCGACATGGAAGCATGTGAGACGGCGCGCCGCGAGATCGTGCTGGAGACGAACAACAAGTACGTGTACTGCCGGTCGTGTGACCTCGCCAGCTCGCACTCCATCAGGGAGTTTGTAAAGAGGTAATTATGAGTTCCCAGTTGGGTGCGTCCTTTGGATTGCCTGGAAACAAGCTTAACGTAAGATGGCGGTGGAAGGAGGCCAACGCTATATTGATACAATAGGCAAATTTCGCGAATTTCGCGATCGTTTCACTCTTGCATTTCTGGTCAGGGGCCTTACGGACAACAGCTATTGCGGCACCAAACTAACGTCAGATCCGCTCAGTTGGAAAATCACGCGAACGTGAACCTTAACGCGCCCAGATACGGTTTGCGGTCGCGTGATTTTACAACTGAGCGGATCTAACGTTAGTTTGGTGCTGCAATAGCTGTTGTCCGTAAGGCCCCAGTACCTACCTTAGTAGCTTTACTTAAAACTATATTATGACAATTATGAAAGCCGAGAGATTGTTACCTTTCTGCTTTCATGAATCGTTTCATTTTTGAGCTTGTTTTGCCGCTGTTTTCGCGTTAGTTTGAGACCGCGTAAGGAGTTAGCCGTATCTCGTCTTTGGCATACATTCATTGCCGAACCATCCAATTTGGGAAGAGATAGTAGAAATGTCAATAAAACAGCTTATGAGTCTAATTTGAATTCTAGATTCAAATCCGAAGAGCCGCACTGCCACGTGCTGGTAAACAACGCGGGGGTGATGGAGCCCCCCGCGGGGGTCACACGCGATGGGTTCCAGGTGCAGCTGGGGGTCAACCATCTCGGACACTTTCTGTTAACCAACCTGTTGCTGGACACGTTGAAGGTAAACTATGTTCTTGCGGTAATCAAAATTGTGGGTGTCGTAGTGACGAGGTGATCGGCGTATTCCCATCTTCCCTCATCGTCATAGGGATAGATAGGAATTGACCACCTTTATATGCGCGCGAGAAATAAGCTCGATTGTGCTGGCAGCTCAAGTTTGATACCAGTTTCGAACGCGTCGAACCGCTTTTGGAACGCTCTGCAGTCACCATATTTAACTGTTGGTATTTGAAAGTGACAAGAGCAGAATGGGTCTTGAAATTTATATTGTGGTACAGCACTATAAACAATAATTATTTCGTTATGGCGCTTAACATAGCCAAACTCCTTCCTAGAGTTTTACTGCCAGAGCGGGCACAAAAATCGACACCGCTTTATGGTTGATATTCCGAAAACCCGTATATTCCGAAGTGCTTTGATTCCACTTTTATTGTGCGAACTGCTAGTCTGTGGAATGCGCTGCCTGAATGTGTGTTCCCCGATAGTTACAATCTGGGTATCTTCATATCACGAGTGAATCGGTTTCTTCTAGGCAAGCGTGCTCCACTGTAGACCGCATCATCGCTTAACATCAGCCGAGTTGGAGGTCAAACGCAAGCCTATCTCTTCTCTACATAGTATAAATTAGAGTCGCTTTCCGCGTCTGTCTGTCTGTCTGTCTGTATGGCCGCTAACTCCTAAACCACGCAACAGATTTTGATGCCGTTTTCACCATCAGTTAGATAATTTTTGACGGAAGGTTTATATATATAACTAGCGACCCGCCCCGGCTTCGCATGTAAATTATACCCGTGCGAAGCCGGGCGGGCGGGTCGCTAGTTATTAAATAAATAAAAAATGCACAAGAATTGAGTCGGTATTGCAGGCGTCGGCCCCCAGCTCTGTGATAGTGGTGTCGTGCGGCGCGCACCACCGCGGGAAGATAGACAAGGCGGACCTCAACATGAGCGTGAAGTACGACGCGTCCGCTGCCTACGCGCAGAGCAAGCTCGCCAACGTGCTGTTCGCCAGGGAACTGGCGCTCAGGACACTCGGTGAGACTCTTATACAATGCTGAGGCTGAGACACTGTGATGCTCCCAACCCTACGACAAAGCTACCTCTGCCTCTCACAATCTTTATTTAGGTGTTAGCCCCGATCTGTATATTGGGTCGAAAAATACATCCCCGATAGATACTCTCTGATAGATCTGGGTGTCTTCAAATCATGAGTGAATCGGTTTCTTCTAGGCAAGCGTGCTCCATCGTAGACCGCATCATCGCTTAACATCAGCCGAGTTGACGGTCAAACGCAAGCCTATTACAATTTTTTTTTTTATCGTGACCCTTTTATATATACATGTATACACCGTTTCACGTATGTATATAGACAGCCTCCAACACATATTAGAACTTGTCGAATTGTATTTACATGAATTACTTGCCTACATGACTTACTTACATGATTTACTTTACATGAATTACATTTCATGACGATCAACTATATACTTATCGTCAATCAGTTATCTATATATATAAATTAATCCGTATTCAACAGACTATATCTATAGACCTAAAGTTATATGATTATTTACAGGATATTTACCGTGGTAAGGTTGTGGAATGAGCTCCCGATATTTCGGCGCAGTTACATGCACCATGTTCACGGGAACCATGTTTTAGTGAACAACCGTGATAGTTTAAAACAGTGATCTATAGACCTATCTATATCTATTATCTTTTTTTGGCTATCTATCTATATATACAGTGTAAACTCCATGTAACGTCACTCGATTTAACGACAAACTCCCTAAAGCGTCGAAATCACTTGACTTTGGTTGGTTTAGCTTGCCTTCCATACAATGATACACTCTATATAGCATTACACCCACTCTCTATAACGACAACAATTAAGTAATGAAAAGTACCGTTTAAGTTGCCTATATTAGTAACAACTGCGCAGCTGTGTACGTTTTTTTGTCGCTTTTTTATCCTAGCCCGTAATAAACTCTGTCGGCATCATGCATACCGGACTTTCTAAGAAATTCGTTCTTTTGTTTACAAATTGGGATTGCTTGGACTTGTTGTTGACCATGATTAATAAATAGGAGTCATGGATTATCTATACGCTATCATATTCTTAGTTGCTCATAAACTTTCATAAGTAAGTAAACATTATGGCCAGTAAAAGAAAATCATAACATTTTTATGTACATAACTACTAAACACTAGTCTGAAATAAACTTTTTATTTCTATAATTCTGATTTTTCTTCTCTCCATTTAACGACAACTCTCTATAACGCCGTAAAATGCACATTCCCTTCAGTGTCGTTATATAGAGTTTCCACTGTATATTAAAATGATTACCTTGGTCACGCCATAACTTGAGAACGACTTTACCGATTTCATTCATCTTTTTTTTTTAAGTTTTCTAATACTTTGTAGATAAGATTATTTACGGGATATTTACCGTGGTAAGGTTGTGGAATGAGCTCCCGATATTAAAACAGTGCTTTACTTTATAGATGGTTCTTACGGAAAGAAAAATTAAGAAAATTAGGCGGAAAATTGGATTTTTTTTGAAAACTTAGTGATGACTTTAACTTGCGGGTGAAACAGCGGGGCGCAGCTAGTCTTTTATAGTTGTCATCGTGATGTCTGTATACCATTTCTAGGTATAAGCTAGAGCACATACAACTGTTGTGACATATAAATTACCTAGTTTCAAACACCAATAAAGTCATTATATTATTGTATCATCAAAAATACAAACGATGATCTATAGATCTTCGTTTCATCATCAGCTACAAGACGTCCACTGCTGAACATAGGCCTCCCTCTTTAACCTCTACACTGAACGACAGCCTGCCATCTGCATCCACTGGATGCCCGCGACTCTCACAATGTCGTCACAATCTTCGCTTCGCTCTGTCAAAAATAACTTTGTGTATTCCTCGATAAGATGACAACATCGCAGTAGTGGCCGTGGACCCAGGCCTCACAGACACGAAGATAACCCGGCACATGTCCATGATGAAGAGCGTCTCCCGCTTCGTGGTCTACCCTCTGTTCTGGCCTTTCATGAAGACAGCCAAGATCGGCGCGCAAGCCATCATGCACGCGGCGCTGGACCCGGCCGCGCACAAGTCTGCGGGAGATTACTATGTGTGAGTCGCTGGCTAAATATTTATACAACTCGGTGAGGAGTGGGGCATGTCGCTTGCCTAAGGGTTAACGTGCCACGCTTGTCAGTTTTTTAATCAATAAATAAATTTTCGGGACATTTTTACACACACGGTCATCTTTTTTTTAATGCCATAGGTGGCAAACAATCAGACGGGCTGCCTGATGATAAGCAGCCTATGGATACTTGCAACACCAGAGGCGTCACAAATACGTAGAATGCCGACCCTTTAGGACTCGATTAACTCGCCTTTTGAAGACGTTGTCATGTTGACTTTGGGGGCAGATGGGAATAAACCAATCTAGTTACATAACCAATGTAACAGGTAATAATAGTCATAACAGGGTTGATTTAAAAGGTAAATGTTCTTAGAGAAAATCAACGGGCTCCATAGCACAGGCTTTGCCTAGTTTGGGGCCCACAGTTTAATCTATGTACACATGTATAAATAGTAGGTAAATTATATTGGCTATTCTTAAGTACTGTAACACTTTAGAAATAAAAATATTTAATCATTAATCATTTTAATCATTAATGTCTACAAGACGCGAGCTAACAGTTCCATATATTGTTCCAGAGACATGAAGAAGGCTGAGCCGTCGAAGGTGGCTCAGGACTACGAGCTGTCCAACTGGCTGTGGCGAGTCAGCGAAAAGTGGACCAAACTAGACGAGCATAAAGCTGCCTTGGACAAAGCAGAGGCTGCGTAGACGTCACTGTACAGCAAACTCAGATCAGACAAACAAACGAGATATGACAAGGTGGCGCGGCGGGTGTGCACGCATCAAAGCTAATTAAGGCCCTCTTTTCCTACTTTTAGGATTTTTTGTCATTCCAGTTTTATTTGTCTACTTCCATGGTTAACTGATAATCTTCGACCAAAATAAAATGAATAGACGGGCCCAGAAGAAGCGTACAAAATGATAGACGGCGCTCACTTCGTTTCAGTCGGTCTATAGCCGTAGGAAGTGGAACACGCGTCTATTGTTACATGATAACGAAACATCTGACAAAATTATGCCTTCGTGTACTTTCCCGAAGTGTAAATACACAACAAAAACAGTTATCTATTTTTTGTAACAAATGTACTGTACATGGTTATAATTAGGTGTTGAAGTATATGTCCGACGGTTTTGACTCGTTTTTACTGAGCAAGTTCTATGGTTATGGCCCGTCCATTCATTTTATTTTGGTCGAAGTTTATATAATTATAAAAATAGTGTCATATCAAACTACATGTAGCGACACCAAAGATGACCACATGCAAAAAAAACGGACAAGTACGAGTAGGACTCGTTCTCTGAGGGTTCCGTTGGAGCCTCAGAGCGCGAGACCAAAAAAAAACTAACTGAAGTTGAAATATTGAAAGACAAACTTAAGTTTGTAGTTGACAATAAGGGTGTTCCATACATTCCAACTACAAAATGTAAGTTTGTAATAGCAAAATAATTATTTTTGAATGATATAACTTCAAATTTGTAACTTTCGGATTTATTCCTATATATGTGCTATGAGACCTTGCCTCTTCCCAAATTTCATGATTCTAGGTCAACGGGAAGTACCCTATTATAGGTTTTAATTCCCCTGTGAAATCGCAAAATATACGACATAAACGTTCATATCTTTTGATTGCGTTGACTTACAACTTTTATTTTTTTACAGCCGAAATAAACCGTAGACCCAAGTATTTAGTATAAATTTCGACTTGATACCTTTACGCGTTCTTGAGAAAAAGGGTCTTGACAGACGGACAACGAAGTGATCCTATAAGGGTTCCGTTTTTTTCCTTTTGAGGTATGGAACCCTAATAACGGAGGCAAAGTCGTCTGCAGGCAGGGCAAGTTCGACTAAAGGCATCCAGCTTGGTTTAGGCCTGATGCGACACACCCGCCACGTCACCTTGCTATTTCTCCCTTGTTTGTGTGATCTGCTGTCTCACTGTGAGAACCAGTGGATTGATATTAGTCTTTTGGTATTGAAGCTTGCAAGACATTTCGTTGAAATTCGGCTACAATGAAGTTTCTGTGAAACATAGTACATTGTGAAAACACTTTTATGAGCATTTATTTAGTTATTGTTAATATTATGTTCTGTTATTTAATAAATAGCTAATTATTTATTTTGTTAATTTGTTACCCTTGTTTCTCTCCCGGGAATTACGGACGTACACCTACACGTACACAAAATAAGACGTACACCTTCCAGGAAAATTCAGAGATCCCGGATATCTGCATCCTTCAACTACATCTTCGCTTAGCAACAGGCGAGTTGGCGGCCAAACGCAAGCCTAAAATAAACTCATTTATTGTTTAAAAGTTAATTTAAAAAAACGTAATATGCACTGAAATCTTACAAGTTCACAGAACTTGCAAACAACAAGAGTATTTTGCATACATATTTGTGCAAAAAAAAGTTTTTATTTTTTCACAAGTTTTAATTGTATTGAATAAATCAAGTTTGAAAATTTAAAAAAAAAAAAAAAACGGTATTCTAAGATTATTTTGGGACAAAATTTCTATCTCCCGGGAAATTGGAAACCCTAGTAGGGTACAACACCCAGACCCAGAGCAGGTGTTTATATAGATATCTCCTGCTCATAAAGCAGTAGATATACCACTGCACTGCTAAAAACTGATAGCAATCATCATTTCAGCCATATGACGTCCACTGCTGGACATAGGCCTCCCTATCAATCTCCAAAAGGGCCGGTTGGAAGCGGCCTGCATCCAGCGTTTCCCAATAACAACTGATAGCAATAAGTAAAACATACTTTGCAATTGTACCAAGTGCTTTATTTCTTCACTACAATATAAATTACAAAACTATAAATTACATCAATAAATAATCGCAGACAAAATGATCATATTATTATATTAATTGAAACAACACAACTAATGTAAAACGAGCTTTAGCAATACAATACAATGTTATTTGAGGAATGCACGAGTTATTTGGAAAATGTTACAACTAATTACAACGCGGCGATCTCTGTTACAATCTGTCGCCATCGAGATACAATTACTTTAGAGTCACAATCTCTTTGTGAAAACAGTCAAAAAACGTCCGAGCGTCATTGTATCAATTATATACTTCACAATACCACATTTACTCTAATTTAGACGTTATGTCGCTTGCATAGTGTTCAACGTTAGTTGTCCGCTACGTCATCGTAGCTCTGGCATCGCGCGGCGTTGTACTCGGACCGCGGTTACCTTGTAACTAACCAAAAAGTCGCCGCAATTCGTAGCGTGCGCCGAGTTTTGTTTCGGAAATTTTTATGGCACGATTGTGACTATGTATTGTATCTCGATGTCGATGATATTAATATCGTCCCGCGGCTGATTATCTAATTTTGTACAATGGTCGCCGTCAAAACAGCATCAATGCTTTTTCGTATTATGTAAGCAATGTCGAGTTGCATATATACAGTGGCGCCTCTAGCGAACAGGTTTGGCACTAGTTTATTTTATCTATACTAATATTATAAAGAGGAAAGATTTTATTGTTTGTTTGTTTGCATTGAATAGGCTTCGCGGTGGGGAAGCTACACTATCCCCGGGTGACATAGGCTATAATCTATACCCTGAGAAGCTGGGGCGGACCGCTAGTTTAAATAATTTTATTATATTTAGTGAATCGCAACTACGTTTTGTCGTACTAAGTAAAGCAACGCGAGCTCAACAGCGAGCGATCAGTCAAAAAAGCAACGAGTAAATAGTGGTTACTTTGGTTGAACTTAACTTTTTAAGTAAATCTGTAATATATACAGAATGTATCGAGTGTGGAAGTGATATAACGAGGTGAGACATGATCAATGGGACAGGAGCAAAAAGGCCGATGACTATAATGACAATTTGTATGACATACTAATTTTATGTTGACATATTTTTACAGCAATTTGTTGTATTTATTATATTAGTAATTTTATAATATTATTCCTATTTTTACTAGGAAATCTATTTTAGTTTTAACAGTATGTGAGATAAATGTTAGTGGAATTTGTCCGTTTTTATTCTCAATAAATAATTTGAATTTGAATTTTGAATTTGAATGATTTCGTGTTATTTGCGTATTGTTATAATACTCTATAAAGCCACCAAAAGCATAGTAAAGTCTCCACCAATTTACCAGGACATTACTTGTACTTGAGCGTGACTTACTTTGTTTGACTTTGACTGTGACCATGACTTGTTTGATGTAATCCAATGAAGCTTGAAAAGATTTTACGGTAAATGCACAAGACGTGCGAAGCTGAAATTATCTCAAAATAAATTAGCAAAAGCAACTGCCCACTTTGTTTACAGTTGCTGCCACCGATTGCTAGTGGCGCTACTGTACATACAAGTTCTTCTGTGCGATTTGTATCGACCAACGAGCAACCTGCTTACATAATACGATAATACCAAACCAGCAACCAGTCGTGGTCGCTGTTTACATAATAAGCCAGCGGGTCTCGAAGTCGCCGATCGGTCGCCCGCGTTAAGCTTTACAGTGATCAAATAGACAGTGATTCAAGTAAACGCAGCAAGCAGGAAACATTCTAATATACATGCAATATTGAACAGTTACAAATTGTCGCCAAGTTTTGTAGACCGAGATTTATAATTATTTTTGCTGAATTAATATTGCTCTTGTTTTTGAATCTGATAATTTCCATCAGCAAAATGTTGTCAAACTTCAGTATTCATTAACTAGCGTTTCAAAGGCCTTAAAGCCTGCTTTACACGGGCAGAGTAAACGGTAGACTGAATTAGCAGACTACTGTACCAGTTTCGAGTACTAACAGTTTTAGTACAAATAACAGTACAAGTTTTAGTATACTTCTACATTGGTATAATTAGTAGGATAGATAAAGTATATACAAATAAATACGATTCATTTAGCATTACCTTTTTACAAGGTTACGTCAACTTTAAATGAACTTGGATTTCAAGTTGACGTAACCTTGTAAAGAGGTAATGCTAGATCAAATGTATTTTCTTATATGGGATACAATTTGATAGACGCTTTAAAAAGTTATGTCGTCAACTTTGTATAAACTGTCAAAAAACTATTAGATTAATGGACAGAATATAGTAATCTACCGTGCTACTATGACGTTTAAGTTGACATAACCTTGTAAAGAGGTAATGCTAGATCAAAATGTATTTTCTTATATGGGATAAAATTTGCTAGACGCTTTACAAAGTTATGTCGTGCACTTTGTAAAAACTGTCAAAAAGCGTTTAGCATAATGGACAGAATATAGTAATGTACCGTGCTACTATGCCCGTGTACAACAGACTTTCTGGTGCAACTGTGTAATAATATACTGCCAAAACAATACACACTTGATCGGTAAGCAGTTGGAGAAAAGATTGTGTGGAACGTTATGGATTGAATTACAGCGCGACGAACCTTTAAATGAATGAATGAAGGCGATGGTACTTTTTTTTTTCTCTATTTTCTCAACAATAAAGTGAAAATAAGACTTTTCCACGTATGTCTTTTCGAATAACGCCAATAGAATAGGCGCAATTTTTTTTTTATAGAATAAGTGGCTAACTAGCAACGGGCCACCTGATGGTAAGTGGTCACCGCCGCCTATAGACACCTACAATACCCGGGGCATTTTCAGTGCGTTGCCTACCTTTGAGGACTATACACCCTTCGTTTGAAGCAGTCCAAATTATACTTCGGAGGAAAAACCGAAGGTGGTAAGCCATTCCACAACTTACAGGTGCGTGGCAGAAACAATCGATCAAATCGAACAGTGCGAGACTATCACGTATCTATACATGAATACAATTTTTAGGGCCGTGTTGGTTCTCATTAGCATTGGCGTGATTCGGAACGCTCCCTACGCTGTGTCGCCTTGTAGATACATTTGCTTTGACCACTGATAAGTTACATTACATCAAACCAAAATTCTTCCAAAAACACACACAAACAAAATAAATGTCACATTACTGATTTAAAAAAAATAATTGTTTGCGTCAAGGCCATGCCAAGAAATATTTATACAAATAAAATTTAATAAACAATAAACATAACCGATTTATTCCGCTGAGTCGGAACGAAAAACACGAAAATTTATCAATCTTAAATACTAATAATTTATAAACTAATCTAAACGCTAACTTAACGACTAAATAAATACTAAAATGTGGGTAGAAACACAAGCCTTGAATTTGCGTTACTTTGATTTTATATTGGCTCAAAGCATTTAATGTAAATAGATTCGCCTAGATCCACCCCATTTTTTCTCTTAATCGCTTTTTCAAATGTTTTGAGGCCCTATTCTGGCGCGATCGAGATTATCTTAGTGTATCTTACTGTCTAAACATCGGGTCATTTCAATGACGATTTATATTATCTGTGGGTCATTTGCCAAAAAGATTAAAAGAAAGGGTGGGGTGTGCCTTCGCGGCTTTAACTTTCACTTGGGTGCTAAAATATTTCCATGCATTTAGTTTCATTAATTTATATCAATTTACATCGTGTCATAATATACTAACTTGCAATAAAAATTCTAATTATAATTTTTGATACTTTTTGCCTCCCAAGTGTACAATAAACAGAATCATTGCTCTGAATCTTTTGAGCAACAAGAAATACATTTTTTTTAATATTTTTTTTATTATTTAGTGTAACTGCAGGCACTTTATATAATTGAAGAAGATTAATATACAATTATAAACTATTTTATTATAAAATGCAGGTATATTATAGTATTTGGTAGTTAGTAAATTTTATCAACATTTTCGTCGGGTTTGTCATATTTATTAATATTGACCCAAACAAGACAAATAACTGTTATGCGATGGAAAAATATGTACTGATTGTAATTTATATAAATGCTTCTGTAATTTTTAGCTATTATGTTGATAAGTCATATTTTTTTACGTTTTTCATTTGCAATGTTAGTTGTATTGATATTTTAAATAATTATCTGCGTCATATTTTATACATCGTTTCTAAAAGATTTGTCAGCCTGATCCAGTTAGCTGCCAATCGTGCTATCTCGCTCTAGCCCTCTTACTCGCGCCATACGTGCAAACGGGACGATGCGATCGCGGTCGCCAGTGACAGTTAACAGAATCAGTCCGTATTTATTCTATGGGAATAGTCCAACGTCTGAGGAACTCAAAGCTTGCTCAAAAAATATTACTCTTGCATGCCTCCATCGCACTTGACTATCGTTTCACATGCATCTCTTTCCCACAAATCATTATTTCTAGGCTGATCAACAGCCTTTAGTATATCCAGTATACAAAACAAGAAACTTTACTGTAACCTGTAAATTTGTACACTGAAATTTTTAATTACTTTTGCAAAACTCAGAAGTGGGATCCTTGTACCTCGGCATAGATTATTAACTTATTTCAGTGTTTGCTTGCACATGTGTCAAGAAAGTATGCGTTAAACTATGATACTCATTGTTTTTAATGCGGTTTCCTGAGACACATAATTAATTGTTAAGCCATGTTAGATGACGATTTACTGTTTTGATAACCATACAATTTGTGACATCAATTTATATTCTAAGTACTGGAACAGCCCTCTTGTCTTTTCTTCGTTCATTTACTATTATATTTTAAAGATGTTTTTTTGCGCAAATAAAGGCTAGCGCACATTATAAGCTGCACCTTGAATAACTTATCTTGCATAATAAAATGAAAACAACTACTCAAGGTTACAGATTGGGTTTGTATCAATTTTACGAACGACAAATATTGTTCACCCGCTATGTGCGCTGGTCTTTATAAGCTATAGATGATAGATAACACATTTTCGACATCACTACACATTGGCGTCGATTCTGTCACACCACTCACTAAACTAAACCAATCTGACAGGACTAAAATTATCTGCCTCTCTTTTCATTTTAATATGTGAGAGAAGGATGGCAACAATTTTAGAACTATCAAATTTAGTTTAGTTTAGAGTGCATCAAAATCGATGCCATTATCATTTAATTTAAGTCATTCGCTCCAACCGAACACACATTGTAAATCAAAACCTTATCCGTAGCAAATAAAGCACATTTTAAATTTGTCTCTATACAAAGTTTTCATTTCCAATGAATCATTGAAAACTGAACTTTACTTTTATAATAATAAGCATCACTTACGCAAGATTTTTTTCAATTGAACACTGATAATTGAACTTTACTTTGTTATCAATATGTATCACTTTATACACAAGATTTGACATTGCTCCGACTGAACACTGAAAATTGTACCTTACCACGTTGTAATAAGCACTAGCCTCAATAGCAGTGGTAATCGTGAAGCCGCAGAGGCGGCGCGTGGCATCACTTGAGCTTGGTTCTCTTGGAGCGAGGGGCTTCGGTCTCATCGTCAGAAGACATCTTGGGGGTGTTATCGGCATCGGCGGGGTCGTCTGCGTTTTGCGAATGGAGCGGGGGGAGCTGCAACTCGGTACAGCGCTTGATGGCGTATTTCTCGAGGCGGCAGCCCGCTCTGAAACGAAACGAAGAGTCATAAGTCTATGTGATGATGAAGAAACTGGTATGAAGGACATTGACTCCACTTTTATTGTGCACTGAGGAATGCGCTGCCTGAATGGGTGTTCCCCAGTAGTTACAATCTGAGTGTCATCAAGTCGCGAGTGAATCAGTTTCTTCTTCATCAATCGTGCTCCATCGTAGACTGCATCATTGCTTAAAATCAGGCGAGTTGGCGGTCAAACGCAAGCCTTTTATCTCTATGCGAAAAATCACATCGATACATTGCTCTGTTGCTGATTGAAAGAGAACAAACACACTCTCGTATTTAACCTCCTTTTTTTATGCCATACAACAAGCTAACGAGCCACCTGATGGTAAGCGATCACCGTCGGTCACCTGTGGATACCAGTAACACCAAGTAGGGTATATCTATTCATAGGTGTCATTAGTGGGATGAACAACCCTCATACTAACTTGGCAACAAGATGCGTGTCCAGGTTATACGTGAAGCAGTTGAAGAAGACCAGAGCAACATCCTCTATGAGCTCCTCATCCTTCGTGTAGCCACCGGCCTCCAGCTTGTCCTTGATCGTTGTGAAGTCCATCGGCTTCTCTATCACACTGCAGTAGTCTGGGACCTGCATTAAACAAAAAAGTCAGTACAGTGACCGGCAAACAACTGCAGCGATAAGCTAAGTAATAAAAAAAATTAAGACACAAATGCCCATAGCTCACAGATACAGATTCTTTATTCATAAATTAGCTCACTTATGCCTTTAGTCGAACTCACCCAGCAGACGACCTTGTCTCCCTTTTTTCCGCATGCGGAGTATTAGCTAGTTTCGTAATGTATCGTGACAAATAAGTAGCTGAGCCGTACTTACAGTTTTTGCGTTAAGTGGTTTAGTAAAACAATATTTTAAACATGGAGTCATTTGAATGTGGACCATAATTTTATTATACTTAGGTATAATATATCTCCCTTGTTTGTCTTGGCCTATACGAACTTATAATTTTAACAGAACCTATTTGTCGGAAGTTTTCAAACAGTTTTTTTTAAGTTCGTCTACTCACGTCTTCAACGTTGACAGGTTCGTAGAAAGGCCAGCTGTCCCGGTGTTTCATGACGTCACGCAGCAGGATCTGCAGCGACTCTGTATGCAGCTGAGGCGCTTGCCGGCTGCCTCGCTTCTTGCCTGTGCTCTTTTCTTCTGAGAAATAGAGCAAACGACATCAATTATATGATCTTTGGAGTTTCAAAGTTGATGGATATAGTGTTGGAAACTATCAAAGTGCCAGAAGCATAGCCAAGGAACTTTGTCATTAGGACATTTAAAATTATTTAAATAAATAAAAAAATACTTTAAAAAACCGACTTCAAAATGAGTAAACAATAAATTCGCAAACACAAACACACAATTTCGTTTACTTAGAAAAATATTTTTTTCTGGTTATTTCGATTTAAAAATTAAAGTACTTAACCGATTTTAATGAAATTTCTGTAGAACCTATCTGAAATATTTTACAAGAAAAAAAAACTTCAGAGCATTGTAATAGTTCCAAGAGAGATTAGAGTCCAGCAGCCAACACGGGCTGACTTCTAAAAGTCCATCTCAACAGCTCTTGGAGCTTGGTCACTTTCATACACACATCTAATTCTAATACAAAGTGGGGGTGATAAGACCTGCACTGACATCCCGCTTGGGGTGTATTGCATCTGCCCGCAAGACTATACAAACTAGTTGATTTCCTTAAAATAACGGAGCACGGCTTTAGGTCGCTGACTAAGCTGTTCTACCCCTATATCGCCAGGTGTTGTGGTATTGGAGATTTGTTGTTGAGTTACTTCAAGGATTCCCAACCTAATCGTATGTCTCCGTGACCTTGCAATGCAGTAGCACATGCTCCACGGTCACGTTTTTCTGTAGACAGCCTCGGCACAGAGGACTGTCTGTGGCTCCAATTCATCATACATACATCAAACGACTCAGCTCCTTGGAGCCGTCAAATCATGGTATCACTTACCATGTACTCCGTTTGTGAGTGAGTTCTTTGATCTTCTGCCCGAGCTCGAGTTTATTTCTTCTTTTGATCTGCAAGAAATAAAGAAGTGTTTATCTTTTTGTCCTAACATTGTATAATTTTATAGTTATTTTTTTTTTTTAAAGGCTTGCTATTAAGCGCCCACTTGCCTGTTGTTAAGCGATGATGCGGTCTATGATGAAGCCCGCAGTTTCTGAGTAACTACAATGTAGAGTGTTCACTCAAAAGGGCTGTTAACAGTCTTAATAGGTGAGCAACGTATATGTGATGCCTCTGGTGTTCCAGGGCGGTGATTGCTTATTGCTTACCATCACGCGGGCCGTTAGCTTGTTTGACATCTCATCATCATCATCATCATCAGCCTATTATGTTCCCAATGCTGGGACACGAGTCTTCTCTCCCATGGAGAGAGTATAGGCCATAATCCACCACACTGGCCAAGTGCGGGTTGGTGGATGACACTTGTCCTCGAATTTTTTATATTCTTGGACATGCCAGTTTCCTAGCGATGTTTTCCTTCACCGTTTTTGACCTCCTTCCTTTACCGTTTGCCACGTATAGCATAAAAAATAACTTACTTTCGTGTTCTCTTGGTGGTGCCGTTGTGAACTGGCGAGGATTCCTTGCTGTTTCTGTACTTCTTTAGTTTCACTAGCGTTGTGTTGTATTCACTGTCTTCTGATTCTGCAGGAACACGGTACAGGTTAATATTCAATGGCATTTATAATAGAGAAGTTTGCGCTAATGTTTTGTGGACTGCAACATAATATAATGAAAAATGGAACAAAATTTTTACGAATTAAGTAAATTAATTTTTTGGGACATAAACGAGTTACATTTATCTCACATAAATTAAATCCATCTGATGTCATATTACTAAATTAAAATTGGATTTATTTGACATATGTAACCTTTAAACGAACATTACATGTCTTACATTACAATAACAGATTTACTCTTATGACAATAAAGAATATCTTTAATTAAAATATATATGAATGAATATATAAAAGAACAGATTTTTATTTTTTCTTAATTTCTAATTCCAAAATCTTCTTCGGTCACTTCGAATGTTTATAATTAGTACCAAATCAAGAGCATCTTCATTTTGGATCAAACTGAATAGATTACCGGACAGGTGTTTCATATGATAAAAAGACTTTTTTTTCGGTATGTAATAAATTGATATTGTATTGAAATAACTAAAAGTACCAAAACCAAAATAAATGAATCCAAAAGTGTTAATTTGACATGAGGAAATGTTAGTGGGTAGTTGGATATCAAAGCCAGGCGATGATCATCTATACTAATATTATAAAGAGGAAAGATTTGTTTGTTTGTTTGCATTGAATAGACTCCGAAACTAGTGGACCGATTTGAAAAATTATTTCACTGTTGAGAATCTGCACTATCCCCGGGTGACATAGGCTATATTTTTTTGTTTTTTTTAATGGAGATCCTTACTAAAACTCCAATAATGTAACCCAAGGTGTAAAAAAATAAGACTTACACCCGTGCGAAGCCGGGGCGTGTTACTAATTTAGAATAATTGAGATTATGCTGTTGAATAAATCGAAACTCGGTGACGAAACGAGCAAGTCACTAGCCTGATGGTATGCGCCATGCTTACCTATAACAGTTCTGTGGCTCTGAGGATACTGAACTTCAACAATATAGTTTCAACAAGCATTCCTCACCAACATCAAGTTTAAAAAATATATTATATTATAGGGTCGTGTTTGATTACCACCTCGACTGATGTTAAGCGATGATGCGGTCTACAATCAAGCACGCTTGCCTAGAACAAACCGATTCGCGAAGATATTTAAAACTTTGGATACTGGGTCAGTGCTCAAATATGTTTCAGACTAAAACCATAATAAATAATAAGGTAATGGCGTCGATTCTTTTATACTACTCACAAAACTAAATCAATCTAACAAGACTAAAATTATCTGCCTCTCTTTTTATTTTAATATGTGAGAGAAGGATGGCAACAATTTTAGAGCTGTCAAATTTAGTTTAGTTTAGAGTACATCAGATTCGATGCCAATATGTGTATTTAGTCTGCATATTAACGACATAACTTAATTTATTTATTGGTATTTCTAAAGTCTATAACCGGGTGTAAGGGTCTTCGTCGTTAGTAGTACTGAAGAGAAGTTTATTCCGATGCAATTAATCTCAATACATGAATATCACAGACAGCAACCGAGTTATGAGAAGACTCGACAATGAGCAGAATGAGGCTAAGGCGAAGATGGATCGAGCTAAGGAACCCATGCACGTGAAAATAGATGTTGAGACGAACCGGAAGAAGTCCTGCGGGAGTGCAGCGCTCGCGTGTACTGGTGGATGTTGGACAAGGCGGCTGCAGCACATCGCCGCGTCGAGTGGTACTCTTTATACCAACACAATAAATGTTACTATCCACTAAGATAACTATAGCTTTTCAGTTATACAAGCCTCGAAGCATACAACCTCTTGTTCTTTAAAACAAATCCAAATTCACTACAAATTGCGGGTTGTATAATAAATAGGTCACCAAATTCACCACAAAGTGTGAGTTGTGTAAGAGGTCACCAAATTCACCACACTCTGTGGGTTGTATCAGAAGTCAACAAATTCACCACAAACTGCGGGCTGTGTAAGAAGTCACCAAATTCACCGTAAAGTGTGACTCGTGTATAAGGTCACCAAATTCACCAAAAACTGTGGGTTGTGTAAGAGGTCACCAAATTCACTGTAAAGTGTGACTCGTGTAAAAGGTCACCAAATTCACCACAAACTGAGGGTTGTGTAGGGGTCACCAAATTCACCACAAACTGAGGGTTGTGTAAGAGGTCGCCAAATTCACCGGAGCGTGACTTGTGTAAAAGGTCACCAAATTCACCAAAAACTGCGGGTTATGTAAGAGGTTATCACACTTATATTATAAATGCGAAAGCGTTTTGTTTCTTACTCTTTCACACAACAGATCATGATTTTTTGCATAAATTGGAGAGCCAGAGAGCGACATAGGATTCTTTTGATCCTCGAAAAATTTACGGTCCCTGAGGAAAAGACGAAGCGGGTAAAACCGCAATGCAGCTAATATTGAATTATATCAAAAGATTATATTTAACTTGGGTTGAAGTATGGGTGAGGTATGCCATCACTCACTCAACAACGGTGAAAGCCAACACCGTGAGGAAACCGGTCCAAGAACCTCAAAAGTTCAAAGACATACAACATTCACCAATATTCAGTAAGCTACCATGGTGGATGTCCCAGCAGTGGGTACATGATAGGCTGATAATTATGAGGTATGGGTACTGTACTTATTTCGTTCAATTAAATGTATGTACGTTAGAAATCGCCAGTGAAACCAGCCACCGTTTCACTGGAGATTTTAAAGTGGTACTGCATATTTTTTTTCAAAATAAAAGGCACAATATTGACACTACTTCCATGCTTTTGATCAAGATAAGTTCGACCGTTTAGTCCTAAAAAGGCAACAGGCAGTAAGTTCAATCTTCTTCATGGGGCACTTCTGTCAAAGTTTGGTGGTATATTTTGGGGGAGCTCGCCATCATTGTCCTTTCCAGACAAAGATAATAATAATTTATATTGTCATTGTTCCCAGCGTAGTCGTTTCGTTTGCTTATTTAAAGTGTGAGTGTGATGTGCAGCATGTGTACCTCTGGTTGGCGCGAGGCAGGCGGCGCAGTGCCAGCGCTTGGCGGCGCGGCCGGGCTTGGGCACCGCGCACTCGGAGTGGTACCGCGCGCCGCACGACGCGCACTGCGCCGCGAGCCGCCCGCCGCTGCCGCACGACCCGCACACACTGCCGTCCATCTCGAACGACTCCTCTTCACTGGGGGGGGACATTATAACATTGGAGAAACAGTCTCGAGGCTGTCACCAAATAGACCTAGTGTGGACAATCAACGCTAGTGTGGAATACACTGCCTAAGTGGTTGTTCCCGTTGATTACAATCTGGGTGTCTTTTGCCTTTTCGTAAGTCGTTAGTTCCGCTAGGCAAGCGTACCATTGGATTCAGTCCAAAATTTCATCATCATCATTTCAGCCATAGGACGTCCACTGCTGGACATAGGCCTCCCCCATCGATCTCCAAAAGAGCGTCTTGTGGGTGAACGTCCAAAATGTACACTTTGCAAAATATTCACAAGGTTCACAATGAGCATTTCTCAGTTGATGTTGGTACACTTCCCACAATGGGCATTTCTAATAATGGGTATTTTTACCTTCCAACTCACCTATTTATGGTCTCATCTAAGTCCTCTTCAGTGAAGAGTTTTCTCTTCTTCCGTGGAGTGCGTTCGCGTGGCCTGCAGGTGTCGCAAAACCAATCTCCCTCCGGCACCGTCTGGAATACATACTCCTAGCATTATGAAAAAGTAAAGTTAATGTTTGTAGGAGGTAAGTAAGCTCTGGAATTACTGAAACGATTCTGAAAATTCTTTAATTGATGTGAAACTAAAATATCATTAAGGAAAATACGAGTAGGTCAGGTTTTTCTCAAAATACAGTCAAAAAATTACATTATAACAATTTGCGTAACAAGTTTTGTTTTATAATCTCCCGATAAAAGATCTGATAACCTTTAAACGGCTGAACAGTTTTTGTTGAATCATAAGTAAGAACACGTCTTTGAAACAAAAAATAACTAAATCAAAATCAGTTCACTCGTTTGGGCGCTGATGCCAGACAGACACACAAATTAATAAGTTAAACTTATGACACCCCTCTGTGTCTGTGCCGGGGTGAAAAATTACTATCAAGGAAACTAAACTGTACTTTAAAAACTATAAGAGTTTTCCACACACAATGTTGCATATTGTTTGAATTTTTATTATAATTACCATCTTTCGTCCCAGCTGGCAGCATGAAAACAAAGTCAAATTCAACATAAATGCTATAAAGATTTCTTATGCATGGCAAGTACCACAGGACTAACTCTACAGTGCCACAACCTGCTGGAGGCCATAAGTAAACACAATCATACTGCTTCTGCCTTTCAGCCAAATCAGATACTGGATTCAACAACACACTATAAGACTTCACAAAGAATACTGGGAAAATACCAAAAAACTGCAAACAATCAAGGGAAGCTTTCCCGGAGCATAATCCGAGATACTCCTGTAGACTGCTGAATCTAAAATGTAACAAAATCCGGCAAGTTGTTGGGGTTGTCACAGGTCACTGCCTTTTAAACAAACACCTTTTCAAACTTGGGGTCTCAGACAGTCCCCTATGCTTCTACATAGGGGATCTGTGCATGAAAACTGAAGAATCGGCCGCGCATTTGCTGCTGGAGTGCAGCAGCGTGGCAGAACAACGAAACATATCATATCCTCAGATCACTGAGGACGCTCTGGGAAGCCTGCGCAGCCATCAGTGAGCTGGTGGCCTTCCTCGAGATGACCGAGTGGCCGAATTAGCTGCAACTGGGTGACGTAAAATTAACCAATGAATGGCCTAGTTGCATAAAATGCCCTCTACACAAGTAACAAGTATGCATGGTAAGTCTTAAACTGAGGGACAAAATACATCATACTCAAAGTAGCACTCACGTTGAGTTTTGGCTTGAGACAGTACAGATGGTGACCCTTATTGCACCCGTCACAGAGCAGCATATTGTCTGGATCCGTCTTCCTTCTACATAGCCTGCAGCTAGCGTTCAGTATGCTAGAAGACCACGCTATACTGGAGTCCAGGGCCAGCAGGTGGAGTGCCACTGCGGCGAATGAGGCACATTCCATGAGGGAGACTTCCCAGCGTTGTAGCGCTTCCAGGTCCAGGGGCTTGTTGCGGGCTTCACGGTCTTTGCGCTCTTTCTCGTCCAGGCCTGGGGGTGAAAGGTAGTTTCATCATTATCAGCCTATCATGTTCCCATTGCTTGAACACAGGCCATCGAGAGAGGATGAACCTTATTCCACTAAGCTAGCCCAGTGCATATCACGTCTTTGAACTTTTGAGTCTTGGACATACCGGTGATTCACGATGTTTTCCTTTACCGTTTTTGAGCGATGGTTTGGTATGAATTGATTTGGTGCAGGGCTCAGGATCGAACCGGGTGCCAGCAGATTGTAAAGCGCACATGCTACCGTTCGGCCACCATCTCCCAGAAAAGAGCAAAGTATTTTCGTTAAGAAAAGCAGGCATAGGGAGGCGTAATCTGAGTAGGCAGCCCTATGGAATATTCTGATATGGCGTTTTTTCTAAAATTTGCTGATGCGATCATGTTGTGGACGCATATTCCGCTATTCTGTCGATAAATGGCATTATGCTATCGGACAATTGTTTGCTTGGTTAAGGCTTGGCGAAAAATATAATTAATATACTGAAAAAATATTTCAATCAGCTAATAAGGTTCTTAGATATAAGCGTTTAAAGTTTATGGTTGGATTAGAAAGGGGTGCTCTGTCCCTTTCCCGCAAAGTGAATATGACTCCACTAGCCTTCACTCAGTGCTAGGCCAAGTTAACCCTCACCTAGCGGTCTCTTGATGTACTTATGGTGTATGGCCTGCGAGACCTGGAGCAGCGCTGAGGCTAGCCCACGGACTACATCAGGCTTCGCCCCTGTGGATTGGGGCTCCAGTTTGATTCCGTTTACTTTGACAGCCTCGAGGTAGTGCCCCGGGTCGCGGTATTTGTTCTCTGGGATTGGGTTGTCCGAATCTGTACCTGGGGGAGAAATCGTTTCAATTTAAGAAGCTTCAATTTATTATCTTATAGATTTTTCAAAGATATTATTTCGACCAGTTTTTTAGCATCAACAAGACTCATATTTTGGTCATAAGCCACATGTTTGCCATATAAATTACTGGAGCCAACAAATCATATCATCCAAATATGTATTTTTGGCTCCAGAATGGAAGGTATAATTATTTAACCCAGTTATTTTTTTTGTTAAATTAGAATGACTGTCAAGGTTTTTTTATAAGAAATTTGTTGCACCCATATAAACGAAACGTCAGTCATTTCGTCAGTTCGACGCGTTGATCTAAATAAGAATGTTCAATCAAGGTTCACTCATAATGCCTGGTAACAGATTTTCCTTCTCATTTCCGTTCTATTTACTTTCTGTGATTTAACCATTTAAGTAATTTTGTAATCTTTTAGCAAAGATAGTTAAAGTTGGTTAGTCAATATTTCTAAATTGTGTTTTTATGCAACTTAGTGATGTGACGATTTAAACTTATGAAGGGACTGTTTCTTCATGAATTTTGTACTAGACCTACGATCCATTAATTTGTATCTTATAACATTTAACTAATACTAAAATTTAATTCAATATTGCAATGAATATTTGTACTTCAATACGACAAATTTTTATTTATTTAATAATAGGCTTGCGTTTGGCTGCCAACTCGCCTGATGTAAAGCGATGATGCTGTCTACGTTGGAGCACGCTTGCCTAGAAGAAACTGATTCACTCGTGATTTGAAGACACCCAAGTTGTAACTATCGGGGAACACCCATTCAGGCAGCGCATTCCACAGACTAGCAGTTCACATAATACTTTTATAATTCAAACTGTTTCGACTACAGAGCGCGTCGCATCAATTCCGCATTGTAATAATTGGATGACTTGGGTAAGTTACCATTAGGCAGATTGAGTACTCCGTTGGGCAGGTGGTAGTCGTCCCGGTACTGCTGGTTGGGTCCCCAGGTGAGGTAGTCCGCTTGTTTGTCGTAGCCGCGGAGCATCAGCGTCCCGCGCCACGCTTCACGGTCCTACACAAGTACACACTTTCACTTTAATACGCTGCAAGTAATAAAGTAACCTGTAAGTCAGTCAACATTGATCAACAAACAAATATAAAAAAAAATATAAAAATATGTGTCTCCTCCTTTTTTCGTCGGTTAAAAAACATTGTATCGACAAGGCAAAAATTGTTCAAGGGCCCACAAGTCAGTAGTCTGATAGCGAGCGCTAGAAGTGTCAATGCAATTAACTAGGTTATTCTTACCTTAAGTTTCAGCACTCCGAGGCAACCATGGAAGATCTTTTCCTCTAACTCCAGTATGTGGTCCCTCAGGGATAGTTCCAGTGCTTCGCTCAGGGAGCAGTCCGCAGGCACTGGTAGGGAGGGCTGGAATTGCTTGCGGAGCCCGAAACGATGTGTGGAAACCACTGGGGGCTGGGAATAAAATGAACATTTAAACAAGTATAAAAAAATACCCCCAAAAAAGGAGCTGATGAACTTCAAACGGCGGAACAGATTTTCTTGAATCACGGCTAAGAACAATCTCGATCAAACGAACTTCGAGACTAAGAAAGAGGGAAGATCGTTATGTCTGCACCTAACTTTTTCAACTGTTCGACCAACCACCCGCATTCTTCAGTCTTCCCGTGAACATGGTGCATGTAACTGCGCCGAAATATCGGGAGCTCATTCCACAACCTTACCACGGTAAATATCCCGTAAATAATCATATAACTTTAGTGAACAACCGTGATAGTTATAACAGTGATTTTTGATTGTCACTTTTCAAACAACAAAAAAAACTAAATCAAAAAGGGTTTAGCCTTTTGGGAGCTACGATGCCACAGACAGATGCACCTCCCCTCTTTTTGCGTCGCAGGTTAAAAATAAGTAAATTCCTAAATGAAATACTAACCGGAGTAGCCTGCGGGTTCAGCAAATGCAGGGGACATTTCTCAATATACTGCAGTATGTTGGCTTTGTCCAGCTCGAGCGCTTGTCTCAGCTCGTTCTCTCTGTAGCCACGCTTGTTCAGGGCTTGGATCAGAGCCGTCACTTGTTCTTCGGTGTGGTACACGAACCACCGCGGCCGGAACTCACCCTGCCGAGGGAAAAATAAGTGTCTAGTCGCAATCTTATACAGCAAAGATAATATAACCACTTGATTGGGCGTGTCAAAATATGCTTTTTTCAGTAGTAAGCCACGTCAGTCGCATGGGTATCGAATTCAGCTGCAATAACATTTATGAAAACCATAAATTCTGATCATTTTAGCTGGGTTTTATAAATTGTAATTTAGTAAAATATTATAAGAAAATATTTTATACATAGGTACGGTAAAAACCACCATACATCACATAAGGAAAATTATAGATTTTAAACTTGGGTTGGATAACGTTCGCGCTATGGTCGAGCTGCAAATGCCACCCTTGCTTAAAATGTTTGTTTACTTAAACTCCATGAAGTGCATAGCAAGTCCCTGCGTAAAGTGATGTAAAATTTTAGCAGTTAATCATTCTAAATTCAAATCTTCAAACGGCTGAATAGATTTTGTTGAATCATAGCTAAGAAAACTCCCGCTCAAGTCGCCATTCAAACAAAAAAACTTAATCGAAATCTGTTAAGCATCTTCAAAACAACGATGCCACAGACAGACACACAAGTCAAACGAATGGCACCTATTTTTGCGTCGGGGGTTAAAAATGCACCGTACCTTTCCATGAACTTGGCACATGGTGTTATCCCCCGTGCAGACAAGCAAGTCTCTGAGCTGTTGTAAGTTGGAGTCCAGCCCATTCAGCTTGTGTGTGAGGCCGTTCAGGTTCGATAGGGGTTTCTTTGGGGAGTTGCCTCTAGAGTTCGCTGCAGAATCGTTTTCTTTGTCGCTGCCAGCTAAAAATAAAGAGTTTCCTATTTTACACTTATTACAACTAAGCTTAAAGATTTATAAAAATTCAATTTTGGCACCACAATGATTCGACCAGGTGATTAGACCAGGGTACAGCTGTAAGACCCCTGGTGGGTAATTCTAGGACCTGCATGCCTAGCACAGGCTGTGAAGAAATTCTTTCCACCGTTTTTATGGGCGCGTAGACGCGACAAAGTTGGAATATGAATTTACGTATGCGTTTACGGTTTATATATTAAGCGTTATTCTTTTTCTTTATAAGAACAGTGGAAAGACGATTTGTCTACAGCATGCAGCAATGTAGGGTTACGCGGAAAGGGCGTACTAAGCCGAAAGGGATCCATTATATTCATCATTATGCACGTTATTAACAACTTAAAGGACCAACCCTGAAATTGCGAAAAAAATATCAGCTGTTCCATACATTGTATCGAGTGTCAATGACAGTTTTTTTTTATGGAACAGCTGATATTTATCAGCTATTTCAGAGTTACTCCAATAGTAAACGTTGTTCATAATGACGGGTACTATAGACCCCTTTCGGCTTAGTACAGCCTTTCAGCGTAACCCTGCATTTAAGTAGAGAAACTAATGAATTAAATACAGGAACAGATCAGCGATCTACGAACCTTTCTCCTTTTGCGTTTCGAACAGCCTGGCGACGTAGGCCAGCGTGTCGTCGCCGGGCGAGGCCGGGAGCACGAGCTTGTCTCGGCACGGACCGCGCGGCTCGTCGCCTGCCTCTACGAACAAACCCGCTATGGCCTGGTTCAGCCAGTAACGCCGGTACGCTCGGTCCGAACCTGATGAACGAAAACTTGTGTTTAGCGGGTGCGTCTACTTTTGGTACATGTACTTTTGTTTGTACATTGCCGTGTAAGAGATTGACTGATTGACTGTTTTCACTGAAAGATTGTATCTCGATGTTCTGGTTAGGTTAATTTTTCTCTTTTATGTAATTAATATTTTATTTCAGGTTAGTTTAAAATTAGCATCACAAATATCTGTAGTATAACTCACCAAGATAAGACGTATAATCAAACAGCTCCATCTGCGTCTGCTTCAATTTCGTTTCATACTCTTTTCTCTTTTGTTCATTTTCTGCATTCAACTTTTCTGTAGCTATCCTTAACTCTTCATCAACGGCTGTAGCTTGTTCACCAATAAGTTTGTTTTGTTCTTTTTTGGCCGCTGCTTCTTTCTTGAGTTCTTGTTTAGAGGCAAGGACTTGTGCTTCGCGCTTGCGTTCATTTATCTTAAATGTATGGATTTTTTATATTACTAGGTGATAACTCAAGGTCACATGCTGCTTATGTCAAGGACATTTTACTGCTTGTGGTAAGGACATTTTACTGCTTGTGTCAAGGACATTTTACTGCTTGTGGTAAGGACATTTTACTGCTTGTGGTAAGGACATTTTACTGCTTTTGGTAAGGACATTTTACTGCTTGTGGTAAGGACATTTTACTGCTTGTGGTAAGGACATTTTACTGCTTGTGGTAAGGACATTTTACTGCTTGTGGTAAGGACATTTTACTGCTTGTGGTAAGGACATTTTACTGCTTGTGGTAAGGACATTTTGCTCCTTATGTTGAGGATATATGGCTTCAGTCAAGAACATTTTACTCATTTCCATGAGGACATTTTTTTACTGCTTGCGTTGAGAACATATTATGGCTTGTGTCAAGGACATTTTACTGCTTGTGTCATGGACATAATTATTACTGCTTGTGATGAGGACATTTTATTTCTGGGATATTTTATGGACAGTAGTTTATATATTCTAGTTTCACTAAACGCACCAGCCTGGATTTTCAACTTTCTGGATTGTTATGTTAACTGAGCTAAGCAAATTCGAAATCAACATTTCAACAATTGTTTCGTAAGTAGATTTAAATACCGAGTTACAAGTTTTTACCTGGAGCGTTCTTAACGCTATCCTCGAGTTCTTCTGTTCTTCAATTTTCTCTTCGATGACGTCGCGCACCGTCGCGTAGCTGAGGATTTGGTTCATGAGGCAGTGCAGGACTAGAAACTTGTCACCTGTGAAGGAAAATAAACCTTGTTTATGAGCAGTTAGAAATAAGATTACATTAATTTGTTTCACTTTATTATACACAACACAAATAACAATCTTACAATTAGGACGAGACTTGCTGGTTGAGACACCAAGCGGACAAGGCCCTGTGCAAACCTGAATCAATACCATGACAGGAGAAAGTTACATTTCTTAGTATTGGAGGCAAATATTTACATTGGGGTTGGTGTGCCAACCCTAACTAGGGTGGGCCACCACACCGCTCTAAGTTTACGACAGTTTAGTTACATTGTTCACTTTGAATTACTTATGTGTTGTATGTATACAGCTAGTAATATTTCTGGTGATCAATTAAAAATTCTGTTCGCTTAGTTTGTTTTAGATCCCACTTCTGATCTTAACGGCAAGTCATCTAAACAGTCAAAGTCAAAGTTTTTATTTGCTTGCCAATGGGTATAAAAGGTCTTAAAATATTACACGTACATCCATTAACAGCCCCAAGGGCAAGGGCGTGCAAAATTGCATTAATTTACAAATTATGTCAAAGAACTTACACCAATAATTAATTAAACACCATTTAAACACTATAAATCCATCAACCAGCCAAATCATAAGCATAAAAACGACATGACATTTTCTTAACAGAGATCCATTGATGGGAACTTCTTACATCAGAAGTGGGATTAACTCCAGTTGTCACCCAATAAAACCCCCTCGGTGGTCGGCCTTTTAATGGGTGCATTTTCACATAATAAGGCTGAAACCCAAAGCAGCTGGGTATCTTTCAAAAATGTTTCTCCATCACCAAAAAGATCCCACTTCTGATTTTAACACCATGCACTCACCAAAAGGCAGATTTCTACTTGAAGTCACCCATCCAGACTGAATAGGTTGATGTCTATCAGCACAAATACAGACTAATGTTAACAACTCACTCAAGGGAAGATCAGCGACATGGGTCATGGCAAGTCGTCTCAATAGGTCAGGGTGTTTACAGCGCAGGCGCAGGCCCGCGTCGTCGTGGCTCGCGTAGCCTCCGCGTTGGTGGTAGCGCCACGTCGCGCAGCGGGAACCCGCTGCCGAGCCGGAGGAGAGGAAGTGGAGCCTGTGGGGTGGATATAAGATTTGCAATACTCGTAGGACTAGGCGGCCAGAATATTTTTTTGCCATGAAACTGAAATGTTTGTCCTGTAAAATTGGCAGAAGGCAGACAATTTGAGGTAGCGTCTATTTTAAAACTGTAAGAGCTGACCTTTTCATAGGTTGAATGATGTAATGGCGAAAGTGCCCACCACTTTCGACATCGAGCAACATTGCTCTCGGCGGTGTGCCAAGATAGGTTTGTGACCATTTGTAACCTTACCTCAAGACTTCACTGACAGTGGTGGGATCAAGCGGCAGTGCCCTCAGTGGTGTGCCAAGATAGGTTTGTGACCGTTTGTGACCATTTGTAACCTTACCTCAAGACTTCACTGACAGTGGTGGGATCGAGCGGCAGTGCCCTCAGTGGTGTGCCAAGATAGGTTTGTGACCATTTGTAACCTTACCTCAAAGACTTCACTGACAGTGGTGGGATCGAGCGGCAGTGCCCTCAGTGGTGTGCCAAGATAGGTTTGTGACCATTTGTAACCTTACCTCAAAACTTCACTGACAGTGGTGGGATCAAGCGGTAGTGCCAAGATAGGTTTGTGACCATTTGTAACCTTACCTCAAGACTTCACTGACAGTGGTGGGATCGAGCGGCAGTGCCCTCAGTGGTGTGCCAAGATAGGTTTGTGACCATTTGCTCGCTTTGGTCGCCAGTTCTATTGCCTTCGTTGCCGTAACGCCTACTGTACTCGCTGGTACTGTGCTGGTATCGTCTGTATGAGAAAATGTTATTCTGTATATTAATAACTTAACTCTTTAGATGAAGATAGATAAAGCACCCTCGAATGCGTGTGCACCAGAACATCAACTCAAGTTGAGTAAGAACAAAAAGAATAAGACACATTCTAGTTAGATTTGAGCTACAAGTCTTTTAACGTGATAACGTCTTATAAATGGATGAACGCCGGCTGCACGCACGATAAATTGTCACGTTCCGCCTGAGCCGCGCGTGCAAGCGAGAGCTCGGAACAAGCGATAGAGAGGCACGATCAGCCTGAGCTTTATCACGTAAACCAACTTTACAGACAACCCCTTTTTTTTTAGTTAGCTTAGAGATTGTAATCGGGTACCAAGCAGGTTTATGATTTGTTAAAATCAACAGGCTTAGCAAAAATATAATTAAATGCTATACAACTACTGAAAACACTGAACTGCTGACTACTGTCTTATTATAACCCTATTTTCAGAAAGAGCCGCCAATACAACTAAATACTAGTCTCCAACAGAGACATTGATATTTTCCATTTCAAGTTACTTCCGTTTCAAAGGTAATTAAAAAAGATTTTGCACTTTAATTTGAAAAATTATTTACTTATTGTATTAAGTAAGAAATGACTTGTTAATTTATAGTTTGCATGTTAGCATTAAGTTTAAAAATTAATTGTTCAATATTTTATTAATTTGACAATTTATAACCGGGTGGTTATAAGTTACTAAGTTACTTCCGTTTCAAAGGCAATTAAAAAAGATTTTGCACTTTAATTTGAAAAATTCTTTACTTATTGTATTAAGTAAGAAATGACTTGTTAATTTATAGTTAGCATTTTAGCATTAAGTTTAAAAATTAATTGTTTAATATTTTATTAATTTGACAATTTATAACCACCCACTGTGATGTTACTATAATGCACCTAGGCATATAGATATAGATACAGATCATTTAAATGTAAATTCAATATTATTTTAATTTATTGCATTCTGTTTTGTATGTTATTGAATAAATGAAATGTTTTTTTTTTTGTCGTTTTTATTTAAATTCCGCACGCGTTTTTCCTGATGAAGTAGCTTTAATGGCTCCGAACCGGTCGCTTGTCTCGACCGATAAACATAACGAGAGTGTAAGCCATTTTGTAATAGTTTAGCCAATAATAAGTTTGTATGGTATACTCAAAAGTGACGTCATTAGTAAGTATAGTGCGATCTCTGTCTAGCAAGACATAACAATGCATAAGGTTGCTTTGCAATGCTTTTAGCGATAAGGCCGCCAGTTGTTACACTAGTTTTTAAGAGTTTTATGTCCTCTGTATCAAATTTTATGGTGTGAACAATAAAGAGTTAATCAATCAATCAATCAATCAATGCTTATATATCTTTTTAAATTTTGTACACATTTTGGTTATGTTTTCGGTGATCGGTTCTATTTATCACCAGTCAGCATTTTTGTGAGTCAATAAAAATATTCCGGTAGCCTACTGTGTATGCAGGCAGCATCAATAATTTTATCCAAAATTTATATTTGATTAAAAAAAATATCTAACCTGTAGACAGCTGTATTCCTTTACTCTCATTATAATCCTCTGCCTCGTCCTCTTGCAAAGAGAATATCGTAGTTAGAAACATCTGAACTAGGTCGCTGAAGCTGCCCGCATGCTCCTTGATTGTTAGGGCCTATAGAAAGGAAAACATGCTTCTTGAGATACATATTAACACTAAACTGACGGTGCTAAAATATCGCAATTTCAAGCTATTATATAAGTTAACCCGGGACCCGGGTATGTCTTAAGACTGTGACCAGTACCCCATTAGTACATGGTGAACCTACTGCGATCCTGAAGCCGTCTGCCAAGCGTGGGGATTATGGCAACACCCCTCTCTATGAGGGAGGCCTTTGTTCAGCAGTGGACGTTTACAGGCTGATGATGATGTGTGATGTGATTTAAGGTAAGAATTACACTAGGCCTCGTTTATGGAGATCGCTTCTTCTTTATCTTCTACAGAACTCTGCAGGCTTGCAGCTTAGTTGGAGGCCCTCAGGCAATCGCTTTATTATTTATTATTATTATTTACAATTATTATTTTATGTGAAATAAATAATTTTGCATTATAAACACTCATATAATGGTCATACGTCTGAATTAACAGCACGACGCGCCGCGCAACGCCTTGCGTTTTCGTATACCATGCCAACGCACTGTGCGACGTCACGTTTCTCCATGAAACCATCTGGTTTTACCTACTTGTACTATGAAATAAATAATTTGAATCCGAATTGGTTGAAATTTTTCCTAGATATAAGCGTAGGGGTTAAAAGTTGGGGATTGAGAGGGAATGCTGTCCCTTTCCCGCAAAGCGTGTAATGCAGCCAATCCTATAATAGATGGTGACACATCTGATGATTCCTAGTCTGGTATATCGTGTCATCCACTCCTAACCCAAAGGCAGCGTATCCACAAGAAAAGTGCGGACCACGCGAAAAAATTCAACCAATAGGATCGCTCCATTCCGTCTCGATTCGCTTCCTATTGGTTGATATTTTCCTCGCACTCTGCTTACCTTGAACATCTCAGGAGGAGGGATTAAATAGGGTATGAAAGTTTACATAAAAGTTTGATCACTTTTTATCAAAGATAATATAACCACTTGATCGCGCATGTAGTCAAAATTTCCTGTTTCAAAATGATGCCACGTCGGTAGCGAGGGGCAGCTTGCGATTGGACACTCGACGCGACTCGACGCTTGTAATTGGAGAATCAAAAGTCATTCATTCAATTCGCGCCTAGGATTGGCCGTGCTCGAAATAGTTTAGGTTGACATGTTAGAACCTTTGCCTCATACGGGGTAAAGGATGAGCAGTCAAGTGGTTATATTGTCATTGCTTTTTATAGTTACAAACACGAAAATTGGCGTACCTGACTGCAAGTCTTAAAAAGTTGGCTCCTGAGATGCTGATGGTAAATCTCATAATATGAAATACCTCTTTTTATAATATGAATAATGACAACTAATTACCTTTCTAAATGTGTCAATATCAAGTTTGTTGTGGAATGTGTCTTTAGCCTTCAGGACGTCTGCGTAGATGTGAACAAACTCGAGTACAGAGAGGAAGTCTCCCACATGCTGCTGGGGTATACCCTCTATATCCACTGGAGTGCCATTCGGGAGGATCTGGAACAATAAATCTTTTCAGTATATCTTTTAATTCCTAGCTTGAGTAACAAGGCTCATCATGGAGTATTTATTAAAGGAACATACTATTTTAAAATTTTATGATCAACAACGTTTGTAGAATAATATATTTTTCATTTTCATTTATTTTAAACTAGCTGGACTTTCCCTCAGGGACCGTTTTTTCAGGATAAGTATCCTTATGTCACTCTCCAACCTTTGACTCAAATAATTATTTTTTTACTTGAACACGAAAATACAATTAAATGATTACTGAAGACATTATTTATATCGACTAATACAAACTCGGAGCCGGTATAAGAAAAAAAAAATTGTCGGATTAGGAAGGGATGCTCTGTCCCTTTCCCGCAAAGTGTCAGTATGGAGTTTGTATGACGTACTTATATCGGTATGTCGAAGTGTTGAAGTGTTTGTACAATAACGCCACCATGTCGGTCCGAATACAGGAGCAGAGTTCGAAGGCAATTCCATTGCGAAGAGGCGTGAGACAGGGAGACGTTATTTCTCCGAAACTGTTCACTGCCACAATGGAAGATGCCTTCAAGCTCCTGGAATGGCAAGGACTCGGCATCAACATCAACGGCGAGTACATCACTCACCTTCGGTTTGCCGACGATATTGTGGTCATGGCAGAATCGATGGAAGATCTCAGCATGATGCTCGAAGGCCTCAATCGAGTCTCCCAACAGGTGGGCCTTAAAATGAACATGGACAAGACAAAGGTCATGTCAAATATCCATGTTGTGCCCGCCCCAGTATCAGTTGGGAACTCAGTTCTTGAAGCTGTTGACGCGTACGTCTACCTAGGACAAACCGTCGAACTAGGTAGGTCCAACTTCAAGAAAGAGGTCAATCGACGAATCCAACTCGGCTGGGCAGCGTTCGGTAAACTACGCAACGTCTTCTCGTCCAAAATACCTCAGTGCCTTAAGACGAAAGTCTTCGACCAGTGTGTGTTACCAGTGATGACATACGACACTGAAACGTGGTCTCTCACTATGGGCCTCATAAGCAAGCTCAAAGTCGCACAACGAGCTATGGAGAGGGCTATGCTCGGGGTTTCTCTGCGAGATCGAATCCGAAATGAGGAGATCCGTAGACGAACGAAAGTCACCGACATAGCCCACCGGATTAGTAAGTTGAAATGGCAGTGGGCAGGGCACATATCACGCAGAACAGATAGCCGATGGGGCCGAAAGGTTCTGGAATGGAGACCACGGACTGGTAAGCGCAGCGTAGGACGTCCACCCACAAGATGGACAGACGACCTAAAAGAGACCGCAGGGAAACGCTGGATGCAGGCCGCTTCCAACCGGCCCTTTTGGAGATCGATGGGGGAGGCCTATGTCCAGCAGTGGACGTCCTACGGCTGAAATGATGATGATGATGATGACTTATAAGTGATGTCATTTGTAGGTATAATGCGTTCTCTGTTTAGCAAGACATTAAAATATTATTTATCTTCCTTAATATTGAACACTTTTCAATTTTGTTTGGTCAGGTCTATTTATGGTTAGCTTTATAAAAAAGCCGACAAATAAAAAATAACCAGTCCAGTAGTCTGTCAAGCTTACCTTGTGGTCCTCCAACTCGAGATCATCCTTAACTCTCTGCCACTCCTTGTAATATGCCTGCAGACGCGCAGTCTTTTCCTTCTTCTTCGCCTTTTCCTCTTCCTTCTTCTGTCGCATCTGGTCTTCCGCTCGGCGCATCCTCTCCGCTAGTTCTTGGGTACTCTTCCTTGCGGCGGGGTCTACGGGTGGCTTCGGTTTTTGGGTAGCTGTAATAGTTTGTATATACGTTAGAAGTGTAAGTTAGATTTAAATTAATTTTTACAAACGTAACTTAAGAAAAAATAAAACCGGCCAAGTCTCGCACTTGGCCGGTTTTATTTTTTCTCGGGCTCGTAAACTGAGGGTTTCGTCCACCACATAACTTGTTAGCTACTAATGTACAAAAAATAGTGCAAAAAGACAATATCCCATCAACGCCCAGGTGGTCACCCATCCAAGTACCGACCGCGCCTGACGTTGCTTCACATCGGTGATCGTACGAGATAACGAGAACACGTGGTGAACAGAAATTTGTCACCGACTCGCACATGGCCATTATTTAGTATTTGTTGTTATACTTTAGAGTGTATACTATAATCATGCCAAGTTTGATGCTTGTACGTATTATCGTTTTTACATTAAAGCTAATACAAAAATACGTTTAAAAATACGTTTGTTGTATGGGGACCCCCCTTTCGTTTTTACCTTTTGACTTTTTTATTATTTCTTAAATAATCCGCTGTAACATTACATATTATGTGTAAATTTCAACTGGCTATGTATTACGGTTCGAAAGATACATCCCTTAATAGGTAGGACGAACAGACAGACATCGTAGGCTTAGTAATAGGGTCCCGTTTTTATACTTTGGGTACGGAACCCCAAAAACAAGACTACACGTCAGAAATGAAAACTTAAGTAGAAATTCACCTATTCCACAAGAGATGGCGTTGTATTAAAAATCACGGATACATATATCTAAACATGACGGTCACGAAGTTCAGTGCTTTTTTCCCCATCCGAAAAAAGCCCAACATGCCTTAAGAAGATTTCACTTTAAAAACAAAATTATTGGAAGGTGAATACTACCAAGGGCTAATACTAACCGTCAGGTTTCTCTGTCTTCTTGACAAACTTGTCCATAGACTCTTGCCGTCCCTTCTTGTCAGGAGTGGGCTTCTTGCTAGACTTGTTCAGCTTATTTGCAGACCCTGGCTTCACCTGGCTCTTGCCGACCGGTGGAGACTTGAGAAGCTTCTTGGAGGAAGGAAACTCTGGAGGATTGCCAATGAATATCTGATCGAAGCTCACTTTAGCAATGTTGTATTTTTCTAGAGCTGGTTTCTGTAATAGAAATAAAAGCAGTTTTTTACATGCTTTAAATTAGCCTATAACTCGAGGGAGCTCAGCAGGCTATAGAGAGCTATGCTATGCGTTTCTCTTAGGAACTATATCCAGAACGAAAGTTATTCGCTACAGAACTAAAGTAACATAGCCGAGTGTATTAGCAAGCTGAAGTGGCAGTGGGCTGGTCATTGTCGCAGAACCGATAACCGTTGGGGTGATAGTGTTTTAGAGTGGAGACCACAAATAGGCAAACGTAGTATAAGACACCCTGAAACTCGTTGAAGTGTCGATATAAGTAAGACAGCTGGCAGTGGCTGGAAGAGAAAAGCCGAGGATCAGGCTGAGTGGCATGCCTTGAGAGAGGCTTATGTCCAGCAGTGGACTAGTATAGGAGAATTATGATGATGACGAACTTGTAACTAACTGCCTAACTAACAATATAACCAAATCTAGGAAGATTTTTAAACTACTTAACTGTCGTATTGATTTTAAATTTTGCAAGGTGCCGTCTGATTGTATAGCGCACAGTCATGCCCAGCCACCATTGCTCAGCCCAATATAAATATTCTCATTGTTTTTATATTTTAAATTTTATTGTTTAATGTTTAAATTTTTAAGAGCGTTGCCAAATACAAATGTAGCTTATAAGAGCCATGATACAATGAGTGGAGTGAACTTGCCTACTTTCATAGTTAAGTTCAAGGTCTATGGATCACCTTGTAGATTTCCACTACTTACTATGACTTATATTGTTTTAGGACATGTAATTGAAATATTGTTCAGAAAGACCTACCTTAACAGTACGTAGTTTGAACAGGTTACGCATATAGACTGCACTAAGCCGAAAGGAGATCATTGTACTCATCATTGTACTTTTACTATGGGACTACCCGTGAAATCGCGAAATAAAAATCAGCAACTTTGGACAGTGTTAATCAGTGTTTTCTTAGCGTTTTTTTAGGCTTTTTGTAAAGTCGGTTCGGTACTAGATGCGCCCCGCGGTTTCACCCGCGAGGTAAAGTCGTCGTTAAGTTTTCTGAAATTTACCAATTTCTGCTTAATTTTTCTATCCTTAAGGACCTTATACAACGTATAAGAAAACTTAAAAAAAAGAAGAATGAAATTGGTAAAGTCGTTCTCAAGTTATAGCGTGACCAAGGTAAATATGGATTAATTTTTATATATATATAGATAAGATAGATTATGCCAATGTGGTACCTTTATGCCAATGACGCCTCCCGATGTGCCCTCGACGAACTGCTTGAGAAATAGGCGGTTCTTTTCCCGCGAGTAAAGCCCCTTGCGCCGGCGCACTCGGTCGTGCGACACCGTGCCGATGAGGCCGGCGGCCGCATTGTCTTCCTCATTGAACTGTTCCACTTCATAGCAGTAAGATGACGAGGGGATCACGGTTTTGCTGTTGAATTGAAAATATTCTTGTAACATATGAACTGTACAACACTCAGATCAGACAAACACGGGAGATATGGTATGGTGGCGTGGTGGGTGCGAACGCATCTGGCCTAAATCAGGATTGATGCCTTTAGTCTAACTCACCTAACAGATGACTTTGTCTCCAATTTTTTTGCATGTGGACTCATCACCAATGTGGGTTAGCAGTTAGCAAGAATTACTTTTGGCATTGCATGTATAGAGTTAAAAACAAGCAAGAATTTATTTCGGCCCTGCATGTTTAGAGTTAAAAACAAGCAAGAATTACCTTCGGCCCGGCATGTAGTGTTAAAAACAAGCAAGAATTACTTTCGGCATTGCATGTGTAGAGTTAAAACAAGCAAGAATTACTTTCGGCATTACTTATATAGAGTTAAACTTAGTAACAAATTCATTGTTCAAATTGAAATTCATTCAAGTAACAAAACATTGGTAACAAATTCATTAGCATTTTATTTAATTAGGACTTCTCATAGTTCTCACAGTTTTTCATGCATAAGTTTATTCAGATTTTAATGTGAATGTCACTTTGCTCCCTTAAAATACAGCCAGAGATCTCAACATTCACGTGAGAGCACATGGGTGAAAGCTTTTATCTGACAGAATACTCGTAAAAAAAAAAAAAACTTTAAATTGTGTGTATGTTGTAAATTTTTTCTGTAAAATACATTTCTGTTGAGTTCATTGAATAATAATTTAGGCATTAAACAAACATAGCATGATAAGAAACTAAATAAGAATTAACTAGGTAGGTCCAATAATATTACAACTAGTTTTTTACCTCTAACAAACCTAGCTGGTTGTAATATTGAAATTATGTATGTTGTATTGTAATATTGAGACATATTTATTTGAAAGAATTACCTAAATAAAATTTATAAAAATACTAGTCTAAATAGTACCAGTATAGTATAGTAAGTTTCATAAAAAGAATCCAATATGATTTGATACTGACTTGTCAGGATGTTGTTTCTGAGCGGTCACCGACAGAACGTGTGCCTCCTGCCAGTTGTCTCCTTCCAGGCAGGCCTCCACTGTCTCTCCAACAAAGAACCTATCCCTCGTGAAATTGAAGATATCTTCTGACATCTCAGCAAAAGAACACCGGTGTGTCTTCGTAGCCAGGTACAGTATGGGAATCCGGAGCTCCATGGGAAAGTCTCTCAACTGCTTCCTGGCTGCTCTCTCACTCTGCAGAGCCTCAGAGTACGTCAGGTTACTCTTCCCGGTCATCTCACACGTCCACGCCATGGAATTGATCTGTATGATTCTCTCACAGTACTCACTAAAAACAAACAATGAATTAATATTGTTAAAATGTTACGCAAATTAAGGAAATAGCGAAAAGCGCGTCACGCTCGCGCTGTTATGCGGCCCGCCGTGCGCTCACTATGCCAACAGTCTTCTACAATAGATAAAACGAACTAAGCGCTCAATATCCGCAAAAAAATTGGCGGCTAAACACTTTTTGTTGTTACTCACTCATAATCTTTGAATATCTCGTCGGTGATCTCGCAGTGGAAGACCTCATCGTCATCTCGAAGGTACCCTGACGCCGACGATTTCTCGAAGGCTTTCCTTTTCAACAGGGGCATGATAGAAGTTCGCGGGTCACTTCGGTAGGAATGATGAACTTATAGTCCGTTCACAAGTTGCACTGGTGTCGTATATCGCTCAACTTTGTGCAGCGCATTGATTCCTTTATTTTACTGCACATCACATGGAGATAGAAGTAATTTATCAGAAAACTACGAATGAAAATGTTGCGTGGTTTCGGTTGACAAGCCAAAAAAACGGCGCGCTAGGCGCTTCTTTTTTACGCCAGAAACATATGAACTGTGATGTGAAAAACGAAAATTCTACTAAATTGGTAGTAATTGCATTCTTTGAAGTAGATAATTAAATAAATTGATAAAAAATATAAGATGAAATTTTCAGTTTCTTTTTATTTAACTTATTTAAAAAAAGAATCAAATTAGTTTTTAAATATTATCTGTTACTAATAAATGACTTGTAGGTACTAGGTAGGTGAAACGCGGCTGGAAACGCGATAAAAATTAATTGGACAAGAGCATGTCGGGACACGCACATGGTAGGGTTCCGTAGCCAAAGCCAATATTGTGGTCATAGTACCTATATAAAGTTTAGATAGAAAATTATGACTGTAGAAAAATTGTAACGATCGCATTTTTTTTACAGAAATATTTTTTAAACATGCGTTGCAGATGTGTAATTTCTCACCTCAAAGCGGGTTTTTTTTGTAGTTTTTGTTTAGTATCTATGTTTTCAAAAACTATAATAAAAAACACTTTATTGGTATTTTTACTGCTTACTTTAATACACACAGATTTAAAAATTATTTTTATATTTTCATCCGTTTTATCTAATAAATGAAATCATTTTTTTTTCTTTTTAATAAATTGAATTCCTCGTATCTGTTTTTAACGAAAACGAAACCACCGTAAAAAGTTAACTGAAACAAGGCAGATTCAGACTTCTTTCCCCTCCCCCGCACTCTTAGGAAGAATCTCACTTCCCTCCACATCTGAAAATAGTCATATTGGGTGGGACCCCTTACGCATGGTAGAAATTTCGTGTTTTTAACCCGAAGTGCACAACAAACACCATAATTATCACGAGTGATCACGGGTGTACATTTAAAGTATTTGTACGTAAAAAAAATTGAACGAAAAAGTAGTAGGTTTTGCTGAAAAGTGGTAACATTTTTTTATGCGTTCAAAAAAAACATGGATTGGGACATGACTTTGACTACACAAAAAAAAAATGAACGTAGCAGTCACAGATATCTGTGGCCACAGCAGAGATACGCGTCCACCATTATACTGAATCTATGGCGTCCACATAGTGCTAACAGACGCTCGAACGCGGCTGACGGACCGCCGTCCAACCAACGGGAGAGAAAGAGTGCGAATATCATATTTCCCTCTCTCTCTCCCATTGGTCAGACGGCAATTGAGTTCAGCCGCGTTCGAGCATCTGTTAGCACTAACAGCTTCGATCAAAAAAAAATACCGATGGTCACTGGGATCGGAGCGTACGCCTACCTACGCAGCATACGGTTGCTTTGTATTGATTTCTAAGGCGCAGATTGCGTGACGATCTAGTGCACGCAGTACCATAGAAATCAATACAAAGCTGCGTACGCTCCGATTCCGACCCAGTGGATAAGTTATTGTAATATTCCGAATCACATCAATAGCGCTAATGGCTTTATTCGGAATAAATGATGAGCATGCCAAACATAGTATGTCATTACGATATTATTATTATTCATCATCATCAACCATTCTCCACCCACTGCTGGGTGTAGGTCTCCCCTTCAGCGCGCCATCTTTTCCAGTCTTGTGCTAGCCTTGTCCATTGCTTTCCTGCTGTCTTGCATTATTTTTATATATAAACAATATTTTATTCTCTATTTTGCGACTCTACTAAACTATAGGATCAAGGCAAGGTAGCATTCTAATCTTGGCGACCGCGACCGGTGACCGCAACCAGCGGCAGCGGCCGCGTCGTGCGACCCACTGCTCACTGCTCAGTATAAATAAGTGCTAAACTATTATGCAAGCGGTGAAGTGACCGCATCGACGCTGCCACTGCCATCGGTCGCGGTCACCAGTCGCGGTCGCCAAGTTCTGAATGCTACCTTTACATCTCACTGGATTCACTGGTGCCAGTAGCCGCTGATAGGACTGCCAACAGGGAGTTACAATCGGAACGGTCAAGCTATTGGTGTAATTCAGAACAACTTACCACAGTCCACAATAATTGTCAAAACTCAAAACAAATTGCAAAAAATGCAAAAGTAAACTTGCTGGCTGTCAAAAGTAATCCGGATCGTGTTAACATTTTATTTAAAGGGTTTTTACGTAAATTCTGTTATATGGTCATGTTTACACGATTTATCTAATATAATTCAATATGCCCAAGGAGCAATATCGTGAGACATACGTCGGGAGAAAGATGTGAGTGAGGTTATGTTGACATTATAATATCGCATATAATTTTCATAATTCATTATTTAGGACTCTAAACTCAACGTACTTGCATGTTAAAATATATTTCACAGCTTCTGCTACCAATGACTTTGCGTTTAGACATTTTTTTAGGTATAATAATTTATATTCGGTAAAATTTGCAGATCTCATGTTACATTCAATGTGGACAGTGCCTCCGCCATCCAGCAGGCTGCTCATATTCAAGTAATAACAAAGAATCTGTACGCTCAAGATGGGCAGCGAGTCCCGGCACCCTACGGTGTACTGGACCGACGAATGGTATGATAGAAATCTTTTGCCATAGATAGAAATGCCAAATGTTGGCAGACATTTGTCTGCTGTGTCGTGGTAGCATGAAAGAGAACAAAACAGTAGAGCATGTGCTGTGGCATTGTAAAGCCAATGAAGAAACTTAAATTCGCTACCGGGTTGCAGTGCCAGCCCAAAATCCGCACTCCGGTATTCCAAGAAGTTTGATTGGCTCGGGTAGATGCTGGTGGGGAGAAATGCACAATACACCCCTAGCGGGATATCATCATCGTCACCATTTCAGCGTAGGAAGTCCACTACTGGACATAGTCCTCCCCATCAATCTCCAAAAGGGTCGGTTGGAAGCGGCCTGCATCCAGTATTTCCCTGCGGCCTCTTTTAGGTTGTCTGTCCATCTTGTGGGTTCACGTCCTACGATGCGCTTACCGATCCATGGTCTCCATTCGAGAACCTTTCGGCCCCATCGGCCATTTGTTCTGCGTGCTGTGCTGCCCACTGCCACTTGAACTTGCTAATTCGGTGGGCTATTTCACGGTATTTCACGGTGGTAGCGGGACATCAGTGCAAGACTAATCGTCCCCATCTCAAATAAGAATTTATCAGTTATGTGTTCTATAAGCAGATTTCTTGAGAGCAGGGAAGCATGTCTTATAAAGTGTGCCCTCCAGTATTGGTCATGTATTTTCTTGACGACCCTTTGGTCAATCGCTGGGGATAACGTGATTTCTTTTTAGCCTGGATTTGTATCGTTGTTCAGTGAGTTAGGGTTTTGCCAGTTTTCACAATTTCTTTTTTAACTGTGCTTATCTCCAGATTGTTGTGGATTTCTGCATTGGTTGTGTACCAAGACACTGCTAACAGTTCTCAAATAGTGTTTTGCATAAATTGTATAAGATAAGATAAATTTATTTCCTTAAAAATACGAAAAAATAAATGTTTGATTTACAAGCCCTACAATTTAATACCATACACCCATATTGGCTTGAGTACAATCATGTAAATCAATAATTTATTGTCTATTGTCAATTTGCTGTTTTGACCCAGTAGCTAAGAATAGCCATAATATATTTTTTTGGTTTCCACTCTCTTGAAGATCCTAATCATCATCAACCATTTTCCAGCCACTGCTGGGCATTGATCTCGTCTTCAACGCACCATCTTTTCCAGTTCTGTGCCAATCTCATCCACTGTTTTCCTCCTGCCTTAGCAATGTCGTCCGACCAGCGAGCTAGTGATCTGCCCAGTGGTCGCTTACCGTTCCACGGCCACAGTTCTGTGACTGCTTTGGTCCATCGTCCACCTTCCCTTCTGACCAAGTGTTCGGCCCATCTCCACTTGAGTCTTGTGATCCATTTATCCACATCATCGACCTTCGATCTTCGTTGAATTTCCATGATTGGTATGCAGTCCAGGAGAGAGATGCCTAACATGGCCTGCTAGATTGCCCTTTGTGCCACTTGCCACAAGATAATAATAAGTTAAAATTAATTTGTTAGTTGAAAGTAGTAATTCACTATGCTTCTATTCTGCTACTACATAATACATAATACACAGTATTTAGCTATACAATAAAACTTATATTGCAATGTTTTATATGTTCCAGGGTACCAACCAAAAGGACGCTAACTGTGAGACATGTGGGCTGGGCCTGGCGGAGTGTGTGGGCCACTACGGGTACATCGAGCTGGCCCTGCCCGTCTTTCACGTCGGGTACTTCAGATCTATTATCACCATACTGCAGAGCATTTGTAAGGTAAAAAACTTGTTTGGTCTTGGAGGTTGCATCTCATAATGATGTTCCAATAGCAGCACCCCAAGATCTCATCTATTCTACAGGAACTGGAACACTATTTCTAGAAATTTAATGAAAAAAAAAACTCGAAAAATTATGATTGATGAAAGTGACATCATTAAAAAAAAAAAAGGGTTCTCTTTTCTTCAAATGTTTGTTACTTAGTACTCTGTAATATATAAACCGATTTCGCAAAAAAATTAATAATATTAAGAGCATATATAACTATGGTCCAATATTTTTTTATTCAAAATCAGTTTAGTACTTTGGTTTTGAAATCAAAATACAAAATAAATAGCACATCAGCAACAAGAGGAAACTCAAAAGCATGACACAAGTGCAATATAAGTAATTATGAATTTAAAATCAAATGTATTACAATAAAATTTGTCTTAGTGTCATCATTATTAGTATTTGTTTTTAGATTAGTTTATTTATTATATTATTTCTATTTTATAGTAGTGTATTGTATGTGTGCTTGTACCGAGACATCACGAAACGGCTCCAACGGAAGACCAGCGCTGGTTAACAGTCGGCATTATGCTGAGTTGGGGCCAATTTGTGACCTTATAACCTGTCTTTTAGCTATTTAAAAAAAAAACTTAATTTGGCACAAATTAACTTTTTTCTTTCTTTCTTTCAAATAACTGGAAAAAAAATGTTATCCAAGTAAATGAAATTTCGTATTTTGAAGTCGGGTTTTTAAATTAATTATTATTCTGACAGGAATGCGCAAAAGTGATGTTACCCGAGCCTCTAAAGAAGTCATACCGCCGAAAATTCCTTAACCCTGAGCTAATGTACCTGACCAAAAAGAACTTAAGAGCAGCCGTGCTGAAGAAAGCCAAGACCTGCACAAAATGCCCCTCCTGTGAGACACTCAACGGCATGGTGAAAAAAAGTCCTGCGGGGATCTTGAAGATAATACATGATAAGTATCGCAATAAGAAACCCACTGATCCTCTGGTGAAGAGGGTCTTGAAGGATTTCCATGAAGCTAAAGAGGCTAATAAGGAAGTGGGGTTGATGATTAACAGCGGACTGATTATTGAGTTAAGTCCTTTAGAGGTGAGTAATGTTCTAAAGTCTGCTTCCAAGCTGTAGCTTGTGCACTGTACAATCTGATGGTGTAGGGCCAAGAATCGAACAGAGTGCTGTTCGATTATTGGCCCTTCACCATTGACTTATTTAATACTTACATAAATTATGTGGCTCTTACGTCAATTGGTCTTACCCCATACTGATCCCGCAGGATCAGTTGACAAATTCAATAATTTTATTACAGTGTAAACTCTATATAGTGACACTCGATTTAACGACAAACTCCCTAAAACGTCGAAATTACTCGACTTTAGTTGGTTTACCATGTCAATACAATGATACACTCATGTAGCATTACTCCCACTCTAAATAACGTAAATTCTAAAACCTCGTATAAAAAAAAAACGTCAGATGAATATAACAGACTATACGCAATACGCGTTGTTATTTGTATCAATATTAATGTATGTGGTTTGTATATTTTATACTTTAATTTCTAGTAAATACATATTATAATAATAAAAAACTATAGATTTTTCATTTAACGACATCTTTCAATATCGCAATAAAATGCGCAGTTCTTTGAGTGTCGCTATATAGAGTTAACACTGTATTTTTCATTTGGCGATTTTAAATTGGAAATAGAAAACAACTATTTCTAATATATTTACAGACGTGTAGAAAATTATCAGGATAAATAAAAATAATACACCAACTTGATGAAATTCATATATTTAATGTAGTTTCGATGACAACACAAAAAACGGTGAAGGAAAACATTGTAAAACTGGTACTCAAGAATCTCAATAATTCTAATAATATTATGTAGTATAGTACAAAAGTGTCCCTTTTTTGTCTGTTTGAGGTCACAGCCAAGTTAGTTTTAACTTTTGTGCTGTTGAATTTTAAGCACTTCTACCTATGATTTGCATTTTGACTGTGTTTTCTATACAGTCTTCCAGAGATTCTTTGCCGTAAGCTCTAATTCTTGTTAATGAATGTAACCCATCTATCCCAGGTGCTAAATCTATTCCGGCGCATCCCAGACGAGGACATCCCCCTCCTGGGTATGAACGTGAAGCAGACGAGGCCCGAAGACCTGATCATCACCCGGCTGCCAGTTCCTCCGCTCTGCATCAGGCCTAGTGTGATATCCGACATCAAAGCTGGCACGTAAGTCTCAAGGGAATCAAACCTTAAAAAAATTACCCAGAGAACTAGAAGAAAACAATAATTATAAGAATTAATTAACATGTTTTTAATTAATTTAATTCTAACTTCAACTCTTAGTTGAAGTTATTGGGTTTTGTGGAGGAGCCACCACAATTTTGCCAATGCTACGTGTTGAGATAGACCATCAACCAAAGGAGATTGTCCGGTGAGCGCAAATTTTGACGGTGATTATTATTCCACTGTGAATTTTTCGGATATCATCAATTTTTTTAACTAATAATTTTTTCTTTTTTTTTTACGCCGCGCCTGGCAAGTTTATGAGATGCAACCTGATCAGAAAAACAAAGGAGATATGCGTTGTACAATTGTCATTTGTGTTAAAAATGTCCGTGATTCAAATATATTTTTACTATACCGCTTGACGCAAAAACTGTACGGCTCACTTACTAATTTTTACCCAAGAACCATGGACACTAATAAAAAGGAACCTTGCAAACTTATAATCCGGATCAGGGCTTCACCGCACGCGGCACGTTTAGAATATCGCTAATAGAGGCTACTATCGGGGCTCGAATGTCGCATAATTCAGGGGTTATGATAAATTTTGCTCATGAATATACGTTTTCTGCCAGCGTTTTCACCTTGTGCGACATGACATTTGCCTTTTCTTTTATTTGGTCTAAGAATACTCTTCTTCTTCCCGGTCCTCTCTTGCCCTCTACCTTTCCCTCTATGATGGCTTTCATTAATTTGTCATGTCGTACCTGGGGGTCTAGACAAGAGCCACACACTGTTAGCGTTCACGCCTGCGGAAAGATGAAATTGTATGAAAATGACATTAGCTTCAAATAATTTATCTATCTAATGTCATTGTCAATGTCATTTTCATACAATTTCATCTTTCCGCTGGCGTGAACGCTAACAGTGTGTGGCTCTTGTCTAGACCCCCAGGTAGCCAAACATATTTCCCCTTCTAGTCTCTATACTCGCTAGTATACTTCTTTTCTCATCTACAATGTATAATATTTCCTCGTTCGATTTTATTCTGTCCAGCTTATCTTTCCATACGTCTCCAACACGTACATCCTAACTTACTTAATTGTAATTAAGTAAGTAAGGTCCGTAGTCTAAGGAATTGTGCATCCTCAATTGATCATAATATATTGTAAAAAATTGTGTAAGCGTGTTGCACAAGGCTGTTTACGAATTAATGAAAAAAAACACCATATTTCAATGTAAGGATTCCCAATTTTTTTCATCATCTCTGACGTTGTATCTGTGACCAGGAATGAAGATGACCTAACAATGAAGCAGTCCGAAATCCTCCTAATCAACGACGTGATAGCGCGCCACATGGCCAGCGGCGGGAAGAGCGAGCTGGTGCAGGAGGACTGGGACTACCTGCAGCTGCACGCCGCGCTCTATATCAACAGCGAGATGTCGGGCATTCCGCTCTCTATGCAGGTAACGCTTGGACCAACACCTGGGGGGTTAGACAAGACCCACTTTCTGTTAGCGTTAACGCCGGCGGAAAGAAGAAATTGTATAAAAATGACATTAGCTTGAGATAACATCTGTCAAGCTAATGTCATTGTCAATGTCATTTTCATACAATTTCTTTTTTCCGCCGGCGTTAACGCTAACAGAAAGTGGGTCTTGTCTAACCCCCCTGCAAACCTGCACAAAGGGAAGGGAAGTCAGTATGAACGTCACGCCGTCCCGTAGGAGAAGCATGGAAGCCTGGAATGCTTTCCCATTCGCCACTTTAAGGAACGATATGTATAGTTACGTTACGTTGTAGTGCGGGCTTTTCCGCATCTAGACCATTTTTGCGTGAACCGGCTGCAGCTAGTTCACCCACCCGGTCTCCTCCAGGAAGGCCAGCAGATCGCTGATGTCGTTGCAGGCTTCCCGGTGCGTCCTCGGTGACTCGAGGATATTATTTCGTTGTTCCGCCACGCTGCTGCACTCTAGCAGCAAGATATGTATAGTAGTCATTCCAATGTAGAAATCTTACAAAGGGTCCAAAACGATGAGTTGCGCAATATCACTGCTGCACCTTGGTTTACTAAAACATCAGAAATACGCGAATATCTTGACATGCCAATGGTCAATGAAGAAATACAATACTTCAGCAAAAAATACAACACACGATTGAAATCGGCGACAGCGTACCAGCTGAAATAACATCAGCTGTTCTATAGAAAACGGTCATTCACTCTCGACAAAATGTATGGAGCAGCTGAATTTTTTGCGGGTTGGTCCAAAAGTAAAAGTTATTCATAATGAAGGGTACTATGGGCCCCTATCGGCTTAGTTACACCCTTTCCGCGTACTCCTGAATAATATATTAATCTGTACCATATTTAATCTGTATTACAACTCATTAGACCACTTTTTTCCATTCTTCTTCCAGCCCAAGAAGCCCGGTCGAGGGTTAGTGCAGCGTCTAAAAGGCAAGCAGGGTCGGTTCCGAGGCAACTTGTCCGGGAAACGAGTCGACTTCTCCAGCAGAACTGTCATCTCGCCTGACCCTAACCTGCAGATCCAGGAGGTAATACTCATTTGGTTTGATAGCCCGTTGGTCTAGTTGGTAGTGAACCTACCTTCTGCGCTTGGGGGCGTGGGTACGATTCCCACCTAGGACAAACATTCATGTGATGAAAATTTGTGTTTGTTCTACATCTAGGTGTTAATATCTATTAAAATATATATACGAATGTAGATCTATATAGTCTCTGGCGGCCATATTCCAAGCTTTGCTTTGTTTGGGCTCAGATGACCGTGTGTGCAAATGTGTCCGGAATATTTATTATTATTTTTTATTGTTTATTTATGAGAAATTCTACACATTTACTACATAATCGTGTTCATGTGTGTCGCCAGATCTAGTCAAAATAAAAGAAAATATGCAAGAAATATCATCATCATCATTATCAGCCTATCACGTTCCCACTGCTGGTAGCCTTCTCTCGGAGGGAGATGATAGGCCCTAATCCACCATGCTGGGTCCAGTGCATGTTAGTAAAATCATTGTCTTTGAAATTTTGAGGTTCTTCGACATACCGTTTTCCTTACGATATTTTCATATTCATATTCATATTCATATTTCGTTTATTGCGTATAATATGGGTACACAGGAGATGGAAAAATTACAGTAAAAGAGCGCCATAATCGACCTTTCGGCATGCAAACAAATTTAAGGAGCTAAGGAAAAATAAACTAACAATGAAAAATTATTATCACATTACACATTATCAAATTAACTTCAACTACAACTCACATTTTAATGGCCGTTGTCAAATTATACAAGTCAACACAAAATACAATTATATAAGATTTGGTCAGAAATAAATGTCAAGTCTAGAATAAGTAGGTAGGTATGTCAACATATATTAAAATTTATCATTCAAGTACTCGTCAACATCGTAATATGCTTTGTCTTGAAGAAAACATTTAACTTTGTGTTTAAAAATGTGGGTAAGTTGTATGTCAACAATACATTTTGGTAAATGATTATAAATCATAGGTAGCATACACACTACACTATTATTTAGTAATGCTGTCTGATTCATGGGAATATTGACTTTTTGTTTATGTCGTTTAGATGTTAAATTACTGTACAAATTTGAATTATTACGTACAAACATCACACAGTCATAAATGTATAGACAGGGAAGGGTTAAGATTTTTAAACTTTGGAAGTGTGGCTTACAAGTTTCTCTTTGTCGCAACTTACAAATAGCCCTAACACATTTTTTCTGCGCTTTAAAAGCATCTTCATTTTTGGTACTGTTACCCCAAAACATTATACCATACCTAAGCAATGAGGAGACATAGCCGTTGTACGCTGCAAGGACTGTAGCCCTACTGACGGTTTTAGAGAGCATGTACAATGCATAAGAGTATTGGTTTATTTTATTTATCAGATTTCCTACATGATTCTTCCAATTTAAATGGCAGTCAATATTTAGGCCTAAGAACTTAGTAGTAACTATAGGCTCTACAATATGTCCAGAATAATTAATGTCCAAATTATTTAATTTATTAACTCTATTTCGGAATGTCATTATATGTGTCTTATTTAAATTAATTTTTAAATTGTTTAATGTTAACCATTGAATAATATTATTAAGTGTCATATTTATTTCATTTTGCATTTTGGAACTGTCCCTTCCGGTAAACAGTACAGTACTGTCGTCTGCGAAAAGAATAGTAGGATGATCTGTCGTAACCTTAGGAAGATCATTAATGTAAATGATAAATAAAAGCGGACCAAGCACACTTCCTTGTGGCACACCATACTTTACTGTTTTGTAGTCAGAAGAGTGAGTGATCACTTTTTTTAATGTTGGACAAATCTTACTCACCTGTGTGCATTGTTGTCGATTAGCCAGATATGATTTTATGAGGTCATGGATGTTACCTCTGATACCATACTTGTGTAATTTATCTAATAGCACAGAGTGATCCACGAAATCAAAGGCCTTTGTTAAGTCCATGTATAGCGCACAGGCGGGCACTTTTTTGTCCAAACTTGTCATTATAACTTCCAGAAACCTATAGATTGCTTGGTTTATAGTTTTATTTTTCCGAAACCCTATTTGTTCCTGCGCAAATAAATTATTTTGTTCAAAGAAATTAGAGATGCTGTTATAGATAACTTTTTCGAAAACCTTTGACAGAACTGGGACTAAGGCTATTGGTCTGTAGGAACCTATGTCATGTTTATCGTTTTTCTTGAAGAGGGGCTTAATAATAGTTTTTTTAAGCTTTTCAGGAAAAACGCCATTGGAAATACATAAATTTATAATATGACTCAATATATGCGATACTGTACTCGCGACGTGTTTGAGAACTCGTGTAGCTATCCCGTCATAGCCAGTACTGTCTGAGTTTTTAAGGGACATAATGATTTTTCCTATATCCTGTGGAATAGTCGGAGCCATAAATAGCGATCCAGTACTAAAGCTTATGTCATTGGTTGCACTTGTTGTTACTTTACTTTTTTCCCTTGTTGATGGAAGCGAAACGTCAACAAAAAAATTATTAAATAAATTTGCAACTTCAAGGGGGTTGCTAACTAAATTACCATCATTGTTTAACTCTATTGTCTCATTAGAAATACGTTTTTGTTTGTCGTTTATAACTCTCCACATTGCCTTGCTTTTATTCGAAGCCTTATTTATATAGTCATCATTTCTAGATTTCTGGGTGAGGTTAATGACCCTTTTGAGCCTCGAAGATAGTTCCTTAAATTTACGTTTATTTTCTAGAGTACGGTGCTTCCTATATTCCCAGAGTAATACTCGTTTTCGCTTACAACATTTTCTTATGCCTGTGGTAAGCCATTTTGGCCGATGTTGTGCAGTAATTTTTATTCTACGCCACGGGAAACACAAGTCGTATAACAAAGTAAACAAATCATAAAAATCATTAAAGGCAACGTTTGGGTCGGTTTGTTGAAAAATATCAGAGAAACTAAGAGAATTCAAACATTCTCTAAATTTTTCCATATTCTCTTGACCATAGTCACGTCTTTTTATATGCCAATATTTTATAGAGTAACTAGGTTTAACTGGGCAGACAAGTAATTGGGCTGTATGATCGGACATAGCGAGTTCAAGAACTTTCCCCTTACACCCTTTTATATTAAATAGAATATTGTCTAGGCAAGTACCGCTTATTTTCCTAGTTGGTTCATTGATTGCAAACTTTAGGTTAAATGAACTTGCCAACTCCTTGAACGCAATGACTTTTTTAGTTTCATTTAGTAGATTGATATTGAAATCACCACAAAGGATCACCTTCTTTGTACCAAAGCTTACTTCTTGGAGTAATGAATTTAAATGATCAAAAAAGTTATCAATGTGACTCACTTTATTTTTTGGGGGCCTATAGACACATAAGATTAGAAGTTTATGGTCGATAAGCTCTACTCCAGAACACTCAATAATACCCTCTATGCAATGTTTTTGCAGTCCAGGAATGGGTTTAAATCTATGTGTATTGCGAACTAAAACACAAGCTCCACCACGTCGGCTTTTCCTACAGTAAGAGGAGCCAAGACAGAAATTAGGAATCGTTAGCAATTTAGTGTCATCATTTTTCATATTATGTTCCGTAATACACAGAATGTCTACCATACCTTCACTATGCTTTAGAGATTCTAAGTTTGCTGTCACTAGATCTGATTTACTTATGAGACCATCGATATTTTGATGCATAACGCGAATTTCTTTATAGACGAAAAAAAACACCGTTCCTTTTCCGTTTCCATTCCGTTTTCCGTTTCGTTTTCACCGTTTCCTTCACCGTTTTTGATAGATGGCATCGAAACTACACATAATGTAGTCAGGTACTAAATAAGTCATTGGTGCAAGACCAAAAGGCAAACTGGGTGCCGTCAGATTGTAAAATTCCACTATTATAAACTCCTCAGGTGGGAGTGCCTGTCTACGTAGCCAAAGTCCTCACATACCCTGAGCGGGTGTTCCCAGCTAACCTCAAATGGCTGCGCAAGCTCGTCTGCAACGGCCCCGACATCCACCCTGGAGCCAACTACGTCCAACAAAGAGGGTTTAAGCATAAGAAGTATTTGAAGTACGGGAATAGGGAGAAGATCGCTCAGGAGCTGAAGGTAAAGTTGGTCGCGGCATAGATAAACATACTATACTAGGTCACGGTCAAATTTTGCAGCCTAATTTTTAAACAGTTATCCCCAACCAATTGAGCTGACATTTTGTATACACGTTTAGTTTGGTCGACAATGCGCGATTAGCTAACTGACGTCATCCTAAATCCAATATGGCGGATTCCCAAAGATGGCGGACCAGTTATTTTTTATGCACCCCCATGGTATATGTATTAAAGCAAAGGGTTTGCTGAAAAGAATACAAAAAATAAAATGACGTCACTAAATTCAATATGGTGGACGCCCCAAGATGGCGGCCAAAATTTTCGTATCTACTATCATGATATGGGTATCAAATGAAAGGATTTGCTGAGAAGAATACGAAAAATCGAAAAAATTGTTTTTTTTAAATTATAATTTTGTTTATATAATAGACTTGAGTTTGACCGTCAACTATTTAATTTAATTACAATATTGCCCATTTATTTGTTTAATGTAATTGTACAGTGCGGTGACATAGTGGAGCGACACCTAGTGGACGGTGACGTGGTGTTGTTCAACCGGCAGCCCTCCCTGCACAAGCTGTCCATCATGTGTCACAGAGCCAAGGTGCAGCCGCAGAGGACGTTCAGGTAATCCGTTTGTATTGGGATGATACAGTATTTTTAGGCATCACAGTAGATTCCAAGCTCCAATGGGGTCCACATATTAACAAACTGGCGGGCAAACTTAGTTCGGCTGCCCATGCAGTTCGTCAAATAAGAAAATTAGCAGATGTGGCGACTGCTAGGCTTGTATACTTTGGATACTTCCATAGCGTGATGTCTATATATATTACACGGGAATTACTCACATAAGATCCGGTTACTCCGACTATAGCTTCAACCGCATTAGGCAGTCTTTTTCAAGGTGAATGCACGCGCGCGGCTGCGTCTCGCTTGGCACACAAAGTGTCTTGGGACTGACCGGCTTAATCTTACGTGAGTAATTCCCGTGTAATATAAATAATATAAAATAAACAAATAACACAAAAAATAAGGATTCTTTTAATGCAGTTATTTTAGAAATCAATAGTAATACCATCTATGGTGTTTGGCAAAAATTGCCCAGAAACATCTGTATTCATATTATGTTGTGGTACAAGTTCTAGATTCCTTCAAATCGCGAGTGAATCGGTTTGGTTAACCGCATGCCTTACACTAAATTTGAAAAGAAGTGTGTGCGGAGCCCACGAGCCGGAAGACGCAGCGTAGGTAGGCCTCCCACTAGATGGACCGACGACATTGTGAGAGCCGCTGGCATCCAGTGGATGCAAAAGGCAGGCTGTCGTTCAGTGTGGAGGTTAAACGGGGAGGCCTATGGTCAGCAGTGGACGTCTTCTGGCTGATGATGATGATGATTCAATTCAAATTCAAATTCAATTCAAAAACGTTTATTGGTATTCATTAAAGGGCTATAGGTACATAAAAAATCTTAAGTAGGTAGTTACATGTGTACAAAATGTTGTAAGAAGAGGTGAGAATAATAAACAAACAATTATGTACCGTAGTGGAACACTGTCCCCCACACTAGGATAACCTGTGTCGGATGATGAATTCCCGTGCAATATAAAATATGTGAAAACCACGTCAGTTTCTATGTTATTTTTTAAATCTACGCAGGTTTAACGAGTGTGTGTGCACTCCGTACAACGCCGATTTCGACGGCGACGAGATGAACATGCATCTGCCTCAGACGGAAGAGGCGAGGGCCGAGGCGCTTATACTGATGGGGGTAAGAACTATTTTAGCGTAACATGCGTAACATTTATTTTTATTTTTTAAATTAATAATGGGCTTGCGTTTGACCTCCATCTCGCCTGATGTTAAGCGATGATGCACACAGGCGAGATGGCGCCCAAGCGCAAGCCTATTATTACAAAAAAATAACTTGGACGTGTCGGTTTCACAATGTTTTCCTTCACCGTTTTTGGAGCGATGCCATCAACACTGTACATAATTTATTTAAGTACTAAATAAGTAATTGGTGCAGGGCCGAGCATCGAACCGGGCGCAGTCAAATTGTAAAGCGCACATGCTACCGCTCGGCCACCATCGCTAGCTCCAAATAATTGCAAATAATAATCGCGACCATTATCTAAAAAACATTTCACACAATGCCAAATCTATATCGCTACATAGTATAAAACAAAGTCGCTTCCCGCTGTCTGTCCGTCCCTATGTATGCTTAGATCTATAAAACTACGCAACGGATTTTGATGCGGCTTTCACCATCAGTTAGATAATTTTTTACGGAAGGTTTATATATTTAATAAGCGCCCCGCCCTGGCTTCGCACGTAAGTTACACCCGTGCGAAGCCGGGCGGGCGGGTCGCTAGTAATATATAAAAGAAAGTGGTGTTCGTTACACTATTTATAACTCAAGAACGGCTAAACCGATTTGGCTGAAAATTGGTGAGGAGGTAGCTTAGAACCAGGAGACGGACATAGGCTTGTCATCAGCATCATCACAATTTGTCATAACTACACGGGTGAAACCGCGGGGCGCAGCTAGTACTATATAAATGTATTAAAAATCCACTCTATCGATCTATACAATCCGCAGAACAAATCCAACCTCGTAACACCCAGAAACGGCGAGCTCCTCATAGCAGCCACGCAGGACTTCATCACCGGGGGGTACCTCCTCACGCAGCGGGACACCTTCCTCACCAAGAGCGAGGCGCAGCAACTGGCGGCCTGCTTGCTGGCGGGACCCGACAGCAACATGAGGATCGATATGCCACCTCCAGCTATATTGAAGCCCAGGGTGCTTTGGACTGGGAAGCAGATCTTCAGGTAAGTTTATGATGTCATTGAAAACACTTCTAACGGATTTCATCGCCAATATTTTATTGAAGGAGATACGCCTATTGTTAACATAATTATAAAAAAAAATTTACACATACATAGGTCTGATATGAACACCTTTTACATGCGTATACAACATTCCCCATAAAATTAGAAAATCACGCAAACGTGAACCTTAACGCGCCGAGATACGGTTTGCGGTCATGCCACTTTTCGCAATCACCTAAACAGAATCGCTTACATTTATTCCGGTCGGGCTTCTCATTCGAGAGGTGTTTAAAAAAAAAATTGGCTTGGTTTTGACCACCATCTCGCCTGATGTTAAGCGATGATGCGGTCTACGTCGGAGCACGCTTGCCTAGAAGAAAGCGATTCACTCGTGATTTGAAGACACCCAGATTGACGTGTTGATGAGTCTTAACACTGACTTCCTGCTTAGGGTCTTTGTGTATTTTCCCCTACCAGCATCTTCTCATTTCCTTGAGCCAACCTAGCTCCTTGAAATATCGGAGCGAGGCTCTGAGGCGCTGGCACAGTAGCTCCAGTGGCGTAGATGGTAGTGTAAGTAATGATGATGGAAAGCAGTCCAGCTGTTGTGGTGATGTGGATGATGAAGATAATGATGCCTCATGCAACCCAGTAGCGATTCTAGATTGGTCAAGTTTTTTAATTTAAGGTGCTACGTTTTACATTTGGCTTGAATATCAAATTTCAAACATTTTATTTATCCTTGGTGCTAGGCCGGGTAATTATTTTAAAATGACACAGTGTTTGCACAAATCTTTAGTTATTCTTTACATTATCATGTACAGCTATTTAACAGTAACGCACCACATTACTTACATTTGTCAATAAACCGTTTGAAACAGCAAAAATTTGTTTATTGACAAATACCCTCCTGTCTGTTTTTATATCGGACTGCCAGAGCGGGCTCAAAAAATCGACACCGCTTTATGATTGGTATTCTGAAAACCCGAACGAAGCGCTTTGATTCCACTTTTATTATGCGAACTGCTAGTCTGTGGAATGCGCTGCCTGAATGGGTGTTCCCCGATAGTTACAATCTGGGTGTCTTCAAATCACGAGTGAATCGGGTCCTTCTAGGCAAGCGTGCTCCACCGTAGACCGCACCATCGCTTAACATCAGCCGAGTTGGCGGTCAAGCGCAAGCCTATTACTTATAAACAAAAGTAATAATGTGCATTAGAGATAAATAGCTAAGTACGATTTTGTGAAGAATAATAATAAATTTGCGCAAACATTATGATCGTTTACAATAATTGCCCAGCCTAGCTTCAAGGACAAGAAAACTGTTTGAAATTTTAATTGAAACGGTTCACCTTAATTGTACTTGTTATTTCCTGTGTTTAGAAATCCATTGTAATGGTTACAGTTTGATCATGAAACCGAACAAGAAGTGTGAAGTGAAAGCCAACTTGGAGACAAAAGGCAAGAACTACACTTCGAACAAGGACATGTGTGTACAAGACTCTTGTAAGTAAAGTCACCATCAGCCAGGAGACGTCCACTGCTGAACATAGGCCTCCCCCTTTAACCTCCACACTGAACGACAGCCTGCCATCTGCATCCACTGGATGCCCGCGACTCTCACAATGTCGTCAGTCCATCTAGTGGGAGGCCTAGCGTATCCCAAGAAGGCGTGTTTTTAAAATAATAATAATTGAAAAAAATATGTCATCCAATTAAACAAAATTGTGTATTTTACAAATTTTGAAGTTGGTATTTTAATTCATATTTATGTTGAGACAAAGTAAGCTTTTTTTAAAGTTTAGCTCTCTTTCTATAAAACCACTTGATATTAAACTCAAAGTGCAACTCTTTCCAGATGTGATAATAAGGAACTCGGAGCTGATCACCGGTTCCATGGACAAGAGTACTCTCGGCTCCGGCACCAAGACCAGCATCTTCTACATTCTGCTGCGGGACTGGGGGGAAGAGTACGCTGTCCGGGCGATGTGGAGGTGCTCATGCACGTTGTATTTGTTATCTATATCTGTCTGTGCATGTAAAAAAATGAATATTTTTTTTGTTAAAATTTTCATGACCGTGGATTCAATGTCCTTTAGTCGTAATATTAAACAGTTTACATAGTCTTAATAACGTAAAACAAGTCATAGTCACAGTCAGAATCAGGCAAAGTAAGTCACGGTCAAGTCAAACTCATGCCCCTGGAGACTTTACAAGAGGCTCCTATGGAGTGTTGGAAACAACACGAAAGAACCTGTTTCACCTCACTTGCCTACACTTGAACACGTTTACGAGCATTTAATGAATAATAATTCACCATTTAGTACTCATTAACACTCGAAAATACACAAGTTTAGGGAAATAATTCAACGAGCCGACATGTTTTTTTCCACGTTGGCGCCAAAACTCCATGAATCCCTATTTACCTTGGTCACGCCATAACTTGAGAATGACTTTACCGATTTCATTAATCTTTTTTTTTTAAAGTTTTCTTATATTTTCTAGAAGGTTCTTACGTAAAGAACAATAAAGAAAATTTATAAATTTCAGAAAACTTAACGATGATTTTAACTTGCGGGTGAAACAGCGGGGCGCACCTAGTGCATATATAAAAATGAATCCCTATTTAACTTGGTCTCGTCATAACTTGAAAACGACTTTACCATATTCATTCTTTTTTTTTTAAGTTTTCTATTACTTTGTAGAAAGTTCTTACGGAAAGAATAATTAAGAAAATTTCGCAGAAAGTTGGGAAACAGTAAACTTAACGACGATTTTAACTGCGTGCGTTTGTCAGTTCGCGCGTTTGATGAATGTGAATTTACCAGACAAGTTTCATTTTAATTTTTGGACATTCATAGCTAAGACAGGATGTCTGTCGGGTCCGCTAGTTTGTTATATATAAATATCACGTGATGCAGCAATACAACAATTAAATACCGACATACCGACACTCACCACCTCTGGAATGGTATACCGGAATACCAACAACAGCAAAAAAACTGTCCACTCGAGTAAAACCGCGGAGCGCAGCGAGTGATTCTATCTATATCGCTCTGTTCCACTCTTTCACTTAAACCATTGATGGATTTGATTCTACTTTTTCTTCCATCATTTTTTGTTTAATAATTAATAGTCTTGCGTTTGACCACCATCACGCCCATGTTAAGCGATGATGATTTGAAGACACCCAGATTGTAACCATCGGGGAACACCCGTTTAGGCAGCGCATTCCACAGACTAGCAGTTCGCACAATAAATGTGGAATCAAAGCGCTATTCATAGTTTGTAAGAGACAGAGAGAGAGGGGGGGGGGGGTTATATGGGACGTGTTTATATAACTATGGTATAACTATGTGTACAGGTTGGCGCGTGTGGCGTCTCTGTACATGATGAACCGCGGCTTCAGCTTCGGCATCAGTGACGTCACGCCCGGGAGGAAACTCATCGACGCCAAGAACAAACTCATGGAGATCGGGTAAGATACTAACAACACCTTACTTCTAATACACTTTATCGTTTACAAACCCTATCATTCATATTATTAAACATTTACGACCTTACTTCTAAACGTTACTTAAGTTAAGCTAAGCTTAAAATTGCTCTGTCTTGTTTTCACCTGTGATAATTTCCGTCAACGAGAAGTTGACAGCAATTTTAAGCATTGCCTAAATTTTAAATAACGTTTATAAGTAAGGCCGTTAGATCTAATGAGATGTACTTTTGTCAAATTTTGAGACATTCAGTACTGATAAATAATTTCGTTGAAATTGCTACAAAAATGAGTTGAGACCTCAGCTCAACCCAAACAAGGGAGATATGGTAAGGTGGCGGGACGGGGTACCAACGCATCAGGCCTAAATCAAGCTCGATACTATTAGTTGTACTCACCCTGACCATGCCGCCTTTTTTTGCATGTGGACTATTGGTTAGTTCATTGGTGTCGCTAAAAGTTTCTTAGTGTGTGTGAAAAATGAGTAAGTGTAATACTTTTTTGCGTTAAACTGTAGTGGTGAAAACGCGAATGAAAAACAGATATTTGATTTAGTCGATCTCATTCTCCACGACGACTTTTAACCTTTATCCTTTTTGCTTGTGGGCTATTAGTTCATTGTTGTAGCAGATTTTATTTCAGTGTGCGTAATAATGAGAATGTTTGCTGTACTTTTTTTGCGTCAAGCTGTTTAGCTTCAAGCTGAAAAAAGAGGGCGAAAAATGACACATTTGACACGTAAGACATAATTATCTTATTTAGCTGATCTGAGGTGAGACGATGAAGGATGTGTGCAGAAATATCTGTTCTCTTAATTTTTTACTTGTCACTTTCTATTCTACGCAGATGTATCCTTCTCAAAGCTTTTTAAAACACAACAGCTTTGGAAGGCCCCTGCCAAAGACTCTCGACTTGCCATGTGTCAAAAACCGCATAGTCCACTTCTCAACTATATCAGTTATAGTATCCGAAGCCTAACATGGCATAGTGGAGTTCTCCAAGATAGAAGGCCTCAGTGGTGTGAGCCCTCGAAAAATGTGCACTCAAACTGCACTCTGTACAACCTGTATGAGGCTCCACAAAAGTGCCATTGGGGTGGCCAAATCCTGGTTAAAAAACATGATATAAATCACTGTTTTAAGCTGTCACGGTTGTTCACTAAAGTTATATGATTATTTACGGGATATTTACCGTGGTAAGGTTGTGGAACGAGCTCCCGATATTTCGGCGCAGTTACATGCACCATGTTCACGGGAAGACTGAAGAATGCGGGTGGTTGGAGAACAGTTAAAAAGTTAGGTGCAGACATAACGATCTACGATCTTTCTTAGTCTTTTGCTACGGTTATCACTGGAACTCGAACTCGAACCTAAGTCCCGACAAAACACACTCACTGTGTCACTGCGTATAGTATTTTGAACACATTTTGAACGCGAACTTTTATTTTTAAGGCAACCTAATACTGGATTCCACGCACTGGCGAGTTGAAAACTATCACCTCGATTGAAATTCTGGCATTGATATAAATCATTCACAAAACATACGACTCCATAAGATAAAGATAATTGTTTCACTAAATAATTTTGCAATAGGTATTCCAAATGCGATGCTTACATCTTGGAGATGGAGAAGGGAACGCTGCAGTGCCAGCCAGGGTGCTCCATGGAGGAAAGCCTTGAAGCGGTCATGCTCAGCGAACTGAGTAGCATCCGGTAAGTAACAAAAGCCCAAGTAATTCAGGCCACTTGCCACATCACTTAGATATTTGTTTCGGGTCTAACAGTTATGATAAATGATCTATGGTTAAGTAAATAAGACAGTTCACTATTTCTTCGTCAGAGAGTTGGCGGCCAAGGCGTGTTTCCGTGAGCTGCATCCTACAAACGCACCTCTCATCATGGCACAAAGTGGCTCCAAAGGTAACGAACAAAAACTCAAATGAAACCATCCTCATAATCTAGCCATTTAGCAGCTCCCAAAATAAATTCTGTCACTATAAAGCAATAGGCTACCTGTGACTCCGTGAGTTGGGGCATATTATATTTTTGACCCAGGAAAACCTGAAAATCATCCTAATATTTCACGCAGCAACAAAGCAAGGGATCGACGTGATTTTGTGCATGGAGATAGTTGAAGGGTCGGAGGATACAGGATTTTCATCCATGAAAATCCCGCCGAAAGAATGCTATTCGTACTGGCTCCTTTCAGCAATGTATCCATTGCGATAACTGACTGACTTCAGCTCTTGGGCGTTGCTCTGACTCCTACCCTAATTTTTTAACTTTTTTTTAACTTACAAAGTTTAGGGTCAATTGGCTGCCAAAAAGCTGGCTATACTCTCGAAAGTGCAATGACACTTCATGTCGGAACAGTTGCTTTCTTTGTGCCAAGCACAAGTTCGGTCGTGCATGGTGCATGGTCTGCTTTGGGATGGATCAGCCAAGTACAAGCTAGGCAAGCGTGCTCCATCGTAGACCGCATCATCGCTTCACATCAGGCGAGGTACTGATTTAACGCAAGCCTATTACTAAATAAAAAAATATTAACGCACGATTCCCAAGAGAATATTCACGCGGGTGAGGGTGCGGGGCTCAGCTAATAGGTGCATAATGTTGTGTGAAACAGTAGTTCTCAATGTAGTAGTGTTCAGAGTGTTCAGTACTCAGTACTCAATCATTTATTGCATAATTATTATGAAGTTCACATACAGATGTTAGGTAGCATGTTTGTATTAGGTACTTAACACATAATAACCCTGATTGGGTATGGCAATTTAGTGCGGAGTGGATCGATTTATTCCATAATTGATTTGTCTTCTAAATACTCGTTTAAGCTATAATAACATTTTGCTAGCAATATGTTTTTTAGGCTTTTGTCAAATTTATTTTCATTTTCTATATCCTTTAGCTGTACTGGCAGTTTATTATATATTTTGATGGCCATTGGATTTGGGCCGGAGCTATGCATTGTTAGTTTAGATTTTGGTAAGATTAATTTATGTTTATAGTTAGACCTTATTCGATATTTACGGTTTTCAACAAATTTTCTAAACTGTTAACCCCAGGATTCAACTTACATAACTGTTATTCCCAGGATCGAATATCAACATATCTCAGATGATCGCGTGCGTGGGCCAGCAGGCGCTGAACGGTAAACGAGTGCCCAACGGATTCGAAGACCGCTCGCTGCCGCACTTTGAGAGGCATTGTGAGTATGACGGTTCTATTGGACCACTTGATTTACTAGGTATCCTGCACTGCATCTCAAGCGGGACGTCAGTCTCTCTTGGTTGGGAATGTTGGGATATATTGTGCATTGCCCTTTTACATATGTTTTTCATTTTCTTTGACATACATTTGCATGGTCCTGTTGACCGGACTATAATAAAATACAATACAATAAAACGTACAAAAAAAAAACTAGCTGTCTGGTAACTGTTCAACGGCAGAAATATATTTCCGTGGTACAGTTGACTGTAAAAGTAAAAAAAAAACAGTGGCTCAGTCAGTGAGTCGCTGGCATCCAGTGGATGCAAAAGGCAGGCTGTCGTTCAGTGTGGAGGTTAAAGGGGGAGGCCTATGTTCAGCAGTGGACGTCTTCTGGCTGATTATGATGAAGATGACAGTCAACAATACCATGGAAATTTAAAAAAAAGCCAATATTAAATAAAAACATACATGCAGTAGATATGGCATTTAAAGAAAGAAATATAATTTTATTTTATTTATATTTTTAAAGTGATCTTTTCTTCACTTCTCTAGCCAAGATCCCAGCAGCCCGTGGTTTCGTAGAGAACAGTTTCTACACGGGTCTTACTCCGACCGAGTTTTTCTTCCACACTATGGGAGGGCGCGAGGGTCTGGTAGACACCGCCGTTAAGACCGCCGAGACAGGATATTTGCAGCGGCGACTTGTTAAGGTAACTACTAGAACAGTCTTTGAAATCCGACTCTGTAAACTTAAGACCATGTATTGCATTGCGTATAGATAATTTTTCTAACAGAGCAGTAAATGTTTTTTTATATACATCGTCAAAGGGACGGAATTGGGCTTATTTGCTCTCGCCCATGCGTCATCCGCTACTCATTTATTTTGGGATGTAGC